>OU343222.1:87834703-88212201 GCA_910596185.1 Chrysanthemum makinoi | reverse complement strand
TTCAAAGCTCTTGGAAATTATCACTTCTTTCTAAAAGTACTTTCTTTGTTGAAAAGCGATTACTTTGTTGTTAAGTAACCTTTACTTGTTGATTACCTTGAACTTGTTCCGTACCTTGTTCATCATACTTTCAACTTGTTTCTTCTTCTCACATCTTCTTTCAAATTATCTTTTCTAAATTCCTCCCCAGTTGACAGAAGATTGTTGATGAACCTGAGTGGCGTTGTTTTCTTAGGCTGCTTTTAGCCTTTTCTTAGATTTAACCAATTAGAATTGTTGAACTAATGGCCACACAAAAGTCTTCAGCCTTCGAGCTTCAGTTTTAATTTCTTTTTCTGTTTGGCTTGGACCTCTGTAGTCTTTTTCAACTTGACCAACTCCCTTGTCAAAATATAATTATCTAATGTGATTTCATCAGGAGGTATGGTATGTGAATCCTCTCCTTGAAAAGGTGAATGATCCTCGGTTGAAGAACAGGACAGACCCTTGTGGAGATGGAGAAGGTGAAACTACAACATCTTCTTGAAGTTCAGGACTAGGAGAAGCAGTACCTTGTAGAGATGCAGTACCTTCATTTGATGTAGCCATGAGAAGGCAGTACTTGCAGAAGCGGTACTTGCAGATTGCAGTACCTTCAGTATCCTCGATTCACATCTCTAACAGCTGAACACATCCATTCTGAAGTTGTTAAAGGAGTATCTTGACCCTTGAATAAAACACTCCTTTTGCCCAAAAGTAAAAATCTTGGATTGTTGAACAATAACGGCATAAAGCAGTAGGTTTTGGCACATCAGAAAGTTGCTTGTTTAAGAAAACTTTAAAACCTTGGGTACATCAGCCAAGTAGATCCATGGGAAATATGTGATAGCATTCCATCGATATTAGTCTTGAGAAGTTAAAAACTTCGATCTGTAGCTAACCTGACCATAGCAGATGCTATATTTGACCCAACTGCTCCCAAGAGGTACTCTTAGCACTTTCAATGGAGCAACACATGAACCAAAACTTCCAAGCGGGACAAAATAATTGTTTTCTAAGCGTTTGTTCATTCAAAAGATCCTTCATAGCCAATATGTCGAAAAGTATCCATATCAACTGCGTATCAAACCTTAAACCCCACTGCATCATTGAACAATAAATCTTCTCGAATGGAGTCTTTAGTAATCTTAATGGTTTTTCCAGCAACTGATGATCTAATATAATATTCTTCATTCTCTATGTTATCTCTAGCATTAGCCCAAAATTCTTGAATCCAGGGCTCAATTATATCTCCACTAAAGAGAGCATAACTAATGGCGAACATAAGATAATCAATTATATCATGAAAGAGTATATTTGCGTCAGTCTTATCCAAATTAGCAACCATGTTATGCTAGAAACGATGGACGATTCGCCATTGTTGATTATGTAAGCAAAGAATTGTCGCGAAGAATATGAATATGATGAGAGAAAGATGGAAAAGATTCGAATGTATCAATATGAGAGGAAAATCAAAAGTAGGTATTTATAGGTGAGATTTGAAAAATCACAGCCTAAAATAATATTGTTACCGTTAGCATTAAATTACCCCTCAAGATAACCGTTGGAACAGTAATTTAATAAGACAAACCTACTTCCACGTAGCAGTACTTCCCACGCATACTTTCCAAGTAGTACTTTCCACGTACTTTTCACATTTCTTTAGTATTAACTAAGTATACATAACTATCCTCCTCTCAAGCATTACACAAGACTATACAAATACTAAATAGTCCTCCCCTTAAATGTAGCTTAGTAGTTAATCATGCCAATGCTCACCACCAAGTGAGTGAACCTAGAAACATCAAAACCTTTGGTGAGTAAGTCAGCTACATTATCATCTGTGTGAACCTTAATCACATTAATAAGCTGGTGCTCATAACAATCTCTGATAAAGTGATCCTAATCTGAATTTGCTTGTTCTTGGAATGATAACTGGATTCTTCACAATACAAATAGTACTCTCATTGTCAATGTTATGATTTTGCGTCCACAAAACTTGTCCACAACGCTTGCAGCCCTACATATTCACTTCAGTAAGGATGTTATGCGCATTGTTTGTTTCTTGCATTGCGGGGAGACTAATCTTCTTCAAGATATTGGCATCCTCGGTGGTTGATCTTCTATCATAGTTATCACTGCATAATCACTGTCGAAAAGCCTCTAATGTGAAAAGGTGACTCTTTAGGATACCACAACACCATTTGGTTGTTGCTTCAAATAACAGAAGATTCTCTTTACTGCATTCATGTGAGAGATCTTTGGTGAGACTTGAAATCTAGCACATAGACAAACTGCAAACATAATATCAGGCCTTGATGCAGTGAGATACATAAGAGAGCCAATCATTGATCTATAAAGTTTGACTTCAACAGGGTGTCCATCTTCATCTTTGGCCAATGAATTGATAGATTTAATGGGTGTAGTAACAGCCTTCATATCATCAAAATTGAATTTCTTAAGTATGTCTGTAAAATACTTGTCTTGACTGATAAAAATACCTTCCTTTGGTGCTTAACTTGAAGTCCTAAAAGAGTCAACTCTCCCATTGAAGTCATTTGAAATTCCTTCTGTATCAGCTGCTCAAACTCCTTAACCATGGTGTTTTGGTAGCCCCAAAATGATATCATCAACATAAACTTGAACTAACATGATATCTTTCTTGTCTCTCTTGATAAACAAAGTCTTGTCTATAGCTCCCCTTCTATATCCATGTAGCAATAAGAATGTGGAAGTCTCTCACCAACTCTAGGTGCTGATGAAGGCCATAAGAGCCTTAACCACCTGTAGACTTTGTTTGGATGTTTAGGATCTTCTAAACCAGGAGGTTGTTTGACATAAACTTCCTCTGTAATCTTGCCATATAAAAAGGCACTTTTGACATCCATCAGGTAAACTTGAAAGCCATAAAGCCAAAAGCAAAAAATATTCTAATAGCTTCTATTCTTGCTCAGGAGCAAACACTTCATCATAATCTACTCCTTCTTCTTGTCTATATCCTGGTGCTACTAACCTTGCCTTATTCTTGATAACATTACCTCTTTCATCTCTTTTGACCCTAAAAACCCCTCTGGTTCCAATAACTCTCTTCCCATCTGGAAGATCACATAAAACCCAAACCTCTTGAAGTTTAAATTGAAGAAGTTCTTCAGCAAGCTTCAACCCGCTTTCTTTAGTCAAAGCTTGAGCAATATTCTTGGGTTCTTCTTGAGAGATAAAACAAGTAAATAGACAAGTTTGATGGTCCTTATGATTCAGCCTGTTTTGTTTATACACAAAGCTAAGTAAAGCATTGTGAGGTGTAGAGAAAGTCTTAGCTCTGTGTCTAGTCAGCACTCCCGAAGTAGAAGGACCAATGATTTGATCAGAAGGATGATCCTTATGAGTTCTTAAGTTTGGAGACTGTGGAACTTCATAATTATCCTCTAAATTAGTAACATCAGCACCTTCATTGGAATTTGGGAAAAGACCTTCATCTTCAAACTTCTCATCAGTATCTTAATCCGGGCATGGTATGATCATCGAGATCGACTAAGTACTGTCGGCTGTGCAGCAGTACTTTGTTCGAAATCTTGTCCAAAGTACTGTGAGAGTACTCTGCAGTCTTGTTCTTCCTCTTTGGCTCTTCATAAGTTCTCCTTGTTCATCATGTAAGAATGTGCTAAAACATCTTGAAGAAGCATCTGATTAAGTTCCTCTTGAAAAGATTGATCCTCAGCATTAAGAAGATTACGGAGCAACGTACTTTGTTTTGGAACCCAGTACTTTTGTTTGGACTAACAGGATCTTCATCAGAACCGCATCAGGTCTAATATGAACTCCATGAACCACATATTGTAAATCTTCTCCACTGTGCCTTGGTTGATTTTCTTCTCTAACAGGTACATAGTTCATAGATGGAGTTAAAACATCTAGATCAAACATCAATCGGGACCTTTACCTTTCTCATTGTCTTGATCTTCTAAAACCAACATGAATACAATCCTTTCATAACGAATAACAGTTTCTTTTGTTCTTGCAGTACTTTGACTTTTAGGTGCGTACTTTGACTTTGTCTTTAGCGATACTTTGACTCTTGACTTTTCGAGTACTTTGTAGCTACGGTACTTTCCTATCTTACGGTACTTTCATGTCTTGACACTTTCATATCCCAACAGTTATGTGCTTTTAACCATGGTTGGGATGAAATCTTTATCATAGTTCACTTAAAACGTCAAAGAAGGCTAGATTTAAGCTTTTAACCACAACATGTGACAACGGCGTTAATTCAGTATTATTTATTTGAGGTTGAAGTGAAATATCACGGGCGAGTGTACTTAGTATCTGAAGGTATCGGGGATGGTTGGATGAAGGTTCTTCGAGATCCTTGTTCGAGCTTTCAATATTTTTAAAAACGAAGACTTGGAAATCTAGTTATTTTTTGGTGATTTTTCCTTTTCTTTTACCACTTTGGGGAATTGGTCTCTTACCACCACAAAATAACTATCACTTTAAGGAGTTACATTGTAGTGCTCAGTGTCACATTGAATTGTGGATTTTCAAGAGGTGATGTACGTCTAATACTTGATGGTTGGTTGGTTGAAGATTATAGAGTACTTTGGGACTCAAAGGGGGATGAACTCTCGGCACCGCTCTTTGTTACATATGTGCAAGTTTAAGTCACGAGATCGGGTTGTTTTACTTGAGGGTCAAATTCATCATATTGGTTTTCTCCATCGCTGTCACACAAAAAGCCTACTAAATGATAATGGGTTTGATAACAAGTTTTCAAAGAGAGATAATGACGTTTGAACAAAGCAGTTCAGCCTCGTACTCTAAAAGAAAAGAAAATGTGTACGCTTCGTGCGCATTATCTTCGGAAAGAGAATCTTCTTATTATGACCATTCTCAACAACATGCTTCATACTTTTTCCATGCGATTTCATCATCAGTGAACCGAACTCTTGTTGATCGTTTTCTTATTCCACTTGCTCAATTATAATGACGATGGCGACATCATATGCTACCTTTAAGGGGGAGAAGTGTGAAGAGACTACACTTTAAAGATATTTACCTGTTAAATCAAAATGGCATCTCGGTATGCAATTCTTGAGGGGGAAAAGTGTGATACTTCTGCATGTTGAGTTACATATGAGAATATATGGTCATACTCCCCAAACTAATGTAAGTCTTAGGTCACCATATTGTAACACAAGCATAAATATGTTAGAAAGATAGATAAGAAGTGATCGGATGAACACTAAACACAATATACATGATATAATAGGAAATTTTTATGCGTAGAATATCATGAAATGAACAAACACCTTCAAATGAAGGTTTACAACATTATTTATAGGGAAGGAACTAGGGCACACACCAGTTCCCTTCCTTTCCTTATTGGGCTTGGGCCAAGGCTTATGGGCTTTCTACATAAGCCTTGCCATTAAAACTAACATAAAATCCTAATTAAGCAACCTATTACATATTGATTACAAACACTTGAAATATAGTTTAGGAGTGATTCCAACAATCTCCCCCTAAGTGTTGGTAATTAATGACTTAAGTAATATTGAAATGTTGTTGGTGCTAATGTAATAGTTTCTTTGACGTCTTCTCACATTCTTCTTTCTTGTGAGAAGAAGTGCCTTGATTCGAACAATCTCCCCAGTGTGAGGATCTTGTTTTCTTTAAGTTTTCAGCTTTGGCGTCTTCATTTATCTTTGTTCTTTGTTACGGTGTATATGGTGATGTTATGTTGTTGTAATATGCATCAGTGCTGCTTCGTTGCTCAGGTGTCTCCATTACTTCTCCAACATGCTCACACGCTCTTTGACGTTGGATATCAGGATAGATGTGGTTCTCTTAGTCTTTATACTTTGTAGATTCTTTGACTTTGAGGAAGAATCGTTCTGACTTTTGTGTTATCTTTTGAGAGAACTTCAATATGTGTTGTTGTTGGTATGAGCATGTGGAGAATCTGTACGATCATCTCCCAGGAGCATCCATAAGAAGAAAACATAAGAATGGGTTAGTGATAAACATCAATCGATCATTGTGGTCGTTTCTTAAAGAGTTGACCACTATGATTGTTCTTCTGATGAATGACTTGATTCCATTCACCTTGGTCGGGCGAATTAGTCGTCCGAATCCCATAAGGGATAGTTGGCATTACATTGAACAAGTTCAAGAAATGACCCATCTTCAGGACCGATTCTTGAAAGGAATCTCCTTAGCGGGATTTCCGCACTTACAAGTTGAACTTCGAGTGTGTTAACAACATAGTGTGAAAACACATCTCTAATTCTAGCAAAGGCTTTTCCTGAACTGGAGTCCCTCAAGTAGGATAACACGATGTACCGAAGTACACCTACAGTTCGGTGAGTCGCTGGGTACACCGAAGCATCACCCCATGACGTAGACTGTTTTGAGACAACACTAAGCATAATCCAAAAAGTTAACGAAGTGACCTACTGTCAGGCGTTTTGATGTTCCCCTGGCAGGAGTTTTCATTCAATCGCGAGGATCAATATTGTGAACCCCTCATAAATGTTCTCGACATATTACTAAGATCTGTGTAGGACTCTAGAGTAGTATCACTTGCATCCTTATTGTTGAACGACAAGTGATGAAATGTTGAGTGTTTCTAAGAGATATTTTTATGAATCTCGAGGCTTTAGACTCAATAGTGCGCTTTGGTTTTCCTAAGCGGAGACTAGGGAGAGGGTCTCCTTCTTCAATACCAGGAATCTCTAAGAGAAAGCCAATAGTTTACGTAGGGTACCCTGTGAGAATGAAACAACTTACTGTTGAGAGAAACTTGAGTGGCTAAGGAGGTTTAGTGCATGCGTCACTGGGTCCATGACGACTTTAATCTTCAATACCAGTGTCATCAAGTGACAACCAGTAGCATATGAATTGAACCCGGTGTCTGCCCTAAGTTGAATAATTTGAAGGGCTATTTCTTTTCACCCTTTTCTTTACTTTTCTTTTTAATTCTTCAACTCTTTCTTTCTCCGATTCTCATTTTCTCCTTTTTATAATCATACCTAAGGACTTCTAAATTCTAACTATTGGTGATGTCCTTGGGTAGATCCCTCCGGCTCTGGCGAATCATAGGACGGTTATTCCTAACCTTAGTCACCTTATAACTCCATGACTAACCTATGTTGCCATAAAACCATTTTCATGAAAATCTCTCAAAGTGGTTATGAGTAAAAACATTTTTTACCACTGTGAGAGTTTTGTATTTTGCAGAAATAGTCCCCCTCAACACGTGCTTAAGTGTTTTGACAAAAATCTGCATGGTGAGAGAAGAGCGTACACTTTTGAATTGATCGACTCGAGATAGACAATTCCCCACGAGACACGGTTATGTTGCATAGTTAAAGAGTTCCATTGTCAGCTTTTAGGTAACAACTAGATCTAATAACTACCTTGAAGGTGTGGACAACCTCGAAAGGTTGTCAAACCCGTCAAAGTTCATGTCTATTAAGAGTTTTTCGAATAGGTACAATCTACTCGGATAAGTCTTTGAGGACAAATATTTTTCGATGTATGACAGTTCAAAACTCGTCAACTCATGGGTTAAGTCTTTAGCACGAGGATTCAATCACCAATTTCACAACATATTAGTAACACAATTTTTCTCCCCCTCAAAAATGGTATATAAATGTTATTTTTGATGAAATTTTGATATCGAATATGTCCATTTCGAGTTTTGTGGAAGATTTCCACGAAGAATCATTTGTGAAAAAAGATTTTAAGCAAGTACCCCCCCCCCCCTCAACAAGTAATACTAAATTTTGAGGTTTTGAAAAACATAAGGGGAAGTACTTGTTCTTTTGAGCAAAACTTTGAAAAGTTTGATAAGTTTTACTCAAAAGTAAGAAGCTTTCGCTCCTTTTATAGGATTGTGGCACTGATGCGTACCACAAGGTCCTTTCATTACAAGTACGGGTTATACACTGTAATGTGTGCATAAGCCATCGTCAAGTATAGATCAACACATCCAAATATTAATGAAAGAAACAAATCAAGGTGTACCAGGAAGTCCGTCAATAACACCAGGAGTTCTTTCTGGACGTTGATAGCCTATTATAGATATGCTCTGACGTCCACCCATGAAACTCTCCAAAGTACTCATCTGATCGCGACGAAACAACCTTTCATCAATCCTTGTAATGATCTTCTTTACATCCCTCTTATCCCTAGAATTCCACCTTTTCTTCGACCCTATGCCTTCATGAATCTCGTTTAACCGATATGCTAACCCTTCCCGAACCTTCTTTAAAGTGTGATCACAAAACTTGTAAAGCTCCTTGCACGCCATGAAGCAATTACTGTGAAGTTCATTGCGGTAAACTACCCCAAACATTGGTTTCTTAAGGATGGTGTACTGAGCAAGATGGTTGATATCGGGAAGGTCTAGCTGTGGTTTGGTGAGATTAACACGTTTTTGGTAAGATTCCACGGCAAGTTGAAGGTCTTCAACACGTTCCTGGATAACGATGCTTCTGATGAATATTAGCAATGACTTGATGTACTGGAGCTGGATGTTCGTGGAGAAGTGTCGCATTCGTCCTTGTACCTTGCCAAGATACATATATTCAATGTCATTGAGTGACAACCTTGGAAAATCCGCTTCAGAAAAGTCATATTCCTGTTCGTCTTGGCGTTTGACTATGATTTTCTTCAGGAATGAGTAGTCCCATTTGGTAGACAGGCTAACATGCATTATGGAAACTATCCTTTGGTCACTGTACACCTCCTTTTTCGATTTGAGTACCTGGCAGCTTCTGTAGTATATTCTTCTTCGTTCAGGCCAATGATGAATTCCATATAGTGCATCGAGGTCATACTTTACCACATTATCAACGAACATATGTGTGGCTTCTTCCTCGATGGCCACATTGTTGGAGAAGATTGTTGTCGGGAAATGGAAGGTGAGTGAAGTAGCGTATTTCTTGCTTACATCGCTACAGTGCTGAAGAAATTCCAGGTCATTGTTGAAGAAATACTGGTAGGGAATCCTTGGTTGATCCGGTCGACCAATGGTGGGTAGTGGCTTAGTCCAGTCAGTGTAGTAGGGAGCCTTGTCAGGTCTGGTGAAGTCGATGTTTGACTCAGGGTTGAGCCAATCAATATTGTTAGACATGGCTCGTGCAATGTTGTTGAGATGATATTCGACTTCAATTGCACTGTCGGAGCTGTCTTTTAGCAGTTGAAAGGGTTCGTTCTTGATTCATCTTAACTCTGCTATCGTCATCTTCTTCACCTTAAACTTATCTTGAATTAACTTGGCATGCTCCAGAGTTCGACCATCTACCGGTTCTTGGCCTTCCGTTAATTGAGGGGTTGCATCAACAAGCTTTGAAAACCATTCATATTCTTCAGTTTCATCTTCATCTAGCCATGATACAACTGAGGTTGAATTTTTCTTCTTTGTCTTTGAGGATGATGCTGGTTGCTTTGTTGATGTAGAAGAAGGAGGTTGTTGTTGGGGCTCAGGAATCTCTTCGTCATTACCACCGGTGTATTCAAAATGATCACCGGTTTTCTCCTTTGGTGGTGAAGATGCAGAGTCCTGAGATTTGTCACTAGCAGGAGGCTGTTGTGAATATCTTCTAGTGGTGGTGGTCCTTTGGGTTGGTGGAGGCATAGATGAGGATTTGCCAGTTTTCTTTTTGCGTTTTGGCTCAGAATCCTTGTCCGCATCATCATCGTCTCTTGGTCGCTTTGCTCTTTCAGCTGACTCTTTACACGATGTATTGAGTTGATATTCTAGCAATGCCTTAAATAGTTTAGCTTCGTCAGAAGTGAAAGTGCCGGATCGTTGAGACATTTGCAATACCAGCATTGATATCAATTCAGCATCGGAGACAACCGGAGGCGTGACTGGATTGATTTGCATAGCAACAGGAGTAGTTGACAATGTATGCTTGACCAATGCCATGAGATTAGGATAGAGTTGTCTGGCGAACATTTCTCTTGTCACTCCAGGTACGGTATCGAGAAGAAACTTGTGAGTATAGTCTCTAATCGTCTTATTCATTTCCCCTTGGATATCTCGATTGAGAAACTGCTGGATTTGTTCTCGTTCTCCCAAAATTCTCATTTATCACAGTCTGAAGTAGATTGATTATGTCCGCAAGTTGATTCAGTTTCTTGTTGACCACGTTTCTTTTCCTTACTTTCCTGATAGCTTTCACAATTTTAGTCTTAGCCCGTGATGCTCAAGTATCGGTTGGTTTCTTAACCGATTTGTATGTGGATCTGGTGGTGGCATCTTTGGATGGTGTTGGTGAAGAATGAGATGAAGAATCTGAAGAAGATGAGTCATGAGAAGGCTCTAGGTCATTTGGTGGCTCAGAATTTTGTTCCGGATTATGTTCAGGATTATCTAGAAGATAATCATCAGCTTCTTTTTCAGCTTTAGCCTGTTCTTCAGCTTTTACCCTAGCCTCTTCTTTAGCTCGAGCTTCCTCTTCAGCTCTTTCACGAGAAGCTTCCTCAATATCTTCATCAGTAATCCTTTCATCCTTCTCTTTTTCCTCTTCTTCCTCAAAGGTAAATGGAACCTCATAGTTTTGCGGCTGCTGCTCCGTGGATTCCTTAGTGGTGGCACCAGTTCGCTTATCGGGTTGATTAACCGCATCACGAATTGGTATGGTAAGTGCACCACCGCTGGAACCTCCAAGGCCATGAGTTTGTTGAAGGTTAAATTCCGTAGCAGCATGTTGTTTCCTGAGATGGTTCAGTGTTTTGCGGTAGTCTTTGTCCTCATCCTTTGGTTCTTCATCTGAACTCTCTTCTTCTTCCTGCTCTTCAACTGGAGTTTTACCCTTGTCTATTTTGGGACTTTGAGGTTTTTCTACTATTGTTGTATCATCCGTAACAGACTTTGAGTAATGAACCTCCTCATCTGTCTCAGTATCCTCGGAGTCTTGATCCTCTAATTTGAGTGCAGGTTGAGATTAGGAGTGGCTCTCTTTGATGGAACTTTTCTTTTTAGGGAAGGATTCCTCTTTGGATACTTTAGGGCACTTCCAGTGCTTTCAACACTTCCAGTACTACCTCTCCTGGTCTTCTTAACTGGTATGGCGGAAGACTTTTCATCCATGAAGCCGACTTTGCCTAAGGTCACTGCTTCTTGATATCGTGAATACGATTGAAGGCTTTTAACTTCATTAGTGAGTAGGCAGTCAGTCAAAACTACACCTTGCTTCTTTGTTGATGAGTCTTTGAATCTGACAACATTTAAGGTAGGCTCAAACAACGCAGAATGATCATTGGGGTCATCAAGTCTCAAGGGAATGTCTTGATTATTCCCGAGTATCCTTTGGATCAACAACTTGGTGTATCTGATATAGGGGACCTTGGGGCCAGGCTTCTTGAGGTAAGACATCATGTCTTCCCAAATCAGACTTGCGAAGTCAATATGCATCTTGTTGACCATGCCCCAGAAGACTTGTAGTTCCATTAGCTTTGGATGCTAATAACCGCTGTCTCTGCTGGAAACAGACTTTGCAATCATGATGTATAAAGTTCTCCACTGCTGAGGGGTGTTCTTTAAATCAACTGAAGAATGTTTGGTGATGATTCCTGCTGCTTCATCATAGCCAATATCGACCATGAATCTGAGAGTAGCCTCTTCAGTTGGAGTTGGCACGTACTGAGGAGGCTGGATAGCAGGGAGCAAGAGAATTGCTCTTAAATCTGCAACAGTGATGGTGACTTGTTTATTGTTGAGAGTCACCGTGACAGCATCTTGACCATCAACTTCTTCATTGTGTGCCGCAAGCTCGATGGATATAGATCACCGGGTACGAGTTCTGTAATTAGTGAGCATGTTGTTGTAGGGCTGAGTCTTAAGAATGTCCACAGCGATGCGGCATGAAGACTCAGAGCAAGTGAAGTTCTCAAAGTCAACTTTGAGGTTGTTCTTTCCAATCTTCATACTATAACCGGTAGGGAAAATATCTTCCATTGTGAGCTCGTTTGGTGCGTTAACGTTTTCCATTGTGATGTCCATATCGTGATCTGAAAGATATTGAGCCAAAAGAACCAACATATCGAAAGACATTATGTTAGTCAAAAGTTGATTTTATTGTCCAATTATTGAATATGTTATGTTAATGAATGTTACGAGTCCAATGTCACTTGTTTGTCTAATAGTCCAAAGTAGTCGTGATAAGTTTCTCATGAGTATATTAATTTTGAATTTTAAAGTCTAACTTTTCACTCATTCACACAACATTTTAACCATTATAGCTTATTAGTGACATTTTGGTTTTGTGACGTTATGAGTTATTTATTTACAAGTTTGTACGCGTAACAATTCATAAGTGAGGTTAAAATAAGGCTTAAGCGTAAGAAAGCAAGCTTATGGGTAAACAACGTGGTGACCATACAGCGAGACATAAGCTTATGCGTAGGAGTTCCTCTTACGCGTAAGAAATCTTACGCGTAGGAAAAAGCTCTTGGCATAAGGCTTACGCGTAAGCGTGTGTTGGGAGCTTATGCGCGGTCTACTCGTAAGAGTAAACCTTATGCGTAAGACTCAAGTTTACGCATATCCTTCACAGGATACGCGTAGTCCCCATGTAGAACCTTACGCGTAAGAGTTACGCGTAAGATTTCTCTTATGTGATAGTTTTCCAACAAGTTTTAATATCTAACAGCTCAAGATTCAAAAGTACCCAATTTAACGAGTCTAAAACCCTAATCCTTAATTTCTCAAAAATTCATGTTTCTGGGTAAGAACCAAGAGTGTAATAGGTTAATTAAACATGTTTCAAACACATTACAAGCAACAAATTATCCAGAAACATTCACAATAGAAAAACCCCAAAACCACGCATAAACCCTAACTTTTGAAAAATGATTAAAAGGTTTTCTGGGTTCGATTTCTTGATGACAATGGTTTAAAGACATGATATAAACTTTGAAAACATGACTCATTTCATCAAAATAAACCTCAAGTGATTTTGAGTTCATACGCATATGCGTAGAAACTGAAATCACTCATATATGAAAATCAAACCGTTGGTTTTGTGTAAAATTAAAAACCTATGCTCGGAATCATTCACAGAAACATTAACCACTTACATATTAGAAGATTATAACACGAATTTGAAGTTTGAATCTTATGCGTGGGATGAAAGTGGTTGGGGTATTAAATGTTTGAAATAAATGTAAAAGTAATTAGGTGGAAGGTTTTGTAAAAATTAAGTATAAACATTTGACAACTTTGGCCCTTCCACCTCAACCATTTTCATCCATAGCCCATAACTTCCATTTTGGTTAAGTAAAGCATGATATTTGAAAGAAACTTGACGACACTCCCCTCGACTTTAGAAATAGAGAAATTTTATAAATTTGGGTCCAGGAGTGTCAAGAAACAAGCGGTCCACCATTATCAAAGATGCTACCAGTAATAGGTAACATGCAAGTACAAGGTTTTATGAAACAGAAAATATTTACTTTCTCCTCCTCAACACTTGTTCAGAAAATTGGGAAAAGTTTGATAGAACAAAGTGTTGACTGAAGTTTTGTACTTGCAATGTTTGAAAGAAATTAGATAGAAGAATATTTTTGTATTTTATTAGATTTTATATTTTTCTATTTTTGTTTTTGAAAAATTTATTTACAAAAGAGGTTTTGGTGTTTGACTAGTTTTAAGATTGTTTTAAAAGTTTGTCCAGTTCCTCTGGAGTCAAACACCTCATGCCAATCCGGTGGATCAACTCAGTAAACCTAGCAAGAGCTAAGGCTTTGGTGAGAAGGTCCGCCAGTTGGTATTCAGTACCCACAAAATATAATTCAACGGTACCCTTTTCTAAATGCTCCTTGATGAAATGATATCGAATATCGATGTGCTTAGACTTCGAATGTTGGACGGAGTTGCACGAGATCGCAATAGTACTTCGATTGTCGCAAGACATCGATTCTGTCAAATACGTAACCATAGTCTTTGAGTTGTGTTCTCATCCAAATGACTTTAGCACAACACGCCGAAATGGCTACATATTCTGCTTCGGTTGAGGACAACGATGTACAATCCTTCTTCTTCGATTGCCATGACACCAGTTTATCACCAAGAAATTGTAGAGCTCCTAAAGCACTTTTCCGAGAATCTAAGCAACCTGTGTGATCAGCCCTAAAAAGCTATTAGTTCAAAACCGAATCCTTCGGATACCGATTCCCAAGTTAATGGTTCCCTTGATGTATCTGGAGGATTCTTGTAGCATCGAGAGGTGAGTTTCAGTTGGTCTCGACCGTAACGGAGCAAAGATATACAAAAAATACAATGTCAGGTCTGCTGGCTGTTAGATACATGAGAGACCCAATAATACTCCGGTATTTGGTAGGGTCAACCAATTTCCCATGCAAATCGCGTCAGTTTCTTGGTATGTGCCATCGGTGTGGCATAGGTATCACAGTTTTACATTCCATGTTTGTTTAAAATTCCAAGAGCATATTTGGACTGACTAAGGAAAATACCACGGGGTGATTGATGAACTTGCAATCCTAGAAAGAATGTAATTTCACCCATCATGGACATTTCAAAATGTTTTTCATAAGTTTTGAAAATTCGTTTGAGTACTTTTTATGTGTTGACCCAAAAATGATGTCATCCACATAGATTTGAACGATTAAAATGTCATCCCCGTGATATTGAATGAAAAGTTTTGGGTCGACCGAACCTTTAGTGAAATTATTGGCAATGAGAAAGGGTGATAACTTATCATACCACGCCCAAGGAGCTTGTTTGAGACCGTCATGAGCCTTTTTCAGGTTTGAAGACGTGATTTGGGAACCTTGGATCAACAAATCCTTCCGGGCGACTAACATATACCGTTTCCTTCGATTGACCATTCGAAGCGTTTTGACATCCATCCGATAGACCGTGATGTTCATGTGAGCCACAAATTCCGAAAAATCAAGACAAACCTTAAGTCTAGCAACCGTGCGAATGATTCTTCAAATCAATCTCCTCTTCTTGTCTATAACCCTTAGCCACCGACGTCACTTATTTCGATAACCGCACTCTTCATCTAACTTGTTTTTCCAAATCCATTTCGCACCAATGACATAGACCCCTGTTGGTCTTTGATCTAATTCCCATACTTCAAGAAGTTTAAACTGATTTAATTCTTCTTGCATGGATTCAATCCAGTTGTCGTAAGTCATTGCTTCTTTAATGTTTTTTGGGTTCAGATTGACACATTGTTAAAGCATAAATGCAATGTTCTCCGCAGTCTGAAGGCGTTGTCTAGTTACGACTGGTTGATTCGGGTTTCCAATAATGTTCACAAAAGGATGGTCTTTAGTCCAACGATGTATGGAGGGTTGATGTTGAAATACATTATGCAAATTGGGAGGATTCAAATGGCTTGTAGATGATTTCGCAACATCTGAAGAAGCAGTTGCATTTGCGAAAGGATTAAAGAACGCATTTGGATCATAATCTGCAGGTGTAGGTACTTCATGATTCAGAAGATCATCAGCTGGTTCAACGTCATTGGATGCGGTTTGTTCGGCTGTTGTTGTATCAATTGGAGGTACTTCTTCAACAGTTGTTGTTGTTTCAGGTGTATCAGGTATTGGATTATTATCAGGTTGAGCAGCGGAAACATTTGATACATCTGGAGCACATTGATCAATATCATCACTAAACAGAGGAGCAAATAGTTGTTCCATTTGACATCGAGTAAGCTGTAAGCTTGGTTCAGCTGATGATGGGGTTTGAAGGAAGTTTAGATGGTTATGACTGGGTTCCAAGCTGCTTTTGCTCGAAGTTTCATTGTAAGCTCATCGAAATTTGCATGAATCATTTCCATAATCTCCCTTGTACGCGATTCCCCGATCCGGTATCCTTTGGAATTTTCACGGTATCCAACAAAGACTCCAATGTCAGCTTTAGCCTTGAGCTTTCCAAAGTCATCACGATCATATTTGGATAGCAAAGAGATCCAAAGACATGAAAGTGTTTGAGATTCAGTTTACGGTTGTGGATAAGTTCATAAGGTGTTTTGTTGTGGCGTTTGGTAATCATTGAACGGTTCTGAGTGTAGCAGCTTGACACGCGCTTCAAAGCCCACAAGTAATCTGGAAATTTTGAATTTATCAACATCGTTCTTGTAGCTTCCACTAACGTACGGTTTCGTCTTTCAACAACTCCGTTTTGTTCTGGTGTTCGTGCAATTGATGTTTAATGCTCAATTCCCACTTTCTCATAATATGCACGAAGAGTTTGATTTACAAATTCAGTTCCTTTGTCTGTTCCGGAGCTGAACTTGAATTTTCGTGAGAAATGTGATGATCATCTGTGGAGCTTGATCTTTAGTTCGAAGAAAATAAACCCAAGTCCATCTTGAGTAGTCATCCACGATTACCAAGATGTAACGTTTGTCGTTAATAGTCTGCACACGCATCGGACTATACAAATCCATGTGAAGAAGATGAAGCACATGCTGTGAGCTTTGTTCCACCTTTGAAGGAAAATGAGCACGAGTGCTTTTACCTTGTTCACAAGCTGAGCATAGGTGATCTTTAGAATACCGAAATCTTGGGAGACCTTCAACAAGTTTGTAACGTGCAAGATTGGTTATGGTTTGAAAGTTTAAATGTGAAAGACGACGGTGCCATAGCCAAGATTTTGTAGATGTTGCCTTTGAAAGGAGACAGATGGGAGATGAAGCAATCATGTCTTGCATTGAGATTGTGTAAAGACTTGATGTGCGTTGACCAGACATAAGATCGTTTCCTTGTAGATCACGAATGAAACAAGTTCTCTCCCTAAAAGCAACTTCCAAATCTCCATCACAAAATTGACCGACAGAAAAGAGATTGTGACCGAGACCTTCCACATAATAAACTCTGCTAATTTCGATGTTCCCATTGTTGTAATCTCCGAAGCCCATGATAGCCGCGAAGTGATCATTCCCGAATCTGACAGTGCCAATGAACTTTGAAACAAAGTTTGATAACAGTTTAAGATTGCCTGTCATGTGTCAGGAAAATCCGCTATCAACAACCTAGAGGATGATCTGTATCACCTGCATTACACAGACGCATTTAATCTGGCCACAGATGGAATAGAAGTAGATGTGGAACCCGAAGAGTTAGAGGGTTCCAATGCAGTTATAGTTGAAACACACATGTTTATGATTTTAGGTATCTATTTAAAGCTAAGTGTATTATGTAACCATTTCTGCCATCTCCAACTAGTCTTACCTTTGGTCTTAGTAAATGCACTAGGTGATAAGTTTTTCCTAGGAGGTGAAGGGGGTTCTAAGGGTACATCAATGATCGTAGCTGGAACACTAGAGGGTGGTTTACCTAGCACAGACTTAGAAGCATTAGTGGGCCTAGAGGTATTCCGCTTACGAGATAAGATAGCATTAGCAATACATTTATCATGACATCCAGAGAACATGCTTTTACGACAACCAACACAAGAGGCTTCAAACATAACATTTAAAGTACTTAAAGATTCAACATTCATTACATCACTTTTTCTATTACATTTGTCTAACGCGATATCTAAAGTAGGTGCAACTTGAGTCTTATTCAAAGTCCTAAGGTGTTCTTCTACTTGAGAGGTCTTTATTGTTCTTTTCTTACGTCGCAACTTCCTATTCTTCCTTGATGTGCTCTTAAGCTGTGAAGTGCTAGCGTTGGGTAAAGAGGCAATTATTCCTGTTTCAGTGGAAGGAAGCACATTAGTATCTTGTGGTATGTCATTAGGCGTTCTAGTGTTAATTTTAAGCATTCCTGGTGCAAGTCCATTAGTATTACTAGGCTTATATTTATCAAACTTACTTAGCCTAGCTTTCAACTCAATGATAGTGTGCAACAAATCTTGATTTTCAGAGCGAATGTTTGCATTAACATGTAAAACATCTTTAGTGTGTGCAAGATAATTATCAAGTTCTTGTGATGCTTTTTCACGAGTCTGTTTGAGCAAATCAAATATGACACCATATTCATTTTTTACTTTGGCTATTTCTTGTTCATATTTTGAAATTTGACATTTTAAAGACACGTTTTCATCATCCAGATGTTCTATTTTTGGATCAACAGATTTTGAACGCAACTGGTTGATTTTGTTTTGCAAAGCAAGTTCTCGATTTTGACAATCCTTTTGACACCATTGAAGACGACGTTTTGCATTTGAAAGTTCGTTGATCAAACGCTCATTTTCAATTTTTAAAGATTTGATTTGCTGCACATTATCTATATTCTCAACATTTTCAACAGAATCAACAACGATATAATCAAATGCATATGCAATAGAATGAAGTAATACAACATTTATGGTATCAGCACATATAACATCTTCCAAGATTCGATCAACATCTTTTCTTAACATTTTCTTTTTACGTTTAGTATTTGAAATCGATGTTTTTGTTTTCTCGAAAACTGTTTTCATAAGTCCAAGCTCCTTGTGAAAATCCCTTTCCCAATATATTGCACACATTTTCAAATTTTGGACATGAGGTAAAATTCTTTTTCTCAAAAATATCTCTTTGATTTCTCGCATGAGGCGATTGAAAATGTTCAACTTTTATTTCAGAATTGATTTCAATTTCACGTTCCAAAAGTTTGATGTCTGATAAGAATGTTTCAAAATATTTAAGAATTAGACATTTTTCGGGTAATGTTTTTACTTCACCGAGTGAAGGTAAAGGACCATTAATTTGTGCAGTATTGGGTTGGGGACCAACATTAGAAAACTTCGAAGTAGGCGTGATAACCCAAGGTGTGTTAGAATTATCTTGTTGTGTGACCAAAGTTATGGCTTTTGAATAGTTAAATGGTTTGTTATAAACAACATTTTCCAATTTTGACCGACTCTCGCCTTCTGATCTAGTTCCTCCATACGATTATATTCAACAACATTCATAATGGAATCATCAATTCTATGTTCTCGCACTGAAACTTGAGGATTTGGTTTGAATGCTCTATGAGAAAACTTAGGTTTGTAATCAGCAAGATTCGGTCCATATCCATTTGTATTTGGTTTAAAAGTAAACTTTTAAATAGTTGTGTTTGACTCACCATGTTTTTAAACAACATTTCGAAACTCTTTGATTTTATTTTGTAAGTCGACAATTTCCTCAAGATAGTCATCTATTTGTTTCCTTGAATGCTTTTTGAATTCACAAAACTGTTTTTGACAAGATAACAACTCAGACTTGGCTTTTTGAGTTTTCGAAGTGAGAGTGTTAAGTTGTTGTTTATGATCATATTTCAGTTGTTATATTTGAGACAACAAAGCATTCTTGGATGCAACTAGATCACATATCTGTTTTCCAAAGATTTTTCATTTTGGTAGGATTTAGCAAATGCGACTTCAAAACCTTTTTCACGTTTTTATTTTTTTTGAAAAATGTTGAGTTGGAACTTTAACCATTCATTATCCTTAGTCAACAGTGCAATTTTCTCTTGTAATTTCTTATTGATGACTTGGTACATTTCCATTCGAGATTTTTGGTCCGTAATTAAGTTGGTCATGAGCTCAAGATCTGGATTAGACACAGGTTCAGCTTGTTCAACGTGAGTCTCAACATGATCATTATTTAGATCCTCAAATATAACCACGGAGTCAACTTGATTATCAATATTAACCATAAGGTCATCTTGATCGTCAAATATAATTACAGGATCTATTTGATTATCTTCGGAATGAGATGTAGATGGCTCATGTTGAACACTCTGAGCCTCGTCGGATGCAGATGTTGGCGGAGTTATCAGATCAGAAATGAATCTAGTTTGATCTGGTACCTGAGACAAGCCGTCAGTGTCATACACTGGGCATGTGTCACTCATGTGGAGTTCGTGCATGTTAGCCATTAACATAATTGCTGCATTAGCCTGCAAGTCCTCCATTTCATCGCCAGAATCTGCATTTGCAATGAAGCTTTGTTCCTTGTTGGTAAGAGTTCCACCAGCTTCATCCTTGAGAGCTGGTATGTGCTAAAACACATACCTTTTCTTTATCAAAATAGACCCAAAACAACCAAGAAAGAGCCGTTTATTGCTAATATTTGTGGTTTTCTTGAGTTTGTGTATGTGCGGGTATGGATATGTAAAAACACGCAAAAAGGAGCCAAATCAGACAGAAAACCGAGCACGAGAGATCAAGAGAGCTTAAGCTGAGCCGGAAGGTCAGAATTATGCATTTTTGAAGATTTCTAATCTCTGAGGATGATTTGTGAAGATTTGATCAAAGTTTGAAGAAATGTCAGAAATGGCCCCTCAAGTTTCAGTATTTGTCAAAAATGGCCCTTGAAGATTCAGAAAGTTGCAAAATCAGTCCCTGGATTATTTATGGTTGACAAGAGTGGTCCTTGAAGATAATTTCAGAAGTTACATGTTTGAACCTTGGAGTTTCAGTTTTTACATGTTTAGTCCCTATGGTTACCCATTAATCCAATACTAGCCTTTAACCAATCCATTATTTAAATCCTCCCCGCCCAAATCTCTTGCACCTGGCCCAACCCCTAAACCTAACCAACCCGTCCACTTAAATCCCCAACCCGGTTGATACTTTATACCACTTGACCCAGATTTTATACCCGGTCAACTAAACTTACCCGGTCAAGCTTTTGAAATATAATAAACAAACACAAACGCGCCCTTTAACCCAAACAGTACCCTCTTCTTCCCCATAGCCAAACACACCTTCTACCACCACTCACCACCCAATCCCAAACACACTACTTGGTACTAAGAATCTATCCAACCCTTTCCCACTGCTTACACTGGTCGATAGGATTGCCACGTGTACAAATCAAGCTATTCCATTGGCTTAGACACCTCATTGAACAAATGGAGCACTATGATTGGATTTGATGACCTGGGATGAATGTGTGGCTGCTAATGAGCTTCTAGGCCCTTCCTCAGAGAATCCCAAGGCCTCTCCTCAAGCTTGGCTATAAAAAACGACCCTTTGCTCACATTGTAGTTGTCCAACTCCTTAGGTTTTAGAGGAGTTTTGACCATTCTATTTTCCTGTCATTTTATTGTTTTCATAAGCTTAGTAAAGTCCTTTTCATTGTAATCTTAATTCTCTTGTAATAGCACTTTGATAATTTTAATCAAGTTTTCATTGTCATTTTGAGTTTTCATACAATCTGGGTTTAAATCAATCAATAACTTGTCTTTACTGTTTGTGTAAGCTCATATAAGCTTTACTAAGCTTATATGAGTCTCTTGGTTTCTTAACTGTTCTCAAATCTCTTTTTCTTCAAAAAGTCAATAAAAGTCAAAATCATAAGTCAAATCAGTTGTTGAGTGATTGATGATCATAATGTGTTAATGAGTGATTTTTAATGGTTGTTTATGTGAATCACTCTAGTTTTTGTTATCAGTCATTAAGATTTCAAGTTTTAAATGCATCTTGGTTCAAATAAAGTAGTGTTTGGTTTAGTACACAAAACTGTTTTAGAGGTATAAAAGTTGCATTAGATCAGTGTTTCTGTGTTTGTTATGGTTCATTTAGTTCATATCTGTCTTTGCTTTGCTATCATTTGAGCTTTAAAGTCAAAATCACAAGTACTGCTCTTACATGCTTATTCTATTAAGTCCAGTTTCTCAAATCTGTCATATAGGTGTTAAAGTTGTTTAGCTAGGTTGCCAAAGTCTTATTTCATCATTTTACATCCAAATCAGTCCCTCATTTGATTCTGAATCTCATTTAAGTCAAACCTTTTCATTGTTCTTAAAAAGTCAAATCTGTCCAAATCAGTTTTTCTCCATACTTGCAGCCTATGTGCAATGTTCATCTTAGCTTATTAGGGTCTAATATTTGGCACAATTGCAGTCTGCTAGGTGGTCTTTAAGACCACATTCATGGTTTTAGCTTTAGCTTATTGAACTAGCTTGTAGAATAGCTCAAACATAGTACCTGTTATCTAATTCTGCAACAGCAATCTGTCTCAGTTTTTGCCAATTTATCTTGCTCTATATCTTCTTTAATACTTGTCCTTAGTAGCTGTAATTTGGTACACATGTTCTCTGGTTGGTATTCTTGAGATCCATGCTTTTGGTTTTCATGATAGCTATTTGGATAAGCAGTTAGAAGAGCTTAAACTAGGGTGCCAGATTCTGTTTTGCTTAAGTGTTCAGTTAGCCTAATCAGTGGTAGCCTGCTTATTCAGTGTTAGGAGTAGTTGAATATAGTTTCTCTAGAGTAGTTATAGAATAATTTAGGCCTTGTATCAGTTTGGTGTCCTATTGTGCTTATTAGCTTATTATAGAGTGCTTATTCCATCTCCATTTACATAGTAGCTTTAGATTCTTCCACATAAGCCCAAGTTTTTACATTTTTCTCAGATTTAGAATAACATTTTAGAATTTCCCTGCAATTTTCATAATTTTTGGACACTGTTTGGTATTTTTCTTAATTAAAATCAATTTTTAAGTCTTTTTAAATAGTGTTTATTGCAATTAATTGAGAAAAAGTTTAAAAAAAATAGTTTTTCAATTTTAATAGTTTAAGATAAATATAAAAATCATAAAAAACATTTTTACATATTTTTCCCTTTTATTTGGTATTTTTCATAATTTAAATTAGATTTAAATAGATTTAAATTCATAGAAAATAGGAAATTAATCTAAAAAATACAAAAATAGTTTTAAAAAGTCTTTTATGTAATTTTAGATTTTTAGAAAGTTATTCCATATTTTTCCCTCTCTCTTTCATAATTTTTAGATAATTAGTTCATTTTAATTAGTTAATAATTAGTTTTTAATTAAAATAAAATCAAGAAAATTCCATAAAAATAGTTTTAATTCTTAAATAATTTTCTAATATCATTTCTAGAGTAAAAGTATTTTTAGGTTATTTTTAGGAGTTAGATTAGTCGTAGTTGCTTTTTATTCGCGTTTCGTTTAAATTTCCGTTTTTGCGTTTTAGTTTAGAATTGCGTAGTTTGCCTTAGTTTTTAGGATTTCCCCATAGATTTTAGTTCCTTATGCTTTCCTTATCCCGTAGTTTAGAATATATCATCTTATGCCCCTTTTCTTATTCGAATCCCGATTATTGAGACGTGAGTTGGAAATTCCATTCAACCCTCGTTCGGAACGATCTCGGTGCTCAAACCTAACACGTTTGAGTTACCCATATACTACACAAACTTCTTATTATTTATTTGTAATCGAAATCAATTTTTGGCGCCGCTGCCGGGGATTGTATTGGACACTGCAATCAATTTTTGGCGCCGCTGCCGGGGAGGGCTTGTAGCGAGTTTTCGTATTCCGTCTCGTATCGTGTGCATTTGAAGATCCTTCCCCGAGTGAAGTTATCGTTGATATTTGTACATATCCCTTTTATAAAACCCAAAAAGATTTTCCTTTTCAAAATTTGTTTTAAAAACCCAAAAATATTCTTCTTTTATCCTCTTAACCCGATAATTCTTTCTTCAACCCTCTATATGTTTAATTCTCATGGATACGATCGATTATCGTCGTTGTTTTCATTGCAAAGGCCGTATGGAGGAGAAACAATATCGTTGTCTTAATCCAGAATGTGTATGTGGTCGATGTGGACAACCTGGTTCTAGAAACTCTTGCTATTGGTGCGATTTAGCCGACAAAAAATCTCTCGATGACTCTAAAAGTTTTTCTGACCAATTGCCACAACCCGAGATATGTTCTTATCGTCGTTGCCTTCATTGCCAAAGCAATATGGAAGAGAAACAATTTCGGTGTTTGAAATGTATATGTGATTGGTGCGGAAATAATTGTCGGAATGGATTTTGTAATGTATGCAATAATTTTATTAATCCAAATCCAGATCTCGCCCGTCTTTATGCACGGCTAGAACAAAAGAGTGCTCTTTATAACGACATAATTGGAGAACCCTCGATTCCTACTCCTTCTCCGGTGAGGGAAATGGAATATGTTTCTGAGCCCGAAGTGACTCCCGAGCCTATCACGGATAATCCTTCAATTTATCAGCTCGTGTGTATATGGTGCAGCGGACCCGAATATGGTGGGAATTGTCTTGCTTGTAGCAATGGAAAATCAGGAACCGAGTTTCACCACAATCCTGATTATGAGCCAACCAATTTTCCTAACCAACCTCTGTACCATGAGCCAGATTCATACTCTTGTGAGTATTGTGGTGGTCCTCACCAAGGTTTTCATTGTCAAGTTCAATTTAACAACTCAACCTTTGGTTATGAACCTTACCCGTATTCATCACAACAATCATACTGTTGTGAGTATTGTGGAGGTCCGCACGTTAATTCCGATTGTCAGATGCAGAACCCGATTGCTTACGAGCAAGTTCCTTGTGATAATTACGACTATGCCTATAACCCACCTCCACAATACCAAGAAATTCAACCACAAATTCCGTCTGATAATCAAGGATTTCACCAAGGTTTTCTCAACATATTACAAGAGTTAAAAGAATTAAAGGAATTGCTTCATGAACCTGTTCAAGAAAGAGATCCTAGTCAGAAAACTTATCGTGAATTATTAGCTGAAGAGGCCGCGAAAGTGATTCCACATCGTCCTACTACTTATTATTACGATTCTGATTCTGATGACGAATATACGCCTCCGAGTGGCAATCCCACTCCCGTTTCTGAGCCTTGCATTTCCGACCCTTCCCCTTCACTCACGCCGGTTGAGAGAAGTGACGTTCCTTTGGAAGAGGTCGATGATTCTATTTCTTCAGACATTATTACACCCGTTGATTCTCTCATAATGGGGGATGAGCATCTTAGTACTATTCCGGAAACAGAAGAGACTAATGCTGAGATCCTTATCCCAATCCCAAGAGAGTCTGGGGTTGTTGATATTTGTGATGAGCCTTCTCTTGATATATCGAATGATCATGATAAGATGTTCTCCAATTCCGAGGATTTATCTGATAGTGATTGTGATTCGCTTTTATGTGATTCTCTTGACATCTCCGAGGTTACTTCCGGGATTTTCTCAAATCCACTCTTTGAATTCAGTGACGACTACACCTTTTGCGAAGTTAATCCTCTTTTTGACAAAGATTTTGAGTCCGATTCAGAGACCACAACGGAAGTGGTGAATATTGCTAGCTCTCAGAGCACACCACTTGTCCCACCTCTGTGTTCCGACCTTTCTCTTCCGTCATGTGATGTTGAAGAAAGTATTGAATCCGACACTGAGGTTATTATGGAGATTGATTTTGAAATGGTTGAAGACGATATTCTTGATAAACCGCCGGATGATGGATCATTCTTTCTTGAAAAACCTTTTGTGAGTTCGGGAGGATTTAACCCTTATGTGCTGATGCCCGACACTTTCTTACCCACCCAACCCACCCAGTCTCATTCCTTCGGGAATGAAGACACAGTTTTTGACCCTGGTATCTCTAACACTTTCTTCCCCAAGGACAAATGAATTCGGAGACGAGTCAGGCTAGCGACTCGGTGATCAAAAACAGTAGCGCTTCGTGGGAGGCACCCCATGCTTATCCATCTATCTTCTTTCTTTTCTCTAATAAGTGACGCGAAGGGGTCCGCCTCTTCGATTTCTCGTGTTTGGTTGTTTGTGATATTGTGTTTAGGATGTTCCCGATATGAAGACTCTTGTGCTCGAAGTTTGTCATTTCTCCACTCGAGTTTCATGATCGATGCTGATGGAAATCCGATATCCTTAATCTTATCGACTAACGTTTATCTTTTAGCATACTTTATAAACGGCTTTTAGATTTTCGTGATACCCTTGCTTTAAACATTGAGGACAATGTTTCGTTCTAGTCTGGGGTAGGGTAATCTTCGATTTGATTTGACCGCACTTGCTTATTTCTGTTGTGTTTCTCTCGCAACCCCGTTTTTCCTTAGAAAATGAAAAATTTGTGCAAAAATGAGAAAAATTTAAAATTTTTGTAAGCTTTGTTAAGTCTTTTTGATTAAAAAGTTTTGCTAGTCTCTTAAATTAGAAGCTATAAAATGCGAATTCTAGCTCACAAGGCCAAGATTTTGCAAGTTTCCCTGAGTGACTTTAAATATGCATAACTTGATTTCATTAGACGAAACATTAGCTAAGTTAATATATGTTTTGACACCTTGATTGACTTTCCACTGGTGAGAGTAGGAATAGAATTCTGACTTGACCGGGCATGTTGAGCCCTAGCTTGTTCCCTTAACCATAGATAATCTAAAAATTATCGGCTAAGCATCTGCGGATCTCATTATTTGGGATTTTAAATTTGCAGAGATCGAGAAATGATAGAGTTACTTATGAGTTTAGATGCTAAACGTGGAGTAGTTGGTTCTCTTTAGAGCCCATAGAAGGTACTTATGGCTTTTTGTTCCCACAAAATTGTTTCACCCCATATCTGTCTAAATAATTAGAGATGTTGAGTTTTTGGCGATAGTTAGTTCTTTACCTTCTTAAAAGAATCTTTGTTTTAAAAATTGGGTACACATCAAGGATCCGTAATAAATAAATGAGTAATCAGTGATAAGTGATAATGTAATAAGTAAAGTTGTGAGCTGCGGTGTCGAGATCGGACCCTTGGATCTTTAGCCAGGATTGAGTGAGGTCTTAGCCTAGCCAGCCGGGATCCTCATTTCATGAAGCCTATAGTCTTGGAATTACCCCGTGAAGCTCCGTGGTTCATAGCTCATACACGTAAAAGTCTAAGTGAATGAAAAAAAAAAAAAAAAAAAAAAATGATGAATGTTGAAAAATGAAAAATTAAAAATCAAAGTGAATAAAAATTCCTTGATGTGGACCTCATTTTTACGACAATGGTTCTTGAGGGAAGGCGGATAACTAATTATCGACTTAGCTTTGTATCTTTATCGGAATAAAAGTTATCGAAACGAGAATTTGAAGAAATTCATTTCTCACAAAAATAAAAAATTCTAGAGGAAATAGGAAAATGGGAACAAAAGGTAATTACACAACTAACTTCCATGGGTAGTGTTAGCATCTAGAATCATATTTAACAATGATTTCGGTTTTACGCTTAGTTTGGGACTTGTGAAAAATCAGGGACGATGTATTCTATCCGTATGGTCACTTCACGCTGTGTTGTGTTTTCTACTCTGTGATCCTAACGTGTCGTTTGAAAAATGTTGGAGTTATTGATCGACATGAAAGTTCAACAAACCGTCATTCATAATCGGAATGTGCTTAATCGTAATATCTATATATGTGAATTAAAAGGTAAACGGGGCGTTTTTAGAATTAAGGCTTTCTTAATCTCTTTTGAGGAACATTGACTACTTCTTCTCTAATTGGTTTGTCTGAACTGTTTGAAGTTTCTTACGGTTAGTCATTCACAAGTGGCTAGCTTGTGTGAGATAACTTGATGGTTTGGACATATCAATGGTTTAGTAGAAAGAGATTGAAATCCTTGGTTTTAAAAGCGTGAGTTGATTGCATTGCGTGAGGACACGGCAATAGTTTCGTCTGGGGTATTTTGGTATGTGCTAAAACACATACCTTTTCTTTATCAAAATAGACCCAAAACAACCAAGAAAGAGCCGTTTATTGCTAATATTTGTGGTTTTCTTGAGTTTGTGTATGTGCGGGTATGGATATGTAAAAACACGCAAAAAGGAGCCAAATCAGACAGAAAACCGAGCACGAGAGATCAAGAGAGCTTAAGCTGAGCCGGAAGGTCAGAATTATGCATTTTTGAAGATTTCTAATCTCTGAGGATGATTTGTGAAGATTTGATCAAAGTTTGAAGAAATGTCAGAAATGGCCCCTCAAGTTTCAGTATTTGTCAAAAATGGCCCTTGAAGATTCAGAAAGTTGCAAAATCAGTCCCTGGATTATTTATGGTTGACAAGAGTGGTCCTTGAAGATAATTTCAGAAGTTACATGTTTGAACCTTGGAGTTTCAGTTTTTACATGTTTAGTCCCTATGGTTACCCATTAATCCAATACTAGCCTTTAACCAATCCATTATTTAAATCCTCCTGGCCCAAATCTCTTGCACCTGGCCCAACCCCTAAACCTAACCAACCCGTCTACTTAAATCCCCAACCCGGTTGATACTTTATACCACTTGACCCGTATTTTATACCCCGGTCAACTAAACTTACCCGGTCAAGCTTTTGAAATATAATAAACAAACACAAACGCGCCCTTTAACCCAAACAGTACCCTCTTCTTCCCCATAGCCAAACACACCTTCTACCACCACTCACCACCCAATCCCAAACACACTACTTGGTACTAAGAATCTATCCAACCCTTTCCCACTGCTTACCTGTCAGATAGGATTGCCACGTGTACAAATCAAGCTATTCCATTGGCTTAGACACCTCATTGAACAAATGGAGCACTATGATTGGATTTGATGACCTGGGATGAATGTGTGGCTGCTAATGAGCTTCTAGGCCCTTCCTCAGAGAATCCCAAGGCCTCTCCTCAAGCTTGGCTATAAAAACGACCCTTTGCTCACATTGTAGTTGTCCAACTCCTTAGGTTTTAGAGGAGTTTTGACCATTCTATTTTCCTGTCATTTTATTGTTTTCATAAGCTTAGTAAAGTCCTTTTCATTGTAATCTTAATTCTCTTGTAATAGCACTTTGATAATTTTAATCAAGTTTTCATTGTCATTTTGAGTTTTCATACAATCTGGGTTTAAATCAATCAATAACTTGTCTTTACTGTTTGTGTAAGCTCATATAAGCTTTACTAAGCTTATATGAGTCTCTTGGTTTCTTAACTGTTCTCAAATCTCTTTTTCTTCAAAAAGTCAATAAAAGTCAAAATCATAAGTCAAATCAGTTGTTGAGTGATTGATGATCATAATGTGTTAATGAGTGATTTTTAATGGTTGTTTATGTGAATCACTCTAGTTTTTGTTATCAGTCATTAAGATTTCAAGTTTTAAATGCATCTTGGTTCAAATAAAGTAGTGTTTGGTTTAGTACACAAAACTGTTTTAGAGGTATAAAAGTTGCATTAGATCAGTGTTTCTGTGTTTGTTATGGTTCATTTAGTTCATATCTGTCTTTGCTTTGCTATCATTTGAGCTTTAAAGTCAAAATCACAAGTACTGCTCTTACATGCTTATTCTATTAAGTCCAGTTTCTCAAATCTGTCATATAGGTGTTAAAGTTGTTTAGCTAGGTTGCCAAAGTCTTATTTCATCATTTTACATCCAAATCAGTCCCTCATTTGATTCTGAATCTCATTTAAGTCAAACCTTTTCATTGTTCTTAAAAAGTCAAATCTGTCCAAATCAGTTTTTCTCCATACTTGCAGCCTATGTGCAATGTTCATCTTAGCTTATTAGGGTCTAATATTTGGCACAATTGCAGTCTGCTAGGTGGTCTTCAAGACCACATTTCTGGTTTTGGCATTAGCTTATTGAACTAGCTTGTAGAATAGCTCAAACATAGTACCTGTTATCTAATTCTGCAACAGCAATCTGTCTCAGTTTTTGCCAATTTATCTTGCTCTATATTGATCCGTGCTGAACCGTCAAGTTATCTCACGCAAGCTAGCCACTTGTGAATGACCAACTGTAAGAAACTTAAAACAGCTCAGAGCACAAATGCAATGAATATCAGAGGAATATAGGGAATTCCTGGGTCGTTAAGTCCCACGGAGGATGAATTGGTGTAATAAACACTTGATCAGATGGTAGAATGATCACTAAGGATAGTGATCAGTAAGGTTTTGGATGGAAAATTATACTAAAAGAAAAAAATCTACAAATTAAAGCGACTTAAATGCAAATTAAAAGAAATAAAAGATAAAAGATATTAAATAAACGCTATCACTATTTTTAAAGTCGATGAACGTTTAAAACCTACAACTTAAAACTTACGTTTAAAATAAAATTACGTCTACGTACAAAATAAAACGTGAGTTTTAAAGAAATAAAAGGCCTTCAAATATAAAAATGATATTTTTACAATCCTAATAGTAAAATAAAATTATTAAAAAAATAAAATTATTTTTACAACTTATTATTTAATTATTATTAATTAAAAACTATTTATTAAGTATTTAAAATGCACTAAAATACAAGAAAATACAAAATTAACCTAGAAAAATGAAATTAAAACTTAGAAAAGTCTAAAATATGATAAAACTTATTTTAAAACTGAAAATATATTTTTAAGACTTATTATGTATTTATTATTAATTTAAAACTATTTTAAACTAATTAAAATGCTAAAAAATACTTTTTAAACTAAGAAAATTATGGAAAAATACTTTTTATTACTTTTATATTTATCTTAATCTAGGAAAATAGAAAATATATTTTTCTAAGCTTTTTCTAATTTATTTGTATTAAAAGCTATTTAAAAAGGATTAAAAACTAGCTTAAATTAAGAAAAATAGCAAACAGTTATGAAAAATTATGAAAATTTCAGGAAAAGTCTATTTTAATATGTAGAATCTAGGAAAAATAGAAAAACATGGGCTTGTGTGGAGAAATAAGCAACTGCAGTGGCAACTGCTTATTTATAAGCACTTGAAAAAGCCAAATGATAACCAAAGACCACCAAACCTACACAGAAGCTATATTAAGCTAAAATGACTCAAATAGAACAGGTTTCAACAAGTTTGAACCTCTGAATTACAAGTTATCATAGATTTTATGTTTGAGCTTAATGAGCAAAACAGATTTTAGTAGGCTACTTTGAGCTTATGCACAGAACACCAAATAAGCTAGAACTAAAAAGCAATTATTGGAACTTGTATTTAGACCTGGTTGGCTACCTAGAAACAAAAGATGAGATCAAAACAAGCTAAAATGAGCTTTTGAGAAGCTTTTTCAAAACCTGTCAAACCACTGAGATAAAAATCAGTTAATACTGATTGACTTGGGACAACTTGATAAGCACTTGCAGGCTTATCAAATAAGCTGCAACTGCAAATTTAAAACTTGGAACTTGAAAAGGACCAGGTTAACTGTCTTAGAACCAAAAATCAGAAGTTATGGTTAATTAATAAGCTCTGTAGAAGCTTATGATTGAGCTGTTAAAACTGGTGTACAGGGCATATTTGCAAACAGGTGTGAAAAATAAGCTAAACAAAAAGCTATCAAATAAGCTATAAATGGAAAATAGGAACTTGTAACCTTGAGACAGCTTGGTTGGCTTCTCAAAAAACCAAAACACACAGGATAATGATCACTAATAAGCTCTCTAAGAGCTTATGAACTTGGCTACCAAATGCACAGTGAAGATTTTGACTATTGACAAGTTATAGAACAGTTGACTTTTATGAGTTTTAAATCAATTCTAAGGACTGACTATGATATATTAAGCTACAATAAGACGAGATTAAGCTAAATTATAAGATTCTAAGCTAGTATGGTGAATTTTACCTATCAAATCCTAACAGTGAACTTATGAGTTGGGATTAAAAAGTATTTTGACTTTCTGTCTAATGAGCACAGGTTTTCTTGCTTGTACTGAGTTCTATAGACCAAGTTTAACTTAGAACAACCAAAAACAAAGGACTGCACAACATTTAATACAGTGAACTAAGTAAAACCAAACACACCTTAACAAGACTGTTTTGGTATTTTACAAAGAGTTTCACTGATTCAGATCATGAGCATGATTTCAAACCTTATATAATCATTTTATAAGACTAATGAAACATAAAACACTAGCCATAACAACATTAAACTAGAAATTACCAAATAGGCTAAATTAACTGTTAAAATAAGATTTTATAGTAACTACCAATTTAAAATAACAAGCTACTGATTTTAATTATTAATTATGCTTAACCACACTTAATGAACAGGTAAACACAAAGATTTAAGCTTATAACTGTCTTGCAAAGTTAAAAGCCAAAATGGATCAAAATTGCTTACAAATGGATTTGAGGCACAAACTGTGAACTAGGACCAAATAACACACCTATTGCTTCCCATGAAGCTCTAAACCAATCAGCTTTCCAAAATCAACACCAACCAGCTTTAACCTTCTTCACCATGGACTTTTTTATTTTCAAACTAATTAATTGGTATTTTTGTGAATTTTCTGGTTTTGATTCTAAACTGCTTTTTAAAGTATCTAAAAGCTTTAATAAGCTTTATAAGGAGCTTATATGACTTACTCAGTCCAAACTAACAGCTTCTAACAACATTTCATTATATTGAGATTTTTTGAATTAGTAAAAATTGCATAACATGATATAAGACCTCAAAAGTGAAATTGATGATATCAAAAGTTTTATATTACACTGAAAACATGAAATACAAGATTTAAAAGCTTTAAAATACACTGATAATTAAAGTTTAAGCTAAAACGACAATGAAAATTAAAATTACTCTAGATTTTTTTCTTCCATGACTCCTCTGCTTTCTTTATAGTCTTTTTGAACTCCCCACATGTCTCTGATCAAATCCCATCAACAATCTCAACCATTGAAACAGTCAAACACATCTTAGCCATTAAACTTACTTTTGGCGCCAAAATTGAGATAAGGTTGCTTGAGACAGTTTTAAACCAATTAAAGAAGTTTGGAGTGTTATGTGAGGTGTAGGAGACAATTTGTGAAGTAGGCATGGGTTTAGGGTGATTTTTCAGAGAAAACAGAGATTGTGAGATAAACAGTAAAGGTTCAATGGTGGGGATGCATTAAATGCAAGGTGGGCTAATGAGAGGAGGGGGGATGAGCTGGAAAGGGTGAGTGAGGTGGAAAGGGTGAGGTGGAGGTGATAAAACCATGGTGGTTTTGGGATTACAGGGGTGAGGGAAGAAGGTGAACAGTGATGGCGGTTTTAACTGTTTTTAAAAGTTGGGCCGGGTTAAGTGTTTGGGCTTGGATTTGGACTTAGTTAATAATAGGGTCCGGATTGGTTTATTTCAACAAGGACCAATCATGTAATTTAGCCAAAGTTAAGGGCTGATCTTGAACATGTTCCAAAGCTCTCATAAGGACTAAAACTGCCAAGTAAGATTAGTACAAGGACCATTGTTGATAATTTCCATTTTTTGTAAATCCAAGGACCAAATCTGCCAATTTAGAAACTTGAGGGACCAATATTGATATTTCTCAAAAAGTTTATCATAAGGACCATTTTTGTCATTTATAAATAGAACAAGGTTTATTTTGATCAATTTCCAATTTTAAAACCTTAAGGACTATTTTTGACACTTTTGCAAAGTTGAGGGACCAAAGTTGTAATTTTGTGATTTTAAACTTCAAAGGATTATTTTGAACAACTTGTGAATCCCAAGGACCTAAAATGATATTTTACAAGTTTTGGAATGACCAGGGACTGTTTTTGACAACTTTTGTAACTTGGGGGACTAAAACTGCCAATTATGCAAACTTGATACGTTTTTCACAGATTTTGATGTTTTTGCATTTAAAACATATAAAACACTTGTTTGTGATATTTTTATCATTTTGATGTGTTTCTGAGTGTTTTCAGATGTTTTTGGCATTCTAAACAGTATAAAAATGATGAGTATTTAGACACTCATCAATCCCCCACACTAAGATATTGCTAGTCCCTAGCAATGATTTGAGAAAACTTGATGGATTTTATCTCTTTACCAAAAGCCATCACTTCTGGAGTAGCCAAATGTTTTAGTTCAAGTAAGAACCATGGTACACCGATAACCATGTGATTTTGAGCAAACCACCAGCTTTCAACGGATTTGATTTTGTCTTTACCAGAAGCCGTACCCTTCTGGACTAGCCAACTCTTAGATAAATTATCAATATTATCTTTGGTGAGCTGAATACCAATTATGGATTTTCCACTGCCTTTACCACAAGCCATAACCTTGCGGGCTAGCCAACTCTTCACTTTTAAGGATATGGTGAGCTGAATACCATACAATTTTGGGCAAATTGCAAGCCATAAACGGATTTGAGATATCTTTACCAAGAGCCGTTTGCTCCTGGATTAGCCAATCCTTTTGTTTATTAGACAAGGCGGACTGATAACCAAATGAGAAAGTGTAGAACACTTACTCCAAAAAAAATTTTGGCCAAAAACGGGGGAATTGGGTGAAATAATTACATGATGAAATTCGTGAGAATTCCCCCCCACACTTAGAAATGAATATTGCCCTCAATATTCAAAGTACCGGCGGTTATGCCGAAACAAAGAACATTTAAGGGAAATACTACGGCCATTATTTTGTTTTTGATATGTACACATTTTTTTTTTTTTTTTTTTTTTTTTTTAGAAGACTTATATACACAACATGTGGGGCAACTGATGAGTGTCTAAATACTCATCATTTCTTTCACATTTAAGCTACAAAAATATCTGAAAACATACAAATATGCTTCAAAATATTGGAATTATCTCCAAATTATGTTTTTAGGTATTAAAATGCAAAAGGGATGAAAAATGATGAAAAACATGCAAAACATACATAATTTACAGTTTCAGTCCCTGATCTTTGATAAATTGGCAAATCTAGTCCCTGGTTAATCAAAACTTGTAAAAATATCAATAAAGGTCCTTGGGATTCACAAGTTGTTCAAAATAATCCTTTGAAGTTTAAAATCACAAAATTACAACTTTGGTCCCTCAAGTTTCTAAATTGGCAGTTTTAGTCCTTGGACATTTCAAAAATGGAAATTATCAATATAGGTCCTTGTACTATTCTTACTTGGCAGGTTTGACCCTTGAGAGAGCTTTGGAAAATGTTCAAGATAAACCCTTCAACTTTAGCTAAATTGCATAAATGGTCCTTGTTGTTAACATTATCCAAACGGACCCTTGTTATTATATACTCCCAAATCCAGTCCAACCCAGTTACAACCCGGCCCAACACCCAGCCCATTCCCTTTGTTAATAAATAAAACCCGAACCCAGTACCCGGTTTTCTTCTTCTTCTTCCACCTCACACCACCACCTGTAACTCCACCTGTAAACACCACCTCACCCTCTCCAGCTCATTACCTATTCCTACCCACTCTCCACCACCTCTGTCAGCCTAAACCCCCCACAATTAATGCCCTTCACACCCCATTTTCACTGAAATACCATTACTACCCACAGTATTGAGCAAAACCACACCAACTTGGTCTAAACTTCACCAAACGTGTCCCTCCACCTCATACTACATCCCAAGAATCCTTAATTAGTCTCAAACTGCCTCATACCCACGTGGAGCGTTTTGGCGCCAAAATGAGTTTGAACGGTTTTGATGAATTTGACTCTTTCAAGGGTGCAGATGAAGTGGGAAAAGATATTTGATCAAGTGGGATGAAAACAGGTGATAAATACAGAGGAAGACAGAAGAGGAACATCATCATAATTTTAATCTTAGTTTATGATCATCGTAGCCTAAATTAATCTAGTTGTCACATTAGTGTAATCTTCAAATTCTGTTGTTAAAGTGTTTATTAGCTTTGCTAAGTGTAATAAACAATTTGGTTTACTCAGTTTTAATCTATCTTAATTTTCAAAGTATTTCAATTGTTGTCCCATTTTCAATTCAAGTCTTTAAATTTTTGTTTGATGTTTGTTAATTAGAGGACTCTAATCACACTACTTGGCTCTCAGTAAGCCATAGCAAGCTTTTAGATCAATCTAATCAGCAATAATCAATAAAAAAGGAAAATACAAAAAGAAATCAAGTAATTAAGGTATAAACTAGAAGTTACTGTAGAAGAAAGCAAGGAGCAAGTGCTATCTTGGATTGCCTTGGTTATAGAGCTCTGTGGAGAGCATATAGGTGTGGTTCTCAGTCCTTGGTTCTGTGTGTTCATCTCATTTCCAAGTTGTAAGCATACTTCTTGATTTTTGGCATTTACTGTTTTAGTTCTTATTTTAGCTTAATCTCTCTTGTTTTATGCTTATTTGGTGTTAGTTAGTGATAATATAAAGTAAAATTAGTAGGTTATTAGTTAAAAATCTTAGTTGATAATAATTTTAGTTTAACAGTCATAATTAGCTTAGTAGTGATTCATAGTTATATGTTGTTGTTTACTGTGTAATTGTGTTTATCTGATCTTAGTTCATCATAGTCAAGTGATAGGAATCAGTTTCATGTTGTAAATTTTGGATTTGTAACACTAATCACAAAAACTGCCTTGCATAGGTGTGTTTGGATCAAGCTGCTTATCTGAGTTTATGCATATTATTGTCCTTGATATTTGTTGCTGCATGTTTATCTAGATCATCATAGTCCATTTCTGTCATAATACATATGTCATATTAGAGTAAAAGTCAAATAGTCCTTAATCTAGTCTAATCTGTTAACTGTTAGAGTTATTAGTTTCATATTCCACACACTAGCTTAAAAGTTGATACTCTAGCTTAATTTAGCTTCATCATAGCTTAACTTAACATAATCAATCAGTAAATCTAGATCAAAGCTCACTTTAGTCAAACTTAGTGTTAACTTAAAAAGTCAATTTGCAGCCTAACTGAGTTTTGAACAAACTTTGGATCTAAACTGTGAGCTTGTTAATTGATATTAGGACTTGAGCTTGTAGGTTTATATAGTTTTGTTGCTGATCTTCTTGTTACTATTTCTCATAATCTCTATGCTAGCTTATTAAGAGCTTAATTAGTGCTTGATTTTAAGTGATTCTTCACAAGCCTCCCCTGTGCACAGATTTGACACCTACTTTCACAAGCTTGATTAGTGAGTGTTAGCCTGAGTATTTTGGTTGTTTGTGATGCCCATGTGGCTAGTTACTTGAAATAAGTACTTATTTGCCTTTAATTGCTTATTTGGTCTGATTATTCTTGCTTAACTTGTGCTATCAAAATCAACACTACACTGATCATACAGTGTAAACAAGCAAAATTACAAGCCCATCAAAAGCTTATCACTGAGCTTTGGCTTGTGATATTTGGCTCATTAAGAAGCTAAGCAGTCCATTAATCAAGTTCAAGCTTTAATTTACCATCACACAGCCTTTTACTAGGGCTGCAAGTCAGCTTGAAGCTTGTCCATTCACTCAGTTAACTGAGTGAACTCAGTAAAACCACCCAACTTCATAAGCCCCTCAAAAGCTACCCAGTGCTACCCATTGGTCAAGCTTTGACATTTTGGAATCCTTACCAGCCCCACTTTATAGTTCAGCATTCAATAAGTCCTATTGAGCTTATTTCATAAGCTCAATTTGGCCACTTTGGTTGCCTGTTAAGGGTGTTTGGATCTCATTCTCATTGGAAGTGCTTAAAAGCTTATTCCAAGCTTATTAGCCAAATCCAGTGAACATACTTGTTCATATTTGTGAATATATCATATATACACAGTACTAATCTTTTGTTTTCTTTCTTAAGCTTGTTTTAAAGCTTTTACCAAGCTTACTAGCTTATTTCACTCACTCAGAAAACTGAGTAAAATCAGTTTGGACCCCCTCACTTCACAAGCTTTTTCTGAGCTCTTCAGTGGGTCCCATACCCTCAATCTTGGTTCTTCCAACCCCCTCCTACCAGGCTTGAACCATTGACCCTTTGTTTGACCTCGGAACCTATGGACCCCACCTGGAATTACCTCACAAGGTTGTCCCATTTTCTGTCTCAGGAACCAAATAAGCAAGTGCTTATTGTGGTCTTTTGGCTTATTCAGTGAGCTTATATTATCAAGTCTAGTTTATTAAAGTCCAAGTAACTTATTGGAACCAGAATTTACCATAGTGGACCCCACATAAGCTCATTTGAGCTCATTTCTTTGGTTGGTCAAACTTAGTCAACTGTTAGGGCAAATAAGCACTTACAGTGCTTATTCTTGGTTTCCAAATTTATTATTTTTGTATTAGTTTATTATTTTAAGTATTTTAACAGTTTTATAAAATAAAAACCACAAAAAGCCAAAAATATTTATAGTAATAGTTTCTATTTAATAAAATATCTATTTAATTTTCTTTTTAGCTTATTTATAAGCACTTCTGTAAGTTTTTATTTTTAGTAAATCTCTTTTATATTAAAGTAGTTTTATAAATTTTTTTTTCTAGATTTTTCTTTTGTCATCTAATAATATTTAGAATTAATACTAGTTTAAATAGTTAATAAATAATATTAAATAGTAATTAATTAATAATAATTAATATATAAGTTAAATAAATAATTTTCTTTTTCTAATAATTTTCTTTTATTCTTAGGATCTCAAAAATATAAATTTCACATTTGTGGGGTTTATATTAATCATCTTTTTACTTTTATTTTTGTACGTTTACGTAATTTTATTAAAACATAAGTTTTAGGTTTTAAACGTTCATCACTTTAAAAATAGTGATAGCGTTTATTTAATAGATTTTAATTTTTTAATTTTCTTTAATTTGCATTTAAGTCGCTAAGACGTGCAAATACCTACTATAGTTATAATCGATTTGTTTTTAATACGTTTTATGGGTTTTGATCGTACTTATTAGTTGTTATAACTCATTAGAGTTATTCATACTTTTAGTATTGTAACAAATCATTCATAACCCTATTCCTGATCAACCAAGCTATATAACACATTTGTTCAAACACAGGATATCACAACCTCGTTGGGGAATAAACGACCCGGGAATATAACTGTACTACCTCGGATTATTGCATTTGCGGTTTCTTTAGTTTGACTTTAGTTGTTGGCCATTCACAAGTGGTTGATAAATAAAGTAGGCTATTAATAAGCGAATCAATTTTTGGCGCCGCTGCCGGGGAGGCTGTGCTGCTTTGAACAATTTTTGTTGGCTGATTATCTATCCTATATATATATTATATATAATATTGTATTTTAATCTTCCTTAAACAATATAAAAAACAAAATTATTTTCTTTTTTTCTTTCTATATATATAAAAGATAAATAATCACAAAAATACTCTTCGCACCTCTTCTGAGTTTCCTTTTCTTCAAGGATCCTTAGACACGTCTTAGTGCATGCGCACTCGTTCTTCAAGGTCATCAAGTCCTCTTCGCGAGCTTGTAGCCATACCTCGAAGAAGTCGTAGACGTTCTGCTCCATCAGTCGTACCCGAGTTACGTACTGAGCCAAAAATTCCTGTCAAAATGGCAGGAGAACAAACGATGAATGAACTTCTCCAGGCACCCACCGATGGGTACGGAGAGGCCATTGTTGTTCCACCATCGTAGTGAGAACTTTGAGCTTAAAACGGGGTTAATAAACCTAGTGACAAATACGTCAATTCTATGGGTTTGAAAGGGACGATCCTCACTATCACATTCGGTGGTTCAATAAAATCACATCCACCTTGAAATGTAAAAACGTCCCTGAGGATGCAATCAAACTTCTTCTTTTCCCGTTTTCTCTCGATGGGCCCGCCAAGATCTGGCTTGACAAACAACCCCCTAAGTCGATTGAAACGTGGGAAGATTTAGTACAGAAATTTGTGCATAAATTCTATCCTCCTTCAAAAACCACGAATCTCCGGAATGAAATCATGAAATTCACACAACATTTTGATGAAACATTCAGTGAATCATGGGATCGTTTTAAGGAAATGCTACGCAACTGTCCTCATCATGGATTTAATGAGTTGATATATCTGGATACTTTCTATAATGGCATAAGACAAGCTGATCAAGACTCTCTTAATTCCTCCGCGGGAGGTAATTTTTTGAATCGAACAACAAAGGATGCTTTAGCCATTATAGAGAACAAAGCTGAGGTCCGTACCTCAAGAAACAAACCAGTTGTTCCCAAAGCAAGTGATTCACCTTCTACTTCATCTCCCATGACTCAAACTATTGACAATACTCGCTTTGCTCAACTCATGGATGCTCTTAAAAATTTGACTCTTAACCAAAAGAAAGAGTCATCCAAACCAGCTGAAGTCAAAAAGATTGAACCATGTGTCACTTGTGGTGGTCCTCATGCATACTACAACTGTACTGCCACCGTTGGCAATGCATTTGAAGTTGATGCTCTAGCCGGTAATTTTAATCAAGGAGGTAACCAATACCATCCTCAAGCTGAAACAAACTACCGGGCTAATAATCAAGAGGGACCATCAGGATCATATCAACCCAACAATTCAAATAGGTCTAATCCTAACCAGCCAAGAGGGCATAATAACCAAAATCAATATCGTACTCAGAACAATCAGATTGTTCCTGTTCAATACCTACCCCATAGGGGAAATTCAAATTCTAATCAAGGGTATTCAGCTCCTAATAATCAAATGGTATCGTTCCAAGAATCTCAATCTGCTGAACTAGCTAACCACATCAAGGCTACTGATGCTAAAATGAGAGTGGTTCAAAACCAAATCTCCAATTTAAAGAATGAATTTGATTCTTCAATTGCAAAGAACAATAATGAGCTGAAGAACGATCTCAAAAGTATGATATCTGATTTGGTGAAACAACTCGTTCCACCTTCCACCTCGGGAAGTCTCCCGAGTAATACTGTTGCGAATCCTAGGGGTGAACTCAAAGCTGTCACTACTCATAGTGATACAGCTCAAGTTAGACCAACCACGGTTGTTCCAAATTCTACACCCCCAATTACTCCTACATCATCAAGAATAGATCCCACTCTTTCACGATTCAAGGTTAAAAGTTTGTCAAACAATCTTTATGACCAAAGGGCAGCTATGACTTATTCTCATATGCTTAATGCTTCCCGAAAGAGTGTACTTGACGATAGTGATGATGAGGAGGATTCCAACATCATCAAAGCTATCACCACTCGTAGTGGTGCTGCTTATGAGGGACCCTCTACTCCTATTCCACCACCGTTATACGATGTGGAAAAAGAGCCCGAGGTTGCCAAGGACCAGGTGCAAATTCCAAGCCCACGAAGTACCGCACACGTCCAACCGCAAGTTGTCCCTCGAAAGAGAACCAAAACAGGAGTTGTCTTTGAGACTGATGAAACTCCTGAGCCTACTGTCCCTAAATCCAAACCTTTTAAGCCTACCATTCCTTACCCTTCACGCTTAAATGAGCAAGAACACCGCGAGAGGTCTAATTACCAAACAGACAAACTCTTGCAAATCTTTAAAGATTTGCAATTTGACATAAGTCTTGCGGATGCTGTCATCTTGATGCCCAAATTCGCATCAACAATCAAACAGTTGTTAAACAACAAGGAAAAACTGGTTGAATTGGCAAAAACTTCTCTAAATGAGAACTGCTCTGCAGTTATCTTAAAGAAGCTTCCCGAGAAGCTTGGAGATCCTGGGAAATTTATCTTACCTTGTGAATTTCCAGGAATGGTTGCATGCAATGCCTTGGCCGATCTGGGCAAAGATCAACCGATGCCTAATTCAAGATGGAAGAAACTTTCTCTTCCTAAACTTACCCCTACCTGCATGACTCTTGAGCTTGCAGATCGTTCAGTATCTATGCCCCTCGGTATTGCCGAGGACGTATTTGTGAAAGTAGGGAAGTTCCATTTTCCAGCTGACTTTGTGGTTGTTGAATTCGATGTTGATCCTAGGGTTCCTCTCATTCTTGGAAGAGGATTCCTAAGAACAGGCCACGCTCTTATAGATGTATTTGAGCGTCAGATCACATTGCGTGTGGGTAATGAGGCTATTACCTTCAACCATGATCAAACTTCAAAGTACTCCTCCAATTATAACTCTACATCGGTTAACCGAATCGATGTCATTGATGTTGCCTTAAAGGAGTACTCTCAAGAAAATCTTGGTTATGTTCATGATATGATGAGTGGTGATCCCACTCCATTGTCTCATTCCATCATTTCCGACTCTTCCACTTCCTTAACTCTGGATGAGGAAAGTGATTCTATTATGGATGAGATTGATGATTATCTCAATCTGGATACATTTCTTCCTGGTATTGATGATACCGAGAGTGATCAAGAGGAAGATGTTATTCTTCTTCTTGAACAATTGTTATACCCAGACAATTATTCCACTCTCCCAACAAAGCAACTTCATAAAGAGGAATCCAAATCAGTTGAACCAACTGATAAAATTCCTGAGATCAAGCATAAGACCTCTCCTCCTGCACTTAAATTTCAAATTCTTGAGGAGGAAGTTCTTGTGATTACTGCTGTTCTGATCTCCCTACTACCCTTCACCTACCCGGTGATTTCTCCTTCTCTTCACTCATTCGGGAGTGAAGATGTTACCTTTGACCCTGGGATATTCCATATAACATTGGTTTAGATCCAGATACTTCCCCATGAATTTTTCAATTGCTTTTTCTCCCGACCTGTTCAGGAGCTCTTTATTACAGTTATCCGTTCACAAGCGGTTAGCTTGCGTGATAAACCTGACAGTTTGGGAGGAAAGAAATCAAATCGGGGTCGAGTCCAGCTAGTGACTCGGGAATCAAAAACATTAGCACAAACATGGGTTTTCACCCGTGTGTAACACCCTAGTGTGGGGGAGATGCCCTACATGTTGTAAATAAATTTTCAAAGTAAAAAAATAGTGATAGCTTCTATTTAAGAAGTTTTATCTAAAATATATGTATGTATATACATCTTAAATAAAGGCTAAGTAATATTTTCCTTTTACGTTCTAAGTTCGGTTTAACACCCGGTGCTTTGAATATTGAGGGCAATATTCAGTTCTAAGTGTGGGGGGGATTCTCACGAGAATTCAAACACATATTCCATCAGGAACCCCATTTTTAGCCAAAATTTTAAAATTTTTTTCTCACTTAGAACGCAATAAATGGTAATCAGTCCACCATGTCTAACACACATAAGGATTGGCTAATCCAGGAGCAAACGGCTCTTGGTAAAGATAACTCAAATCCGTTTACGGCTTGCAATTTGCCTAAAATTGTATGGTACCTCAACTCGCCATATCCTAAAAAGCGAATGAGTTGGCTAGCCCACAAGATTATGGCTTGTGGTAAAGGCTGTGGAAAAACCATAATTGGTAATCAGCTCACCAAGATGTTTACTATTCCATCAAGAGTTGGCTAGTCCAGAAGCAAACGGCTTCTGGTAAAGACAAATCAAAACCGTTGACAGCTGGTGATTTGCTGAAAATCACATGGTTATCAGGTGGACCATAGTTCTTACTTGAACTGAAACATCTTGGCTACTCCAGAAGTGATGGCTTTTGGTAAAGAGTTCTTTCAAATCCATTAAAATCTTCATAAAATATTGCTAGGGACTAGCAATAGTTTAGTGTGGGGGATTGATGAGTGTCTAAATACTCATCATTTCGTTCACATTTAAGCTACAAAAATATCTGAAAACATACAAATATGCTTCAAAATATTGGAATTATCTCCAAATTATGTTTTTAGGTATTAAAATGCAAAAGGGATGAAAAATGATGAAAAACATGCAAAACATACATAATTTACAGTTTCAGTCCCTGATCTTTGATAAATTGGCAAATCTAGTCCCTGGTTAATCAAAACTTGTAAAAATATCAATAAAGGTCCTTGGGATTCACAAGTTGTTCAAAATAATCCTTTGAAGTTTAAAATCACAAAATTACAATTTTGGTCCCTCAACTTTCTAAATTGGCGCTTTAGTCCTTGGACATTTCAAAAATGGAAATTATCAATATAGGTCCTTGTACTATTCTTACTTGGCAGGTTTGACCCTTGAGAGAGCTTTGGAAAATGTTCAAGATAAACCCTTCAACTTTAGCTAAATTGCATAAATGGTCCTTGTTGTTAACATTATCCAAACGGACCCTTGTTATTATATACTCCCAAATCCAGTCCAACCCAGTTACAACCCGGCCCAACACCCAGCCCATTCCCTTTGTTAATAAATAAAACCCGAACCCAGTACCCGGTTTTCTTCTTCTTCTTCCACCTCACACCACCACCTGTAACTCCACCTGTAAACACCACCTCACCCTCTCCAGCTCATTACCTATTCCTACCCACTCTCCACCACCTCTGTCAGCCTAAACCCCCCACAATTAATGCCCTTCACACCCCATTTTCACTGAAATACCATTACTACCCACAGTATTGAGCAAAACCACACCAACTTGGTCTAAACTTCACCAAACGTGTCCCTCCACCTCATACTACATCCCAAGAATCCTTAATTAGTCTCAAACTGCCTCATACCCACGTGGAGCGTTTTGGCGCCAAAATGAGTTTGAACGGTTTTGATGAATTTGACTCTTTCAAGGGTGCAGATGAAATGGGAAAAGATATTTGATCAAGTGGGATGAAAACAGGTGATAAATACAGAGGAAGACAGAAGAGGAACATCATCATAATTTTAATCTTAGTTTATGATCATCGTAGCCTAAATTAATCTAGTTGTCACATTAGTGTAATCTTCAAATTCTGTTGTTAAAGTGTTTATTAGCTTTGCTAAGTGTAATAAACAATTTGGTTTACTCAGTTTTAATCTATCTTAATTTTCAAAGTATTTCAATTGTTGTCCCATTTTCAATTCAAGTCTTTAAATTTCTGTTTGATGTTTGTTAATTAGAGGACTCTAATCACACTACTTGGCTCTCAGTAAGCCATAGCAAGCTTTTAGATCAATCTAATCAGCAATAATCAATAAAAAAGGAAAATACAAAAAGAAATCAAGTAATTAAGGTATAAACTAGAAGTTACTGTAGAAGAAAGCAAGGAGCAAGTGCTATCTTGGATTGCCTTGGTTATAGAGCTCTGTGGAGAGCATATAGGTGTGGTTCTCAGTCCTTGGTTCTGTGTGTTCATCTCATTTCCAAGTTGTAAGCATACTTCTTGATTTTTGGAATTTACTGTTTTAGTTCTTATTTTAGCTTAATCTCTCTTGTTTTATGCTTATTTGGTGTTAGTTAGTGATAATATAAAGTAAAATTAGTAGGTTATTAGTTAAAAATCTTAGTTGATAATAATTTTAGTTTAACAGTCATAATTAGCTTAGTAGTGATTCATAGTTATATGTTGTTGTTTACTGTGTAATTGTGTTTATCTGATCTTAGTTCATCATAGTCAAGTGATAGGAATCAGTTTCATGTTGTAAATTTTGGATTTGTAACACTAATCACAAAAACTGCCTTGCATAGGTGTGTTTGGATCAAGCTGCTTATCTGAGTTTATGCATATTATTGTCCTTGATATTTGTTGCTGCATGTTTATCTAGATCATCATAGTCCATTTCTGTCATAATACATATGTCATATTAGAGTAAAAGTCAAATAGTCCTTAATCTAGTCTAATCTGTTAACTGTTAGAGTTATTAGTTTCATATTCCACACACTAGCTTAAAAGTTGATACTCTAGCTTAATTTAGCTTCATCATAGCTTAACTTAACATAATCAATCAGTAAATCTAGATCAAAGCTCACTTTAGTCAAACTTAGTGTTAACTTAAAAAGTCAATTTGCACTTAACCGAGTTTTGAACAAACTTTGGATCTAAACTGTGAGCTTGTTAATTGATATTAGGACTTGAGCTTGTAGGTTTATATAGTTTTGTTGCTGATCTTCTTGTTACTATTTCTCATAATCTCTATGCTAGCTTATTAAGAGCTTAATTAGTGCTTGATTTTAAGTGATTCTTCACAAGCCTCCCCTGTGCATGATTTGACACCTACTTTCACAAGCTTGATTAGTGAGTGTTAGCCTGAGTATTTTGGTTGTTTGTGATGCCCATGTGGCTAGTTACTTGAAATAAGTACTTATTTGCCTTTAATTGCTTATTTGGTCTGATTATTCTTGCTTAACTTGTGCTATCAAAATCAACACTACACTGATCATACAGTGTAAACAAGCAAAATTACAAGCCCATCAAAAGCTTATCACTGAGCTTTGGCTTGTGATATTTGGCTCATTAAGAAGCTAAGCAGTCCATTAATCAAGTTCAAGCTTTAATTTACCATCACACAGCCTTTTACTAGGGCTGCAAGTCAGCTTGAAGCTTGTCCATTCACTCGCTTAACGAGTGAACTCAAGAAACCACCCAACTTCATAAGCCCCTCAAAAGCTACCCAGTGCTACCCATTGGTCAAGCTTTGACATTTTGGAATCCTTACCAGCCCCACTTTATAGTTCAGCATTCAATAAGTCCTATTGAGCTTATTTCATAAGCTCAATTTGGCCACTTTGGTTGCCTGTTAAGGGTGTTTGGATCTCATTCTCATTGGAAGTGCTTAAAAGCTTATTCCAAGCTTATTAGCCAAATCCAGTGAACATACTTGTTCATATTTGTGAATATATCATATATACACAGTACTAATCTTTTGTTTTCTTTCTTAAGCTTGTTTTAAAGCTTTTACCAAGCTTACAAGCTTATTTCACTCACTCGAAAACCTGAGTAAAATCAGCTTGGACCCCTCACTTCACAAGCTTTTTCTGAGCTCTTCAGTGGGTCCCATACCCTCAATCTTGGTTCTTCCAACCCCCTCCTACCAGGCTTGAACCATTGACCCTTTGTTTGACCTCGGAACCTGTGGACCCCACCTGGAATTACCTCACAAGGTTGTCCCATTTTCTGTCTCAGGAACCAAATAAGCAAGTGCTTATTGTGGTCTTTTGGCTTATTCAGTGAGCTTATATTATCAAGTCTAGTTTATTAAAGTCCAAGTAACTTATTGGAACCAGAATTTACCATAGTGGACCCCACATAAGCTCATTTGAGCTCATTTCTTTGGTTGGTCAAACTTAGTCAACTGTTGGGGCAAATAAGCACTTACAGTGCTTATTCTTGGTTTCCAAATTTATTATTTTTGTATTAGTTTATTATTTTAAGTATTTTAACAGTTTTATAAAATAAAAACCACAAAAAGCCAAAAATATTTATAGTAATAGTTTCTATTTAATAAAATATCTATTTAATTTTCTTTTTAGCTTATTTATAAGCACTTCTGTAAGTTTTTATTTTTAGTAAATCTCTTTTATATTAAAGTAGTTTTATAAATTTTTTTTTCTAGATTTTTCTTTTGTCATCTAATAATATTTAGAATTAATACTAGTTTAAATAGTTAATAAATAATATTAAATAGTAATTAATTAATAATAATTAATATATAAGTTAAATAAATAATTTTCTTTTTCTAATAATTTTCTTTTATTCTTAGGATCTCAAAAATATAAATTTCACATTTGTGGGGTTTATATTAATCATCTTTTTACTTTTATTTTTGTACGTTTACGTAATTTTATTAAAACATAAGTTTTAGGTTTTAAACGTTCATCACTTTAAAAATAGTGATAGCGTTTATTTAATAGATTTTAATTTTTTAATTTTCTTTAATTTGCATTTAAGTCGCTAAGACGTGCAAATACCTACTATAGTTATAATCGATTTGTTTTTAATACGTTTTATGGGTTTTGATCGTACTTATTAGTTGTTATAACTCATTAGAGTTATTCATACTTTTAGTATTGTAACAAATCATTCATAACCCTATTCCTGATCAACCAAGCTATATAACACATTTGTTCAAACACAGGATATCACAACCTCGTTGGGGAATAAACGACCCGGGAATATAACTGTACTACCTCGGATTATTGCATTTGCGGTTTCTTTAGTTTGACTTTAGTTGTTGGCCATTCACAAGTGGTTGATAAATAAAGTAGGCTATTAATAAGCGAATCAGCAACCCCCCCCCCACACTAGGGTGGTAGAACAGAGAAAGAAGACAGAAATATGGGTGAAAACCCATATGGTGCGTGCTAATGTTTTTGATTCCCGAGTCACTAGCTTGACTCGATCCCCGCATTCATTGGTTCATGGGGAATGTTTGTAAATCCGGGACAACCACAGGAGGAATGTCCTCTCCAAAGTAATGCTTCACTCGATGACCATTCACTTTAAAATTAGGACCATCAGGCTGAGATAACTCAATGGTGCCATAAGGATAAACCTTAGCAATAGTAAATGGACCAGACCAACGGGACTTAAGCTTTCCCGAGAAAATCTTCAATCTAGAGTTGAAAAGAAGGACTCGATCACCAACGTTGAAAACGCGGTTTTTTATTTTAGAGTCATGAATCTTCTTTGTCTTTTGCTTGTAGATCAAAGAGTTCTCGTAAGCTTGATCACGAAGTTCATTTAGTTCATTCATTTGAACTTTTCTGTGATCACCGGCTGTCTGTATATCGAAGTTTGCATGTTTTAAGGCCCAGTAAGCCTTGTGCTCTAGTTCAATCGGAAGATGACATGCCTTTCCGTACACTAGCTTGTATGGAGTACACCCAATTGGTGTTTTGTAAGCTGTATGAAAAGCCTAGAGTGCGTCATCCAGTTTATCCGACCAGGATGCACGATTTTCACCTACTGTCCTTTCAAGGATTCTTTTAATACCACGGTTTGAAACTTCCACCTGCCCACTTGTTTGGGGGTGGTATGCAGTAGAGAGACGGTGGGTAACACCATACTTTTGCATGACTCTTTCAAATTGGTCATTGCAAAAATGTGTACCACGATCACTGATTATTGCACGAGGAGTTCCAAACCTGGCAAAGAGAGCTTTCAAAAATTTCACAACTACTCGGGCATCATTTGTAGGTAAAGCTTTTGCTTCAACCCATTTTGACAAATAGTCAACAGCCACGAGTATGTACTTATTACCACGAGAAGATGGAAATGGCCCCATAAAATCAATACCCCATATGTCAAATATCTCACAAACTTGAATGGCATTTTGTGGCATTTCATTCCTTTGAGATATATTACCATGACGTTGACAAGCGTCACAGGCTTTGACAAATTCGTGGGCATCTTTATAGATTGTGGGCCAATAAAACCCGGAATCAAACACCTTTTTGGCGGTGTAGTTTGGACTATGATGGCCCCCGGTGGGTCCAGCATGGCAAGCTTTGAGAATGTCAATAGCTTCCTGTCCATAAACACACCGTCGGATGACTTGATCCGCACAGATTTTGAACAAGAAAGGGTCGTCCCAGAAATAATGTTTAACATCTTTGAAGAATTTGTTCTTCTGTTGGGTCGACATCCCTTTCACAATAAAGTTACCCGCATGGTAATTTGCAAAGTCAGCAAACCATGGGGTAGAAGAGTTTCCACGAAAAGAAACCGCATTGAGTGTCTCGAGAGGAAATGTTTCATTTATATCCTTTTTCTCGAAAACATCTTGGTGAGGGTTTTCTAATCTGGAAAGATGATCACAGCCGGTTCTCGGCTCCTTTTTATCACGTATGATGATATCAAATTCTTGGAGGAGGAGAACCCAACGGAGCAATCTCGGCTTTGCATCTTGTTTTGCAAAGAGGTATTTGAGAGCCGAGTGATCCGTATACACTACGCATTTGGTCAAGATTAAGTATGGCCGAAACTTCTCAAATGCATACACCACGGCTAATAGCTCTTTTTCTGTGGTGGTGTAATGAGTTTGAGCTTCAGTCATAGTCTTACTTGCGTAGTGAATAGGCTGAAAATGCTTATTTCTTCGTTGCCCTAAGACTGCGCCGATAGCAAAATCACTTGCATCGCACATGAGCTCAAAAGGCAAGTCCCAGTCGGGAGCAACGAGAATGGGTGCTTCAGTAAGCTTTTTCTTCAATGTTTCAAAAGCTTCTATGCACGCAGGGGAGAAGATAAAAGGAGCATCCTTTTCAAGAAGATGGGTCATAGGCCGGGCGATTTTGGAAAAATCTTGTATGAATCTACGATAGAAACCGGCATGACCTAAAAAACTCCTAATACCCTTGACGGTAGTAGGATGAGGTAATTTAGCAATAACATCAACTTTTGCTCTATCTACCTCAATCCCATTCTTTGAAATCTTATGGCCAAGGACTATGCCTTCTTTGACCATAAAGTGGCTCTTCTCCCAGTTTAGACATAGATTGGTGTCTTCACACCGTTTGAGCATTTTATCTAAGTGGGAGAGACATGTTTGAAACGAATCCCCAATGACCGAGAAGTCATCCATAAACACCTCCATTGTTTCCCCGATCATGTCGTGGAATATGGCCATCATACATCGTTGGAACGTGCCAGGAGCATTACATAGGCCAAAAGGCATACGTCTATAGGCAAAAGTTCCGTATGGGCAGGTGAATGTGGTTTTATCTTGATCCTTTGGATCAATGGGAATCTGAAAGTACCCCGAGAAACCATCAAGGAAACAATAGTATTCATTCCCTGCTAATCTCTCAAGCATTTGGTCCATAAAGGGTAGAGGAAAATGGTCTTTACGAGTGGCGTCATTTAACTTACGATAGTCAATGCAAACACGCCATCCCGTAACCAGCCGAGTTGGAATTAACTCGTTATCTTCATTTGTGACAACAGTTATGCCACCCTTTTTAGGAACACAGTGAATCGGGCTAACCCAAGGACTATCTGAGATAGGGTAAATCAATCCTGCATCAAGAAGTTTGATAACCTCCTGTTTGATAACATCATGGATTTTTGGATTTACTCTTCTCTGATGTTGAACTGCTGGCTTAAAGTCATCCTCCATCAAGATTTTGTGAGTACAAAATTCAGGGTTGATACCCTTAATGTCGGAGAGTTTCCAAGCAATTGCTTGCTTGTGTGACTTTAAGATTTTTGTGAGAGCAGCTTTTTCATCTTTACTCAAATCTCTAGCAATAATGACTGGCAATTTATCATCACCTTCAAGAAATGCATACTCGAGATGAGGTGGTAAGTCCTTAAGCTCAACCTCAGGAAATTCTTCAGTTTTCTCAACTGATTTGATTTCCTTGTTATGAAGTTCAACGGGAGGGAGTGGAGGAGAAATGTCATGATTTAACAATTTCTCAAGAAGAAAATCTCCCTCCAGATTAATCTCATTTTGATTAATCTCAACTGGGATTGAATCACTAGGGTGAGGGGTGGATGATGGATCATCATTAAGCAACTTCTCGATGAGAAGTATGTCTCCCTCAATGTCAATTGGAGCGTGATCAATTTCCCACGGCACAGAATCACTAGCCAAGTATACCTCAATCTCTTCCGAGATGGAGTCATTTCCCTCAAAAGGAGTGATAGAAGGAGTAGAATTGGCTATGATAGGTTGAGAAGATGTGGTGGAATCCCCACTCACAGAATTATGAGAATAACCAAGAACTTCTTGAGAGTACTCTTCAGTGGCAACATCAATGATATCTATTCGGTTAACCGACTCAGAATCATAATTTGCGAGTACCTCGAAGTTTGGTCAAGGTTGAAGGTAACAGCTTCATTACCAACACGCAATGTGATTTCTTGCTCAAATACATCTATGAGAGCACGGCCCGTTCTCCGGAATCCTCGACCAACAATGAGAGGAACCCGATGATCGGCATCAAAATCAACAACCACGAAGTCAGCTGGGAAATGGAACTTTCCTACTTTCACAAATACGTCCTCAGCAATGCCAAGAGGACGGGATATGGAACGATCAGCAAGCTCGAGAGTCATGCATGTAGGAGTGAGTTCCTGAAGAGAAAGTTTCTTCCACACTGAATATGGCATCAGGTTTATGCTTGCACCAAGATCTGCTAGGGCAAAGCATTCAACCATTCCTGGAAATACACAAGGTAAGAGGAACTTTCCAGGATCTCCAAGCTTCTCGGGAAGCTTCTTCAAGATAACTGCAGAGCAGTTTTCGTTAAGAGGAGTCTTAGCCATTTCAAACAGCTTTTCCTTATTGCTTAACATGTGCTTGAGAGTAGATGCAAACTTGGGCATCAGCATGATAGCATCCGCAAAGCTTATGTCAAAATGTAGTTCTTGGAAAATTTGGAAAAATTTGTCCATTTGATGACTAGCTTTTTCACGGAGCTTTTGCTCATTCAAACGTGATGGGTAAGGAATAGAAGATTTGGATTTGGTATTTTCAATGGGAGCTACAGGTGGTTCAAAAACAACTCCTGGATTAGACTTGGGTTTCTGGACAACTTGAGGTTGGACTACCGAAGGTAGGACGTGTGCGGTACTTCGTGGGCTAGAATAATGCACCTTGTCCGTTGTTTCCTTGGTAACTTGACTCATTGCCACAGGAGGAGGGGGCATTGGAGTCGTAGGTCCATTGTGTGTCGGAGGTTCACTGTCTACTACCTTTGGGAGAGACGAAGAAGAAGAGGTAGTAGGAACAGCAGGTCCAGTGTATGAAACACCACTTCTGGTTGTGATCGCCTTAGCATCGCCCCTCGGGTTAGCGATCGTGTTGCTCGGAAGTTTTCCTGAGCCCGAGGGTTGATCATTTAAAGACTTCTTGAGATCAGCAATCTGACTGACCAACAACCTGTTCATTTCATCTTGGGATTTCATGAACGCTTCAGAACTCATCGGATGATGGTACTGGGGATGTGGAGGGAAATTCGAGGTCGATATTTTGATTAGGACCTTGCTGTTGAAAATTCCCTTGATTAGGATTCACATTCCCATGAAATTGATTCCCACGATTGAAATTGTTTTGATGAAGGTTCCCTTGTTGTTGGAAACCTTGATTGGGTCCAGGATAGAAATTACCTTGGTTTTGATAACCTTGGTTCATTCTAGGTTGGTTTTGATTCCGGTTTTGAATGTTGTGATTCTGGTTAAAACCGGGTGGTGCCTGATTAGTGTTAGCACGGTAGTGTAGTTCATTTTGAGGACGGTATTGATTACCTCCTTGCTGTGAACTACCGGCTAAAGCATTTGCTTCAAAAGGACTACCATCGGTGGCAGTACAATTGTAGTAGGCATGAGGACCACCACAAGTGACACAACTTTCAACTTTCTTCACTTCAGCATGTGTTGGTGTCTGAGTGAAGGAGACTTTCTTCTGGTTAGCAAGAACCAAAGCTTGAACAATGTCTGTGAGTTTATCAATCTTAGCATCGGTGCTAGATGTACTCACTGGAGATGAAGAAGAAGAAGAAGGTCCAGATTAGACCGATATGTCTTTGCTCTGAAAGGACGGACCTGAGATTTGTTCTCAATGATCTGCAAGGCCTCTTTTGTGGTCTTGCTCAAGAAATTTCCTCCCGCGGAGGCATTCAAAGAGTCTTGATTTGTCTGATTGAGACCATTGTAGAAAGTATCCATTTGCATTAACTCGGTAAAACCGTGATGCGGACACTTGCGAAGTAACTCTTTGTAACGATCCCATGCCTCCCCGAATGATTCATCAAATCTCTGAGAAAATTTCATTATCTCATTCTTAAGTCTTGTGGTTCGGGATGGAGGATAGAACTCGTTAACGAATTTGGTGACAAGATCTTCCCATGTCTCTATAGAACGAGGGGGTTGTTTCTCAAGCCAATTCCGGGCTTGGCCCTCTAGAGAAAATGGGAACAGAAGAAGCTTGATAGCTTCATGTGGGACATTCTTGTACTTGATGGTAGATGCAATCTTGTTAAACCATCGAATGTGTGCATGAGGATCATCCCGCTCAAAACCATAGAATTGGCTTTGGGTTACTAGATTGAGCAACCCGGTTTTGAGCTCGAAGGTATCAGCCACAATGGCTGGAACAACAATGGCATCTCCGTAACCCTCGATGGGTGCTTGGAGAAGCTCATTCATAGGTTTGTCTTCTGCCATTTCGACAGGTGGTGGTGGTGGTAGACGTTCCTCAGTCACGGCTGAAGGAGCTGAACGTCCTCTACGTCTGCGAGGAATCTTTCCTAGTTCAGAAAGTGGACTTGTAGAACTGGAAGAACGAGTGCGCATGCACTAAGTTTAAAAATCAGTTTTCAAAACAAATGAGGCAAAACACAAGTGAACTTTAACCAATAATCACAAATGAAATGGCTTCTTTGAAAAAGGTACACCAAATCACAAGTGACACAAAGGCAAGTTTTAAATCTGATGTTCGGGAACTTATTAATGGTCGCACCCCCAGTTAGGTAGTGCACTGCCTTGATTTGCGGTGGTTGATTTTTATGTATATATTAAGTACCAGTGAAAAGACGTAGGTAATGATTTGTGCTGATGGGTTTAAAAACTTTTGACAATATTTTTGGTATCGTCTCGTTTAACCAAATCGTATCTCTTTAAGAATCACCTTAAAAGAAAATACAAAATAGAAAACGTTACGATTGTTTTGTTGTTTTATATTGTTTTTGGGTTTTTAACACTTTAGGAAAAGTGTTAATGAACTTTTTGGTTTATATTAACTTTACAGAAAACTTTTTACAAACGATGGTATATGTGCAAGTACGGGTCTGAAAATGCTAGAACACGCTTACAGCCTCCCCGGCAGCGGCGCCAAAATTTGATCCGTGTTGAACCGTCAAGTTATCTCACGCAAGCTAGCCACTTGTGAATGACCAACTGTAAGAAACTTAAAATAGCTCAGAGCACAAATGCAATGAAGATCAGAGGAATATAGGGAATTCCTGGGTCGTTAAGTCCCACGGAGGATGAATTGGTGTAATAAACACTTGATCAGATGGTAGAATGATCACTAAGGATAGTGATCAGTAAGGTTTTGGATGGAAAATTATACTAAAAGAAAAAAATCTACAAATTAAAGCGACTTAAATGCAAATTAAAAGAAATAAAAGATAAAAGATATTAAATAAACGCTATCACTATTTTTAAAGTCGATGAACGTTTAAAACCTACAACTTAAAACTTACGTTTAAAATAAAATTACGTCTACGTACAAAATAAAACGTGAGTTTTAAAGAAATAAAAGGCCTTCAAATATAAAAATGATATTTTTACAATCCTAATAGTAAAAGAAAATTATTAAAAAAATAAAATTATTTTTACAACTTATTATTTAATTATTATTAATTAAAAACTATTTATTAAGTATTTAAAATGCACTAAAATACAAGAAAATACAAAATTAACCTAGAAAAATGAAATTAAAACTTAGAAAAGTCTAAAATATGATAAAACTTATTTTAAAACTGAAAATATATTTTTAAGACTTATTATGTATTTATTATTAATTTAAAACTATTTTAAACTAATTAAAATGCTAAAAAATACTTTTTAAACTAAGAAAATTATGGAAAAATACTTTTTATTACTTTTATATTTATCTTAATCTAGGAAAATAGAAAATATATTTTTCTAAGCTTTTTCTAATTTATTTGTATTAAAAGCTATTTAAAAAGGATTAAAAACTAGCTTAAATTAAGAAAAATAGCAAACAGTTATGAAAAATTATGAAAATTTCAGGAAAAGTCTATTTTAATATGTAGAATCTAGGAAAAATAGAAAAAACATGGGCTTGTGTGGAGAAATAAGCAACTGCAGTGGCAACTGCTTATTTATAAGCACTTGAAAAAGCCAAATGATAACCAAAGACCACCAAACCTACACAGAAGCTATATTAAGCTAAAATGACTCAAATAGAACAGGTTTCAACAAGTTTGAACCTCTGAATTACAAGTTATCACAGATTTTATGTTTGAGCTTAATGAGCAAAACATATTTTAGTAGGCTACTTTGAGCTTATGCACAGAACACCAAATAAGCTAGAACTAAAAAGCAATTATTGGAACTTGTATTTAGACCTGGTTGGCTACCTAGAAACAAAAGATGAGATCAAAACAAGCTAAAATGAGCTTTTGAGAAGCTTTTTCAAAACCTGTCAAACCACTGAGATAAAAATCAGTTAATACTGATTGACTTGGGACAACTTGATAAGCACTTGCAGGCTTATCAAATAAGCTGCAACTGCAAATTTAAAACTTGGAACTTGAAAAGGACCAGGTTAACTGTCTTAGAACCAAAAATCAGAAGTTATGGTTAATTAATAAGCTCTGTAGAAGCTTATGATTGAGCTGTTAAAACTGGTGTACAGGGCATATTTGCAAACAGGTGTGAAAAATAAGCTAAACAAAAAGCTATCAAATAAGCTATAAATGGAAAATAGGAACTTGTAACCTTGAGACAGCTTGGTTGGCTTCTCAAAAAAACAAAACACACAGGATAATGATCACTAATAAGCTCTCTAAGAGCTTATGAACTTGGCTACCAAATCTGTGCACAGGACAGATTTTGACTATTGACAAGTTATAGAACAGTTGACTTTTATGAGTTTTAAATCAATTCTAAGGACTGACTATGATATATTAAGCTACAATAAGACGAGATTAAGCTAAATTATAAGATTCTAAGCTAGTATGGTGAATTTTACCTATCAAATCCTAACAGTGAACTTATGAGTTGGGATTAAAAAGTATTTTGACTTTCTGTCTAATGAGCACAGGTTTTCTTGCTTGTACTGAGTTCTATAGACCAAGTTTAACTTAGAACAACCAAAAACAAAGGACTGCACAACATTTAATACAGTGAACTAAGTAAAACCAAACACACCTTAACAAGACTGTTTTGGTATTTTACAAAGAGTTTCACTGATTCAGATCATGAGCATGATTTCAAACTTTATATAATCATTTTATAAGACTAATGAAACATAAAACACTAGCCATAACAACATTAAACTAGAAATTACCAAATAGGCTAAATTAACTGTTAAAATAAGATTTTATAGTAACTACCAATTTAAAATAACAAGCTACTGATTTTAATTATTAATTATGCTTAACCACACTTAATGAACAGGTAAACACAAAGATTTAAGCTTATAACTGTCTTGCAAAGTTAAAAGCCAAAATGGATCAAAATTGCTTACAAATGGATTTGAGGCACAAACTGTGAACTAGGACCAAATAACACACCTATTGCTTCCCATGAAGCTCTAAACCAATCAGCTTTCCAAAATCAACACCAACCAGCTTTAACCTTCTTCACCATGGACTTTTTTATTTTCAAACTAATTAATTGGTATTTTTGTGAATTTTCTGGTTTTGATTCTAAACGCTTTTAAAGTATCTAAAAGCTTTAATAAGCTTTATAAGGAGCTTATATGACTTACTCATCCAAACTAACACTTCTAACAACATTTCATTATATTGAGATTTTTTGAATTAGTAAAAATTGCATAACATGATATAAGACCTCAAAAGTGAAATTGATGATATCAAAAGTTTTATATTACACTGAAAACATGAAATACAAGATTTAAAAGCTTTAAAATACACTGATATTAAAGTTTAAGCTAAAACGACAATGAAAATTAAAATTACTCTAGACTTTTTTCTTCCATGACTCCTCTGCTTTCTTTATAGTCTTTTTGAACTCCCCACATGTCTCTGATCAAATCCCATCAACAATCTCAACCATTGAAACAGTCAAACACATCTTAGCCATTAAACTTACTTTTGGCGCCAAAATTGAGATAAGGTTGCTTGAGACAGTTTTAAACCAATTAAAGAAGTTTGGAGTGTTATGTGAGGTGTAGGAGACAATTTGTGAAGTAGGCATGGGTTTAGGGTGATTTTTCAGAGAAAACAGAGATTGTGAGATAAACAGTAAAGGTTCAATGGTGGGGATGCATTAAATGCAAGGTGGGCTAATGAGAGGAGGGGGATGAGCTGGAAAGGGTGAGTGAGGTGGAAAGGGTGAGGTGGAGGTGATAAAACCATGGTGGTTTTGGGATTACAGGGGTGAGTGAAGAAGGTGAACAGTGATGGCGGTTTTAACTGTTTTTAAAAGTTGGGCCGGGTTAAGTGTTTGGGCTTGGATTTGGACTTAGTTAATAATAGGGTCCGGATTGGTTTATTTCAACAAGGACCAATCATGTAATTTAGCCAAAGTTAAGGGCTGATCTTGAACATGTTCCAAAGCTCTCATAAGGACTAAAACTGCCAAGTAAGATTAGTACAAGGACCATTGTTGATAATTTCCATTTTTTGTAAATCCAAGGACCAAATCTGCCAATTTAGAAACTTGAGGGACCAATATTGATATTTCTCAAAAAGTTTATCATAAGGACCATTTTGTCATTTATAAATAGAACAAGGTTTATTTTGATCAATTTCCAATTTTAAAACCTTAAGGACTATTTTTGACACTTTTGCAAAGTTGAGGGACCAAAGTTGTAATTTTGTGATTTTAAACTTCAAAGGATTATTTTGAACAACTTGTGAATCCCAAGGACCTAAAATGATATTTTACAAGTTTTGGAATGACCAGGGACTGTTTTTGACAACTTTTGTAACTTGGGGGACTAAAACTGCCAATTATGCAAACTTGATACGTTTTTCACCAGATTTTGATGTTTTTGCATTTAAAACATATAAAACACTTGTTTGTGATATTTTTATCATTTTGATGTGTTTCTGAGTGTTTTCAGATGTTTTTGGCATTCTAAACAGTATAAAAATGAAGAGTATTTAGACACTCATCATATATCTTCTTTAATACTTGTCCTTAGTAGCTGTAATTTGGTACACATGTTCTCTGGTTGGTATTCTTGAGATCCATGCTTTTGGTTTTCATGATAGCTATTTGGATAAGCAGTTAGAAGAGCTTAAACTAGGGTGCCAGATTCTGTTTTGCTTAAGTGTTCAGTTAGCCTAATCAGTGGTAGCCTGCTTATTCAGTGTTAGGAGTAGTTGAATATAGTTTCTCTAGAGTAGTTATAGAATAATTTAGGCCTTGTATCAGTTTGGTGTCCTATTGTGCTTATTAGCTTATTATAGAGTGCTTATTCCATCTCCATTTACATAGTAGCTTTAGATTCTTCCACATAAGCCCAAGTTTTTACATTTTTCTCAGATTTAGAATAACATTTTAGAATTTCCCTGCAATTTTCATAATTTTTGGACACTGTTTGGTATTTTTCTTAATTAAAATCAATTTTTAAGTCTTTTTAAATAGTGTTTATTGCAATTAATTGAGAAAAAGTTAAAAAAAAATATTTTTTCAATTTTAATAGTTTAAGATAAATATAAAAAGCATAAAAAACATTTTTCCATATTTTTCCCCTTTTATTTGGTATTTTTCATAATTTAAATTAGATTTAAATAGATTTAAATTCATAGAAAATAGGAAATTAATCTGAAAAATACAAAAATAGTTTTGAAAAGTCTTTTATGTAATTTTAGATTTTTAGAAAGTTATTCCATATTTTTCCCTCTCTCTTTCATAATTTTTAGATAATTAGTTCATTTTAATTAGTTAATAATTAGTTTTTAATTAAAATAAAATCAAGAAAATTCCATAAAAATAGTTTTAATTCTTAAATAATTTTCTAATATCATTTCTAGAGTAAAAGTATTTTTAGGTTATTTTTAGGAGTTAGATTAGTCGTAGTTGCTTTTTATTCGCGTTTCGTTTAAATTTCCGTTTTTGCGTTTTAGTTTAGAATTGCGTAGTTTGCCTTAGTTTTTAGGATTTCCCCATAGATTTTAGTTCCTTATGCTTTCCTTATCCCGTAGTTTAGAATATATCATCTTATGCCCCTTTTCTTATTCGAATCCCGATTATTGAGACGTGAGTTGGAAATTCCATTCAACCCCTCGTTCGGAACGATCTCGGTGCTCAAACCTAACACGTTTGAGTTACCCATATACTACACAAACTTCTTATTATTGATTTGTAATCGAAATCAATTTTTGGCGCCGCTGCCGGGGATTGTATTGGACACTGCAATCAAGAGCCAAGAGTAAAGCCTCTTTGTGATAAGCGATGCCTCTTGTCCTCGGCTTTGGGCATGCATTATCCAGATGACCCTTCTCATTACAGTTATAACAACGAAGACCATTAACCCCAGTCTGAGAATTTCCCTGATCAACCACTTGAGCCCGTTGTTGTGGAGCACCCATGTTATTCCTTCCATTAGCATTAAACCCTTGTCCACTACCCATCTAACGAACATAACCACGATTCTGAACTTCAACACGTCCATTGTTGACAACAGCTTGATTTCTTGTGTTGGATGAGGTATGTTAGGAATTGGAAATTCCATGTTAAAGTGTCGGTCACCCCAATTATGGTCTAGCATATGTTAGCTCGTAGACATGTCGTTATTTACGTTATTTAGTAGTTAATTAGTTAGTTTGTAGCGTAGTTTAGTTTAGTGTAACACCGTGGAGGAAGGACGGGTCTTTACCCACTGTATGCCTGATCCATAGCCCGACAGGAGGGCGTATCATTTGTAACTATAAAAACCCCTTCCATCCTTGGAAGGGGTGGTGCTTCTCATTAATCTAACCTTGCATTTTGTATTACAACTCTCTAACAAGAACACCCTCTCATCTCTTTCTCTCTCTAAACCATGGCATACTTGATTCATCACCAACCAAGGCCACCCGAATCATCATCAACACAATATTTAACATCCAAAAAATGGTATCAAGAGCCATGGTTATTGTGTTGTGTTGATTTGTGTGGTTTCGTACCATGGTTATTGTGTTGTGTCGATTTATTATGGTTTTGCTACTTGTTTTAGGCTGTTTCAAACCCATTTTTATTGGCCGGAAATTTTTGTTTTTCGATTATTGAAGTAAAACAGTCTTTAACATGTATATGTATCTTTATGGTCAAAAATGAAGTCTCATGTGCTTTATCAGATTTACAAGAAGAAACTGTTTGTGTCATTTTTGTCTATAACAGTTTTTTTGTTAAAGCTTTCACCTTTTTGTGACTTATTTTTGTACCATTACTGTGAAAAATTGATGGTCAAATTCATGGTCATATGGTCAGATTCGTGTGTGATCAAAACAATTAAACGGGTCAAAGAAGCATTTTTTATGCAGTTTTCTGGGCTTATATGAAGATGGTCAGATAAAATGGTCGAAAAAACTCGCGGAGCAAAAAGTCAAAAAGTCAAAAGCGACTTGTCTTGACAAGTTGTCCAGATTCATTGTATTCAAAGCGAGTTAACTATTGAGTCAACTGCAGTAGCGACTTGTTTAAAGTAGCGACTTGTGTCAAGTAGCGACTTTTGTCAAGTAGCGACTTGTGACAACGCATAAGAGTTTTACGCTTAAGCTAAAGAATCAAGATGAAGGAGAATGTGTTTATGCGTAAACTGCCTTGACCATATATGAAAAAACTTTATGCGTACACTTTCAAGACTCGACCTCGACCACAAATATCAAAATACCATATCAAACGACCCAGTTTCAATAATACATCATAGGTCCATGTTCAATTGCAAACGAATTAATTAGGACGTTTAATATCAGCTTCGGCCCACAACCATACAAAAACCAACCTCAAATCCCAACTAAACTCATCCATGAATCTTACTTTACTTTGGTATCAACAATTACATTCAAGACCTCAGATCATTCAAGACTCGGAATTAAAAATAATAACAATTACATTCACGATCTCAGTTTAATTTTTATTCGTGATTCTCAATAATAAATCAGGACTTAAAGGTCCATAAACACGAAAAATTAACATCACCGATCTATGTTTGAAGTTCTTACTTCAATTAACTATCCGAATCTCATTAAGAAAAAGAATAGTAAAAATATCGTCACTCTTTTTTTTCTTTGATTCGTTCATTTAAAACATAACCAATTACCACCTACCTTAAACGCTCAAACGAATCTTGAAGTTCTTTTTCTTGAGTCGGTTGAAGCAGAAATCGATTACATCAAGTACGGGTGTGCTTGTTGTTGTGATGATGATGGAGATTAGATTGAGGTTATGATGGTTATACGATTGATTTGATATAAGGAGATGAGGAGTATGTTTATCAGATCTAATTTTTTGGTGAGAGGCGTATAGGAGAGGGGCGGAGAGTTTAGTGATATTAGGGTTGAATGAGTGAGAAATATTAGGGTTAAAAATGTGATATACTGGCATTTTATACTCCACGTTATATTAGGGTTGTGAGATAATTATAACCGGTTATAACTATTTCTGGTTATGGAATGGGCTTTTGGAGTTGGATCGTGGGTGTTAATGGCCGTTGGATTGGATCGCTTGTATTTGGACTGGGCTGACGTGAGACATAGGATTTGGGCTTTGTGATTTACACTAATATTGAATGGACGTTAATTGATATCCGAATGTTTTTCTGTGGATATAAAAACATTGGATACACTTTTGTGATATTACTCGATTAAGAGCGGTATTTTTGGTATGGTATTAATTTCACGAGGGATACATAATTCACGGCTTGAGCAAAAATCTGAAGAAAAAAAATGACTACAGGGTTTTTATACGGTATTATTGATACGAAATTGAAGTGACGTTATCTCCATATGTGGTCATTATTATTAGTCGGTGAATCAAAGGAGGTTCGTCTACAGCAATTCTCTTGGGATATTCGACGCCACAGAACGTCAATGATACTTCACAGTCTAAGAAAAATCTGTCAAGAATCTTCAACGTCAGTCATGATCTTTCAAGATGTTTGCTTTTGAAAAGAAATTTTCGTGCAAATGGTCGTACACGTTATGATGCTTCCGAAAGTTCGAAACCATCATGGGGGAGAAACGTGTACTTTGATGCCTTACGGTCAACCTCAGGGGAAGTAGTGTATACTAGTCGACTTAGTATGGTTTGTGAAGTTGTCTACATATGGGTAAAGAATTGTTGATGATGTTGTTGGTGTTGGATAATGAACCGCTGATGAACCGCTGCATGATCCCCTAAAACAGATATTCACCGAAACCAAAGTTGTCATAAAACATTCAAGCTGACATTGTTTACGGTTTTGTCTTGATTTTGTAAAATCCCGCGAAAGAATCTATTTCTCGGTTTAAATCATAGACTTGTAAAATCCCGTGACAATGGAAACATCCTGGTAATTGTAAAGTGCATTTCCGGATCTATCTTACGGTTTATTCTTGGTTTTGTAAAATCTTGCGAAAGAAACTATTTCTCTGTTTAAACCATAGAGTTGTAAAATCCCGTAATGATGGAACCATCCTGGAGAAAGGAAAGCATATTTCGGGATCTTATTTGATGTTGGTGCTACGGTTTTTGTTTCGAAGAAGAGATAAAAGGGTGTACTTCATGAATTGGATGTGTGTTTGGATATTCGTCATGGCAGTTTGGTTATTACAAGGTTTTACGGGGTGATGTGCTATTAACCATGGTCGGGATGAAAACCATTATCATAGTTCACTTAAAACGTCAAAGGAGGCTAGATTTGAGCTTTTAACTAGAAGATGTGACAACGGGGTAAATTCACTATTATTTATTTGAGGTTAAAGTGAAATATCACGGGCGAGTGTACTTAGTATCTGAAGGTATCGGGGATGGTTGGATGAAGATTCTTCAAGGTCCTTGTTCGAGCTTATTACCAAAAACGAAGACTTGGAAATCTAGTTATTTTTGGGTGACTTTTTTCCTTTTCTTTTACCATTTGGGAGAATTGGGCTTTTACCACCACAAAATAACTATCACTTTAAGGAGTTACGTTGTAGTGCTCAGTGTCACATTCAATTGTGGATTTTCAAGAGGTGATGTACGTCTTATACTTGATGGTTGGTTGGATGAAGAGTATAGAGTACTTAGAGATTCAATGGAGGATGAAGTCTCGGCACCGCTCTTTGTTACATATGTGCAAGTTTAAGTCACGAGTTCTGGTTAGGTTACTTCTGGGTCAAATTCATAATATTGGATTTCTCCTTCAGCTGTCACTACAAAGAGCCTACTGAATGATAATGGTGTTGATTAAAAGTTTGCCAAGAGTAGATGAAAAGAGAGAGATTATGACATTTGAACACAACAGTTCAAGCCTCGTACTCCAAAGAAAAGAAAAGTATACGTTTCAGTGCGCTTTATCTTCGAAAGAAGAGAAATCTTCTTATGACGTTTGAACACGACAGTTCAAGCCTCATTCTCTTAAGAAAAGAAAAGTGTACGTCTCAGTGCGCTTTATCATCGAAATAAGAGAAATCTTCTTATGACGTTTGAACACAAAATTTCAAGCCTCGTACTCTAAAGAAAAGAAAAGTGTACGTTTCAGTGTGCTTTATCTTCTGAAGAAGAGAAATCTTTTTATGACGTTTGAACACAACAGTTCAAGCCTCGTTCTCTAAAGAAAAGAAATGTGTACGCTTCAGTGCGCATTATCTTCAGAAGAAGAGAAATCTTCTCACTTATGACCATTCTCATCAACATGCTTCATGCTTTTTCCATGCGCTTTCAAACATCAAGTGAACCGAACTACCAATGATTATTATCTTATTCCACTTGCTCTTTTATAATGACAATGGCGAAATCATATGCTAATTTTGCGGGGGAGAAGTGTGAATAGACTACATTTGGATGATTTCACTTATTTAATCAAGAATGGCAACTCCGTATGCAATTCTTAAAGGGGAAAAGAAGTGTGAAAATAATGCATGTTGATTGACATCTGAGAACAAATGGTCAAATGGCTCCAAACTCATGTAAGAACCGAGCTTCTTCTTATCGGGTCATCTTCACATGGAGTTTCTTCTATGAGCCGTTGGTTGACATCTTCTCACGGACTGATGAGTTTAACGACAAAGTGCTTCTAGTTGCTGGGCTGATTTCTTTGATGAACATCTTTCTGTTCTTGTTTGATTGGGAGGGATCTTAGTTAAGGAGATTTGCTACATATAAGTTAATTGGAATGCATTTGGTGAGAAGAAGATGTCAACTTTCTATTCCCCAACTGGACAATCTTGAAGAAGGTCGAGTCTACAGTCGATTCTACATTTTCTGCATGTTAGAAGACTAAAGACGAGTTGCATTTAACGATCTAAAGACTTCTTCTTAATTCAAGCATTCATCATAAAGATTTTCGGTTTAGGGGAGAGCACTAATTGGGGGAGAGTGAAATGTTATATTTAATCCCCAATTAGACTTGCTCACATTCTACTTCAGCAAGTTGATTCTCACAAAGATTATGTGGTCTTCTTAAAAAGATTTCAAGTATTTAGGCTTACAATGTGTTGCTGATTCTGAAGTATCAAAACCATCAAGGGGGGAGGAGACAAGCATCTAAACGCGAGTAAACTTGATGAGCTTAATTCTTCTAAGTGATTGAAGATATCCCGGGAAGACGAATGTCATGACCGCAGAGAAACTCAAGGTTTTAATAATCAAGGCTTTTAGTGTTATTATTCCAACTAAGTGGGGGAAGTGATGTTAGAGAAAGTTTCTGAAGATAAAAGAGGTACACAAGTATGACATATTCAGGGGAGATAAATGTATAACATGAGGGAGGTGTTATCAATAATTCTTTCGGTGGGAATGTGTGTACTTCGGGTTCTTGAGCTTCATACACTATCATCAGGGAAGAAAGCCATTGTTTAGCACAAACATTGGGGAGGTGTTTTCTTTCCGGGCATGATGTATATTCGGGAGAGTTCTTGGATATTGGTGTACTTCGGGTTCTTGAGCTTCATACATGATCATCAGGGAAGAAAATTGTTTAGCACAAACATTGGGGAGGTGTTTTCATTCCGGGCATGATGTGTATTCGGGAGAGTTCTTGAGCATTATACAAAGAGACTGACTGCATCAATTCATCTACTTGGGGGAAGTGGTCTCTTGACAACCTTTTGGTATGGATCACTTCAGAGTTCAGTGTAAAAGGAATTTGAGAAGAGGTATTCAAATGTGGGATGATACGTTGCTGTTCTTCTTCTTGATGATATAACCCCGAATGGAGAATCTCGATTATCGTTCTTAAAAGGAGCAGCGGGATTTATGATAATGGTGTGCTTCTCTGTGCACCTGGCTAAGGAAAGCTTGAAATAGAGCTTCGAATCTACTCATCTAATGGATCTTCGGTTTGGGGGGAAGCTGCCAAAGTCTCTCTTTCTCAAAGGCTCATGTTCTATATTCTATTCTGGAGCCTCGAAAGCTTTGGTGGTGAATGTTTAAGAGATGACGATTTCTATCTTCTACAACGGTGTTGGTCGATATCCTTATCTCGATACTCGTATCATCATCTTCTTAAACTATATCATCCATTCTATCTATAAATATTTATCAAAAACCAAATACAAAATTATAAAACCAACAAAAAAAATAGAAAAATATAAAATCAACAAAAACCCATAAAAATCAGAAAATTTGAAAAATACCAAAAATATGTTTTCTCAAGACATGTCTTCTGGTATCGATAACATCTATGGTCTTAGAAATGTCATTCAATAATGGCACGGGACCATAGATGCAGTTCGAGCAGGAGGTGTAAATATTTCTTTCCAAAACATGTCTCAAAACTCATGGCTTACAGTTACTTCTGACTGTAACCCGCGCTTAAAACTATGGCTTGCTATTATTTCAGATAGCAACCCACTCTTCAAGAAAGGAAAGTGCTACGCTAAACAAATTTTCAAATATTTTGTGCACTTATCCTAAAACAAAATGAGGAAAGTATGTCGAAGGACTGCTGTTCCTACACAAATGTTTTTCCTTCTATAAATTCTTCAGAAAAATATTTGTTGTTTTCAAAAATGGTGGTAAATGAGTTGCTTGAAAATCAATTAGATTCAGAGTTTTCAAAAAAAATTGAAAACTCAATCAATGACTTCAGCGCTTTTAAACTTTTCAGAAAATGAGTCATTGATTGAGGGGGAGAATGTTTTCAAATTTATATCATCTATCGGGCTTATCTAATTATCCTATATGCTTAACTGAAAAATAATGTTAACCTACGTTGAAGGACTAGGTGCCTAGGATATGATTGTTAGGTTTAGATGATTAGAGTTTGATGAACACATTATCCCATGCTTTATATGATCTGATTGATATGTTGAATTGACTGTTATTAGTCGATTGCTGTTTGGGTGATGTCGACCACCATATATCTGTTTGTGTCCACTAACATATGCAGGTATATTGGTATATAAGAATGTTCCCGATCCGGATCCCACAATTGAAGATGATTGGATGCCGAATCGAAAGGGTAACTATATCTTGGGTTGACAAATGAAGAAACGGAGCTTAAATTGACTTCTATGGAAAGTTGGCATGAAAAAATGCAACGTAAGAGGTTTCACTGCATCAGCAGATGGTTTTCTTCATCATCAAATGAAGAAACGGAGCTTAATTTGACCTCTATGGAGAGTTGGCATGAAAAAATGCAACGTAAGAAGTCTCACTGCATCAGCAGATGGTTTTTCTTCCAAGCCCTACAACAACAACAACATAAGCAGCCTCTACACCACCTAACGTATCTTTGTGCAGGATAATAGTGATGATAACATTTTTTAAACAATTTTTAAATAATATTGTTTTGAAAAATGGAAAAATATTGGTTTTGAAAATAAATTGGACTTAATTTCGAAAATCACCGGACTTCATTTTATCAAAACTTAAGTCACTCAATCATCGACTACGGTCATCGATTGCGGGGGAGAGTGATTTAAAATAAAATATTTTCAAACGATATTTCTTCATAAAAGTCCGGTTTGTACAAAAACAAAGTGGTGATCTAAAGATTTAATGTTATGTCATGGTATGATTTTCTTTAAAACTCAAAGATCTTACAAAATGAAATTTTTTCTATTCTTGTTTGATTGTGAAATTTTTTTATTTTACTTAAATATCTCTTAAAAATTATCATACTTGACACTAACAATCTTTAATGTCTATAATTGGTCCTTATCAGTCCATTTCAAAAATTAAATCTTGCCACGTCTTTCCCCAAAATTTTCTAAATGATTTAAATCAATTGGGATCACAAATCTCAATTGGTTTGAAATTTTTGATCGGGGGAGAGATCGTGATTTAAATCTCAAATATGTTTTAATGGAATTGGTTTTAGTCCTTCAAAGGCACTCCTGCCTCCATGTGCCAAACGATTTCAATATACATAATGCACATGTTGAGGGGGAGCATTTATCCAAAAAAACTAGATGAGTTTTTAAATCAGGCACATTTTCTCCCATGTTTTCTAAACCTTATTAAATCACTTGGGATCCAAAATCTCAAAGGGTTTGATATTTTTGATAGGGGAGAATTTGTGATTTAATATGAAATTTGATAAATAATGATCGATTTGCTTCAAAGTGCAGGTTTTCCCTAATATGTGCAAAACACTTTCAAATCTCTATGCACATATTGAGGGGGAGAAATTTTTTTTGAAAACCACACTCTTTCCCAAAAATATCCTTAACTAAGTATGAAAAATACTAATCTTGATCGGGAAGGTGATATAGATATTTTTTAGAAAATGCTAATCAATGAATTGAATTCTTCCTCTTGCCTTCATGTGCCAAAATGATTTCAAATATAAGATGCACATGTTGAGGAGAAGCTCATTTTCTGAAAAATTAAAAACAATTCAGGTACAAAATGCTTTGATAATGTATCACAAGTATCTGGATTGATTTTCAAATGGTTTTCAATTGGTTCCAAATGGCAGATGAACAATACGAAAAAGACCGACCAAATTTACTTTATGTATGGTGATATAAGGAAGGTTAGGTTAGGTATTCGTTCCCACAATCCCGCCAGAGCTGGAGGGATCTACCCAGGGACAATCCACTAGATAGTGTAGAGGTCCTTAGGTATGATGAAAAAAGGAGAAAAGTGAGATATGGGAAGAGTGCGGACTGAGATAGAGCTAGAACTGAAATTAACCCAACAAGGTTCTAGTTATGAAGTCTCGGTAAGCACTGAAGGGGTTGAAGAATGAAAAAGAATTGAATGTGAAAAGGGTGAAAAGAAATAGCCCTCCAATAATTCAGCCTTAGGGCAGAAACCGGGTTCAATACATATGCTACTAGTGATTACAAAGGTAACACTGGTATTGAAGACAAGACGTCATGGACCCAGTGACGCACTGCACTAAACTTCCCAAGCTACTCAAGTTCCTCTTAAAAGGACTTGTGATGTAGGTTTTACTAACCAGGTCTTAATATTTATAGTGTCTCGCTATACCTATGGTCTACCCTAATGCACTAACGGGCAGTGTACCCGGTCGTGTGTAGTGTAGTAAATGGTAAAGCCGAGGTCGTCCCAAGAGCTATGTGTGTCGGATAATTACTAAGTCTAATTGTCACAGAATATTAATGGTTTGATAGGGTTTTAATTAATTAAACTACTAATGCAGAATATAAAAGCAAATAAATGGTAGAAGGGAAATCAATAGAGGAATAGTGGTGCTAACCTAGTTAATCCTCCTAACTAGTTATGTCTACGTCTACCTACTTCCAATTACTTCAGGTGGGGTAAAATTCGAGAGGACAGCATTTGGTCAATTCGCCCTAACCCATCAGCAAAGATGCCACCACAGGAGAAATCAGGCGCACCGTCATAAGTCTTGTTGTTCCGGTCCCCTAAGCCGAGTCATTAAGTACCGCTACATGCTAGATTCTAAATAGTGAGTGCCCAGCCGTTAGGAACTTAGACACTACACCCCCAATTCTTAAGTTCATCCAAACGATAGGTGATCAGTTGGTCAAATCGCACAAGTAGAAAGGGTCTTCAGTTGGTCATATCTTACCCTTCCCGTCTCAGTCCGCTCACCTAGGGTCAGTTGGTCATATCTCCTAGGAAATTGGCCTCTATCGCCATTCAAAACTACCGAACCAGGGGTGACTACCAAAGAACTATGCATGCATACACTTAGAAATAATTGTACGGAAGTAAAGGTAAACGCAAACAAAACAATTAAGGAATCATAACAAGGCTAGCACCAAAGGGTGCTTAGCCGCTCATATTAATCATGCACATCAATTCAATATTCAAAGGTACGAAATACATGAATTGAAAGTAAAAGAAATAATAAACGCTAAAGCTTATCGTAATGGTGTGACTTCTCCCTTGGAAACAGCTCTGTATGCTTTGAAATGCTGGAATTCGTGGGGTATTTATAGGCCAGGTCTGGGTTACGGCGTAACCAAAAGATGAGTTACGCCGTAACCTTCTATTTCTCCGTAAATGCACTAGATCTGCTAGTTACGGCGTAACCTTATAAGTGGTTACGCCGTAGTCTTCAATAAACAAGGTTACGTCATAAGTGATGCAGTAGTTACGGCGTAAGTATCAGCGGGGTGGAACCTCTTTTGACCTAATGGAGTTACGTTGTAACCTTTGGAAGGAGTTATGCCGTAACCTCTTGATAAGTTGGACTTCTGGGTCACGCAATAGTTACGGCGTAATGTGAGAGATGAGTTACGCCGTAACTTCTTCAAAATAAGCATACTGTGATAAATCTTTAGTAACGTTTCCATTTCTGCGTCTCTTTAGCTTCAATGCTCGTAATTTACCTGAAAGTGTAAAACAATGGAAAACAAGCGTAAATCCATATAAATGATATAAATAACGAGCATTAACGGGGGAAATTGACACTTAATATTCAGGACTATTTGATGTTATCAAATATCCCCCCACTTGAACTCTACTTGCCCTCAAGTAGACCTTATTAGATAGACTCCTAAAAAGATATCTCCCAAAACCTGGAAAATATGAGTTTACAAATCCTTTATGCTAGAATAAAACAAAGCCGAACACCTCACGAAAGGGGAACAAACACTCAAATCTCTCAACTATTCTAAGTGTCAATTTCGGGGTGATCACTTAATCGCACAGTCATAGCATGTATTCTATCATAAGCTTGGCGGTTACACAAATCTCCACCACTAGAGTTAAGGGCTAAGCAATTCTCGAAGGCAGTATGGGTAGACACGACAAAGGTTAAGGGGTGACTCGTCATTACTAACATGTCACGGCGAGTGGACAAAATCAATGATACATGACCAAATCCGTGGCCAATACATGGGATATATAATTGGTGTAAAATGAAAAACAAGCAGGTAGTCTATATTTATAACTAAGTCATCACCACTTAACGTCCGCCCAAATTTCAAGCTTAGAAGTCTAGAGACCGGATCATGAAATGTAAGGTAGATGTGTCATTAGAGGACGTCGTGATGGGCACACTACCTTTTCTTCTTCAGTTGGTATAACTCCAACTCCAATCTTCAAATGTGACCGAGGTAGCCTCCTCGATACTAAACAATAAAGCTCATACTATAGTGCTTATAACATCGCACTTTACAAAATCATAACCAATCAACTATATTATTTTTTATTTTTTTATTTATTTTTTTTTTTTGACATTTTTTTTTGAACATAACATGATAACATAACATCCCCCCACTTGAGATGAACAATGGGAATTCAGGGGGGTCCTCAATGATCTTCATAATTGTTGTCGATGAAAGGGTGATTTCCAAACCTTTCCACTCGAACCTTGAACTTAGGCAAATGATGACTTCCCAATTACAAATAAAGACTACAGGGTAGGCTAAGGTGTAAGGGTGTAACGAAATAATATATTGGGGTGACAAAATGAAAGGAATGGCTCATAAGGGTGTATCTAGGGGTATCTTGCACTAAAGGGGAGTGCAACAAAAGGGTTTCACATGGGGGTCGAAAAGTCGAGGTGACTAATCGATAGACTCACAATGGTAGGCTGTTTGGGTGATAATCCTATAATACTGCCTTCTAAAACTGAAAAGTCCAAATACATCGAGCTAACTCAACATACCTCTTCTATGGTCTCGAAATGATGCAAAGGCCAAGTTCTAAAGTTTACAAGCTGCCGGCACACTCATAATTTGGTGGATTTGGGGTAAAATATAGGAAACGGATAAGGCTAATCTCACCATGTAATATCAAGGGTTGTATGTGCTCGGCTAAGGTCTAATCTAGTTAGGTTCGGAAAAACATGTCAAAATATTAAAAATGGCATAATTTTTCAAAATAAACTAGAAAAATGAGGGCGAAATAATGTTCAAGAGATAATTCTACTCCCGTCCCCCCACTTGAATTGTACAAAGTCCCTTTTGTACTAGGCATTAAAATAAAGGTGAAGAGAAAGGTAGAATTAGAGCGAGAACTTCCCTGAAATTTGCTCCAAAGAGAAGAAGGCCCACGAGAAAGGATCGTGCCTTCGTTTAAGCGTCATGAACAAACTTCAATCCCTGAAATCACAATACCGACAAGCATAATTCTAAAAATAAAAAAATAAAATGAAAAATAAACCTAACTCACTTTCGTAGGAATCACGGTTGCATTTAGCGAATGCAACAAGTTTTTTAAACCACTTGGTGTCCCAAGTGGACGAGTGAAGTCTCGTGAGGGTTTACAGGAACACACCCACAAAGTTCATTTAAAAACTAATACAAGGTTACTGTGTTTTAAAATGAAAGAATTAAAGCAGAGGAGAGTTACGTCGTAACTCCTGTGAGAGAGTTACGCCGTAACTGGCAAAACCTGGTATGAGCTGTGAAGCGAATAGTTACGGCGTAACCACAGAGATGGCATTACGCAGTAATTGGTAATGCGTCAAGAATTCTGCTGCTAAAATGTTGGTTACGGCGTAATCACCAAGATGAGTTACACTGTAACTCTGTTCAGATCAGCAACTGCAGCAGTAATTACTTCATTGTCTCCTGCAAAAATGGTTAGAAAACACAAAACCCAACAGAAAGGAAATAAAAACAAAAGAAAGGGACAATTCGGGTTGTCTCCCGAAAAAGCACTTTTCTTTATTAACGAGTCTTTAAGTTAGACTCAGAGCCGCGGGGCTCCTATGGGGGTCTTAGAACTTTCCCTACTTCCATCATTCGTTGGTGTTCATTCATCAAATTATCAAGCCCTTTTTTTCTCGTAGAATTATTGAGCCCAAATGTTCCCAACTTATGTGAAAGCCATTTATCACATGATTCTCTATGGTCAACATTTTCAGTAATGCTAATGTTTGATCTTGTTCCGCCTATGATGTCAGTGATATGGTTGCATCCATACTCCATGATCAGTTCCTTAATCAATTTCGAGCTTCCAAGTTTTAATTTGTACCAATCTTCCAATGCTAATTCAACATCATGTTTCTCTCCCTTATGAGGGTAAATCCATTCATTAGGTTTTCTTTCACATTTTTTAGGACGAGTAAATGGTGGCCATGCCGATTTGCATTCTTTGGTTGACATCGAGTTGCAAAAATGTTTGTTAGGACTCAGAGTTTCCTCAATGCTATGAATAGTTTCATCATGTTTCTGCTTACAATGATCAACACTTTCTTTACGATTATCAGTATTAGGCTTAGAGTGCAGAGTGGGGTTTAGTGATTGAACATTATTAGAATGCTCATTCATACTAAAAGTTATTCGTTCAATTTCGGTCCCCAAGGAAATTTGTTTTTCAAAAACCATAATTTGAGCTCTACAAGTGGCCAGAAAATGTCTTCCAACAATCAAGTTGTAAGCCTTCCGCTTTCCCATGTCAATAACTACAAAATCGGTGGGGAAGAAAAATTTTCCAATTTTCAAAAGCACATTGTTCACAATCCCCCTCGGTACAGCCTTAGAGGAGTCCGCCATTTCAATCATAATAGTTGTTTCTTTTAAATTGGTAAGTTTGATTTTTTCGAATAAAGTAGTTGAGATAAGGTTAACCCCAGCCCCTAAATCAGCTAATGCGGGAATCTTAATGTTACCAATAGTGTAAGGGAGAAGAAAACCTTCCGGTACTGCAGACTTCTCGGAAGTTGGCTTGGTAGGAACTCGTCGTCATCAGCTTTATCATCCTCTCTTAGGTAGTTAATACCGGAGAGATCATTAGAGATAGAGGGTGTGCATTGCTCCTTTTTTGCTTTATCCTGCGCAAATATGGCTTTGCAGGAAGTGGCTTTAGCATTACTTGTTGCGAGGTTCTTAGCTAATTGCCCAATTTGTGTTTCGAGGTTCTTAATTGCACCATCTTGGTTACGTAGGTTCATATTGGTGTCCTCCTTTACTTTGCCCATCCATTCCTTGAGCTTATCTTCCTTTTTTGTCGATTCTTCAATGTGTCGGTGCATTATTTCTTCAAGGCTAGGTTTAGGAAGACTATTGTTGATTTTTGTGTAGAACCCAAGGGATTTTTCATGATACCTAGGTCCGTAATTATTGTAGCTTTTGAAAGGGAATTCTTTTCCATAGTTTACTTCACCGATCCTTTTAACTTCTTCATTGGAGGATATTCATTAGAAGGACGAGCCCCATCTCGCTCCACTTGAATGGAATGCACATTTTCCTTGAGCTTCTTCATTTCTCTTCCAAGGCTTTCTAATTTGTTGTTTATTGCTGCAAGGCCCTCAATATCATTATTTTTACTACGGTTGCTTCCTCCATTGTGCCATTTGTGAGAGTGATCTGCCATTTTTTGAATAGTTTCCAAAGCCATGGTGGGTGTCATACTAGGAATAGGTCCTTGAGAATCAATCCTTTGTCTTGAAGAGATGTTCAGTCCCTTGTAAAAGACGTTCACTTTTTGTTGGCTGTTAAGATCGTGAGTAGGGCATTTGTATAACAATTCGTTGTATCTTTCCCAAGCTTGGTATAATGTTTCATCACCCTCTTGCTTGAAGTTATGAATTTCTTCCATTTGCTTGGCCGTCTTTGATGGAGGACAATATCTCTGAATGAAATATTTTTTTAAGATAGGCCAAGTGTTGGCAGTCCCTGCAGGTAATCGATCGACCCATCTTTTTGCAGCTCCCGTAAGAGAAATAGGGAATACTCGTAGCATTATAGCATCGTGTGAGACTCTGGGGATTTTGAATTGGCTGACAATGTACTCGACGTTGTCTACATGTTCATGGGCGTCATAGGCGATGCTTCCAGAGAAGGGATTTGCACGTAATTCCCTCATGAATTGAGGTTTGATTTCGAATTGAGCATCTTCTGCAATGGTTGGCCTTATAATTCCTGGCCCTTGTTCATCTCTTGTTAATGCCAAATATTCCTCAAGAGTGAGGTTATCGATGTTAATGGCTTCCATGGTACCTGAAAACTAGAAATATGATCGTGAGAAATGTTTAAAAATGAAATGAAAGACTTAATATTAATCCTAAAATAGCTCCCCGGCAGCGGCGCCAAAAACTTGATGCAGTTTTCTTGACTGTGTCTTAATATTTATAGTGTCTCGCTATACCTATGGTCTACCCTAATGCACTAACGGGCAGTGTACCCGGTCGTGTGCAGTGTAGTAAATGGTAAAGCCGAGGTTGTCCCAAGAGCTATGTGTGTCGGATAATTACTAAGTCTAATTGTCACAGAATATTAATGGTTTGATAGGGTTTTAATTAATTAAACTACTAATGCAGAATATAAAAGCAAATAAATGGTAGAAGGGAAATCAATAGAGGAATAGTGGTGCTAACCTAGTTAATCCTCCTAACTAGTTATGTCTACGTCTACTTACTTCTAATTACTTCAGGTGGGGTCAAATTGAGACGACAGCATTTGGTCAATTCGCCCTAACCTATCAGCAAAGATGCCACCACAGGAGAAATCAGGCGCACCGTCATAAGTCCTGTTGTTCCTGGTTCCCTAAGCCGAGTCATTAAGTACCGCTACATGCTGGATTCTAAATAGTGAGTGCCCGGCCGTTAGGAACTTAGACACTACACCCCCCAATTCTTAAGTTCATCCAAAAGATAGGTGATCAGTTGGTCAAATCGCACAAGTAGAAAGGGTCGTCAGTTGGTCATATCTTACCTTTCCCGTCTCAGTCCGCTCACCTAGGGTCAGTTGGTCATATCTCCTAGGCAATTGGCCTCTATCGCCATTCAAAACTACCGAACCAGGGGTGACTACCAAAGAACTATGCATGAATACACTTAGAAATAATTGTACGGAAGTAAAGGTAAACGCAAACAAAACAATTAAGGAATCATAACAAGGCTAGCACCAAAGGGTGCTTAGCCGCTCATATTAATCATGCACATCAATTCAATATTCAAAGGTACGAAATACATGAATTGAAAGTAAAAGAAATAATAAACGCTAAAGCTTATCGTAATGGTGTGGCTTCTCCCTTGGAAACAGCTCCGTATGCTTCCCTAGACCTCCCTTGAGATTTTTCCCATGTTCTCAGAGTGTTGTGTGTGGAATGGGATGCTTTGAAATGCTGGAATTCATGGGGTATTTATAGGCCAGGTATGGGTTACGGCGTAACCAAAAGATGAGTTACGCCGTAACCTTCTATTTCTCCGCAAATGCACTAGATCTGCTAGTTACAGCGTAACCTTATAAGTGGTTACGCCGTAGTCTTCAATAAACAAGGTTACGTCGTAAGTGATGCAGTAGTTATGGCGTAAGTATCAGCGGCGTGGAACCTCTTTTGACCTAATGGAGTTACGTCGTAACCTTTGGAAGGAGTTACGCCGTAACCACTTGATAATTTGGACTTCTGGGCCACGCAATAGTTACGGCGTAATGTGATAAGCATACTGTGATAAATCTTTAGTAACGTTTCCATTTCCGCGTCTCTTTAGCTTCAATGCTCGTAATTTACCAGAAAGTGTAAAATAATGGAAAACAAGCGTAAATCCATATAAATGATATAAATAACAAGCATTAACGGTGGAAATTGATACTTAATATTCAGGACTATTTGATGTTATCAACTTGTTTCATTCTCACGGGGAACCTAAATAATCTATCAACTTTCTCTTAAAGTTGTTGATATTGAAGAAGGAGACCCTCTCCCTAGTCTCCGAACATAGGAAACCAAATGTGCACAATTGAGTCTAGAGCCAAGAGATCATCCACAAAATCTCATTAGGACACTATTCTTGAAGACTTGTTGTTTCACTCAATGTGGAAAGTGAGAATATAATTAAGAGTCCTACGCATTATCCTTGTGGTATTGCCAGAACATCCGAGTGATATGTTAAATATTCACGATGAAGATGGAAATCCTTCTAGAGCCAACATCAAACAAGCTCTTGGTGGGTGACATGTGAGATCTTTTCTAAAGATCAAACTTGTGACAACTGGATTGAAACGATGGGGCGATTCACTCGTAAATCAACCTTGGTCCAGGAAATGAATTGACGAATACTTTTGGAAAAATTGTTCGATGTGCAAATCTTCTTTTCTCTAGCACATCGAATGTATATTCATTTTGAAATTCAAAAAGTATCTCTGACTGAAAAAATACTTTTGGAAAAACCGTTCGATGTGTGAATCTCTTCTTTTCTCTAGCACGTCGAATGTGTATTCATTTTCAAATTCAAAAAGTATTTCTGATTGAAAATTGATCTTTCTCATAAAACCTTCGTCGTATTGCAAAATTCTTTCTTCAAGCAATACGCGATTGTTTTCAAATCAATTTTTCATCAATCAGTGAATCTCAATTCGCTGGTTCACTCACTCCGTGTTGTCTTCTTTGAGACGTTCCGGTTTGAGAACAGCTAGAACAGCTGCGAAACCCTGTCAAGGAGATTCTTCGGAATTATACCTGATCACAAGCAGTACTTGTACTGATCAACGAGGAACCGTGGGCCGTGTACCTTAATTCAACGAAAGTGATCAAAGACACTTTCATGTGATTTATTGCTAACTGTTGTTTGGAGGTACATTTGGACGGTTGCAGCTGATCAGAATTGAGAAGTCAATCCAAAGCCGCATGCTCACAGCATCCACACTTAATTTGAAGAAATCATGACAAGTGCCTATCTACATAACCTGGCTCATATATTTTTATACTATGCTTCTGCTACAAAGGGTGATCCAGAGATTATTGTGGCTGATGATCTCACTGAAAGCTCGAAGATCATCAAAGATGTAGATCAGTTAAAGGCCTCCACTAAAAGTACAAATCAATGCAGACTTTAAAGAATCGCTACTAAAGCACACAGATTGCGGAACTTGAAGAATAGAAGTCTACGAGCTCAGTACTAAAGACAACGATAGAATGCTATAATGCAAAATGTCATGGGTGACCTCCCTTAGGGGGAGATTGTTAGGAATTGGAAATTACATGTTAAAGTGTCGGTCACCCCAATTATGGTCTAGCATATGTTAGCTCATAGACGTGTCGTTATTTACGTTATTTAGTAGTTAATTAGTTAGTTTGTAGCGTAGTTTAGTTTAGTGTAACACCGTGGAGGAAGGACGGGTCTTTACCCACTGTATGCCTGATCCACAGCCCGACAGGAGGGCGTATCATTTGTAACTATAAATACCCCTTCCATCCTTGAAAGGGGTGGTGCTTCTCATTAATCTAACCTTGCATTTTGTATTACAACTCTCTAACAAGAACACCCTCTCATCTCTTTCTCTCTCTAAACCATGACATACTTGATTCATCACCAACCAAGGCCACCAGAATCATCATCAACACAATATTTAAGATCCAACAAGGTACGAATGCGATTGTTGGATTTGTTAGCAAATCGTCCGAAGGCTTTTGCAAGCATAACAAATCCTTGATTCATTGCATCGAAGGCATCAGCAACCTCATTTGATTCACTGTAGAGTGCCTGATCATTGTTGTTGTTGTATGGAACCAATTGAGTTTCTTGTGATTGTTGTTGTGAAGGATCATATGGTGTAATCTGAACAGTTGATTGTGGAGGGTTTGTGAAGACAGTTTGCAAGGTCGGGAATTGAGGATAACATGCTTGAGCCCACAAAGCAAGAGTTTGATTATCCGGGAGTGAAGGTGAAACAGGAGCTCCACGGATGACTCTTTCTCTGTCAACTTCCTTTTGGTGGGGCTTCAAATAATCGTACAACAATCCGTATGTAGCATGATGAAGATTCTTCGCTTGACGGATGAAAATAACATACTTTTCCCAATCAGGACCAAGACTACTAAGGAACTTTGTGTTGACTGCAATTCTGGGCATAATGATTGTGTTTATCCAAGTCATTGATGATGTCTGAGAACCGATGATGATATGACTCTAATGTCTCCCCTGGTTCAATCATGAAGTGTTCATAGGCTAAGTAGATTTTTGATTCAATGTCTTCTTGATTGAGTTCAGTGCCTTCCATAAGAATATGAATGTGATCCCACATTGCTTTAGCAGTCTTCTGAGCATCAACACTACGAAGTATCGGATTGGGAAATCCCAAAATGATATATTGCATTGCAAGTTCATCAGCTTCTAAGTGAAGAAGTTGATCAGTAGTAAGTTGATCAATACCGACAATGTTGGTGATATCATTTCTTGGTGGATTGGCAGATCAGATCTCCGGTACAGTGATAGTAGGCATCTAAAATGGACCTTCAAGGATGACCTTCTTTAAGAACTTTCCATGTGGCTTCTTTAGATCACAAAACCTAAAGAACCTTATCACCCATTGATCGTAGTTTCTGGGAGTGAGCATTGGAGGTCTATCAAGTGATCCAGCTTCATGAATGGATTGTTGGCTGCTTAAAGCTTCACACATCTTTGCAAACCAAGACGGTTCCTTCATAGCATACTTGGATGGGTGCTGATTTTGAAAGTTTGTGTAAGGTTGTACTTGTAGACTAGGGGTGGTTGAATCATTTGTGGTGGAATTTCTCCTTGAGGAAATTGTTGTTGAAATTGTTGCATTTGTTGTGGTGATGGTGGAGGATATTGTTGATAGAGTTGTTGTTGTTATTGTTGTTGTTGAGGATACATATGAGGAAAGTAGCTAGAGTATGGTGGTTGAGACATCTTGAAACTTGTGTTGATGATGGATCTTTGTAGTCGAATGAAACAATGTTGATGAAGTAACCTTATGGGTAGAAACCAGCTTAGGCGTAGAAAATTCCTTATGCGTAAAAATCAACTTACGCGTAACAAGAGAGCTTACGCGTAGGATTAGCTTACGCGTAGACTTGAGGAAAACTTAGCTTAGGCGTAAGCCAAAGGCTTAGTAGTAGAATCTTTATGCGTAAGATTAGCTTATGCGTAAGACTAGGCTTAGGCGTAAGAAAATGCTCAGGCAAAGAAAATTCTACGCGTAAGAATTTGCTTATGCGTAAAACTAGGGTTTTGCCCAAAAATCCTTTACACTTATACCAATGTAAAAGATATCCAAAGTCGAGGTGTTTTCAGGCTTATCCAAGCAAGAAAACACTGAGTAAACCAACAGTACTAAAGATCACTGGATGAAAAGCTTATGCATAACAGATGCTTAGGCGTAGACTTTGTGCTTACGAGTAAGATTAGGGTTTTACTACGCGTAGAAAATACCAAACTTAACCAAAACTGATTTTTCTGCCCAAAAGTGTTTAGAAACCTGATTTTTTGGATAAAAAAGCTTCACTATCACCAAAATAACAATAAAGTTGAAACCTTGATGATTCAAGAAAACTTTTACCCTTATGCGTAGAAAATACTACACGAACAAAACCAAGCTCTAAAATGAATCTACACACGTAAAGTTTCAAACTTGATGCTAAAAACGTACACTTTAACACTAAATAAACCTAAAACCACAAGAATCTTGAGTTTTAAAGTGTAAAAAATGAAGCTTTTAAGCGTATGAAAGTTTAATAACGAGAAACTCACGCGTATACCATAAAACTTCAAAAAACAAAAGTGTTTCACCCAACTAGATGGCGAATGATACCACTGTTAGGTCACCATATTGTAACACAAGCATCAATATGTTAGAAAGATAGATAAGAAGTGATCGGATGAACACTAAACACAATATACACGATAGAATAGGAAATGTTTATGCGTAGAATATCATGAGAAGTGAACAACCAACCTTCAAATGAAGGTTTACAATATTATTTATAGGGAAGGAACTAGGGCAACACACAAGTTCCCTTCCTTTCCTTATTGGGCTTGGGCCAAGGCTTACGGGCTTTCTACATAAGCCTTACCATTAAAACTAACATAAAAGCCTAATTAAGCAACCTATTACATATTGATTACAAACACTTGAAATACAGTTTAGGAGTGATTCCAACAGTAAGAACCGAGCTTCTTCTTATCGGGTCATCTTCATCATGTCTTCGATAGAGATGGTGTACAAATGAGTTCCACGGGTTCCCTTTAAAAGTTCAACACCATCTAGTTCTCTATCGAAGCAAGAGTGTTTTCTGAAGGCCACTTCAAGATCAGAGTCACTGAATTGACCAACAGAGAACAGATTATGACTAACATATTAACGAAGCAAGAGTGTTCTTCTAAGAGTCGTTGGTTGACATCTTCTCACGGACTGATGAGATTAATGACAAAGTGCTTCCAGTTGCGGGGTTGATTTCCTTAATGTACATCTTTCTGTTCTTGTTTGATTAGGAGGGATATTAGTTAAGGGGATTTGCTATTTGTAAGTTAACGGGAATGCATTTGGTGAGTTGAAGATGTTAACTTTCTGATCCCCAAACGGACAATCTAGAAGAAGGTCGAGTCTATAGTCTGTTCTACATTTTCTGTTGCATGTTAGAAGACTAAAGACGAGTTGCATTTGGTTATCTAAAGACTTCTTCTTATCTGGGCATTTATCAAACAGATTGTCGGTTTAGGGGAGAGCACTAATTGGGGGAGAGTGAAAAGTCAGATTTAATCCCCAATTAGACTTGCTCACATTCTTCAGCAAGTTGATTCTCACAAAGATTAAAAGTGTTCTTCTCAAAAGATTTCTAGTACATGGGCTTATAGTGTGTTGCTGATTCTGAAGTATCAAAACCAGCAAGGGGGAAGGAGACACGTATCTAAACGCGAGTAAACTTGATGAACTTAATACTTCTAAGTGATTGAAGATATCTCGGGAAGACAAATGTCATTACCGCAAAGAAACTCAAGGTTTGACTCATGGCGTTTAGTGTTCTTATTCCAACTATGTGGGTGAAGAGATGAGAGAGTTAGTTTCTGGTGATAAAAGAGGTACACAAGTGTGTGATGATTTCGATGATATCGCAATCATCAGGGGAGAGAGATTGTGTACATTGGGGGCGCTCAGCTGTTTCACTTGAGAGCTTAATCAGTGATTCAGAGATATAATCACTTATTCCGGAGTTGACATCCGCAGAGATAATCAGTGATTCGGCCTGCTACTTCAATGTTATCGGTTATTCTCTCTTTGGGTCATTCGGGTACTTCGAGTTCTTGGGCTTCATACACTTTCTTCAGGGGAGAGAAAAGTATACACCGGGGTTATTCTTTGGCTATCGGACTTAATATGCTACTTCGATGTCATAAGGTTCTCTGTCTTTGGGTATATGTGTATTCGGGTATGGATCGCTTCAACTACTTGGAGGAATTTGTCTCTTGACACCTTTTGGTATGGATCGCTTCAGACGTCAGTAGAAAAGAAATATGAGAAGATTGTTTTATGTGTGGGATGATATGTTGTTGTTCTATTGGATGACATAACCTCGAAACGAAGAATCACGATGATTATTCTTAAAAAGAGCAGCAAGATCGATGATAATGGTGTGCTTCTTTGTGCACTTGGCTAAGGGAAGCTTGAAAGAAAGCTTTGAATCTGCTCAGCTAAAGGATTTTCAGTTTGGGGGAAACTGCCAAAGTCTCGCATCCTTAAAGGCTCAATTTCTTCTTTTCAAGAGCCTCGGAAGCTTTGGTGGTGGATGTTTAAGAGATGACGATTTCTATCTTCTACAACGAGGATGTTCGATATCCTTATCTCGGTACTCGTATCATCATCTTCTTAAACTATATCATCTACTCTATCTTTGTAAATATTTATCAAAAAGAAAATACAAAAATATAAAACCAACAAAAAGAAAATAGAAAAATATAAAACCAACAAAACCCATAAAAATCAAAAAAATTGAAAAATACCAAAAATATTGTTTTCGAAAGACATGTCTTCTGGTATCGATAACATCTACGGTCTTAGAAATGTCATTCAATAATGGCACGGGACTATAGATGAAGTTCGAACAGGAGGTGTAAATATTTTTTTTCAAAATATGTCTTGCAGTTATTTCAGACTGTAACCCGTGCTAAAACTATGATTTGCTATTATTTCAGATAGCAACCCGTTCTTAAAAGAAGGAAAGTGTTGCGCTAAACCAATTTTCAAGCACTTATCCTAAAACTAAACAAGGAAAGCATGTCGTCTAAAAAGACTGCTGTTCCTACACAAATGTTTTTCCGTCTAAGATTCTTCAGAAAAATATTTGTTGTTTCAAAATGGTGGAAATTGAGTTGCTTGAAAATCAATCAGAATCAGAATTTTCATAAATTTGCAAAACCCAATCAATGACTTCAGCATGGTTAAAACTTTTTATGAAATGAGTCATTGATTGAGGGGGAGAATGTTTTCAAATCTATATCATCTAACGAGCTTATCTAATTGTCCTACATGCTTAACAGAAAAAGATGTTTGCCTAAGTTGAAGGACTAGGAGCATAGGATATGATTGTTAGAATTAGATGATTATAGTTTGATGAACACATTATTCCCATGCTTTATATGATCTGATTGATATGTTGGATTGATTTTTATTAGTCGATTGTTGTTTGGGTGTTGTCGACCACCATATATTTTTATGTCCACTAACATATGCAGGTATATTGGTATATAAGAATCCCGATCCGGATCCCAAAAATGAAGATGATTGGATGCCGAAAGGAAAGGGTAACTATATCTTGGGTCGAAAAAAGAAGAAACGGAGCTTAATTGGATCTCTCTATGGATAGTTGGCACGATAGATGCAACTTCAGAGGTCTCACTGCATCAGCAGATGGTTTTCTTCAAGCCCTACAGCAACAACAACAAAAGCAGCTTAACCACCACGTATCTTTGTGCAGGAAAAAGTAGTGGATGAAACCATATTTCTTAAAACAATTTTGAAAATATTGTTTTGAAAATGGAAAAATATTGTTTTGAAAAAATAATTAGACTAAAATTTTGGAAATCAACCGGACTTCATTTTTAAACATAATTCACTCAATCAACGACTACGGTCTTCGATTGAGGGGGAGAGTGATTTCAATCTTAAGAATTTTCAAACAATATATCATCAAAAGAGTTCGTTTGTACGATAATAAGTGGTGATCTAAAGATTTAATGTTATGTCATGGTATGATTTTCTTTAAAACCCAAAGTTCTTTCAAAATAAAAAAAATTATGTTCTTGTTTGATTGTAAAATTGTTTATTTTACTTAAAGATCTCTTAAAACTATCATACCTGACACTAAAAATCTTTAATGTCTAAAATTGATCCTTATATGTCATTTTTCAAAAGTAAATCAGGCCACGTCTTTCCCTTAATTTTCTAAATAATTTAAATCAATTGGGATCACAAATCTCAAGAGGTTTGAAATTTTTGATCGGGGGAGAGATAGTGATTTAAATCTCAAATCTGTTTTAGTCCTTTAAAGGCACTCCTACCTCCATGTGCCAAACGATTTCTAATACATAATGCACATGTTGAGGGGGAGCATCTATCCAAAAACCAGAAGAGAGTTTAAACCTGGCCACAAGTTCTCCCATGTTTTCTAAACCTTATTAAATCACTTGGGATCCAAAATCTCAAAGGTTTGATATTTTTGATCGGGGGAGAATTTGTGATTTAATTATGAAATCTGATAAAAGATGATCGTTTTGATTCAATTGTGCAGGCTGCTCTCCCATATGTGCTAAACGCTTTCGAATCTCGAAGCACATATTGAGGGGGAGCATTTCAAAAGAAAATAAACTTTCAAGGTACAAAGATTTCTATGTTTCAACATAAGTACCTTGATTGATTTTCTAATGGTTTCTTAATGGCAAATGTGATCGTGGAAGTTCTTCAAAAACCTCCTTCCTCTATGTGTTAAATGATTTCAAATAACCAACGCACATCTTGAGGGGGAGAATTTACCAAGAAAATCAAATGGCTTTTTCCACGGAAATTGAGATCAAGAATATATTTCAAAGAACTCTTGCCCCCATGTGCTAATCAATTTCAAAATCATGTGCACATGTTGAGGGGGAGCATTTCTAAATGATCAAAAATAATTAAGGTACAAAATGCTTTTATATATATCACATGTACCTTGATTGATTTTCCAAATGATTTTTCAAGTGGTTTCATGAAGGAAAGAACTGTACCTAAAAGACTGACCAATTTACTTTATGCATGGTGTTATAAGGATGGTTAGGCTAGGTATTCGTTCCCACGATCCCGCCAGAGCCGGAGGGATCTACCCAGAGACAATCCACTAGATAGTGTAGAGTCCTTAGGTATGATGAAAAAAAGGAGAAAATGAGAATATGGGAAGAGTGCGGACTGAGATAGAGCTAGAACTGGAATAAACCCAACAAGGTTCTAGTAATGAAATCTCGGTAAGCACTGAAGGGATTGAAGAATGAAAAAGAAATGAATGAGAAAAGGGTGAAAAGAAATAGCCCTCCATTAATTCAACCTTAAGGCAGAAACCGGGTTCAATACATATGCTACTGATGGTTACTAAGGTAACACTGGTATTGAAGACAAGACGTCATGGACCCAGTGACGCACTTCACTATAACTTCCCAAGCTACTCAAGTTCCTCTTAAAAGGACTTGTTTCATTCTCACGGGGAACCTACATAATCTATCGACTTTCTCTTAGAGACTGCTGATATTGAAGAAGGATACCCTCTCCCTAGTCTCCAGCATAGGAAACCAAATATGCACTATTGAGTCTAGAGCCAAGAGATCATCCACAATATCTCATTAGGACACAAAATTAATGAAGACTTGCTGTTTCACACAATGTGGAAAGTAAGTATATATTGAGAGTCCTACGCATTATCCTTGTGGTATTGCCAGAACATCCGAGTGATATGCAAAATATTCACGATGAAGATGGAAATCCTTGTAGAGCCAACATCAAACAAGCTCTTGGTGGGTGACATGTGAGATCTTTTCTAAAGATCAAGCTTGTGACAACTGGATAGAAACAATGGGGCGATTCACTCTTGAATCAACCTTGGTCCAGGAAATGAATTAACGAATACTTTTGGAAAAACCATTCGATGTGCAATCTCTTCTTTTCTCTAGCACATTGAATGTGTATTCATATTTCAAACACAAAAAGTATCTCTGATTGAAAAAATACTTTTGGAAAAACCGTTCGATGTGCAAATCTCTTCTTTTCTTTAGCACATCGAATGTGTATTCTTTTTCAAATACAAAAAGTATTTTTGATTGAAAATTGATCTTTCTTATAAAACCTTCGTCGTATTGCAAAACTCTTTCCTCTAAGCAATACGCGATTGTTTTCAAATCAATTTTTCATCAATCAGTGAATCTCAATTCGCTGGTTCACTCACTCCGTGTTGTCTACTTTGGGACGCTTCGGTTTGAGAACGGCTAGATCAAGCTGCGAAACCCTATCAAGGAGATTCTTCGGAATTCTACCTGATCACAAGCAGTATTTATACTGATCAACGGGGAACCGTGGTTCTTGCAACTATATTCATCGAAAGTGAACAAAGACACTTTCGTGTGTTTTATTGCTAACTGTTGTTTGCAGGAACTGTTGACGGTTGCAGCTGATCAGAGTTGAGAAGTCAATTCACAACTGCATGCTCACAACATTCACACTTAATTGAAGAAAATAATGACCATCAAAGACATACTACAAAGATGCTTCCGCTACTTTGTGAAAAGATGTCATGATCCAGAAAGTGTGAGCATGTCGGTCCAAAAGTCACAACATCACATGATGGCAACACAACAAAAGGTGATCCAGAGATTTGCTATGGCTGATGATCTCGATGAAAGCTTAAAGATTATCAAGACGTGGATCAGTTAAAGACCTCCACTGAAAGTACAAAATAATCAGACTATAAAGAGTCACTGCTAAAGCACAAAGATGCGGAAGTTGAAGAATTAAAGTCTACGAGCTCAGAACTGAAGACAAAATAGAATGCTAGGATTTAAAATGTAAATCATGGGGTGACCTCCCTTAGGGGGAGATTGTTAGGAATTGAAAATTCCATAAGGAAGTGTCGGTTACCCCAATTATAGTCTAGCATATGTTAGCTCGTAGACATATCATTATTTACGTTATTTAGTAGTTTATTAGTTAGTTATTAGCTTAGTTTAGTTTAGAGCAACACCGTGGAGGAAGGACAGGTCTTTACCCACTGTATGTCTGATCCACAGTCCGACAGGAGGACGTATTAGTTGTAACTATAAATACCCCTTCCATCCTTGGAAGGGGTGGAACTTCTTAATCTAACCTTGCATTTTCTTGTTTATCTCTCTAGAATTCCCTCTCTACTCTCTTCATCTCTCTAAACATGGCACTCTTGTATCATCATAATCCTAGACCACCCGAATCATCAAACAACACAAAATATATGATCCTAACATGTATTTTGGACTTTACTCTTTATTTTACCTTGTACTATTTGTCATATTTCTTTTGATAAAGCTTTAGCTTATTTAGGAGTAAGCGTTAGTGTAATGCCCTACTCGGCATTTACTAAATTAGGTTCGAGAAAACTTGCTCATTCTAGATATGCCTGAAGGGACTAAGAACACTATTATTTTGGGAAGACCATTTTTGTCTATTGCGCATGCTAAAATAGATGTTTTTTAAAAAGCAAATTTCTTTGAGGGTATGAGATGACAAAGGTGGTATTCAAAAAAGATAAATTAACAAGTTTCACCACTGCTTCTGTTTACTCTATTGAAAATTTTGATGCGCCTTGCAGTGTTCATGTCCAGGATAAGCAGGTGAAAAGCATTGACATCATGAATATCGATACTCATATATTTTCATATGACTCACCACTATGCATGGCTTTTGACGAGTTTAGTCATTTGTTTTCAATTGACGAAGATTTGTCTAATCATGGTATTGAGGTGCATTTCAGCGATGAGGAACTTCTTCTTAGGTGGAAAAATATTCAAGAGGATGGACATCCATGGATTAATATAAAAAGAAGAAGAAGAATAGTATGATACTTTAAAGGATGATCACTGGAAGCAAATAGACATAAATGAGAAGGAAGAATATGACAATGAGTATGGTAATAAGGAGTGGAGTGTCGATATGAACCCCGGAATTAAGGTTGATTCTTCTAATGAAGGTGATGATAAAAAAATTTGGTTTGCATGAAGCTATATTGGGTACTAAAGCTCAAAAACTTACACTTGGTGATGATTTTGATGACCAAGAGTTCGATGACCAATTTCGTAAGGAAATGCAGAAGTTGGTACATGATTATGGACTTATTCGTGAACAAAGGCGAGAAAGAAAAAGGAAATTGCCGGAGACATTTAGGAAGAAAATTGAGGAAGGATATAACTCATCTTCAACCAATGATAGTTGGTACAACGAGGAGTACAAAATTGAAGGAGCACCTTCAATGTGAGAAACTTGGAATTCAATATGATCCACCGCGAATCCAAGTGGGAACATTTGAGGTAAAAAGGTACAATATTGGCGATGATGAAACCTATATTCGTTTAAAGCATGTGAAAGATGAGGAGTTGCCGGTTAGTGGAAAAAATGTATGGCTACTAAAAGCCGGAATTATGGATGTTCTGGACAAGGCTAACCATGTCTGTAAAGCAACGTAGGGTTGAAGAGTCGAACTTAACAGCTCATGGTCCTGTCCGATTCAGTTTTTTAAACCATATGTACCATTAACTCTTGCATATAAATTGTATGAAGCTTTTGGTGGTTTATTAATTTGTACAATATGTGTAATAACATGTATTTTTATTTTATGAGTATTTTAAGAATAACATTTATTAGAAGAGTTAAAAAGTCAACAAGTAATTATGGTTATAGACGTTTTTTTTTCTTATATAAAATTACATTGTATTTTTTTAATTAATTTTTTTTAAAATATGTTTACAAGCTATATTAACTAAAATTTGATTTATTTATGAAGGTATGCTACAAGCTATTGATTTCATAGCAATACAACACAATTCCATAATAAGTAATTGTTTTGGCTTAATATTTTAAGACTTTTATTTTGGGAAGGTCCAAAATGCTTTATATTGTAGCACAGATAAACTGATAGGTGTGCAGAATTCGGGTTTCACCCACAAAAACCGAAAACCAAAACCGAACCGAACCGAATTTGCCAAAATCAGACTGAACTGAAATAAATATTTGATTCTCAGTTCGAATATGGTTTTGGCATAATGAACCGAAAACCGAATTCACATAAATAAATATATTTTTACATATTTATACACAAAAAAAGGACATTAAAACTTTTTCATAGTATAAATATAACATTTTTTAAGCTTGAAATATTTTTGGTGCTAAAAATTTATATAATTAAATAAATAAATAATTAAAATTAAGTGATCCAGGTTATTTAGATTATTTGGTTCTGTTTTCGGTTATTCGGTTCAGTTAAATCAAATTTGAATTCGATTCGATTCGATTTTTGGTTTAACCCAAAAAAAAATTTAACCGAACTAACCGAACTGAATAAAACCAACAACCCGATAATTGAACCGATGAAGACCCCTAAAACCAAACAAGCCCAAAGTGAACTTCACTTGCACCCAGAAATTTTTCATATAGACTACCAGTTTTTTTTTTTTGTTTTTTTTTTTTTTTTTTTTATAAATTAGAGGGTACCCAATTATGTGATTGTTTTCGTAAACCCTTTTCAGCCAAACTTACGCCCAAAAACTATAAAACGGAAATCAAAACACTAAAACATAAATAAAAGGAATGAAAAATTAGATGTGAAATACCAAATATTTCCTTTAAAATAGATCTAGCTTTATATTATGTAATGATTTAGAACTGTATAAATGTAATTTTACATTTAATTTTCTATTCACATTATTTAACGATATTAGTGCTCGGTTTATTCATGCCGTTTGATAAATATCTGGCATAGATTTGACCAAATTTGGTGTAAACAAGAGAATCACATAATCAGGTTACCTACTTACCTATAAATTTGTCTTAATAATTAAAGAGTTGGGTGATGTACATATGCATTATCCCTATTGAAAACGACCAACAATATAAAATATCTATCTATATTAACAACATATACCGCAAAGGCCTTATAAAGGTGTGAGGCTTGGTCATGCCGCCACGCCAAGCCGTCACGCCGCCTTATGCCATGTCTTTTTGTAAACTCGATATATATGAAATATGATATAAATATATAAATATTTTCATATATTGTGTAGCCTTATGTCACGCCTTATAAACAAAAGCTTCACCTTGGCCGCCACGTCACACCTCGCGCTATTTATAACCTTGCATATAATTATATCCCTGATTTTGGAAAATAGGGATATAAAGTAGATCAATATTGTTTAGAACCTAGAGTCTTTACAAGTACTTAAACAACTTCACTAAAATAATACATTTGAAATGGGTCAAAAGAATTAGACAAGTTGAAAATCACCCAAGTTTGCTTAAGTGTTTACAATCTGCTACGTAGTACTTGCTTAAATCCAACCCGGCTCTGATAAATGGGTCAAAAGAATTAGACAAGTTGAAAATCACCCAAGTTTGCTTAAGTGTTTACAATCTGCTACTTGCTTAAATCCAACCCGGCTCTGATAAATATTACACTCGCTGTGACACATTATCCTCGAGAAAAGTCTACGTGCAACCTGAAAATTGTCATCCATACGAGGTAAAGTTTTCTGGATACAGCCCGATATCCGCTACTCGATATGTGGCACTACTTAATCCCTTGAAAAGGGATCCTTAACACTATAATTCTCAATACTAATTCTGCAATCAGATATTTGAGACATAAGAGACAACTGATGTACCTACGTATCCTGCACTTTATCAATCATATACCTAGTTTGAAAATTGAATAAAGACTAGTACAAAAAGAACTAGAGACAATCAAGTATCGCACAACTGATTTACAATAGCTTCAACAAAACCCCAGCCATCCTCAATATCTGGTCCCACCCAAAATCCAGATATCACCCTAGGGGTACAACAAACTACATTACAATTAAGAAAAACAGTAACGGCAGGATTATCGTGCTGCATTATAGAAACTAGTTCTTCTCCGCATGATTTGGAAGCCAGAAAATGGATACCTTCAAATCAGAAATGTATAATCTTAACTCAAGCACAGCAAATATTAAAAAAAAAAAAAAAAAAAAACAGGGACTTGGTTTATCCACAAAAAAAAAAAAAAAAAAAAAAAAAAAATAGAATCCATAGTAGTATTGTCACATGGCTATATAAAAACTAAAAAGTCATACAAAGCTCCAACTAAATAGATCATGATGTATCATTAATGATGTTAACCACGACACAACTAATTGGGATACTGAGCCAGAGACCCATTTATTTCTTGGTTTTCTTAATCTGATGTACCAACCCTTTCACCCTGGTCGGCCCACCCTCATGATCACGCAAACTTGCACCCGCAAGAACCCACCCACATGCCAACCAATATATTTAAGATCTTTCATGAAAATCCTTAGAGAAGTCATGTTTCAATTTTTAAACCACTATTTTTATGAATGGAGATGCCAAATATGAGAAGGAAAAAAAATAGATCTAAGTTGTGGACATGTCCCTCTGTAAAATGTGAAAGAACAGGTCCAGGTACCAATGTCAGGGTCTAGATAAGATCACCCGCCAAAATTCGTGTCCTACTTTTTTCAATCACGGCTCACAATGTGACAGCATTGCTATACTTATGCATATATACATGCATACATATCTACTTTTCTACCATATTATATGTATTACAAAGGGAGAGATTCACTAGACTTAGTAGGCGACATTGAGGCCAATATGTAAACATATATTTAAGAAACATGGCAGTGTAAGGACATACGATTAAAACCGGTTGATGACCTCACAAGCAGCCTGCAATTATCTGTCCGCCGTGCTATTAGATCCTTTGGGCAAAAAAAGATGCAAAATATCAGTCGCAAAAATTACAGCATTAACAAAACATAGGGATGTCCTAATCTTAAAAAATGTGAAACCATTCATGACCTCTTAATAGTTAAGACTTTTTCTTAATATATTTTCATAACAAACTCGTAACTCCCCCTACTCGAATAACAGAGCCAATGTTGGATGTTGGAGAATGAAGTTGCAGCAATGACAAATTTGATAAGGGAATCAACTGGATACTATTCCTCTATATGCTAACTCTTTTCTTATGGGATCGTTTAGTTTACTTACACAAACAATAGAATTGAAGACTTCGTCTTAGGGCGTTTCCAGGGTAGCTTATCTAAACAGCTTATGCCTATGCTGAAAAACATATAACCAGCTCAGCTTATTTCACATTTACGGTAAAGTTGGAATCAAAAATCAACAAGGAATCAATTTAATTAATCCAAAAACAGCTTATTTTCAGATAAGAATAAGTACTTTTTGATCCAAGTACACGAACTGCTTTCTGATTTTAGAAAATGCAATTAGTGGATAAGCTGTTTAAATAAGCGAATTCCAATCAACCGGTCCCCTAATCCAAATACATAATCTATCCACCTAATTTCTTCAAAGTATAAAATGTCAAAAGCCAGAACCCATGCCACAAAACCCTATTTAACTGCATTTTGGCCGACTAACCCACGGGGTTTGAACTCACCGCCACACAGACTCAAACAGGCAATTTCAGGGTTATTGCACCTAGCAGGAATCGAACTTGAGACCTCGCACACTTTAGTGATGAGGGTCGCAAGCTTTTTACCACTAGGCCACCGCGGAGTAATTAACTAATCCAGTTATGTACCAACAAAAGTATTTAAAAGATTATACCTTCAAACCAAATAGATTTTTTATTTAACAACAGTTAGTGACAAAATAAGAAATGAATAAAGTGATAAGAGTGTTTACCTTATTAATAATTAGGGTTTTAGGAGATGTGAAAGTGGCGAAAGAGCAGCACAAAGAGACAAAGGAAGCCATTCTATTTCCACAAAGGAAGAAATGAACAAAGGTTTATACTTAGGATGTGTTTGGTTTATAAGTTTAGGTTTGAAAGTGTTGTGCACGTTTGGTAACGGGAATGGGTGTACACAGGAACAAGTGAATTTGATACTGGTTAATCATGAATCTAGGATGCGTTTGGTTTGTTGACGGATTTGGAATTAGATTTAGATTTGGGAAAAGTTTGAAAGAAAAAGATGTGATAAAAAATATATAATTATTTTATACAAATTAATATATTTTATAAGTTGATTTGAAATATATATATCAATTTTAAATAAATATAAGGGAAAAGACAGAAATAAACAAACAGTAAATAAAAACGTATGGCTCATATTTGTTGAAGAGTTGTTATTGTTTGAAACCCACCAAATTAATGCATTATGGGCTTTTAAATTTGATACCATTAATTCAAATAATCACAACAAACAACCATTTTTTGATATCATACCATTCCTTTTTAACAAAACCCATATAACAAACATGCCCCTAGTATCGTTCCAAAAAAAATCATGAATCTAGGATTCTAGTATCTAGTTAGTTAAATATGTAGTAGGTGATATTGTGTGTGCTTTCAAAAGCCCACCATTACAACTCGTATCAAATGATATAATAATCCATGTTAACTAATCACACCATATCACATTTAGGTCCTGTTTGGTTCGCTGTAATCTGGCGTAATTTAATGTAATTGTAATATGATTACATTACGTAGGCTGTTTGGTTTGCATAATGGATGTAATTGTAATTCAAATTACGTTACATAGCCAATTTGGTTTACACTAATTCAATCAGTCCAATTACATGAAGTGAGGGAATTCAGATCACATAGTAAGTTGGATGAAAAGTTTTGAATTACGTTGTAATTCAGTATTTTATAATTTAAAGCGTCAGTATTTATAAATTATTATTATTGTTATTATTATTATTATTATTATTATTATTATTATTATTATTATAAATAACACTTTTATTAAAAACTAATAGGATTACAAAAAATTAGTGGGAAGCCTCGAAACCAACTGGGCTCCCACACCTCTAGCAATGGCAAAACCAAACACAATGACAGATTTCTTCAATTACAATTCCAACTCATTACAATTACAACACATTCCAACTTTTGAATTACAATTCATTCAAATTACAATCCTTCCAAAGATTACAATTCATTCAAAAACATTATGCGAACCAAACGCACCCTTATTTGTTTGAAAGTTATTAACTGCCTTTTAAACAAACACACAAAAATGATAACATATCTTTTTGCTGTAGCTTTATAAGTTTTTTTTTAGCACTTGGTTTTGTTTCAAGCTGACTATTGTTGATCCTAGATTATGAGACTTTGATTCTTAGGAAAAATGTTAGATAAAAGAAAAATAGGATGAAGTTTTAGATCGATAGAACGTGATACGGTGGGGTCGGGTCGATTTTTGGTCACCAGTCTAGATGGGTTTGGGTCTATACAGTCTGAGTCTATTGTTGATCCTAGATTGTGAGACTTTGATTCTTAGGAGAAATGTTAGATAAAAGAAAAATATGATGAAGTTTTAGATCGATAGAACGTGATAACGGTGGGGTCGGGTCGACTTTTGGTCACCGGTCTAGAAGGGTTTGAGTTTATACAGTCTCAGTCTAGATTAGTTTTCTAGAAACATGGGTCTAAATGAGTCTGGATCTAGATGTCGACAAGATATTTTTTTGTTTTGTTTTTTCTGAGTAAAATATGAAAAAATTGAAAAAAAAAATTAATTTTGCACACTTTTCTTTTTATTAGGACAAATTATTTGCACAATTTTCTTTTTTATTAGGACAAAACATTTTATGTTTTACACAGTTGTACAATAAAATATGCAAATCCAAAAACAAAACATGCAAATCACCTCCTTAAGTAAAAGGTTTGCTAGGAAACAAAGCTAGCGAGCACAGGATTAATCAAATAATGACCGGATCTAATTAAAAACTAATCATTGGTATGATTTTGAGCAATTAAAAAACAAGACACACCCATACGTCAAATTTGAGATGTGTAAATGGACATAAATAGCAGGACCCTTGACTCCTATGGCAAAAACAACGTACGCACCACAAGGCAGAGCCGCAGAGGGGATATGCAAACGCATTGGTACAATTTTCCCAAATTCATAGCAGATATCAGCAATATCCCCATCATAACCCACTATTAGTGCATATTTTTGTTAAAAACAAGTTATAAATACCTAAATGAGATGTAGAAAGAGCAAACCCTTGCTAATTCATAACAGCATTCTTATCACTAAAGTGTGCAAATCACCTCCTTAAGTAAAAGGGTTGCTAGAAAACAAAGCTAGCGAGCACAGGACTAATCAAATAATGACCGGATCCGATTAAAAACGAATCATTAGTAATCCATGATTTTGAGCAAGTAAAAAACAAGACACTCCTATACGTCATATTTGAGATGCGTAAATGACTAAATGAGCATAAATAGTAGGGCCCTTTACTCCTATGGCAAAAACAACATACGCACCACAGGCAGAGCCGCAGAGGGGACATGCAAACGCATTGGAACAATTTTCCTAAATTCATTTTTGAAGCGGATATCAGCAATATCCGCATCATAACCACTACTAGTGCATATTTTTGTTAAAAACAAGTTATGAATACCTAAAGGAGATGTAGAAAGAGCAAACCCTTGATAATTCATAACAGCATTCATATCACTAATGTACATGATTTTCGTAAATTGATACATTCCTTTGCATGGTTTAAGTTGTTTTATCAGTGAGTGTCCTCTTGTCAGATGTCTCCTCAGTGGTATGTTTCCCAACAAACTTTCTGCCCTTGGTATTACTATTACTATTGCCACTTTTATTCCTATCTTGTTTTTCCTCGGTACGCTGCATTATACGAACAGGGATGCCACCCATATCAAAGTCTTCCTTCAAAGATCTTGTTAGGAACCTCAAGTCTGTGTCTGAAAGTCCTTTTTTTCCCTTAACAAACGCAACAAAAGTGGGTGGTCGGGCTTTGACTTGAGTGAAATACTTGACCTTAGGCTGAGATGCTAGATCCTTCCAAGAATGCCTGCTCATAACCTGGAATTATGCATTGGTTCAAAAAAATATCAGAAGATTGAATTGACATGACTAATAAGATTATCTGAAAAAAACAACTCAAATGGGTTAGGCTAGTCAAAAGTCACCCAAAGTCTATAAACCATGCATAAATCCTCTTTTAAAAAAGAACATAGATTATTTTAAGGGATATAATTTTTGAAATCATATATAACTATTAAAATAATAATAATAATAATAATAATAATAATAAAATCAAAAATCAAAAATCAAACAAACTAAACTTTTTTGGACAAATGTGTTTTGGGTCAAGACAACAGGTGGGTATTTCAAACAATGTATATAGTAACAAATCGATCCCAGATTGTAATTATTAAGAACGGGTGAGCACAGAGTAATAAATAGGAAAGATACGACTCAAATGGACGTGTTAAATGGGTCAAAACTAAATTGTTTTCCTAATCAAATTTTTAACATTAATTTAGTAAATTTAAGTTTAATTAATTAGATACAAATACGAAAAATAAACACGAACCCCTTTTTACCATAAATTTAGTAATCAAATTTTTAACTTTAACTAAATACAAAATACAAAAAATAGATTAAAAAAATGTGTAGGTGGGTCGGCCCAACCCATATTGACCCAAACACATTTTTACCAGCGACCCAACCCACATGTTTTTCCACGTAAGGTACAAACTTCAGCAAGATGATTATGTTTACTGTTACATGTACAATAAATCACTGATACAACCGCATGTACTACATCTGTATTTCGTACTATTTTTCATTCTAGGGTTCAAAACTCAAGTATATCAGAGTATTGGAATTGGAAGAGATGGAATCCTGAAAACTGAAACAATTGCTACATATAGTAGGAGTGTGATTAACCTTGAGTAGCCAACGGTTAAGGCGGGCTGTTGATAATCTCAAGCACCACTTTTTGTAGGTCTCAACGACATGATGCATCACATCTATTCTGCCTGTTCCCTCCAGTGCCGAAACAAAAACAATGGGTATTCCTGTCACCTGTCAACAACGACTATTGTTAACTAGGGATTACCTAATTCATAGCAAGGAAGATAAACAGCCTTCACTATGTATACCAAATTAAAATAATAATAATAATAATAATAATAATAATAATAATAATAATAAAAAAAAAAAAAAAAAAAAAAAAATCAACATGCTATTTTATATCATTTGGTCTAAATTTATGATTTATCATTTTTATAGATATAAATACTAGAGTATGAACGCACTTATATGATGATTTCATAATTGATATAGTTATAGATGGGAAGAATACTTTGTATCCCTGTTTTATGGTTGACTAACTTTAAGGGAGGTGATACGGATACTAGAGAAAATGATGTGCAAAGCACAAAATCACTTTATTAATGCACATGGTACACAATCATATATGCATGATTGTGGATTTGTGGTGTTCATATCAGCTTCCTATAGATGTAATGTAATATACATTATTCGATTTGAAATCGTTTGCGAAAATAAATAATGTATGCCTTTCCACAGTTGACCAAACTGAAAGTCTAAACCTCTGCAGCTGCTTTTTGGAACAAATGATAAATTTTCTATTTAAGTGTCTAAATAATGTTGACATTTCTTGATTTATATATGGGAATAATAATATTGTAAGATAATCCAAAGAAATAAAAGTTAGAGCTGACTTTATGCAATAGAATCTCAGTAGAGCTTAATTTAAAACCCCGTGACGATAAATTCTGGTATTATATAAAAACCTTCAAACTCCATCTAAGCATAAAGCATCTGATATTTGACAAATATTTTTCTATTAACTTTTGGTTCAAAATTTTCCCAAGTTCTCATGCAAAAAAAGATCAGAAGAAATAGCAATGCAGAATAACTAAGCATGACAAGGTCCAATCTGTTAAATTGAAGTTACTAAAATAATCAACATATCACTAAGATAACGCTACAAATCCGGTCTGTATATAGAGAAAACTATTATAGATTATATACAACTCTGTGGGTGGTGAAAGGAAGCTTACAGTGTGACTCAAATAGTAAAGATTAACGGACCTGGGGAATGATTGACTGAATTTCTTCAGGGACAGCTTTGATGACCCGATCATATAATTTGTCTTTGAGAAGATCCATTTTATTCACAATCACAACCAAGCCCCTCCCTTCTTCTATAGCTCGTCTTGCTATCACTACTTCATCACGTGTCAGGCTTTTCCTAGCTTTTGAAACCTAGTTGACAGTCCATAGCAAACAGATATTTTAGAGATATTGGCACTTTCACATGATCCTTGTATAAGTTGATTGAATCAAAGTGAATTGCGATGAGATACAATTCGAACGTCCAAGCAGTACTATAAAAGAACATAAAGTGTAATTAAATAGAAAGAAAAGCCAGAGGGTAACTGATTTGTGAACAGTGAACAATTACAAAAGTTACATTGATGAATACTGGAATACAGGTATAGACCACAAGTTTTTAATTTATCTACATCATGGGCAGAGCATAGTTAGGCCTAGAGAGAGCTATCCGTGTGGAAACATACTCGTATAGTTTGGCCCTCCTAAATTAGAGAAATTACACTTTGACCGTCCCTGTGGGAACATTCAAACTCCGGCATTGAACTATATTGGTCAAACTATATAGAAGGTTAGGAGAGAATAGATGGGAATGTTGGATAACATCTCAAAATGGGTAATTTTCTGGTAGGTGTTAAAATGGGTTAGGTTGGGTAGTGAACCAAGAAAATTTTGTGATTTGTCCAAACTTTGTAGAATTAAATACAAACAATGAATAACTAGTGTGCCACACACGATTATAAATATTACAGTTATTTCAATAATAATCTAATTCTATTATATAGAATGCTTTATGATGTTTTGTGTACTAAAAGTATACCATAAGTGTAGTATACCATAAGTGACTTTCGACCCATTTGGCCAGTTCCATTTTAGCTGAATTGACCCATTCAAAGTAAATAGATAAAACTGCCACTTCTAGAAGGTATCATTAGTCCTGTATGTTACAAGGTGACATGTGGGGAGCACTTATTTGTATTATTTTTTATATTACTTTTAAAATTTTGTAAGTAGTATTTACTCTCTATTATTTTTTTAGGAAGGTACATACGTAGTTATGTTTGACCCACCTCTTCACCGTCAAGGACTAAAGCAACCACATGAGCCCTCATCAGGTTTTTCTTTGACTGCACAATGCTCAAAGATGACGCTCCTTTCTCTGAATTTGTCCTCTGCAACCACCCTGCTGTGTCCACCTAAACAACCACATAATTTATTCATACACTGTGATTACAATTCACATATGATAAATTGAATTTATGGCTAGAAAAATAACTAACCACACGAGTGATAAAAAAAAATCATTTAAATGAGTAAATATAAATGTAACTTGGAATAAATAAAGTACTAAGTTCACGAAGTAGTGTAGTACTACAATAAGTTGTAAAAAAACATTTTCTTAGGTACATGTGTTAACATGAACCATCATTAGAAACAGTAGTATGATAAGAACACTGAAGTGTAAAAATAGAGTATTACCAGGTATACCGTCCTTCCTTCAAATTCAAACTCAACTCTAACGGAATCTCTTGTTAGACCAGCCTCGGGACCCACCAAAACACGATCTTCCTGCAGAAGTGCATTCAACAATGTTGACTTCCCAACATTAGGTCGTCCTACAAATGCTAACTGCAGTGGTAGCTTTGAGTCCTCTTCCTCACAAGATTCACAGTCTTCAGTAGTTTCATTAGCAGGTTCTAAGTTGAAAAACATAGAATCATCAATAGCACATTTGTAGTTAAAAAACAATAATAAAAAGAAAAAATAAAAAATCATCTTTTTAATAACAGAAGTTTTTAACTCAAGTTCAAACAATCCAAAACTTGTATTCATCAATCAACTTATCTTTAATCGGAAAGAAATTACCCAATAAGTAACTGTTCAAAAATTATATCATGTAATGTTATTGATCTTATATGTTCAGATAAATTACGTTTTATATACTGAAATGAACAGCTGATAATTCATGCTTAGATAATTATAAGGTAGAAGGTCATTCACTAGCTACATCAAGTTCAGTCCTAATAGAGCAATACACATAGTTAGCGTATATTTCATTTCATCGCTCAACGGAAGTACATTTATCTCCTGTCTGATATGTCCCACATAAATAGCAATATTTCCCTATTTAAAAATAAATAAAAATAAGTAACTTTTCACCCTACAAAGATTAGGGTTCGAAGTGATAATCATTACTTTTGAGAGAAATGTATGCAAGTAGTTACAAATGTAGTTATGGCAGGCTTGATGGCCATTTAAGAATAGCGGAGGCTCATGCTCACTATAAGGTTTTTCATGACTATAGTATCTCAGCCAACCCAAAGAGCGACATTGATAATTTCAAATTTGCGGTCTCATCTTAAGCTCTTTTAGCCATTCCATTTTGCTGACGGCAGAGGTACAAAGTCTCATCGAGGCATCAACTTACTAAAAGCAACTGTAAATGATTCTTAATTGTTGTCAAACAGCAAAAACATTGATCTAGATCCAATTTATGGGCGAGAATCATCTAATGGACACCATTTCAACTTTAGGAAAAACTTATAGAAAGTTATAAATTTTTGAAACATGGCCTTCTGAAACAGGGATCTTCGGGTAAAAAAAGCACTAGACTAAGGATTAAGGAAGACTAACATCACATGTGGAAGTTCTAATTTACAAACATTACATGGATGCTTTAGCATTGTTACAGAAGAAGGATGTTTAATGATAACGTACATGTGGGCTAGCGTGTAAAACAAATGAAACACCTTAAATAAATGAAACCCTACTTATTACTGTGTAAGAGAAGCATCATTAAAACCCAACCCAATCTTATTACTTGTCCCTGTTCTACACTAGAGGTGTTTGATATTGTGGTTCACTTGTTTTGCTTCAGGCACAGCTAACACTTTTTTCGGTAGTTATTGAACATAGAATTTTTGCAGACGAATGGAGTATCTAAGTGTTCAACAAGTTCGTACTCAAGGTTCTGATTTACATAACTATTAGAACAAAATTGGACCAGTAACAATAGAGCAAAGAAAAGTACTCAAAGCATCAAGGACGAGCGAGAGCAACATTAACTTGTAACCTAAATAGTGTAGTTCATATTAATTTCCTATTTAATAAACCCCATTGGAAATTATTGTCACCAAAATGAGCATCAAAAAATACAGCAATTTCTTGATTACAATATCCTCGGTATTTTTTTATTTTATTTTTTTTATATACAAGAAAGCACAGAAATCCGATTTCATATGTCATCTGAATATTCTTTAGTACAACAAACAAGATACGCTATTCCAAGAACAATCAGATGGAAGATAATGAGATATTCCATCATCCGAAGCAGCCACTAGGACGTTAGTGGAAAGAAGCGCACGGCGAAAAATCTAATATTTTCAGGGCTTAAAGATATGTAAAAGATAGTTTATGGGCCAAAAGATTAGGAGAAATAGAGCTCAAATGACTTGATTGAAATCAAGGCCTTTGGCCTAGAGGTATGTGAGTGGTCCATCAACCAAGAGGTTGCATGGTCAAGTCTCACATGCGACATATGTGGGATATAGGGTGGCTAATAAATGAGCTGATTGAAAGGCAAGATAACTTTGAGGGTACAACTGTAACTTTCCAAAGTTAAGGGAAAATGTCTACTCTTACCATTTACAATCTGCAGCATGCGTTCCTCAAGCAGTGGCCTAAGCACTTCATATAGATCATTCATACCCAAACCAGTCTCAGCTGAGAGAGCAATAGGATCTCCAAATCCCAAAGTACGAGCTTCACCAGCAGCAGCAGCAACTGAACCAATACCATCATCAAGCGATTCAGCTTTATTCATTACCATGATAATCTTGATTTCAGGAGCATGCTTGCGAAGCCACTTTCCAACATCCAGATCCATTGGCTGCAATCCATCTCTAGCCAAGATATAACGAATTGTCAACTATTAATAGCAATTTTCAAACTAAAAAAAAAAAAAAAACAGTGGTGAAAATTAGGTTTTTGTTTTCCCACGTCCGGGTGTGGGTGGGGTGGAGGCGGGTTCTAAATGGGTTTGGAAAACCTGTTGAGCATAAAATTTTAGCAACCAACCCCTAGATTTATTGTGTTGCAGGTAGATGCAACATATATGAGCATACACAACTCATGAAACTAACCTTGCATCTACCAGAAATAGTGCAAAATTGGACATCCTCAAGACTTTAGCTGTCATTTCTGCAGTCCTCCCAAGAACGGAACCAGATGAAGCTTCGGCCTCTAATCCAGCTGAATCCAACACTTTAAATCGCAAATCACCTAATTTAGCAATCCCTTCTCGTATGTCTCTAGTTACATGATCATTAGGGGTGTTGTACACAAGAGCCTCTCTTCTTCTAATCAAGCTACAATGCCAATCACAAGCAACAATCAAAATGAAATTAAGTATAAAAAAGGAATTAATGAAACAAACGCAGGTCATTTTGTTTATAAATTATTGGAATAATATAAACTTTATTAAAATATCTGACACATTAACTATTCAACACAAAATTGAAAATTTTAAAACAAACTTTGCTTCGGGTCAGCCCAGCCGTTTGACCCATACCCAATAATTACTTTTTTGACTCTATCCGTTTTGACCTGTTACCCAACCCACCCACACCATTCATCTTCCTTTTTACTAGAAGTATATAAGGGTTATGGCAAATTTTGAAGTATGAAGAACACATATATAACAATAGCTTACCGATTAAATAATGCAGACTTGCCAACATTGGGGCGGCCAATAAGAAGTACAGTTGGAAGCAAGCGGGTTTCTACTTTGCTGAAGTCAACTGGTATTCCACTCTCAAACTTAGCCTCAGATATGTGGGAGCCGCTGACATTAGCACCAAAGTCTTTCCTATCATCACTTACATCATCCTGGATCACAACTGTAGAGCACCAACTTCTATTTTCAAACTTATAACACTGAATGCGTGAGCCTAAAAAGGTTTTTCCATTGCCACTTTCAGGTAAACATTTATCACCAAGCAGTGATCCTAACAAAGTAAAAGAATATTAGCATGCTAGGATAATTTTTTTCCCTAATTTCAGATATCCACAAAAGTCAAATGCATTGCATATGTTCACCTTTAGTGAACTGTGAAGTATCAGTACATCCACTTTTGACGCAGTGGTGGATCAAATTCCTTTGTATAAGACTAGCTATACGAATGTTGCACAAGGTCTTGCGACGTGAAAGAGCACGAACACATGCAAGAGACATCACATAAAGACTTGCTTGTATTCACTAACAAACACTGCATGTAATTTTGCTGGCGAAATGTATCCTACTCTGCGCCTAAATACATTTGAAAGAAGAATAATTAGACTAGATTAACAAAAGAAAACTTAGTTCAGTTGAATTCTGATGGATTTATTTCTAGAATCGACACAGGAAGAACCCGCAACTTATATAGAAATGAAACTAAAACTAGGGAAGTAATTTATAGCTACACGTTTCTCATAGACATTAAGTCGAACACGTGGTGCGCTTCCAAATTTAGCACGATTCAACGAATAAAACAAAAACAAACAATTTAACTAACTAGAAAAATTAAAATCCCCATTTGAAAGATACATAAACAAACACTAAGTAACAGTGATTAGGTAGAATAATTAGTACAGGTGATTATAACAAATTATGAAAGATGTTCCTGATACCCAGTTGGAAAACCCATTACCTATTGGGTGTGATTGTGAAATTAAAATGGTGATATTAGTGTAACTGCTTAATATGTAGAGATGAGTGGCTATTGGTTAAGATTTAAGTCCGGCAAGTGAACAAGGAAGAAGGTTTATGTTTCCGGTTTAAATAGTTACATTTTGGAGCCTTCAAGTTTGTTAAGCTGTAGGATCATGAATTTATTTATTTTTAAATGATACTTTTAGGGGGGTTTAAATAGTGGACTTAATAGCATCTCCAAACATAAACTTCCATGGAAACATCAAGGGCCGTTTGGTTTGTTGTTGCTAGAAATCACAATAGGTATCGGATTTGGTATGGGTTGGAATGAGAATGGATATTAAAAAATGTATAATTATGATTGTTTATATTTGGATGACAAAATATGGTATGAAAAAATGTATAGGTATTTGAATTTTGTAGTGAAAAAGAGAGAGGCCCACGGAATGTATTTCATAGACACCAAATTAGTGAGTAATGAGTCTATGACTATGATATACTCATTTCATTCCGGGGTCTACTAACCAAACACTATTAATTGGTATGAAACTCATAACCTCATTCTCATATACCCATACCAAACGCACCCCAAGTTTATAGAGTGATCCATGTATTAGTTCACGTGTATGGACTAAGGGCATCTCCAATGCATCAAAAGGTTTTGAGTTTAATAAAAGGTCGTATCAACTCCATGTCAACAAGTCATATTTACCTTGTAATGCATTCAACTCTTACAGTGTTGAATACCTTCACACATTACATATATGGGCTATGTTATACAAACCCTCCTTATATTGTCACATCAAGAGGTTTTGGTCAAACCGTACAACCTGCGATGCACACCGTACAAGCTGATAATGCATCCAATGATTGGATACCCTCCCTATGAGAGGGTGTGGATAACTCACCCCTACATATATAATAGCTTAAAAGGTACAAGAAAACCTGTGTAACACTACCTAATATGATAAAGTGGTACTTTTATGCTGGTAATGTGACACTTTTATGCTATTATTTTATAGTTGTGAGGTCCATCAAGTATAATGTGTTAGGTATAATACGCGTATGTGACTGAACAACCGACTATTCAATGTGCAAATTACGTGGACATCTACAATAGAGCGTTAAATTATTTAACATGTCAAATCATCACTTTTTATTAAGCGCATCCACAATGGTGCATTGTGGATGGCCTAAAAAGAAATAAAATAAAATGCGTTTAACCAATTATATAAATTTAAATTGGTTAATTGAGATGGTTATGGATTATATATAGTCTATAGCATTGTAGAAGCTAAGTTTATATATTTTGTAAATACTATAAACTTGGTAAATTGTCCATAACATTGGAGATGCTATATTAACAAGAAATAATGGAAAAGTGATTACAATGAAAACATAAAAAATGTAACTTGGTAACAAGATTGTCTTAAAACAAAATTGTCATTGTAAGCCATTCAAATTTGAAACAATTAGAATTTGTAAAAGTAACTTCGTAACCGCATGTAAAAATGCGTCAAATTCTTCTGGGGATCGGAGCAAAAACAGACACCCTGAGCCGAGGATTTTCACGGTGGCATTTGTGTTTGCAGGAATGCATTGGTTTAATACCTTGAAGCCACTTGTTCCTAATTTTATAGTAAGGTAATATATCGTTAGGATGCGCCTGAGTACTTAATGAGTACCAAAAAAATTATACTTTTGAATAGACGAGTAGTCACAAGCTTTCGGGTGGATTACCAGCGATCTTATGATTCCTAAAGTGTTATGACCTTCTTAAGTGTGGATTCCTTGCAGCTCGCTTGCCATTCTCCCACAGTTTTATGTACGGTCCACTAACTGCTCTGTATAGGATCAATCCATATCACCATCAGAACATCTTCATGAGCTTAAATGGATAAATTGGTCATATTTAACCCCATTCATTCTTTAAAGAATCCCAATCGTCTTCCCTCGACTAGCTTTCTCGAATCTCCAAAGCACATGATCTGGATCAACCTACCAATAATCCTTGCAAGAGCATAAACCATTATGAAAAGAATGGAATCTGTTATTATCTCTAAGGATTATTTCTCTACCCTCCAACTTCGAGATGATCTTCATAGCCTCGTGACAATCCCAACACACCCGCAAGTTTTTCACCACTCGAATAACAGCCCCTGGTTCACTAACAAGAAGACCAAAACAAACTGCTAGTTTCTCGCTATGAGTTCCCACCATTTCTTCCTTTTCTTCCTCTTCAACGTCCCTAAGTACACTCTCCTTATCTGCCATATATCCAGCGAACTTCATTTTCTTTCTTAATTCCATCAATAATTTGTATATGTCTGTTGATCTTTCATGTGACGTATCACCCACAATAAACTTGTGTAACTTCCCGTTATATTCCACATAACTCCATCCAGTAGTTTTCATTACTCCTCCTATTTTCATTTCCCCTCTAATCCTCTCAACGTCACTCCATCTCCCCATTGAAGCATACATATTTGAAAGCAAAACATAATTGCCCGAATTTTCTGGTTCAATTCTGAAAAGCTCCTTTGCTGCATATTCACCAATATCAATTCTTCTACGAATTCGGCTTGCGTTTAAAAGTGAACCATAGACACCTGCATGTGGAGCCATTGGCATTTTTTCAATCAATCTTTTTGCTTCATCTAGCTTTCCCACTCGACCTAATAAGTCAATCATGCAAGCATAGTGATCTACATCCGGGGCACTGATGGATTCAAAAACTTTCTTACCCTCTTCTAATAGTCCTGCATGACTACAGGCTGTTAGCACACTAATATATGTTATTCGATCGGGCTGAAAACCATATTCTTTCATCTTCCACATTAAATTAACGGCTGATAAGCCGTCACCATGAGCTGCAAATCCTGTAATCAAAGTGTTAAAGGAAATAACGTCTTTTCTTTCCATTTCATGAAAAACCCTTTCGGCATCCTTCATGCTTCCACATTTGGAGTACATAAAGATCATAGCATTATAACCTGAAATGCTCATTGTGATTTGTTTTTTACGGGCATGGTTTAAAGCCCAATTCCCTAACTCCAAAGCCCCAAGATGACCACATGCTGAAATCACACTTACCATAGTAACTTCATCCGGTTTCGTGTCTTTCGAATTTATCATCTCTTTGAAGACCTCGATTGCCATTGCTGATTCCCCATTCTGAGCGTAACCAGCAATCATCGAATTCCATGATACTACATTCTTTCCAGGCATCCGATCAAATAACTCTCTGGCGGATTTCAAATCACCAACCCGCGTATAAGCAGAAATCATTGCATTCCATGCGACAACATTTCTAAACGTACCCAACTCATCAAACGTCTTCCTGGCAGCTGCAAGATTCCCACACTTAGCATACATATCAAGTAACGCAGTCTTAACAAACCCATTCAGTCTAACATTCTTCTCTTTTAGTATATTCACAAGTGAATTCGCAAGTTTAGGATCAGCACGATCTGAACACGACGAAATAACAGCAACCCATGTCGTCTCATCAGGTTGAACACCGACACTAACCATCTCATTAAACAGCTCTAACCCCTCTTCAGCAAACCCATTCTGCGCATATCCAGACAACATTGCATTCCAAGACACCACATTTTTCTCCGGCATTTGATCAAAATACCTCCTTGCACTAACCAAATCCCCCCTCTTAGAATATCCAGTAACCATCGCAGTCCAAGTAATCACATTCCTCACATCCATCAAACCAAACAACTTATCAGCTTCAACCTCATCCCCCCATCTCCAATACCCAGAAATCATACAATTCCAATCCGCAACCATTCTCTCAGACATTTCATCAAACAATCTACGCGCAAATTCAATCGGCCCATACCTAGCGTACATATCCATAACAGCGTTACGCACAAAACAATCACCCCCATGTCCCATTTTCACCACATGCCCATGTAACCAAACTCCCTTTGTCCCCAACGCTTTAATAACTATAGGAAACACAAATGCATCAGGCAAAATACCCGAAACACGCATACTATAAAAAAGGGTGATCACATTGTCATGTGAACCTATGTTGGAGTAAAACTTAAGCATGTTGGTGAATGCATAGACATTGGGTTGGATTAACGTGTCGAAAATGAGGCGAGTGTATGATGATGGGGCGCGAATGCGCGTGCAGTGGCTGATGAGGAGGGATGCCCAGTAGTTATTTTGGTTTAGTGAATGATGAATGATTTGTGCATGGAGTTGTGTTAAGTGTTTCAAGTTGGATATTTGGTGTGCAATTGTGTTTAAATGTGACATTGAGAATAGATTTGTCATTCAAAAACATAAAAAAGATGTTATAAAGATGAGAAAATGATTGAGATGTCTATTTGGCTTAAATGATCTAATGGCCCGTTTGGTTGGTAGGTGTGGATTGGTTTTTGAGTTGCAAAATATGAATCCGTTGTTTGGTTTGCAGATTCACTGTACGATTTGACTTTTTTGTTCAAGAAGTAGCACTATTCAAAATTCATGGCAAAGTGGCTCCTTTTATGACAATGTGGGCCATTTAGAGTTACATATCTCTTTTTTAATATTATAAAATAACAAAGATAATTTTATTAATTATTAAAATATTCTTTTTTAAATTAATTATATTATTTTCTCTTACCTCATTTTATTTTCTCTCTCTTACATCAAATCCAAATCCTAAACCCACCTATATACCAAACGGGCCCTAAATGTAACAAATACTAAAGGGGCGTTTGGGGCGTTTGGTTGAAATAAAGGAATGAGAAAGGAAAAGATAATGGTAATGCAAAGAAATGTAATGATTATTTCATTGCATTGCATATGATGTTGCTTGGTTGAAATATCGAGGAATGAAACATCAATAGGTAATGCAAAGAAATGTAATGATTTTTGTTTATCGAGGAATGAAACATCATTGCATTGCATATGATGTTGCATTGCATATGATGTTGCTTGGTTGAAAAGATAATGGTAATGTAAAGAAATGTAATGATTTTTGTTTATCAAGATGCTTCTAAGTTCTAACTAGGGAAAAATTTAACAGAACAAACATCAATAACATGACATCTTTTTTTATCGTAACATTTATAACTAACATTAAACAAATACAAACTTGACGTTAAACAACCAAAAATTATAACAATTTAATAAAGATAAACATCACACTACAAAAATACATCAATAGATAGTAATGAACTCAATGTTGCCTCTTAACAGTACCAGTTTTTATAAAATATCATAAACTGATAAGATGAGCACAACCAGGGACGGAGCTAGTGGGTTCTCGCGGATGCTCGGGATTCTTATGGATTTTTTATGTAGTGTTAATTTTTGAAAAAAACATCATTTTTTCTTAAATGCATCTTAAATGCACCCGGTCCATCAAAATATGTTTCTATATTACGGTTCCAAATTTTTTTTGCACCCGGTCAAATTTGGTCCTGGTTTCGTCCCTAAGCACAACAGTAGTTACGAATGGGCGGAGGTCTGAAGGGATCAAGGAGGGCGTTGGCCCCTAATGTTTGGACCAATAGTGTAATTTTCTGTCTATTTCAAAAGTAATTTTGTCATTTTTACTACAAGTATTAGGCATTGGACTAGTTATGGCCCTCCCACAATAGTTTAAGTTAGAAAATTGCTCCTCTAAACCTCAACATTCTCCAAATTATGTTATGTTTTTAGATAGTTTATAACTTTTGGGACCTTTGAAACATACGCAATTTTCAATTTTTTTCTTGTCCCTCCCGAAAAATATTTTCATGCTCCGCCACTGGTTATGAACTAAATAAACAAAAAGTAAATAGAAATAAATACTCACTATGACGTTTAAGAAATATTTCCAAACCTGACAATGACGATAGAGAAATCCCAAAAATGACACAATATGAATAACCTTTATTAAAATTAGACGACATGAGTGCAAGAAAGAGCCAAATATTTGAGTTAATTGTAAATTATGTCTCTAACGTCATTTTTACAAGAAATGTCCTTGATTTTGAAAATTTGCGAGCTGTGTACCTAACGTTTGTTTTTTTTTTGCGAGAAATGCCCCTTAGGCGCTACTGTAGTTGCAAATTCCCATTTTTTGCTAACCTTCGTTAAATTTCCCCGTTAGTGGCCATGTGAAATGACTAATTTAACCTCGTCTTCTTTCCCCTTCTTTCCCACTTGAGTTTCTTTTGAATCTGTAAAATTTCAAATGCCCAGGACATAATGTGCAAACATTTTCATTCTTCATTTCTTTTTATACCAACATTATGACACCTAGTATCACCTATATGTATTAATCAATTACCACTCCACAATTATCTCAAAGTTTAATTAAAACTAAAACATAATTTTTACTAAAGTTTGCTACAAGGTGTTTTAATTTACACAACATCACGGCACTTTGTGCTAAATTTTACAACATGCATGCTTAATTTGACACACACAGACGCGATAAAATTATGCTTTTTTTCAATATGTTCAAATCATAAATGTGTACTCGCTAGAAGTTCTAGCGACTTAACTCCCGCCATTTCAAAGCCTTTTATCTTCAACCCACTTACCAAATCTGGTCCTTAGGTCCTCAAGTGAAAAAACCCACAAAGGTGATCGACCTCTAGATCGTCACATAGTTTAAATGATCAATGTGATCGACCTTAGTCTACGATGAAAATGGCTAGTTAAGATGTCAGCAACCTCGATAACTTTTGAGTTACTAGACTTAACCCTTGAAACAAAAGTCGGGGCTTTAAGGTTGATCAAAACTGTGAAATTGTCATTAGAATAAACAGTGGAACAGCTAGAACCTCTTTGTATGTTTTTACTAATACCCTTCTTAGAGAACAGTTTTCCGAAGAGGTTTTGTTGGAAAGTTTAAGGTTTAATGGTTCATCATGTTATTTGGAGTCACTAGTGTTCTTATATCAACATCTATAGTCGCAGATGGTATTATGCTATAAACTTATACTTAAGTGTATTTATTAAAATATATTCTTATATGCACACTTTTCAATTATCGTGATTTTTGGATTGGTGGTTCTTGGTGCTATTTAGGTTGCTGGTGGTTGTTTCCAAAGTTTGGGTTTGAGGGCCTGTCTATCAGCGAGTATTTGAGTTAGTCTATCAACTCTTGTTTTTTACCCTTAGGCCTTGTTATTTTTACTCATAACTAACTGTCATAATGATATATGGTATCATTTTAGGTATCGGAACCATATTCTCATCAACAGATAATGTATGCACATTACAGGTTGGTCAAAATTGTTTTATATGTCTTCTTATGGTGGATGTGATATTTTTGTGCCGTTTTGGGTATTGACTTGTCCAACTTCAAATTTTAATATGCTTTCTTACCTACTAATCCAAGAAGTTGTTAACTCAGCTTCTTTTCAGATTACTACTATTGAACAACAAAATTGAAGAAAAATCCAAATGACCAAAAATAGTTCACCGACAACAAATAAACACCAAACAACAGTAAAAATGATAAAAGGAACACATATCAACTGCATCCTAAGAGAAATTAAAGCATCACCACATGATATTACCAATAACAAAAGCTATACATGACATGTTACGTCCCGTGCCCGATTTCACCGAAATTTAAAACTTTTTACGTAGAAACGCTTTGACTATTACAAACTTACTTCAATACTTATACAAAACGATGTATTTCTATACATAAAACTCTTAAAATACATTACCGGAATGTGTACTCGACAACTCTTTAAAAACATTGTAAGACCATGAAATAAACATAACCTTTAACATGTTACAACAATATGCCGTATTGCCCAAAGGGAATTCGTCGTATTGCCATCTGAGACTAATACGCCATATTCCTAGGGAAGGAATACGTCGTATTACTCTCGAGCTTCAATACGCCGTATTCATGTCTATGGATACGCCGCATCGAACATCAGTTACATTCCACAGCTACAGAAAACACTACAGGAAAACCAGCACTTACCCAATTACCATCTATCCTTGGTCAAATACATTTAGACTCGGTCAATCTCATCTAGGGTCCTACCCATTTAAAAACGGATTTCGGGTGTAACAATTCTATCCCACTTAGTTACCCGAAATCTCTCGTCTATTACTAATCAAACTTGGTCTCATCTATTCCTATCTCGTTTTAGCACTTTCATACACTTATACAACTAATTGCAACGATCTAAGTGATCTTGTAACTTAGGCATACTGTAACACAATTCAAACTATAAATCTATTCTATTATACAAGTATTTCAATAACAATGTGGCTCTTTCTATAGTCATTATGTCATCCGGGACATAATTATCAAGGCTAAATATTCTTTCATTCCAGCTTATTACTATTACACAAAGTTATTACTTGTCTCATTCTAAGTTTTCAATCAATGATTATACATCACTTAAGAAAAATCACACTATTCTTGCTTCACATAAGTCCATTATTAACTATTACTTTCACATTACCGTAGTCATACTATCATTTCTGTAACATTTCCACTATAACGCCCCACTTTCTTTACCCCCTTTATATTAATTTCGTCAAAGACCATTGTTTACTTGGGAAATATTCAATATTTGCTTTATATACTCATATCTCGACTAATACTATTACAATTCACATAAAAGTTGTTATCATAGTATAGCGACCACCATGGTCATTACTCATTTTACATCATGCCGTAAGGCATACTATAACGTCAATTTAAACTTTTAAATCCTCCAACTTATACTCTTGACATCTAAATCATAGGTTTCTTATCAAATCTCAACTAAAAGTCACTTCCTAATTCTCATTCCACTTATCTTAGTCCTAAAAACGTCTGATGAATTCTAGTTTCCATTTTCTACTCCCTTACCCTACTCATGCCATGTCGGGAATACATGAGCCCATTTATTTACAATTCCTCATTTACATGGAGAGGCGTCCCAATCGATGTAAATCAGGAAATATAAACTCATGGTTCAGCGGTTTACAACTTCTTTATTTAAACGAAAAGGTATCCCAATTCATGTAAATAAAGAGATCATAAACCATCCTACTTACCCAGTTCCGACGTAGCACTACAAATTCTATTACTCGCTTTAACTTTTTCCTTTTATACTTCTCATTCATTAATTTGCAATTCATATACTTTACTTTTACTCCTTTCATATAAGTAGTTTACCTTTCTAGCATTGGATCCGTCTCACTATAACATTCTTGAGGGGAATTATATTTACTGAAGAAGTAGGCAACCCCTGCCAATGAAGGTAATTTAATTTATCCCGAAAGATTTCAATAACTTTCTCTTGCTTACTCGGGCTATAACACATCATGTAGGATTACTATAACATATCCCGTAGGATTTACTGTAACCATCCCTCCGGAGGTTTTTTGTAACACCCACTGTAACGCTTTCCCGGGTAATCTGCCACAACAAACTGGATCCAAGCTATTAACATTTTAGCATACATGTTATCACGCTTATTCTATATTATAAGGCATATGATGTCTGCTCATTAGTAATTACACATTTTCTATGTGTTTCACATCTTACTATAACTTTCACCTGTCAACCCTTATTGACCATTTCATTATATTCACTATTACCTATTTAGCCTATTCGGCCATTTATACAGATAAGTCCATACATGTTTTTATTCTGTAACGTTGTCCTTTATTTTATCTTTTACGTACCAATACCCACCTTCTGTCCTATGACTTTTTCTAAGGCACCATGCCTCAAATTATTCATAAGTTTCATATTATCCGACACATAACAATTGATGTGTCAATTTCGATCATGCCTTCATTACATTGTACTATAACACTCACTATTCTCTCTACATTCAAGCTCAACATCAAATGATTTACTTCGCTGTTAACCCGACTCTAATACCACACTTCCTATCGCTCAACAACTATTAAACATATAATAGGACCATACATTGGTCATTAATGACACACAAGTCATGCATATCCATTTAATCAAGCTTGTTATAACCATAATACTTCTATCACATCTAATACATCACACTATCGCTACTATAACATATATTCACATAATCCCATAATCACTAAAACTATCCAAAGTGCACAGTGATAAATCACTAAATACATCAAGTCTACCATGGACTTATGCCATATACTTACAAATACCGTAAAACATATAAACAACACTTATCATCCTTTGTCCATGTGAAGCATTATAGAATGCATCCTAGAACTTATGCATTTACCCTTTCACATTACTTACACTTACGGGCAACACATCTATGAGTGGTCTAAGTTTAGGCAACCTAAAAGGAAACCTAATTCACTTAAACCAAGGCTCTGATACAAAGTTGTTACGCCCCGTACCCGATCACACCAAAATTTAAATCTTTTTACGCGGAAACGCTTTGACTATTACAAACTTACTTCAACACTTATACAAAACGACATGTTTCTATACATATAACTCTTAAAATACATTACCAGAATGTGTACTCGACAACTCTTTAAAAACATTAAACGTAAGACCATGAAACAAACATAACCTTTAACCTGTTACAGCAATACGCCGTATTGCCCAAAGGGAATGCGTCGTATTTCCCTTTGAGACTAATACGCCATATTCCCCATGAAGGAATGCGCCATATTACTCTCGAGCTTCGATACGCCGTATTCATGTCTATGGATACGCCGCATCGAACATCTGTTATAAACCACAACTACATAAAATACTACAAGAAAACCAGCACTTACCCAGTTACCATCTATACTTGGTCAAATACATTTAGACTCGGTCAATCTCATCTAGGGTCCTACCCATTTAAAAAGAGATTTCGGGTGTTTCATGACCAACATCAAAAGCTACTAATAGGCGGACAAATTAAGAAGCCATCCAAAACATAGTTCTTAGATCCAACTATCATGGATCGACAATCAGGGCTAAAGAGGTGTGACAACTCGCACTTTTCCAGATATTCATTTTTCGAAAAATTATGTCTGTTTTTCATTTACGAACGTTCCTGAGCTCATTTGTCGAGAAAACGAGAAAGCTGTCTCACGAAACGTGGAAATTAGACACAATACGTACCGACACTGCTGTAAACTCATAAAATCATGTTGATTTGTCCGTTATTTTATTTTGCGAGAAAATAGTCAAGTAAATACTCATTTTTATTGGAAAAATGATTTCGTGAACGATGGCGCAAGTTTCGTAATTTTTCGAGTCCGTTTACTCCTCAAAATGTGTCCCGAAGCTAATACTTGTGAAAGACTTCCTTAATTACGGATTTGGTCCCTATGATGTTTTCATTTCCCTCTACCCTACTTTGAAGATTGGCAAAAATGGTCCTTATGGGAGTATAAATACTCCCACTTATCTCTTTCACCTCATAATACACACACACTTTCTCTCTATTAAAACACCGACCTCCCTCTCCCTCTCTATAATATCCGGCCACCCTTGTCTAGGGTTCCGGCGCCGTCTATTTTTCCGGCCACTATTCCGGCGACCACCAACTAACTACACCGCCTTACCCCAACGATAGATATCGTCCTTATGATTCTTTCTATGCGTGGTACGCGCCCTAGAACTGCCACACGCGCTATAAATCTAGGGTTTGGGCAGTTTGTCTTCAAGTTTGATAGATATGGTTTTAAATCGGGAATAGATGTGACGTTTGGGTCACAATAGGAATATAGACCGGGTTGGTTCATTGTTCGAGTGTGGTTCGTGTTCATAGCCGCGCCTTCTCGTCTTTCTTTCTTTCTTTCCCTCGTTCTTGGTGGGTAAGCCGTCCACCCACAACCGTGTTTTGTTATTTATGTATAATCCGACTAATAAATCTTGTGTACGAGTTTTCGTGGAAGTAAAAAGCAAAGGTAAATGAGATATATTGATTTTCGTGGCTATGACCAGATTTAATACGAGTTGATAACAGTTTTCATGAGATTTAAAACAAATAAATCGAGTTTTAATTTACATTCGTGTGGTGTTAGTGATTTTCGGCACTGGATCTATGTGGTACGCATCTATGTTCACGAGGGTGATGTGTTATCGAGTCGGGTCGAGTGTTAAACCTGATTGGTACCGGGTGACATCAGTTTGATTTCGGGTTCGAACCGGATCTGTGTTAATTAATCATATCAAATCCTCTTGTGACTCATCGAAAAATTATTTAAATGTTAATTATTCATATCAAATCTGTAACCAATCTGTGTTAGCAGATACTTTGTTTTGTTAGCTTATTATGTTGGTTGAGTCTTGGTTTGAACGACCCATGTAGGGCGACTCATAGTCTCGGTTTATCAATAAATGCTAATAGGTGTTTAGCGTGACTATAAATTTACATATTGTTTTGATTTAGTCGCAAGGTATGAACGATTTGGGAGTCTTGTTGAATTCGGATTGCAAATATAAGACTAGAGGGCATTTAGGTTGGTAAAGTTTAATATTTAGTTGTGTTTAATTGTGTCTAAACGTTAATTAACGTATAATGATAATTGTTTACGGCTATTGAATTTCCTAACTAACGTGTTTATCGTTTGACTTGGTAATGATATTTTAGGAATATGAAATACCGGACTAACAATTAAGAAACTATAAAAATGGTTAAAGTATTTATAGTTAAGGGATTGATTGTAACACTTGGATCGGATACGAGCATTGAGGCATTGATTTATTGTTGGACAAGGATTGGACGTATTGGATTCACGGTATTAGTTATTTGGACATTATGGACCCTTTGGTAACTATACAAACGGTCGATAAAACTAAACAACTAATATATACGCGAATGATATGTTCAATTTTATATTATAAATTGTAACATTTAATGAATTGGGAAACTTAACGATAAATTTTATATTATTCAAGAGTCATTATGACTTGGAAATGTTTTATAAATGGGCACCTCATGCCAAAATTTCGTAAAATCTTTTATAAACTTAAATCATTTATGATTTCTTTAACATCCTGAAAACTTTTCAAAACTTATACGTTTTGACGACATATCAACTATTTGGGATTATGGGTAAACACCGAAACTTACCAATCAACTTACTTGCTTGTCATAGTTATGAATCGTTATTTCCTCAACGTCTTTCTTATCGCTTTCTACTCGAGTTGAGTCTTGGTCAATATTACTTGACTATTCCTTATAATGTATTGGGATATACATTATGCTTTAGCGTGAGTTATACCTTTGGTGTGAGTTACTTTTGGGCGTGAGTTGTATGTCGAGTCTTGATTTCTCACCACCACACGAAACTTTAAAACTAAACTTTTTGAGATATTGATACTGGAATTTTTGGAAATGTTTGACACGAGTACTCCACGAAAACTAAGACACGCTGTCTTTCGGATATTATATTATTTTACTTTTTGAGACGTATTTTGAGATAATACGTATGCTATTAGGTCGTGACAATGTAGTACCTTTGTACTTGTACTCTTTGGATATCGACGTGCCTTCCTTCATGATTTTGTTGTGCTTACTCTTTGATGCCAGTCTTGTTAGTTGTGATTCTTGCGTTGCTCGTATCGAGGTGAGTTCATGGCCCCTACTTTTACTTGGTTTTAAACTGTTTTGGGGGAGAATACATGCTCGTTTTTATTAAATGCAAATGCTTGATTTATTTGAATAAGCTATTATTACTTGGCTTGATGAAATGCGTGATTTGGTTTAAATATGTTTTTATGTGGACACAAGTGCTTAAAAACTGTTTTGATTGGATCTGGAAATGTTTTTGTGAGCTATTACATGCTAGGTTAAGGTTAGAAACCCAAGCGTTGTTATGAATTATTACATCCTGGCTCAGGATGGTGCGAATGTTATGGATAGATCTATTGGGAATAGCCACCCCGTCCAACCAACATGGCTCATGTGGGGGACGTATAACATGTCGATTGTTAGTGTGTTTAGAGATAGTCACGGCTCGTGCTATCTAGTGATGGTTTCATGACTTAGCCTGCGTAATAGTTAAGCTTGCGTAACACTATATTCGTTGTAGTGTTTGATTTTTTTATATGGTCCAAGTGGTTGTTTATGAGCTATTTTTACGGATAAATATTTTGATACTGCGAATTAGGCAGGGTATGCCTCGGTTAAATTTGATTTGTTTATGAGTATTGATTTGCACTTGAAAACCTTGTGGTCCACCTTACTATTTTTGCTTAAAGGTAAACCTTGTTTTCGCGACATTGTCGGCGCCACAATGATCGAAAGGATCTTTTGAACTCGCAATACTTTTATGAAAACCTATGAACTCACCAACCTCGTGTTGACACTTTTAGCGTGTATTCTCAGGTATTGAGGCAATTGCTTACTTTAGGAGGCGCTTGGGCAATGGCATGGCATGGTCATAGACGACTCTGATATTTGTATTTGGGGACCGCTTATTTATTATGGGCCTATTTCCGTATTAAATTTTATTGTAAACATTGATTTTATTAAATAAATGAGTTTTCTTAAAAAAAAACCTTTATTCTATGCTTGTGTTGTGATACCGATTAGTAGCACCCAAAACTTGTATGCTTCCGCTAAAACCCGATTTTTTTGGGGTGTTACAGATTGGTATCAGAGCCCAGGTTATAGAGAACTGGGTAAATTTTCAAAACCTAGACTATAACCACTTTTATGAAAATTTAACCCTATGACCTACACGTGCCTTCCTGCCAAGCTGATGCCTCACTGGTGACTTTGATTGCTAATATATTTGATAAGATGTGTGCCTTACTATTGGATGAGTATATCCATTTATCTTTCACTATCTGTTATAAGTATCTTCGACATACTTATGTTTACGCATCGTATATGTTGTAGCGTTGCGTCTCTTTCCCTGAACAATCTCATCACTCGTCCTTGTGTGTGGACACTTGTTTTAAGCTGCTGAAAATGAATTTTTGGAAAGTGAAAGACATGAGGCTAGAGTAACTAAGTCAAGTATATCAAAATTCATTGAACCTCGGGTGAATATAGCCTGATCACCTATATTCAACCAGGGACAGTGGGACATAGCCTGATCACCTATGTCCGACTCAGAGGTGAATTTTGCGATACTTGGAGTAGTTATAATAGAATATGTCCAGTTGGTTTTGGTTTGATTTCGGGAAATGGAAATGTTTTGGTGTGTGTATACGAGCATGAAATTTTAGAAAAGCTTTCCTTCACACACGACACACTGGCATCACAAATTCTTGTTTATCGCGATATCCTTCCATTGTTATGAATCGCTTTTCGTCGCCGTCTAAGTCATTATATGACTTTGGATTATTTTTGGAATCGTTGGAATTGTAAGACCTTGTTTTGCATCGGGTCAGGTTAGACCCGATTGGTTACAAGTTTGCATTTGGGTTGCGGGAAGTTGTAATAAGCTCACCGGACTTCTTGAAATATTTGGAATCAATCTTGGCTAAGTTGAATTTGGATTGTTAGATTCTGCGATTTTGGTTCCTATGGTGAAAATGGATTCGCTTATTCTCGTGGTTTTGTTTTAATCTTGCTGTAGACGCCTCTACTCCAAGCCTTGGCTTCAATCGATGATTATTCTATTGATACTATTCTTTTGATGTTGCACCTTGCGCTCTATCGATGTGTATTCTGTTAGCATAACTTTTTGGAACCACCGTCGTTCAATTGTATTTAGAATTTGATTTGATATCGATTGGTAGTCGAATTTCTTTTGGAAATTATGACGTTGGATTTGAATATTGTATCTTTCTGCGTTAAGTATTAAGTGCACTACGGAATCAATCTATAGATTGCTAGTTGTAATTAATGCTCTCCTTCAGAGTCGTGCTCTGAATCTGCTTAACTCTCTTTTCGACGGAAATTCTGTTGGCCCAACAGGATCCTTAATACTTTAAGGAGTAACTTGAACCGCGATCATTGGAAATGACGTCTAATCCTTCGCTAGCCCTTTGGGAATATCTGCTATTCTTGCTACCTGCTTATGATATATTGAGCCCTACCGCTATCGTCTTTCAAACTGCTTTCAACTTTCCGACAAATCATTCTGTGGCCACCCTACGAAATGTTTTGCTGCTATATATTAAATTGAACCCTGGAAGTGAATTCCACACCTCTATCTGGGTAGTTGTTGGTCGTCACCAAATCTGCTCAGTCTCTGCTAATCGAAGAAACAGTCACTATGGACAACCTTGCTCGCATGTGCGTGAAGGAGATTGTTGTACTTAGTGGCGTGCCGATTTCTATCAATTCTGATTGTGAAGGTCGCTTCACATCAAGTTTCTGGTCATCACTCCAATAGCCATAGGAACAAGTCTTGGTATGAGTACTGGGTATCATCCACAGACTGTTGGCTGGAGTGAAAGGACCATCTAAACGTTGAAGGACATGTTGCGTGTCCACGTGATCGATTTCGGCAATGGTTGGGGTAGACACCTCCCATTGGTTGGAATCTCTTACAACCATAGCCACGTTGTACGAGGTACTTCATGGTTGAAAATGCCGCTCAACGATTTGTCGAATCGAAGTGGGGGATACCCAACTTTCTATCCTAAATTTGTTTAGATCAAAAACAGAATGCAAATTGCTTGCGGTCGTCAGAAGGGTTGTGATTGAAAATGATGGAAATCTTGGAGATTCCATGATTGGAGACAAAGCTACGCTTAAAAGTCTCACCATGTAATTGTATGACACGTTTAGTAAACATGGAAAGTTTAATCTTTATTGTGTTGATCCTTTTTAAGACTATTGCTAGAGTTGGACTGGTAGCTTAGAGACTTGAGCTACCGCCAGAACTTAGCTATTCATGACGTTTACATGTGTGTAATTTGAGGTAATGCCTCGCTGTTGAAGGAAATTGTTGTCCTTGCTGGAAGATATCCATATCGACGAACGCTTAAGCTGTATTGGGGAACCTAGTGAAATCATGAATCGTGAAATCAAATGACTTGAGCAAAGTCATTTTCTTATCTTACTCATCGGTGGAAACTCTAAGAAATATCTCGAATCCGCGTGAGAATGAGAAAAATTGAATCTTGAGAAAGTAAGTATCCTTACCTCTTTTCAATCCTAACAACTCGAATTGAATCGCGAGGACGCGATTCCGTTAAGGTGGGAAGTCTGTGACAACTCGCACTTTTCCAGATATTCATTTTTAGAAAAATTGTGTCTGTTTTTCATTTACGAACGTTCCTGAGCTCATTTGTCGAGAAAACGAGAAAGCTGTCTCACGAAACGTGGAAATTAGACACAATGCGTCGAATCGTAAACTCATAAAATCATGTTGATTTGTCCGTTATTTTATTTTGCGAGAAAATAGTCAAGTAAATACTCATTTTTATTGGAAAAATGATTTCGTGAACGATGGCGCAAGTTTCGTAATTTTTCGAGTCCGTTTACTCCTCAAAATGTGTCCCGAAGCTAATACTTGTGAAAGACTTCCTAAATTACGGATTTGGTCCCTATGATGTTTTCACTTCCCTCTACCCTACTTTGAAGATTGGCAAAAATGGTCCTTATGGGAGTATAAATACTCCCACTTATCTCTTTCACCTCATAATACACACACACTTTCTTTCTCTTAAAACACCGACCTCCCTCTCTCTCTCTATAATATCCGGCCACCCTTGTCTAGGGTTCCGGCGCCGTCTATTTTTTCGGCCACTATTCCGGCGACCACCAACTAACTACACCGCCTTACCCCAACGATAGATATCGTCCTTGTGATTCTTTCTATGCGTGGTACGCGCCCTAGAACTGCCACACGCGCTATAAATCTAGGGTTTGGGCAGTTTGTCTTCAAGTTTGATAGATATGGTTTTAAATCGGGAATAGATGTGACGTTTGGGTCACAATAGGAATATAGACCGGGTTGGTTCATTGTTTGAGTGTGGTTCGTGTTCATAGCCGCGCCTTCTCGTCTTTCTTTCTTTCTTTCCCTCGTTCTTGGTGGGTAAGCCGTCCACCCACAACCGTGTTTTGTTATTTATGTATAATCCGACTAATAAATCTTGTGTACGAGTTTTCGTGGAAGTAAAAAGCAAAGGTAAATGAGATATATTGATTTTCGTGGCTATGACCAGATTTAATACGAGTTGATAACAGTTTTCATGAGATTTAAAACAAATAAATCGAGTTTTAATTTACATTCGTGTGGTGTTAGTGATTTTCGGCACTGGATCTATGTGGTACGCATCTATGTTCACGAGGGTGATGTGTTATCGAGTCGGGTCGAGTGTTAAACCCGATTGGTACCGGGTGACATCAGTTTGATTTCGGGTTCGAACCGGATCTGTGTTAATTAATCATATCAAATCCTCTTGTGACTCATCGAAAAATTATTTAAATGTTAATTATTCATATCAAATCTGTAACCAATCTGTGTTAGCAGATACTTTGTTTTGTTAGCTTATTATGTTGGTTGAGTCTTGGTTTGAACGACCCATGTAGGGCGACTCATAGTCTCGGTTTATCAATAAATGCTAATAGGTGTTTAGCGTGACTATAAATTTACATATTGTTTTGATTTAGTCGCAAGGTATGAACGATTTGGGAGTCTTGTTGAATTCGGATTGCAAATATAAGACTAGAGGGCATTTAGGTTGGTAAAGTTTGATATTTAGTTGTGTTTAATTGTGTCTAAACGTTAATTAACGTATAATGATAATTGTTTACGACTATTGAATTTCCTAACTAACGTGTTTATCGTTTGACTTGGTAATGATATTTTAGGAATATGAAATACCGGACTAACAATTAAGAAACTATAAAAATGGTTAAAGTATTTATAGTTAAGAGATTGATTGCAACACTTGGATCGGATACGAGCATTGAGGCATTGATTTATTGTTGGACAAGGATTGGACGTATTGGATTCACGGTATTAGTTATTTGGACATTATGGACCCTTTGGTAACTATACAAACGGTCGATAAAACTAAACAACTAATATATACGCGAATGATATGTTCAATTGTATATTACTAGCAGGGTACCCGCGCGATGCGGTGGCGGGTACCCTGTGACTATATTTTGCGGCTAGCAAATATTATTCGGTTATACATTTTTTTTAACAATAACCATAACTTTAAGCAATAACAATGATATATAATTTCTTAGCATTTTCTAGTAAGATAATCCATAGATATGCTATACAATAAATTTGTTTCTTAATATTATAAACATATAACATTTTTTCAATAAGTTTGACATAAAAAAGTTAGGATTAAGTTTTAACCCAAAATAACTAACTTAAACTCAAAATTAATAACCCAAATATAAACTTGTTTTCCGAATTAATTTTAAGAGCTCAAACAAATTTTTAACTTCAATTAATTAGTTAAGCCCAATTCCGAAAATTTGAAATGCCAGTCCACTTCCAAAAAAATTAAACCCGGCCCAAGTCCAAATCCATCCTAAATTGATATACGTATAACTTACTACTCTAATGAAGGGTAAACCCTAAACATAACCCTAAAAACCCAGAAACAAAAGATGGATCTAGCAGCCACACTTATACAACCTTTCACTTGATAATCAAAATTCGTACCTTACCAAGATCTTTCCTTCACTTCACCCAAACCAAACGTAGCTAATCATAAACCTTTTTCTCTCAACAAAAATCGTCCCTTGTTTTCTAAACACTTAAAGACAACACAAACAAAAATCGTCCCATGTTTTCTTGATAAAACCGAATCACCAACACAAGCTTAATGATCTTTCTTTCTGCTTGTCAGTAACCGAACAATGCACACTCACGAGCACACACCTCCTTTGGTTTCCAGAACCCCATGAAGAACGTAAGGAGAATATAGCTTCAAGATCCGTTAAGGGTCTCGGGTAGGTATATTTTTGTGTTGTTGTTTAAACCGAACAAAAGAAACGGATATAACAAATTTTTTATATTTCGTCTTTTAGTTTTTCGGATATTAAAGAAGTCAAACTTCTAATAGATCGATGATGAGGTTTTCTTTTGTGTTTTCGAATGGTTGCTCTCTTGGAAAGATGTTCGAAAGAAAAGAAAAAAAACTGAGATCTTGCTTTCGAATCTAGTTTAGGTTGGATTTGGGTTGTTGGCTGTTGTTCTTGTGTTGTCGTGAAATGGGATAGGATATAGTTTATTGTAGTTTGTTGTGGTTTGTTTGTGGTTGTTGTTGGCGTGAGTAGTGGATTACTGGATTTGGTCTTGGACAATTGGATTTGTGGTTTTAGTTTGAATATTGGTTGTTTGTTTTTTAGTTCATTTCTCGTATATTTCTTTTTCGTTTTTCTTTGTGGATTTCTTTTTTGTTTATCACAAGATCGATAAGGCTTTAAATTCATGAATTGGTTAATTGTATTTAGTTGTACCTTTAGTAATAATACTTGTAATGCTAAATTTTAAGGCATTAAATGTCCATTTGTGTTTTAATTAGTTGTGTGGAAGCAAAAATGTTAATTGTATTTGTACATTGTGCTTAGATAATTGTATATATTGGTGAAGGGGTGTTTTAAATTATGTATTAATTGTATGTAAAAAATAGTTTTTTTTTTATTTGTGCTTCAACTACTTGTAAATTATGTTTTTTCACATGTATTTTTGAATGAAGGGGTGTTTTTAATAGTGTATTAATTGTAATATATGAGTAGTATGTTTTTAGTTTTATATGTGCTTTAGATACTTGTAACTAATGCTTTGTAACTTGTATTTGCTTAAAACTCTATATATGGAAATCTTAAAAAATTAATAGGAGGGAAGTGCATCCCTCTATTATAAGATAGTTAGATAAATTGTAACATTTAATGAATTGGGAAACTTAACGATAAATTTTATATTATTCAAGAGTCATTATGACTTGGAAATGTCTTATAAATGGGCACCTCATGCCAAAATTTCGTAAAATCTTTTATAAACTTAAATCATTTATGACTTCTTTAACATACTAAAAACTTTTCAAAACTTATACGTTTTGACGACATATCAACTATTTGGGATTATGGGTAAACACCGAAACTTACCAATCAACTTACTTGCTTGTCATAGTTATGAATCGTTATTTCCTCAACGTCTTTCTTATCGCTTTCTACTCGAGTTGAGTCTTGGTCAATATTACTTGACTATTCCTTATAATATATTGGGATATACATTATGCTTTAGCGTGAGTTATACCTTTTGTGTGAGTTACTTTTGGGCGTGAGTTGTATGTCGAGTCTTGATTTCTCACCACCACACGAAACTTTAAAACTAAACTTTTTGAGATATTGATACTGGAATTTTTGGAAATGTTTGACACGAGTACTCCACGAAAACTAAGACACGCTGTCTTTCGGATATTATATTATTTTACTTTTTGAGACGTATTTTGAGATAATACGTATGCTATTAGGTCGTGACGATGTAGTACCGTTGTACTTGTACTCTTTGGATATCGACGTGCCTTCCTTCATGATTTTGTTGTGCTTACTCTTTGATGCCAGTCTTGTTAGTTGTGATTCTTGCGTTGCTCGTATCGAGGTGAGTTCATGGCCCCTACTTTTACTTGCTTTTAAACTGTTTTGGGGGAGAATACATGCTTGTTTTTATTAAATGCAAATGCTTGATTTATTTGAATAAGCTATTATTACTTGGCTTGATGAAATGCGTGATTTGGTTTAAATATGTTTTTATGTGGACACAAGTGCTTGAAAACTGTTTTGATTGGACCTGGAAATGTTTTTGTGAGCTATTACATGCTAGGTTGAGGTTAGAAACCCAAGCGTTGTTATGAATTATTACATCCTGGCTCAGGATGGTGCGAATGTTATGGATAGATCTATTGGGAATGGCCACCCCGTCCAACCAACATGGCTCATGTGGGGGACGTATAACATGTCGATTGTTAGTGTGTTTAGAGATAGTCACGGCTCGTGCTATCTAGTGATGGTTTCATGACTTAGCCTGCGTAATAGTTAAGCTTGCGTAACACTATATTCGTTGTAGTGTTTGATTTTTTTATATGGTCCAAGTGGTTGTTTATGAGCTATTTTTACGGATAAATATTTTGATACTGCGAATTAGGCAGGGTATGCCTCGATTAAATTTGATTTGTTTATGAGTATTGATTTGCACTTGAAAACCTTGTGGTCCACCTTACTATTTTTGCTTAAAGGTAACGCTTGTTTTCGCGACATTGTGGGCGCCACAATGATCGAAAGGATCTTTTGAACTCGCAATACTTTTATGAAAACCTATGAACTCACCAACCTCGTGTTGACACTTTTAGTGTGTATTCTCAGGTATTGAGGCAATTGCTTACTTTAGGAGGCGCTTGGGCAATGGCATGGCATGGTCATAGACGACTCTGATATTTGTATTTGGGGACCGCTTATTTATTATGGGCCTATTTCCGTATTAAATTTTATTGTAAACATTGATTTTATTAAATAAATGAGTTTTCTTAAGAAAAACCTTTATTCTATGCTTGTGTTGTGATACCGATTAGTAGCACCCAAAACTTGTATGCTTCCGCTAAAACCCGATTTTTTTGGGGTGTTACAAGAGGTCTTAAAGTACTTGGTCTAACATAGATATTGTGAGATGGTTTTTTTACATCATCAAATGTTTTTCATAAAAATAAACCAGATAACTTTCAACATTAACCAACCACGTCAACGTTCACGGCTTTTTTTGTGTTCAATCTTATCAAACGAGCAGTCCCAATTAGGGGTAACTTTGTCTGCTTGATGTCCTACAAAAAGAAATTAGGATTATCGTGTTAATATTGTTTGGTCAACATATTCTATGTTAGAGTGGTTGTGTACTCGTAACTTGACACACCGAAATAGTATCATGCTACATTTGATTTCTACTCAGTTTCAAAACTGTTCGAGAATATCTAGAACTGGGTCATTGATGGTGGGCCTTGTCGGTTAAAAAGCCATGACCAAAAGTAGACAACTGTATATGCAAAGAAGTTAAAGCATGACATACCTTTATGATAAAAGCGGCATCAACGACCAGATAATAGATTGCGTAATAAACATTTGAGGCCAATGATACTGCCAGTGTGTAAAAGCTAACATCGATTCCAATCTGCAAAAAAGTATTCAAAATGTCATAAATATCAAAAGACAAAAGTCAAACCTAGTACTTAATGTATTAGTTTGTGTTGAATTCTTTTTTGATGCAATAAAAGTGTACATATGTAATTTTAATACCCATTTCTTCCAAAATCAAAAGCCCCTCCCGTCCCCTGCTTCACCTTCCAGAAACATAATATTGTGTTGGATGATTTCCCCGTAGTATAGCTATAATAATTTTGTTTTTTTTGACATTTTAATTTTTAAAACTAATTGGTTTAATACTTTAAGTTAAATACAATTTCAAATAACTGTATATACCTCAAGGTAGTTTTTCCCGCATACATAACTGATGCAAAACTTTTCACCAACCCTAATCGGTCTGACATCTGAGACCATTTAGAGAAAAACGCATTACCCTAAACATCATCAGATAAAAACTTCATAAGTTAATGTTTGCAATAGTTCTTTTAAAATAATAATAAAAAAAATAAAAATAAATAAAAAGTAAATTGTGACCGACAACGTGGGCGTGTGAACAAAAGTAAAGGCTGGACATTCTGAACTCATCAATCCGTTAATAAAGCGTTGTAGAAGACCACCAACAGGAGCTTTCATTGCATAATGTAGAATCAAATGGAACTTGGACACTCCGGGCCCCTAAATTACAACACCAACACCTGTTAGTTTGAAGTTTTCACTTATTGACTTAATGGAAACAGAAAGTCCAACCTAAAGCTAAAGTGCACCACCAGTACCATTTAACTTTACATATTTGTAATGTGAGGTTTCAATTTATTGAAATTAATGAAAACAAAAAGTCAAAGCATAACCTGAAATTCAAACTTAACACAAAATTACAGCACCAATTATTGAATTTTTATTTATTGACTTATTTGAAGCATAATATGTTGTTTTTGTAAATTTAATTGTACTGTTTACTCTATAGAACCACCTCACATATTGGCATGCTAACAAGAGGTTCAGTTAAGACACCATATGCCATGCTGACAAGTTATTTACATCTTATATAACCAAAGGTCAGTTATAAAATGATTAAAAGAAATAAAACTTCCCTCCAACACAACCCCGACTTTATTTTAATAAGCTTGGACCCTGCCAAAGAAAGCCCGTGCTAGGGCTAGTCTTCGCCCATCTCTAACACTAGTGGCAATTAATATTAATGGAAACAGATAGTCAAAACATAACCTGAATGTTGAAAACGACGAAAAAATCTGGTAATCCTTGGTCTGAATATCTCTATAAAAAACAACAGGAAAAATGTTAACAAGGCACATGATTAGTATGTCTTGGGGCAAAATGTGATGCGGGTTATGTTTAGGCTTCCAATATACCTGGACAATGCCACCTGGACTACTCGAAATGTCATGTAGAACTCTGTCAGATTTCAACCAATCAATGGCAATAAGGTTCATCAGAGTTCCTTTCGAATCAATCTGTAACAATAAAAAAACTTAAAGTTGCACCTAATATTCACACTTTGCTGAAATAAACAAACATATAATATATTCAAAAAGCAACGTGCTTCTTGAATGACTCCAGATTTGTAGTGGCCCAACTACAATGCATTTGCGACGTTGAGTCTTTAGTTAATGTTGACCCCAAACAAATTTTTGGGTCGAATTCCATATTAGTAAACTGGATGGACTTCTTTTCAGATGAGTTTTGATTCCCATGTAAACTATGTAACAATCAACTAAACTATGTAACGATCCATAGACTGGGCTTCTTTTCACATTGAACAGGTAAACTATGTAACGATCCATGGGTCGATCACCTTCGTGGATTTTTCACTTGAGGACCTAAGAACCAAGATTTGGTAAGTGGGTTGAAGATAAAAGGCATTGAAATGGCGGGAGTTAAGTCGCTAGAACTTCCGACGAGTACACATATGTGATTTGAGCATATTGAACATATTGAAAAAAGCATAATTCCATCGCATTTGTGTGTGTAAAATTATGCATGTATGTTGTAAAATTTTAGCACAAAGTGGCGTGATGTTGTGTAAAGTTACAACACCTTGTAGCAAACTTCTATAAAAATTATATTTTAGTTTTAATTAAACTTTAGGATAATTGTGGAGTGGTAATTGATTAATACATATTAGGTGATACTAGGTGTGATAATGTTGATATAAAAAGAAATGAAGAATGAAAATGTTTACACATTATGTTCTGGGCATTTGAAATGTTACAGATTCAAAAGAAAGTCAAGTGGGAAAGAAGGGGAAGAAGACGAGGGTAAATTAGTCATTTCACATGGCCATTAATGGGAAAATTTAACGAGCGTTAGAGAAAACGAGAATTTGCAACTACATTAGCGTCTAAGGGGCATTTCTCGCAACAAGCACAAACGTTAGGTACACAGCTCGCAAATTTTTAGAATTAAGGACATTTCTTGGAAAAATGGCAAACTTTAGGGACATAATTTGCAATTTACTCCAAATATTTACAGCAAAATCAAATGAGAAAAAGAAAAAGGAGTAAAAAGATATGATGTGAAGAAAATTTGGTTGTTAAGGAAAAAAATATGACAGTTAGAGAAAAAAATCAGATAAATGTTTATACCCCTCAAAATGTAGAGGAACGGTGGATTACCCACTATGGGGTAATGAGTGATTGCATTACCTCTAACCAACCATCACTTTTAATTACCTTATCCATTCTTGGTATCTATAACTTCTAACCAAGCATGTCGTGTATTTTTTGGTCTTTGTATAATTTGCATAACCTTTGTACGTGCAGCCAAATCATTCAGAGCATGTGCAATAGGAGGTCAATAGATTGACTTCTACATTGCACAATGATTATTGAAATAAGTGTCTAAGGTCGGGTGTAGTGGGTTAGTCGACCTCGGTTAGTCGAGGTACCCGACGCATCGCCACCTTCTACGGCGACCAAATAAGAACGCGTCACTCTTGCAAAAAATGGAGAAGATGGTCGTTAAACCGACCGATTCACTTGCACACAAAAGAAACTCCAACAACTACATTTTGTACCGTTTGGAGTGTTTATTAAAAAAATATATTTAAAAACTTTGCCACTTTAGCATTATAAATATCTCATTCACTTCACCATTTTATACAAAATTTCAAATCACTTTACTATGATCTTCTGATTTCTAATATAAAATGTCTCAAAAAACTCCCAAAATCATGACGCCAACAAAATGTTCCTAACTTAACATCAGATCCTAATTTTCGTTTATCCGGTCTCTCACCACCCATTCAATTTCAACCTACAACTTTAAATTATCAATCACAACAACCGAAAAACCAATAATATCAAAATAATATGTTCCATCTTCAGTATAACCAACAACAACAAAATCAAATGTATCGTCTGCAATTCGATTCACCACCACCGTTTAACCAACTGATGGACCAACCTCAATCTTCTCAATGATTTTCTCCGGTTAACCCTCTTAATCTTGACGTAGATATGAATATATGGATCCGTTTTTTTATAGTCAAGATTATCCAGCAGGTCAAGCTTCTGGTGGTAGTCAAGATTATTCTATGGGTCAAGTTCTATCTGAACCCGTTGAAGACGAATCTCTCGTCGAAGAGGTGGTTCCCGACAAAGCTAAAAGACTAAAAACAACTTAAAAAGCCAAGACGACTGTAGAAGCTAGAGTGGCAATGATTCGTTATTTGTAGCGAAGGGCAGTTTTAAAATTTTTGTTTTCCCGATTAAGATTTAATAATCACTTGAGGATAAATGATAATCAACCTTCCGGAGTCGTATTCCACGGCGAGATATGAATTGAAATTTATGTTTATGTTTCTCGTTTGATGCTTGATTATCGAATATTTTTGGTTTTGGATTTTATAAAAGATTTAAAAACAATTTTATGCTAATTAAAATTAAAAAACAACTAATGACGAAATAAAATTAAGCTAACAAAACGATATTAAAAGCTATGCTTGTCAAGTGAGGTGAAAAGGTAAATAAGTGTGAACAATCTATTAAGCTCTTGTAATTAATACCCGTCGAAATAAAATTATTTTCTCACAACGTTGGCTTATATTGAAAACAATCATTTTTCTCTTGGTAAAAATCACTAGATTTAAATAATCAATTATTCCCACGGCTTTTGCCCGTTAAAACAACCAACTAATTATATCTAAAAATAATCCGGAAACTGTTAATCAATAATCTTCGATACCCGTTTAAAAAACTACTTTCTCACAACGTTGGTTTATTTTGAAAACAATTCTTTATCTAGGTAAAATTACTAGATTTAATTAATTACCCTAACGACTTTTGCCCGTCAAAACAACAAATTTCAATCCTAGTAACCAAAGATTATTAATCAACAATTTCTAAGTTTTTCACACTCAAATCCCATATCACTACTCACTTAACAAGCATATAAGAGTCTACTCAATAAGCATAACTACTAAATCAACGATAATAACCTCAACAATAATAAGCATTTTAATGACTAAAAATAGAAGCTAAAGAGAAAGTAAAGAAAATAGAACCCGATCTAATGAGACGAGAATAATAAACCACCCGATTTTATAAACTTGACAAATTGTAAAGTTTACTTCTTTTTAAGCATTAATATAACCAAATAATCAATAAAGTTTGTGACTTTATTAACTATTTAGCTTATTAAGACTAAAAAGCTATAAACTTTATAAATAAGCTAGCTTATAAAACCCTTAAGCTCCTCGCCTTAAGGTTGAAATGATGAGAAACTAAGAAAAGAACACAACTTTAACAAGAGTTAGGACAAATAATCTATAATATGGATCAAATAAGCTATGGAAAAGCTTATTGATTAAGAAAAACTAAGAAAGGTTAAAACTTTGTAACTAAAAATACTAGATCTAGAGTAATAAGCTAATGGAAAAAATTTTATAAAAAAAAAACTAATAAAAATCAAATCTTTTTGCTTTTTTATAAAATGTTTAGTAAAATAAAGAGTAGATATAAGTTTATAAAAGCTTTTAAAACAAGGTAGAAAAAGAGTGCTTAATAAATAAGCTAGATCTAAATAAGCCACAAAAAGCTAATAAGCTTTCATGACTTTTTAGATAAAATAAGAAAAAGAAAAAAAAAAGAAAAAGAGATGAAGATGAAGAATAAGCTAAATAAAAAGCATTAAATTCATTAATAAGCAAAAGAGTTGATTACAAAATAAACACTTAAAATAAGCTACAAATTACAATAAGCTACAAACTACTCCTACTCCTAAAATTAATTACTACACTAAAAATTAAAATTAAAAACTACTGTGTGTGTAAATATGTGTAGACTCCTCCTAGGATCCGGTGCATTCTCTTCAATTTATAGCACCATTTAATCTCTCGAATGTTCCCATCAATAGTGGCCACGTGGAGCTATCTTACTTGCTGGATCAAAAACTGATAGCGTGAGAGTGAGGCGAGAGAATGGATGGCAGAAGCACTCACGTGCTTTCTTGAATTATTTTTGGGACGTGAGAGTCACGAGCTTCAAAGAATCAGATATTTGCTATTTGGCTTTGCATTCTTAAATTCTTCATAGTAATACAATCTGGGACCAGATTCATTCCACTTGGGCTCATGAATCTTGGGACAGAACTGGGCCACGAATGGACTTTTATGGCAGTTGGGTCGGACATGGATTTGTGATGCAAAAAATTATTCAAACAATTATGTCATTAGTGAGAATTGAACCCAAGACCTCTTGCTTAGAAAATATGCACCCAACCACTAGCCAAGAGCCTTTTTATGTTAACTCTTTTGCATTTAATTCTTTTTAGCCCTCTTTTCATTGATCCAATTTTAGCCATTATCTTTAAAATAATCTTCGTTCAAGCTCCGTTTAATCTTTCAACTTTTCTTCCTTTACCTCGATGCTCCACATAAAATAACCATTTGACTCGATTTTTTGTGATCTTTCCAATGATGTGCTCGGATAATTTTTCCGACTTCGTTTGAACCTCGAAAAACATGAAAATGTCGTTGAAACTCATCCGAAAATTACCGTTTTTGCTTTGTTTTCAAACCCTTGTACCTGCAAGACATAATAACACATATACAACATATTTGCAATATAATTTTGACATATTTCATGGTTATTAGTCCGATTTAGCATATTTTTAGATATAAAATGATGTGTATTTTAGCACACATCAGAATACCCCACACTAAAACCATTGCTGGTCCCACACGCAATGTTAATTACACACGTAGTGAAAGAAAATCTTTTAAACCCCCTTAACTAATAATCCCTCACAGCAAACAAGAACAGAAAGATGTTCATCAAGGGGTACAAAAATCTTTAGCTTTGAAAACGCCCCGTTTTAAACCATTTTATTTTATATATAGATATATCATTAAGCACATTCCTTTTTGTGTGACGGTTTGTTGAACTTTCATGTCAATCGATAACTCCTACATTTTTCAAAAGACATTTTTAGGATCACGGAGTAGGAAACACAACTCAGCGAGGAGTGACTATACGGATAGAATACATCGTCCCTGATTTTTCACAAGTCCCCAAACTAAGCGTAAAATTGAAATCATTGTTAAATATGATTTTAGATGCTAACACTACCCATGGAAGTTACTTGTGTAATTACCTCTTGCTCCCATTTTTCTATTTTTCCTCTATTTATTTTATTTTTGGTGAGAAATGAATTTCTTCATATTTTCTCGTTTCGATAATTTTTATTCCGATAAAGATATGAAGCTAAGTCGATAATTAGTTATCCATCTTCTCTCAAGAACCATTGTCCTAAAAATGAGGTCCACATCAAGGAAATTTTATTCACTTATATTTTTTACTTTTCCATTTTTTTTTTTTTTTTTTTTTTTGCACTTATACTTTTACTTATATGAGCTATGAACTACGGAGCTTCACGGGGTAATTCCAAGACCTTACACTTTTCAGAATAAAGGATCCAAGGGCCGTTACGACGGAGAGTTCCAAGACTCTAGGCTTCATGAAATGAGGCTCCCAGTGGGTTAGACCAAGAACCTCACCCAATCCCGGCTAGAGGTCCAAGGGCCGGCGTAAGAGGGTAGCCAAGACCTAAACGCTTACTTTTGAAATAAGGATCCAAGGGTCCGATCTCGACACCGCAGCTCATAACTTTATTTATTACTTTTTACGAGTCCTTGATGTGTACCCAATTTTTAAAACAAAGATTCTTTTAAGAAGATAAAGAACTAACTATCGCCAAAAACTCAACATCTCTAATTATTTATTAGATAGATATGGGGTGAAACAATTTTGTGGGAACAAAAAGCCATAAGTACCTTCGATGGGTTCTAAAGAGAACCATCTACTCCACGCTTAGCATCTAAACTCATAAGTAACTCTATCATTTCTCGATCTCCGCAAATTTAAAATCCCAAATAATGAGATCCGCGGATGCTTAGCCGATAATTAAATTATCTATGGTTAAGGGAACAAGCTAGGGCTCAACACGCCCGGTCAAGTCAGAATTATATTCCTACTCTCACCAGCGGAAAGTCAACAAGGTGTCAAAACATATATTAATTTAGCAAATGCTTCGTTAAATAATCTCAAGTCTCGCATTTTTAAAGTCACTTATTAGAAACTAGCAAATCTTTTCAAAGCTTCGCATATTTAAAATCACTTAGGGAGGCTTGCAAATTCTTGGCCTTGTGAGCTAGAATCGCATTTTATAGCCTCTTGTCTAAGCAATTAGCAAATTTTTTTTTTCAAAGAAACGCATATTTAAAGTAACTTCTAAGAGACTCGCAAAGACTTTTCAATCATAAAACTAGCAAAAGCTTACAAAAAAAATTTTGATGTTTTTTTTTTATTTTATTTTTTTTATTTTTTATTTTTTTGGGATAAAACGGTTAAAAATAGGGTTGCATGGGGAACATACAAAAGCAGGAAAAGTCATATTTCGATAGAAATCCACCCCACACTTAAAACTTAACATTGTCCTCAATGTTTAAAATTTACGGGTGTTAACCCCACACTTAGTATTGAAAAAGGTGAATGTTTTAAAAAAATTCTAAGTGTGAAAGGTGAAAAATCATTTTTAATTATGACAAAGGGTTATCCCAAGATATAACATATAAATGATCAGAGACAGAGTGTTGGAGGGTTTGAAAACAAGCACGGAGTTCTTCTCGATCATAGGGATTCTTCAAGCAAAACGGGAACCTGCAAACACACAAGGAAAGAAACACAACCCCACACTAATCTACAACACACTTATTAGAAGAAAAATAAAGATAGATAGATAGATAACACGGGTTGCCTCCCGAGAAGCGCTTATGTTTTTGTTAACCGAGTCGCTAGCTTGACTCGACCCCGAATTCATTTGTCCTTGGGGGAGCAAGTGTGGAATCCATCAATTATGAGAATTTCGGGATCAAAGATTGTATCCTCATTCCCGAAGGAGTGAAGGATAGGAGAAGTCACATTATATGTGAGGAAGGGAAGAAAGGTTCTGATGATATATGTTTCAAGCTCAAATGACTCAATAGGAAGAAAGAGTTCATATTTGGATAGAGAATTTTGAAAAACATTTTGATCACATTTTAAAAACTCATTTTCTCTTCCAAAGAGTATCCCTGGTTTAAAAATTTTGTCTTCACAAGATGTCTCAATGGGATACTCGATGGAAATCTCATCAGTGAAGAAAGAAACGTCATCACATGACGGAAGAGACGAGTCATAATACAGAGGTGGGACAAGTGGTGTGCTCTGAGAGCTAGCAATTTCCACCACTTCCGTTATGGTCTCTGTATCGGACTCAGACATTTCATCAAAAAGAGGATTAACTTCGCAAAAAGTATAATCATCATTAAATTCAAAAAGTGGATTTGAGAAAATCCCGGAAGTAACCTCAGAAGTGTCAAGAGAATCAGAAAAAGGCAAATCACATGTATTATCGGGAATAACTTCGGACTCACTTGGGATTGGGACAAGGTCCTCAACACTAGACAATTTTGTTTCCGAAATAGTGTTGAGATGCTCGTCCCCCATTATGAGAGAGTCCTCGGGATCCTCGTTGGGTAAGACGGATGTGATTGCAATAGACTGAGGGAGTTGAGAGATAACATCGTTCAATGGAATAGCACTCTTCTCGTCATAATCGTCGTCGTTACCAATCAAGTGCATCTCGCGAAGGCTAGCTTTTAGTTCTTCGAATAGTAATTCTTCCATAGTTTTGTCACGAGACGCCATAAGAATTAAAAACGAGGGGGTTGAGAAGATAGAATTATCGTTTTAGAGGATAAAGAAGATTATTTTTAATTTTTGAAAAATAAGAAAAATATTTTGGATTTTTTTTTTGAAAAGATAGAAAAGGGAAAATATTTTTGGATTTTTTGAATTTTTCAATTTTTTTAGTGATTTCTCTTTTAAAACTACGAAAATTAACTTTCAAAAGAAAGGATCTTCAAGGCACTAACTCGAAACAAAACGCAAAAATCTTAACATATCTCCCCGGCAACGGCGCCAAAAACTGATTCGTTATTTGTAGCGAAGGGCAGTTTTAAAATTTTTGTTTTCCCGATTAAGATTTAATAATCACTTGAGGACAAATGATAATCAACCTTCCGGAGTCGTATTCCACGGCGAGATATGAATTGAAATTTATGTTTATGTTTCTCGTTTGATGCTTGATTATCGAATATTTTTGGTTTTGGATTTTATAAAAGATTTAAAAACAATTTTATGCTAATTAAAATTAAAAAACAACTAATGACGAAATAAAATTAAGCTAACAAAACGATATTAAAAGCTATGCTTGTCAAGTGAGGTGAAAAGGTAAATAAGTGTGAACAATCTATTAAGCTCTTGTAATTAATACCCGTCGAAATAAAGTTATTTTCTCACAACGTTGCTTATATTGAAAACAATCATTTTTCTCTTGGTAAAAATCACTAGATTTAAATAATCAATTATTCCCACGGCTTTTGCCCGTTAAAACAACCAACTAATTATATCTAAAAATAATCCGGAAACTGTTAATCAATAATCTTCGATACCCGTTTAAAAAACTACTTTCTCACAACGTTGGTTTATTTTGAAAACAATTCTTTATCTAGGTAAAATTACTAGATTTAATTAATTACCCTAACGGCTTTTGCCCGTCAAAACAACAAATTTCAATCCTAGTAACCAAAGATTATTAATCAACAATTTCTAAGTTTTTCACACTCAAATCCCATATCACTACTCACTTAACAAGCATATAAGAGTCTACTCAATAAGCATAACTACTAAATCAACGATAATAACCTCAACAATAATAAGCATTTTAATGACTAAAAATAGAAGCTAAAGAGAAAGTAAAGAAAATAGAACCCGATCTAATTAGACGAGAATAATAAACCACCCGATTTTATAAACTTGACAAATTGTAAAGTTTACTTCTTTTAAGCATTAATATAACCAAATAATCAATAAAGTTTGTGACTTTATTAACTATTTAGCTTATTAAGACTAAAAAGCTATAAACTTTATAAATTAGCTAGCTTATAAAACCCTTAAGCTCCTCGCCTTAAGGTTGAAATGATGAGAAACTAAGAAAAGAACACAACTTTAACAAGAGTTAGGACAAATAATCTATAATATGGATCAAATAAGCTATGGAAAAGCTTATTGATTAAGAAAAACTAAGAAAGGTTAAAACTTTGTAACTAAAAATACTAGATCTAGAGTAATAAGCTAATGGAAAAAAATTTATAAAAGAAAAACTAATAAAAATCAAATCTTTTTGCTTTTTTATAAAATGTTTAGTAAAATAAAGAGTAGATCTAAGTTTATAAAAGCTTTTAAAACAAGGTAGAAAAAGAGTGCTTAATAAATAAGCTAGATCTAAATAAGCCACAAAAAGCTAATAAGCTTTCATGACTTTTTAGATAAGATAAGAAAAAGAAAAAAAAAAGAAAAAGAGATGAAGATGAAGAATAAGCTAAATAAAAAGCATTAAATTCATTAATAAGCAAAAGAGTTGATTACAAAATAAACACTTAAAATAAGCTACAAATTACAATAAGCTACAAACTACTCCTACTCCTAAAATTAATTACTACACTAAAAATTAAAATTAAAAGCTACTGTGTGTGTAAATATGTGTAGACTCCTCCTAGGATCCGGTGCATTCTCTTCAATTTATAGCACCATTTAATCTCTCGAATGTTCCCATCAATAGTGGCCACGTGGAGCTATCTTACTTGCTGGATCAAAAATTGATAGCGTGAGAGTGAGGCGAGAGAATGGATGGCAGAAGCACTCACGTGCTTTCTTGAATTATTTTTGGGACGTGAGAGTCACGAGCTTCAAAGAATCAGATATTTGTATTTGGCTTTGCATTTTTAAATTCTTCATAGTAATACAATCTGGGACCAGATTCATTCCACTTGGGCTCATGAATCTTGGGACAGAACTGGGCCACGAATGGACTTTTATGGCAGTTGGGTCGGACATGGATTTGTGATGCAAAAAATTATTCAAACAATTATGTCATTAGTGAGAATTGAACCCAAGACCTCTTGCTTAGAAAATATGCACCCAACCACTAGACCAAGAGCCTTTTTATGTTAACTCTTTTGCATTTAATTCTTTTTAGCCCTCTTTTCATTGATCCAATTTTAGCCATTATCTTAAAAATAATCTTCGTTCAAGCTCCGTTTAATCTTTCAACTTTTCTTCCTTTGCTTCGATGCTCCACATAAAATAACCATTTGACTCGATTTTTCGTGATCTTTCCAATGATGTGCTCGGATAATTTTTCCGACTTCGTTTGAACCTCGAAAAACATGAAAATGTCGTTGAAACTCATCCGAAAATTACCGTTTTTTTCTTTGTTTTCAAACCCTTGTACCTGCAAGACATAATAACACATATACAACATATTTGCAATATAATTTTGACATATTTCATGGTTATTAGTCCGATTTAGCATATTTTTAGATATAAAATGATGTGTATTTTAGCACACATCAGAATACCCCACACTAAAACCATTGCTGGTCCCACACGCAATGTTAATTACACACGTAGTAAAAGAAAATCTTTTAAACCCCCTTAACTAATAATCCCTCACAAAGAAACAAGAACAGAAAGATGTTCATCAAGTATTGAGAAGCAAAAGGGACAAACAGAGAAGCAAAATGGAGACTTTGGGGATATCAGATGCATTTATTTCGAAATCAGGACTAACCATGCGAATTTGATACAAACTTAGGGACAAACAGTGTATTTTACTACTAATCCCTTACACGACTCCAGCACCCGAAAATGTTAAATTTTCCCGGCCAGATCTTAATTGGCGCCATAACCTTCCCGCCACAAACTCCCCCCGGATCCACCATCTACAAAAACACACACTCTTCCATTCCCTATAACCCTAAAACACACAAACACACAGTTACACCTTTACACACACACACACACACACAAAAAGAAACCAATAATGACGATAACACTAAACCCGGGTAAATTCTACGGCAGCAGTCTCCCTCGACCCCGAATCTACACCGATATCAAATACAACACTGACCGGGTCGACCCACCCGTTTCAGTTCTCGACCCGTTTATGTCATGGGCTGAAGAAGCTCACTGGTCAATGGGTGGGTCAAGTTTTAATCGCCCCAGGCTGCAAGGCCGTATCGAAGGGGATATCGAAAAGATTCGAAACCACATCGAAACAAGTATTGAAAAAAGAGAAGAACCCTTAAGCCCTGAGTTTAAAAAATTGGCGGGAAAAAGTCCAAGTAGTCCTGCTGTGCCCCCTGCGCCGTTAGCGAATAAGCGAAAGAGGCGGTTTGTGGTTGATGAGGATGATGATGACGTGGTAGATGACGTGTCAGGTGGTGGGAAGAAGTGGCCTGTGAGGAAGCTCTCGGAGGAGTTTGATCGAGTTGCGACGAAAAATGAGGAGATAGAGGGGGAGGGGGTTGCGGCGAGGACTCGAGGGCGGGAAGTGAAGGTTACGGAGACGGTGAAGAGTGGTTTGAAGGGGAGGAAGAGGTTGAGGAAGGTGTTCGATGAAATGTCTCAATGAATGAGTTTATTGTTTTAGTGTTTTTGTAATTATAAGGTGTTTTATGAAATGAAATGGTTAAATTATTAAGATGAAGATTATGATGTATTGTTTCGAATGTTTTGTGTTTTGCCTAATTGTGATGTATTTGTGTTTGATTTTGTTTCTGATAATGGAGTTGAAAGAACTAAAATCACATGAAAATTTCATTTCAGTAAACTGTTTTAAGTGAGTCAATGGTGAATCTTTACATTCTATATTTGGTTTTTTGTCTGAAGATCATTCTAAACATCGGTATGAGTATGAGTTCTGAGATCACTGCTTTTGAATGTTGTTGATTTTTGACTGTAAACATTACAACAACATGCATCACGAGGTCTGTCATATCATCATATGTGTCTCGGTGAATTAATAAATAGTAGTGCTTATAAATAGCCATTGAAGCCTTGAAAAAAAAGTCCCAAAATTACATGGATGCACAAAATAGAACACAAAAGGAACTCCATCATCAACATATGTATATATAACACTTCTTTTCTTATGTTTACTCCTTAGGACAAAATACATTCCAATCTTCTAAAGATTGAAAATTATGTATCAATTAGTCCTTCTACAATTAGTCCTAACCTCGCCACTTGATCCGGTCAATGGGTTAAGGTTACTCATCTTGACCATTGCATTTGCAAAGTCTGTTGAAAAGGTTGCCGAGTTTGAACTGTAGGTCCTCACCTGGGCATCAGTTGTACCACCATTAAAGAGTTCTTGATCTGAATGCAATAGACCATTTTGGTTCAACAAATTGCTGAAGTATGAATTGTCGAATGATGTAGGAGAAACAACATCTAATGGTGATAAGTTATTATCGCCACCGCTGGATGGACAATTCGCTCTCACTGATGTAGCAAATGAGGAATTTATGTTGTTTTCGTTGTAGATCCGAGCTCTAAACACAGTACATCTTGCTTGCCCAATCGTATGAGATCCTATATTTGGAATAGTATGAAATTCACATTTGTAAGAAATCGTTTAAAACTTTCTATATAAGAAAACGCTCACGATAATCATACTTTGTGCTAGTTTTATAGGGAAAGAGAGATTAATTTACCTGATAAAGCTACCATTTCATTAGTAGTAAGATTTTGGTTTGAGAAGGAGGATATGAGACCACTAAGGTTCAATGTGGGTGCGGGAATGTTGTTATTTGCAGCACTCAAACTAGCCGTAGTCGAGTCCCTCCTACCAAAAACCAAATTCCAACTAGGGCCACCCAGCTGACAATAGCACAAAATTATTCGTTAAAATCAATAATCGCTTACATTATGCTGAAAAAATAGTAAAGCTGGTTAATGTTTCTCACAGCTACGACAGAATCACGAGCAGCGGTTGCTAATATATCTGCGCAAGAGACGATACCAGGGCAAGAACTCTCCAGTTGACTTTTAATGGTGTCGATCACGTTGAATCCTCTCAATGAATTGTTATTAGGTGCAGCTGTTTTTTCTCCAGTAAAATTTGCAGTGTCATCAAGTAGCACTGATGCATCACATCCCTACATATGTTTGGAAAATAAAAACAAAATTAATAAAAATATAGTATCAGTTCTCATTAACTTGACTGATATATAGATACATGTGTTAGAAAAACATATGTAATATTTTAAATACTTATAATTCTAGGATTTGTTTTGAAAACAATTATTAAGTTATCGACAATTTCTATGTTGGTGTACAAATAACAAAACTGACGATGAAAGATGTGACATTATAAAGTAATAACTATTATTTTACGATCTAAGTCAACAACTAACCGCGTGTTTTAAAATCAAATTTGGTTCGAAAATAAATAAAAAATATAGAAACATAACGGAGAAGAGGGGGTGCTTGAGACGGAGTTAGATCCAGCGGCGTCGTGTGTTCAGTGGCAAAGTGGTTCACAACGCCAACATGCATGTAGGGTGCAAGGGTCGTAGCGTCCCTAAGTTTTAGTAACCATAAAAAATGCATGATTAGGTTTATCTTAGTAAGCATTAAAAGTTAGCAATGTACGATTCAATCTAGGATGTAAACTAAGATTATACTTTACGTGCACTATTTGCACAAAATGATATGATGATGGTTAACCTATACACCAATACGAACAAATCTTAGTCACTGATAATACTAGATAGGGTGATCGAAGACTTGCATTGACGAAGCAATCATGGAAATGAAGACGAAGCAAAGAAGCACCCATTCGAGCTTCATTTGAAACAGCAGAGTTCACGGCAGTTGATATGATTGTGCTGAAATTAGGGCATGAGCTAGCATAAAAGTTGGCCGTAAGTTGGCCCGAAGCCATCCTAGCCAAAACACACAAACACACTATGCATGTTGGTAGGCTAGACAAGTATGAAGAAGATGATGACGTCATCAGATTAAGTATAACAAGAATGATAAATAAGAAGTTTAAGAGAAGCCAAATATGATTGCATGAGATAGTTGAATGTACATGTTTAGCCTATATATAAGGGAAAAGGTAAAGCCAAATGCGTATTAAGACAATAATAGATGTAGATATTATCATAAATTTAACTTTATAAAATCTCGTTGCTAGGTATTGATACTCGTCTAATAAATAATAAGGTTACGTTATTATATATGATATGACAATAAAAGATTTTGGTCAAAATGTATAAATCGCGATGCACATCATATAAACCCACAATGCACAAGACCTCACAAAACCTTCTATGAGAGGGTCCGTATAAACTTATACTCCCCCAGATAATAATACATGAGAAAAATGAAGATATCAAGCAACTAGATTTTGAATTGGCCACTTCAGACTTAATCATAGCATGATGATAACAAAGTCAAATTTCAAAAAGGTAGGACAAAGATTGATTACCATATGTTGTATTATTTTTATGAGACACATTCATTAAAGTTTATGTATTTTTTGTTGACCTATCACCTCCATTTAACTGTCTTCCACGAATCTATATTTCCCCAATCAATCAAGACGAATTGTTCAACATTATAATGTGATTTACGTAAGAATTTTCGTTGATATTCATCACTCTTGAGTTTTTAATTATTAAACCTTCTGTTTAGCGTGGAAAATTCCTAACCGTGTTTTGCAATTAGACAATCTGATTAATTTATTGAGTGTTAATTATTGCATCTGCTAGAAAGAGATTTAGTTGAAAAAAAATAATTAGAAAAGTTTAGTTACGAAGTTTACATGAAAATAAAAACCGAAATTTTTTATAGAGTAAACTACACCATTCGTCCTTGAGTAATACGTTGACCATCAAGTTTCGTCCTTTGACCAAAAAAATTGCACCGTTGGTCCTTAACTGCGAAACGTTAGTCATCGTTGGTCCCTCACCCTAACTGGTTGGACTAACGGGCGTTAAGCCTTGTTAAGTGGAGGGTATATTTGTCTTTTCCCACCCAAGATCTTTATTTTAATGCCCCCATCAACCCTAAACAATCACCAGACGCCCCCATCATTTTTTTTCTGTAACATATCAAGAAACATAAAAAAAGGAAAAAGAATATGAATCACTTGTCCTTTCATTACGCCTCATGCGTAATTAACCACAAACATCAACATTCAATTATTCTCTTGTGATTACGAGACTCATAAGTACCACGAATTCAAGATCTTTGGAAAAAATATCAGGTAGGTGTTTTAGTAATTTGTTTTCGGTGTGAATGATCTTTTGAATGATTAGAGTGCACGAAAAAAATTCAACTAAGATCTTAAAAATAGCTACTTTTCAGTCCTTCTCAGTCCTTGTAGTCATAGATCTGTGATGGATTTATCTTTATGGTTTTTGTCTTGGACGATTTTTGAGTACCGGAAAGGATAAAACTGAGATATAATTTTGTCATTTAGATTCGGTTCAGTGATGATATCATTCGTGTTTATGACCTTTGAGTCATCATGTATTACTTGAAAAAAATAACCACATGAAGAATGAATCTGAGATCCATTTATCCTTGTTTCTGTTTGAGTCGAGAAAGGTTGAGATTAGTCTAGGATAGTGGAGTTGATTGGATTTGTTGAAATACGTAAGATTGGTGATGGGTTTAGTATTAAAGTTGTGTTGATGAGTTTTGTGCTTCTCGAATTCTTCTTCTTCTTCTAGGATAGTGGAGTTGATTGGATTTGTTGAAATACATAAGATTGGTGATAGGTTTAGTATTAAAGTTGTGTTGATGGGTTTAGTATTAAAGGGTATCCTTGAGGCTGAGATCGAGGTGGGTATGGACTTGTGGTCGTGGTTATTGCTAGGTCGAAGAGTGGAGGATGGTTGGTGTTGCTGTCGTGGGATCACCTAACCTATCAAGAATCACCTTTTGCTACCTGAAAAGCCTTGCTGCTACTGCAAAAAAATTTTTTTTTCTTGCTTACCCATTTGTTTTTGTTGTTGGTGTTGTGGTTATTGATCTATTTGATGGGTTTTTTGAACTTGTGGTAAAAAACAATTTAATGAATACGATTATCGGGCTTTGTGAAGGTGGCCGGAGGTGGTGAGAATGGTGGTGGGGGAAGATGAAGATTGTGGGTTTAAAAAGATGGTGGGGAAGATGAAGATGGTGGGTTTAAAAAGATGGTGGGGGGAGATGAAGATGGTGATGGGGGAAGATGATGATTCAAGAAGAAGAAAATGATGGATGGTGCTGGCAAATATAATTGAGGGTGTGGTGTGGGTGGGAAAAGACAAATATACCCTCCACTTAACAAGGCTTAACGCCCGTTAGTCCAACCAGTTAGGGTGAGAGACCAACGATGACTAACGTTTCGCAGTTAAGGACCAACGGTGCAATTTTTTTGGTCAAAGGACGAAACTTGATGGTCAACGTATTACTCAAGGACGAATGATGTAGTTTACTCTTTTTTATATATAGGTTGATGTACTTATTGCGGTGTTTAAAGAATTTAGGCTCATGTTTCATAGCTCGCCACGAGGGTGTGTTTGGTGAAAATAACACTAGCTATATTTCTGTAGCAGAAAAAAGTAGTAGTTAACTACTACAATAGCGCTAAGCAGTAATTGTTTTGTTCTTTTAAAATGTTTGTAGGATAGCTATAAAAAAAAGTATAATATCAAATTAAGTAAAAGTGGCGTTAGAGTTAGAATTTTAAAGCTTGTCTTAGTAACATTCGAAAAAGCAGTGTTATAATTTTAATGTTTGTTTTTATCGCTCGTTGCCAAACAAGTTCATTATGAAAAATGCTAAACACCAACCGTTTTATATGCTTCAAAATGCTACAGCCGATAAGCATATTAAGGAGGTGTTTGTTTTTATTTTATATTATTATAAATATATATAGGTCCAATGTGAGTCCACATCTGTTATTAGTTTATTACCATCCCAAACCTTTTCCTTTCACTCTAAAAAATAAACTCGGGAACACTCTGTTCCCGAGTTTATTTTTTGGAGTGAAAAGGAAAGGTTTGGGATGGTGATAAAAAAAAATTGTGTTCTTGAGATTTTTTAAGAAGGGAGAGGAAAGTAAAGGATAGTAAATTACATCAAATTTACTCTCATAATTTACTTCCCAAATTGGGATGAAATGAAGTGAAGTTGATTTTAAAACTTTTTTTTGTTACATCCTTCTATTTTCTTTTCAACTCAGGAACACAAGATAAACAAATAATTTTTTATTCCTCTCCTCTTTACTTCTCTCTTTTTTCCCTCTCCGTCTCTCTTCTTTCCATTTTATACTCGGGAACAGAGTGTTAGAAGCACTTGTTAGGAAGAGGCTTGTGTTTTATGCCTTAGAGAAACAGATGCAATAAAAAAAATGTGCCCTACATAAAAAAAAAAAAAAAAAAATATATATATATATAAAAATAAAAAGTAAAATAAAATTAAATTATTAACTACTTGGTGGACAGAATTCTTCCTCGTATAGAAAAAAGAACCACGCCTAAGCTTCCCCAAATAAAGAAAAAAGGAAAATAAGAACTAACAATATATCACCTTTTGATATAAGATCATTTGAGGACAAAATATTATTTACATACCAAGGGATCAATCTCCACCATCCATTTTTATTTGATCTAATGAATGAGATTAATCCCAACAATATAAAAAACCAACTTTCATCTTTTTTTTTCAAATATTAATAAAAGTAAATTACATAAATGGTCCCTGTGGTTTGTCAAAAGTTTCACCTATCGTCCCTCAAACTTAAAAGTTGCATGAATGGTCCCTCTCGAGGCAAAAGAATAACATGAATGGTCCTTTTGTTAACGGTTGTTAAGTTTATTCCGTTATAATTTACCCTTTAGCCCTTGTTTGTTAACGGTTGTTGCATCGTCGATCCTTTATTGTAACGGCCGTTTATAATTTAAAGTTTTCGACTTTAGCTTTGTTTTTTTATCCGTTTTCGTCCGTTTTTATACGTTTTCATCCGTTTTTATACGTTTTTATCCGTTTTCGTCCGTTTTTATACATTTTTCTTATGTTTTCATCCGTTTTTATACATTTTTCTTACGTTTTTGTCCGTTTTAGTCCGTTTTTATATATTATCATCCGCTTTTATACGTTTTCTTTTCTATTTTCGTCCCTTTTTATACGTTTTCATCCGTTTTTAAACATTTTCTTACGTTTTTATACGATTTCATCCGTTTTATACGTTTTCTTACGTGTTTATCCGTTTTATATGTTTTCGTCTATTTTATACGATTTCATCCGCATATGTCAAATGACCTTACGCATAAGTAAATGAAAGAGGTTACGAGTAACTGAAAAGTTACGCGTAAGGTGTTGTGAACAAGAAGTTATGCGTAGAACGAACCAAAAGCTTATGCGTAAACTTGTATTAATAGACATGACCACAATACCGGTTACCAAATACCAAAACTTAAGTACGACTTCAGGAAACACCATCATCAGTCTAGCAGATTTCGACATAAAAGAAAAAGACCCAATTCATTAATGACAACATCTATCAACATCCATTTAACTCATCAACAACAACATCAACTTATCTAACCTAATATCCCAACTCTCATCCACCAATTATCAAGACTCGTACAATCGAAAATACAAAATAAACTAATCTCAGATTTGGTTCAAATTTTTTGAAACTTTTATAGATTTCTCAACTGAACCATCTATCATCATCGATTATTTTGGAAACCTTGTTTCCTTATTATCCGAACATCAAGACAAGGTTAATAACTCTATGTTATTCCCTTTGTCCTGTTCGTTCCATAGATCAATCTCAACAAATGAATAAGTATAACTGAATATCCGAATATAAAGATAGATGAATAACAATTATGTTACCCTCCATCTTTTGTTCGATTATCACAACTCATAGCCTACCTGAGACCATATTTATGATCTTGAAGCCATTCTCTTTGAAGATGTGTCGACTGGAATTCATGCTTGATAGAACGATGGGTGTTTATGTGTTGAGATTTATTTTCTATTGATCTTATTAGGTTGTGATGATGGAAGATCTGAGATGACAAGTGATTTGGTGGGAGAGAATGAAATGTGGTAGGCGTACAATATGAGGAAGTGGGATTAGGTTTAGGTCTAAATGGTATTTGTGTTGACTGATGAAGCTTATAACCGGATATGGATTGTGAAATGGATCGGGTTATTTATGTTTGGACTAGGTTCGGGCCTTTTAGCGTAAGTAAGCACTGAAGGGGATAAAGGATAAACGATGCAACAGCCGTTAACCAACAGGGGCTAAAGTGTAAATTATAACGGAATAAACTTAACACCCGTTAACAAAAGGACCATTCATGTTATTCTTTTGCCTCGAGAGGGACCATTCATGCAACTTTTAAGTTTGAGGGACGATAGGTGAAACTTTTGACAAACCACAGGGACCATTTATGTAATTTACTCTATTAATAACTTTTAAACCGTTAATCGTTAAGCGGGAAAAAAAATATCATTGTGACGAGCATTTAATTATCTTTCTATAGATAGGCACTTTGATATACTTTCGACAAAATTTTTTTTTCGTATTTTTCACGTTTTTTTTAAAGTTTTTTTCGTTTTTTTTAAGTTACTGAAATTTGCGTTGAAAAATCATATATGATATAACACTAATTTGATATTAGTGTAAAATCATATATGATACGTAATATCATATGTGATATTAGTGTAAAATCACATATGATATCACATGTGATATTACATATCATATATGATTTAACACTAATATCACATGTGATATTCAATTTAGTATTTTATCATATATGATTTTTTCATGCAAATTTCGATAGCGTAAAATAAACGAAAAAGACGAAAAACATGAAAAAAATGAATTTTTTTTCTTTTTTCGAAAGTATATCAAAGTGCTCGTCTATAGAAAGATAATTAAATGCTTGTCGCGACGGTGTAAATATTTTCGCTTAATGATAAACGGTTTAAGAGATATTTAAATTATAAAAAATAGGTGAAATAATAAAATGCTTTTAAATCTCAGTCATTTATTTTCTTTTTAGATGGATGGTGGAGATGAGTCCCTTAGTATGTGAGAAAAGTTTGGTATGCAAAATAACTCTCCTCATCACCTTTTAATGGATACTTTTAATAAAAAGTATAGAGGAATTTTCAAATGCTTACTGTTATTTTAGTGCTTATCAAGGGACAAATCCCGACCATCCATCTAGTATGATCTAATGGTGGGAATAAACCTAAGATTTAATATGGAAACCTAAGTCCATGTTTTTTTTTTTTTTTTTTTTTTGTCTTTATTTATTTCTTATTTATTAACTTTTTTTTTTCTTTTTGGAATTCACGTTCATTTTAAATTCATGTCTATTTTTTTTTATTTTTTTTCGCTTTCATACGTTTTCATTTGTATCCATACGTTTTCGTTCGTTTTTATACGTTTTCGTCCGTGTTCATATGTTTTCGTCATTTTTTTACGTTTTCGTCTGATTTCAGACGTTTTCATCTGTTTTCATCCATTTTCGTACGTTTACATCCGTTTTCTGACGTTTTCATACTTTTTTGTACGTTTTCATACGTTTACATAAATTTTCGTCTGTTTTTAGACGTTTTTGTCCGTTTTCGTCCGTTTTTACGTTTTCATCCATTTTTAGACATTTTTGTCTGTTTTCAGACGTTTTGTCCGTTTTTATACGTTTTCGTCTCTTTTCTTACGTTTTAGCCCGTTTTCGTCTGTTTTCTTACGTTTTCGTCTGTTTTCTTACGTTTTCGTTTGTTTTCTTACGTTTTTTTCCATTTTCTTACGTTTTCGTCCGTTTTCTTTCGTTTTCGTCCATTTTTCAGACGTGTTTTTACGCTTTCATACGTTTTCATCTGTTTTCTTACGTTTTCGGCCATTTTCATCCATTTTCATACGTTTTTGTCTGATTTTTTAGGTTTTCACGTATTTTCATCCGTTTTTAGACGTTTTCGTCTGTACTTTTACGTTTTCATGTATTTTCGTCTGTTTTATACGTTTTCGTCTGTTTTCAGACGTTTTCATACGTTTTCATCCATTTTTAGACGTTTTCATCTGTTTTCAAACGTTTTCTTCCGTTTTTATAAGTTTTCGTCCGTTTTCATCTATTTTTATACGCTTTGTCTGTTTTTATACGTTTTTGTCCATTTTCAGACGTTTTTGTCCGTTTTCATACGTTCTTCTCAATGTTGCAAAAATCGGTCAACTCGGCCGATTAATCGTTAATCGGCCTAGTACCTTGTCTATTTTTGAAAATCGGTCGAAAAATCGGCCTAGGAAAAAAATCGACACTAAGTAGTCAAAAAATCGGCCGAATCGGCCGATTAATCGGTCAAAATCGGCCGAATCGGTAAAAAATCGGCCGAATCGATCAAATCGGTAATTTTAAAAATAATAATAATTTAGGCATTATACTTAATTTGAGGATCGTATATTTCAATTATAACGCACAATGGGCATCATAATCAGAGTTAGAGCCTTTTATTGAGGTTTGGAAACATAGCAGGCTTGGAATCGGTTAAGATTTTTAGTTTAGTCTCCAGAAATACCAAAAAATTGCAGGAAATGCCAATCCGATTAATCAACGATTAATCCCGACTTGACCGATTACTCGCTGGAGGGTGGTCGACCGCCCGACTACCGATTCACGATTTTTGCAACATTGGTTCTTCTTTTGATTTTATACGTTTTTGTCCGTTTTCAGACGTTTTCATTTTAATATTTGTAAGTGATACTATGTGTTATCAGTTGTGATACTCAACTAAGAATATGATGGTTGTGTTTTTGAAAATATTTAGGAAGATTTTTGTGTTTTATTATGAAATATTAGAAAAGTTGTTCAACTGAAAACAAGAGATGTTATGATACTTTTGTTAGACTTGTGGTGGATTTTTCTATTTAATGGATACATTGTGCATGTTTCGATAGGTTTTATAGCGGGATTTGTAAATATCTATGGTTGAATCAGCAAACTAAATAAGCTATGGTTGAAGATAACACACATCTTTATAAACAAACTGAGGAAGCTCAAACCCTTGTGATATCACCTCACTTGTGATATCACACGTGATATCATGTGTGATAACACCGTTGATATCATGTGTGATTACCGGTGATAACATGTGTGATATCATAGTTTATATCACTTGTGATATCACCAGTGATATCACATGTGATATCACCAGTGATATCACCTGTGATATCACAAGCAAGGTTGTAAAAAGCACTAGGCGCTAGTGAGGCGGTAAGGTAGGGCCTAGCGATTAATCGGTTAGGCGGGGATTAATCGGATTGGAATTTTTATGCACAAAATTGTAATTCTAGATATTATATTATATTATATGTATGAGATAAGCATAGTGCATCAAAGTTCAAATATTTCAAGTGTTCAAATATAAACATAATACATAATTCTTCAAAATTCAAAGTCAAATATAGATATTACTTAGTCTGTTGACTATTTTTAAGCGATATTTGATCGATTAATCGGTTTTTTGACCGGTTTTAAGCGATTTTGACCGATTTTTAAGCGATTTTGTTATTTTTAAGCAATTTTGTTCGATTAATCCGATTAGACCGATTTTGTCCGATAAATCGGTTTGTTGACCAATTTTTTAGCGATATTCGGTCAAACCGATTAAATAGGCCGATTATGATAAATCAAGACGCTTTGTGAGCGATCAGCGATTATGCAAGGATTAATCGGCCGCCTAGGCCGATTTTTACAACAGAGATCACAAGTGAGGTGATATCACCTTTGATATCATGTGTGATATCACCTGTGATATCATCTGTGATATCACAGGTGTTTGAGCTTACTCAGTTTGTTTATAAAGATGTGTGCTTTCTTCAACCATAATTTCTTTAATTTGCTGATTCAACCATAGATATTTTTAAATTCCGCTATAAAACCTATCGAAACATGCACAATGTATCCATTAAATAGAAAAATATACCACAAGTCTAACAAAAGTTTTATAACATCTTTTGTTTTCAGTTAAACACCTTTTCTAATATTTCATATTATCATAAAACACAAAAATCTTCATAAATATTTTCAAAAACACAAATAAAAAAAATGAACAGAATCATCACAGTAATATAATAAGTGATGTTTATTATCATTTCTTTCATATATACTTGGTAAAATACTAAATTCTTATCACATTTGGTATGAATTTAATATTTCACATTCTTAGTTGAGTATCACAACTGATAACACATATATAATGAAGAGTGTAATACTCTTCATCTTTCATACAGTGTTATATCACAAGAGATAAATAAGTTCACTTAAAAATATCAAAATGAATAAAAAAGAAGCAAACTATGAAAATAGAGATTTGACATATTTTCAAAATCAAACAAGTGTTGCATTAAATTAGCATTTTGTTGAACAAAATAAGAATTCACCTAAAGAGAGTTTAACCCTTTTATTTCTACTAAGAGTAAAATATCACAAGTGATAGATAACATTGGTTGCATTAAAAAAATATTCGCTTGTCAATTGCGATAAAAGACACAAAAACTATCTTGTAACTGAAAATTATAAAAATATTAGAAAACACATAGGTGATAATATATAAAAATATAAAGAGAAATGAAATATCTCAGGTGATATTAAAGGTTAAAAAACATACTTGTTTGTTTATGAAATATCACAAGTGATATTAGACATTAACTTTTTTATAATAAATATCACAATTGATATTAGACATGTAATATAATAAAGTTTAATAATAAGCATGAAAACATATTAAAATAGACGAAAACGTATAAAAACTGCAAAAAACGTACGAAAACGTATAAAAAGAAATGAAAAGCGTATGAAAACGGAAAAAAGCGTCTGAAAACGGACGAAAACGTATAAAAACGTATAAAAAGGACGAAAACATATGAAAACGGACAAAAACATCCGAAAACAGACGAAAACGTCTAAAAATGGACGAAAACGTAAAAAACCGGACGAAAGCGCATATAAACCTATGAAAAACGATGAAAACGTAAGAAAACGGACAAAAACGTAAGAAAACAGACGAAAACAGACAAAAAGGTATGAAAACAGACAAAAAGGTAAGAAAACGGACGAAAACGAATGAAAACATAGGAAAACAGACGAAAATGTAAGAAAACAGGCGAAAACGTAAAAAAACAGACGAAAACGTTTGAAAACGGGCAAAAACGTAAGAAAACGGACGAAAACGTATGAAATCGGACGAAAACGTATGAAAACGGACGAAAACGGATGAAAACGTAAGAAAACAGAAGAAAAGGTAAGAAAACAGACGAAAACGTAAGAAAACGAACGAAAACACAAGAAAACAGACAAAAACGTATTAAAACGAACGAAAATGTAAGAAAACAGACGAAAACGTAAGAAAACGGACGAAAACGTAAGAAAACGGACGAAAACGTATGAAAACGGACAAAAACGTGAGAAAACGGACGAAAACGTAAGAAAACAGACGAAAACGTAACAAGACTGACGAAAACGTATGAAAACGGGCGAAAACGTAAGAAAACGGACGAAAACGTATGAAAACGGACGAAAACGTATGAAAACGGGCGAAAACGTAAGAAAACGGACGAAAACGTATGAAAACGGACGAAAACGTAAGAAAACGGACGAAAACGTAAGAAAACGGACGAAAACGTAAGAAAACGGACGAAAACGTATGAAAACGGACGAAAACGTAAGAAATCAGACGAAAACGTATAAAAAGCGGAAAGAACGGACAAAAACGTATGAAAACTGACGAAAACGAAGAAAAAAAAAACGTGAAATTAAAAAAAGTGATTAAAAAAATATAAATAATGAGAAAATAAATAAAAAAAGATAAAAAGACAAGAAAAAAACATGGACTTAGGTTTAGACATATTAAATCTTAGGTTAATCCCCACCATTAGATCAAACTAAATGAAATGTGGAGATTTATCCCTTAATATGCAAGAATTTTTGAGTATGCAAAATAAAGTGCCTCAAAAAGTATAATATCAAATTAAGTAAAAGTGGCGTTAGAGTTAGAATTTTAAAGCTTGTCTTAGTAACATTCGAAAAAGCAGTGTTATAATTTTAATGTTCGTTTTTATCGCTTGTTGCCAAACAAGTTCATTATGAAAAATGCTACTCCCTCCGTCCCAAAATTATTGTCCATTATTGACTTTTTTAGTATTTCTTCTTCAACTTTGACCATAATTATTTTTGTTTGTGTTATATAATACTTGATGAAAAATATATGAATGTATTGGGCTTTAAATGTATTTTTCATTAGTATAATTTTCATCAAGTATTATATAACACAAATAAATATATTAATGGTCAAAGTTAAACTATAAAGACTAGTCAAAGTCAAATGGGACAATAAAAATGAGACGGAGGGAGTAAACACCAACCGTTTTATATGCTTCAAAATGCTACAGCTTGGGTTTTTTTTTTTACATTATTATAAATATGGGTTTTGTTAAAGACAACCCATAGGGTTGTGTATAAGCATTCATGAAAATCATAATTAATGAACTCAAATAGTCCATAAATATGAGAAAAGTTCAATATAGAACTCATATTTGGCATAGAACAAATCAACCAATCATAGCCACTCATTTCTTTTATTAAAATATATTCACCCATTTTTTTAAAATTAAATATCTCACAAACCGTTAATCGTTACGTCAAAAAAATCATACCATCTCGACGAGAATTAAATTATCTTTCTATAGATATGCATTGTTATATACTTTCGACGAATTTTTTTTTAAAAAATTTCGTCCAGAAGAATCACATGTGATTTTAAAAATCACATGTGATTTGTTAAAATAATATACGATTTGATTTTTACGAATCACATGTGATTTTTAAAAATCACATGTGATTTTTACAAATCACATGTGATTTTTCTGGGCGAAATTTAAAAAAAAGACACTTCGTCGAAAGTATATAACAATGCATATCTATAGAAAGATAATTTAATTCTCGTCATGATGGTGTATTTTTTGTAGCTTGAAGATTTACCGTTTGCAAGATATGTTGTTTTAAAAAAAAGGTGAAAAATGATTTAAATAAAAAATGAATGACTATGATTGGTCAATTGGTTCTATGACAAATATGAGTTCTACATGGATCTCAACTCCCATAAATATATACTTTTAATTGTTATAAAAAAGGTAAGTGATGTTAATTATAGAATGTTTAAAGTTCAATGTGGGTCGACGTCTGTTAGAAGCACTTGTTGGGAAGGAGCTTGTGTTTTATGCCTTAGGAAAACACTTGCAATAAAAAGAATAAATGTGCCCTACATAAAATAAATAAATAAATAAATAAAAATAAAAAATAAAAAATAAAATAAAATTATTATCTACTTGGTGGACTGAATTGTTCGTCATATAGAAAAAAGAAACACGCCTAAACTTCCCCAAATAAAGAAAAAAGGAAAATAAGAACTAACATTATATCACCTTTTAATGGATAATAGTAGGTTATCCGCGCGTTGCAGCGGTGGGTACCCAAAAATAAATGTTAATGACGTCAAAAGTCAAAAGTCGCCCGTGCCCGTTCGGGCTCGAGCCCGTTTGGACCGTGCTCATTCGAGCTTTAGCCCGTTTGGCGAGTTGCCCATTCGAGCTTTTATATTTGTATAATGTGCTTTATTATTTATATTAGTGACATTTAATGCATGAATTGTGTTTAAGTTGGCTGTAGAATATGCTTGATAATTTATATTTACTATTATGTAAGAGGTATTTTAATAATTGCATTAGTTGTAATTATTGACCAGTTATATTAAAAACATTGATTATATTAATAGCATTAAAGTAGTTGTACTTTTAACTTAATGGTGAAGCTATTGAATCTTAGTATAATAAGCAATGCTGAATTTTAAGTATTTCTATATTAAAAAGATCTTTGTGCGTTATAAGATAATATGATTACAACAAACTGATGCTTGATTATATATGGTGTCTTGTAATTATATTACAAGGAATACATGTGTATTTTTTTATAAGCATGTACAGGGGCGGAGCTAGAACTTTTTTGTTGAGGGGGCAAAATATGATAATTTTTAGAAACTATATTAAAAATTGGTCTGTTGGGGAGGCAAATTACAAAAATTGCTAAAAAATTTCGAAAATTTACACTACAATTTTTTTCGCCGAGAGATCACGTGACCCCCCGAACCCCTTTTATCTCCGCCCCTAAGCATGTAGACGAGTAAACAAGAAATCACAATACTAAACATAATAGACATAAGCTACAAATAAGCTTGGTCCACTAACTTATTCATCTATAAGTTGTGCATATTTATGTATGCAAGTGTATCAATTATTTCATCCAAGATGTGATTTTTAAAACATGACAAAAGAAAACGCGTCTAGGAAAAATAATTCAAAAATAAACCAATAATAAAAGCTCAATTTTGCCACGCGAAATAAATGACTCCTTTGCTCGATAAAAGTTAAAACTGAATAATCAAGATCAACCTAATCTCAAAAATGGCCTAGTTTCGTCCAAACACGTGTACTTAATGATTAATATTGCATAACTGTGTAGTAAAGTGTGGATTACTAAAAATGTCAATGTGTAATGATATATCGACCTAAATTTAGGCCTAAACTAGACTTAAAATCACTTGGCATCATCCTTATGGGTTGTAAAAAAAATGAGTCTCTGTCTGCAGCAATCAAAATGATGACACTTAGTTTTAGGTCTAAGTTTAGACTTAAGTTTAGGTCAATATATAATTTCTCTTTACTCATATGCTCAATTTCAACTTCCTTAAACCTTAATCAATACTATATATAAATAGAAAACAATCTTTTCTTAAAACTCAAAAACATAATAAATATAAAATAAATAAATAATAAAAAAATAAAAATAATAAGAAAGTCCAATTATTAATATATCTTTTTGATTAAAAATAGTAACAAAATCTATTATTAAATTAATAGTTTACATATTTTTTAATCCTAAAACTATTATCATTGTCGTTTTCAACTCATAGATTTTTTTGCTTGCAATAACAAATATTGAACCTTAAAATGTTGCATTAACGGTCACACAAAAAACCACAACTTCTACACTTTATTTGCTACATAATTATGCAAATTTTGGAGATTATGTTAACCATGATTTTTTTCAATTTCGACTTTTAGTAACCAATAGAAGTCCTCTATTTTTTAATTACTGTTTAAGAACCCGAGACCTCGTTGCTTAAATTTTTTATAACTCAATATGTAGTTGTTTAGGGTCTTAAACAATGCACATGAAACCCCCTAGGTAAATTTATATATTCATCCCGTTACCCTTAGACGTTAAAAGTTTAATTTATCCTAATAAGATCCATATGTTGTCCGACATTTATATTGGAGGGTCAAAAAAATTGGATTATTCATCCTAATTCAAGGTTAGTTTAACCAACAATCAATTGTTAAGATTATTATATGAGAAAATTCTCAAAATAAGCCAAAAAGTTATGCATGGTCCATTAAATGGTCATTTTTTTTGCCTTTTCTCATTTTGGTCATGCTCGACTGCTCAACCGCTCGACTTCAATCAAATTTTTGACACGTGTCATAACTTTAGCTGCTCAAGCTGCCGACTTTGGTCGGCTACTCACCCAAATTTGACACGTGTCATTCTTATGTACTTTTCTGAAAAAAAAGTACAAAAGAATGATACGTGTCAAAATTTGGGTGGAGTCGAGCAGTTGAGCAGTCGAGCATGACTAAAATGGGAAAAGGCACAAAAAATTGACCATATAAAAGACCATACATGACTTTTTGGCTTATTTTGAGAATTTTCTAAGTCTCTTATTATATTCATATATGGTATATTGGTTGCATGACATTGTGCCTTTGCTCAAATTTTCGTTGCATTATTTCCGGTATATTGGTTGCATGACATGGTGCATTTGCTGCAACAATATGGCCTTGTTATGTGATGGTGACTGTCATTGTTTTAGCAAGCAAGTTTCGTCTCAAGATTAATGAAACAAAGTGCAAGGTGTATTTCTTCTCTGCGCTAAAAATCTCTACAAAAGTAAAAACATTGCCAAAAACTACTTATTATCGTTCTTGTTTATTAAGCGAGTACCATGTTAATCGATATTTACTATTCTATTCTTATTGACATCTGAAGTTTTGATGTTGCTAAGGATTTTTCACTCAACAAAAGATTCGGATTACTGCTAGAAACAAACAACTGCTAAACAATAAAATTAAACAATTCAAAAACAGAGAAAATAACTGCTATATACCGTAATAGCAAATCTGCCTTTTGAGTCTTTAGTGTTAATTTTATAAAGGTTACAACAAGGAACTATGGGATGATTCAACGAGGTATATCCGAATTGTATAGTTGAACGGGTTCCACTTTTCTTAACATCTCCAAATTTTTGAAACATAGATAAAAGTGTTGTATTTCACATTTTATGTGTACGCGCGGGTTAAAAAACTAGTTTCACGTCATAAAAAACAATTGATTAATTAACTACATGTTTAATACTTGTTCAAGTACAAGGACTGAATTAGATACAAAGATAAAAGTAAAACAGTGTAATGTGTAAATATTTTTAGAAAGTTTGTTAGTGGAAGTTATTTCCCTCTTTTGCCTATGTAAAGGCTTGTAACTCCATCATTTCATTTCAATGAAACTTTCCCAAAATCAATTCATCTTTCCCTTTTCTGTTATCATTTTCTTTACATCATCGTTAGTTCTCATGGTATAAGAGCTCTAGCAATGATGCTTTTCACTTAAAATTGCGTTCGTTATTGTGATTTCAATCAAATTTCTTGTTCTTGATTTTGTTATCACAATAGAATTGTGCAATTTGTTCAGTTAAGTGTTCTTTGTAACTGAAAGCTTTCGCTGGTGTAACAATGGTGCCTGAATCAAGTTCTAATGTAGGTTTTGGTGATTCTTCATTGTTGTTTCAAAATCCTCAGTTCTGACATCCATCTGATGGTCCAGGATCTTTGTGTGTTCAAGATAAGCTTACTGGATCACAAAATTACAGATCATGGAGGCGTGCCTTTGAAATTGGACTTTCTGCCAAATGTAAATTGGGGTTTATTAGAGGTATTGTTCCAAGATCTCTTAATGATGTGAATTTAGCTGAACAATGGGATACTTGTAACAATATGGTGATAAGTTGGATTGTGAGTTCTGTTTCTGAATCAATAGCAAAGTCTGTTATGTTTGTTGGAACTGCTTATGAGATATGGCAACAACTTGAAAAGAGATTTGCTTTGAGTAATGGTTCAAGAAAGTATAAACTCAATAGGGAGACTTATGATATTGTCCAACAAGGCCATTCAATCAGTGATTACTACACTAGAATGACATGTGTGTGGGAAGAATTGGATTCAATGAATGTCTTGCCTAGAAGTACTGTAACACCCCGCCTTTTCGGAGCGTTAAACCCTCTAATTTACCTTATATCAGCGGAAGCGTCTACTCTTACTCGGTCTCAATTAATCTCTTGATTCCTAAAAGCAGCTCATCTGGGTTGAAAATTTTAAAAGAGTTTTGGGTCAGCCAAAGGCATAGTGAGAATTCATGGTTTTCACGTACAAAACAGGTCATATAAAATCAAGCTTATAAAATGATCATGCAATTTGTTCAAATCTCATATAAGTGTTATTCAGTATAGCATACTCTTAATCAATTCAAATACCAACAACTCAATATAAACCAACAATTCAATTTATATCACGTTATAACATATACCAACTATTTATATTTTCGTTCGATTCAACGGTTCCAACGATTCAACATATACCCGTTCGGTTCAACGGTTCCAACAATTCATATTCATACCCGTTCGGTTCAACGGTTCCAACAATTAATATTCATACCCGTTCGGTTCAACGGTTCCAACAGTTCATATTCATACCCGTTCGGTTCAACGGTTCCAACAATTCATATTCATAGCCGTTCGGTTCAACGGTTCCAACAATTCATATTTATACCCGTTCGATTCAACGGTTCCAACAGTTCATATTCATACCCGTTCGGTTCAACGGTTCCAACAATTCATATTTATACCCGTTCGGTTCAACGGTTCCAACAATTCATATTCATACCCGTTCGGTTCAACGGTTCCAACAATTCATATTTATACCCGTTCGGTTCAACGGTTCCAACAATTCTTATTTCATGATTCACAATTCACAATTCGACATTTATATATCTCGACATTTTAAATATAACAATTTACTTAACTTTTACATATTATCAAACACTTAAAACACGTAGCAAATAACGATCATTTAAACAAGTCGCATGATAGTACTTCGAATAAAAGTGCAACTCAATTTAAAAGCACATGAAAACTCACCTGATATATCTTGATTAGTTTTTACTTCTTGTCCACACAAAAATTCCTACAATCCAACAAATGATCTTGTGACTTATAAAATCCCCTTAGTATCCTATACATAAACACTCATCATCGACCGGTCCATTAAGTTTCTCCGAATTTCATCATTTTAAGTGCGATCTCTCATTAGTGTTTCCAAATTATAAGCACTTAGTACAGAATCCCACACTTTAAAGATAATGAGTTTTGAATTTTAACACAACATTGAATACATTAAATAAATATATACCTTCAGCTAGATCAACAAAACCATTTTTTTTTACTTATTTACTTCATAGGCACGGTTGATAGGCACCATAAAAAGACATGCCGTCTTGTTCATTGGTTTTTGATCAGTAAGAGATCAATAGATCTCTAACTTTCATTTGAAGACACATACAGCAACTCTCTTTAATATAACAAATGAGCTTAATTACTACCTGTTATAAAAAGTTATGGCTTGACATAGTTTATTAGTTATCTCTATATTGAAACACACAAGTCATATTTAAAAACTCGTCAATCTACCTCTGAGCGCAAACAAATCAAACGACATACTCAATAAGAGAATCTATAATCATGGTTACCTTAACACGAAGCCGTTATCCGATTCTAAAGATCATCTATTGAAACTCCATATAAAGCTTAGTGGTCCTTACGTTACTGCTGCCGCATGATATATCTCTCGACAATGTATTTAGGGTTTTCGTTTATATCAAGTGGTGACCTCGGTTATGAGGTATAACATTTTTTTCTATTGGGTTGTGGCCTACATATTCGTCAGATTTGTTGCAACCAACTTTTACAAAGCTAATACCTTAAGTTTTCATTAATTGTCATATTTAACCTCATGAAAATGTGGAGTATAAATTAGTTGAATATATTTTATGCATGCGTCTTTTTTTTTTTCTTGAGGTTATTACAAGTACTAACATCACTCCTGCGATTTCTACTTTCTTGGCTGCTATTAACACTCAAAAAGAGGAACAAAGGTTGTTTCAATTTCTTAATGGTTTTGATGAAAATTATGGTGCTCCTCAAAGAAGTCAGTTACTCATGAGTACTCGTTTAACAAGTGTTGAGATTGCTTGTTCTTTGTTACAACAAGAGGAAAGTCAGAGAGATGTGTTAACTACTGTTTTTGGTGTTGATTCAACTACTTTGTACACCAAAAGTGAGTCCAAAGATAAGTGTACAATCTGTGGATTCAAGTGGCATCCTCCTAAAAAGTATTGGGAAAAAAGTATGATATCCTATTTGTCATTATAAATATAAGCAAGGGCAAAACAAGGTCAAACAAGGGCAGGTCAAACAAGGTCAGTTCAAGAAGATAACAACTAATGTGGCTAGTGTGGAATCAGGGAATTTTGTGTTTACTTCTAAGCAGTTTGAACAACTTATGAAGATTTTGCCTCAGTTTGAGAAGAAACAAGATCATGAGGTGTGATACGGATGAGGAATTGGAGGTTGAAAATGTTGCAGGTATATCTTGTTTTTATTGTCTTTCTTGTTCTAATGATGTCATTCAGGGAGGGATAATAGATACAGGAGCATATGATCATATGACCCCTATTTCAGAATACTTACAAACTCCTGTTTATCTACAGTATAAACCACACATAAACCTGCCAAATGGTCATACTTTTTGTGATTTCTCAGATTGGTCATGCTAAACTTAATAATGAAATAGTGCCTAAGGATGTACTACTTGTGCCTTATTTCAAATTTAGCCTGCTGTCTGTGTCAAAGTTGGCTGAGGATTCAAACTATTTTGTTACATTTTACTCACAGTTATATGTCATTCAGGACTTGGTTTCAAAGAAGGTGTTAGGCTTGGGTAAGAAAAAGCATGGATTGTATCATCTTCTCAATATCCCTCTTGAACAGGTTGATGCAAGACTCAACAAAATGGTGGTTTCCTCTCTTGAAGATAGCAATTTGTTTTCTAATCTTTTATTAAATAATAAATATGCCTATAGTGTGTTTAACAACAACTATAGTATGTGGCATCATAAGTTATGACATATATCTGCTTCTCAGTTAAAGCATATATCAAGTATTCCTAATTCGGTGCTTAATGACAATCGTGATTCATGTCTATCTTGTCCCATGGCCAAGTTCACTAAGTTGCCTTATTCATTGAGTCAGTTACATAGTATTGGATTTGATTCATATGGATATGTGGGGACCTTATAAAGTGGCTACTTATGATAAGTTCATTTATTTTCTCACAATTGTGGATGATTTTAATGGAGTCACTTGGACTTATCTTATGGTCAATAAGTCTGATGCTTTTGTTATGCTTAAGTCCTTTCTGAAATTTGTCACCCCTCAGTTTGATACCAAGGTTAAAATTGTTAGATTATAAAATGCTTTGGAATTTGTTAAAGGTTCAATTGGTCCTTATTTGACTGAGTTGGGGATAGAACATCAAAATTCTTGTGCTGACAGACCACAACAACATGGAAGGGTAGAGAGGAAGCATAGGCATTTTTTGGAAGTGGCTAGAGAATTGAGGCTTCATGCTCATTTGCCTCTAAGATTTTGGGGTGATTGTGTTCTTACAACTGCCTATCTTATCAATAGATTTCCCTCTTCAGTGTTGAAATTTAAAACTCCTTATGAAGCTCTTCTGCAAGAACAACCTTCTTATGATCATTTGAGAGTATTTGGGTGTTTGGCAATGGCTAGCAATCCTTCTAGAATTGCTGATAAGTTTTCTGAGAGAGGCGTTCCTTGTTTGTTTCTTGGTTATCCTCTGCATCAAAAGGGTTATAAATTGTACAATATTTAAACACCTTCTGTGTTTGTCTCAAGAGATGTGCAGTTTTATGAAAAAAAATTCCTTTTTCTTCCTCATCTATGTTACAACTGATGCAGCCACTACCCTTTCCAAACACTGGCTCACAGAGTCATTGGTATGATGATTATGTTATTCCAACACAACAACCTGTTATTTCAACTCCACCACATACCTCATCATCTCATGAATCCAGTGATCCATCATCTCAACCTCATCAAGCTGTTGAACCACCTAATCAAACTACTGAACCACTCAATCAAACTGCTAATATTCATGTGCCAACCAGGCAGTCTACACCACTTGTTTGGCTCAAGGACTATGTTAATCCTCACTTACCTTCTCATACTCATGTGGCTAACACTGTATCTTATGCTCCTTTGCAACCTGATTTTCAGCTGTTTATGGCTGCCTTACTAGCTCAATCACAGTCCACTCCTAAAAATTTCAAAGAAGCAGTTTGTGGAAAACTAGAAGGGGGGGGGGTTGAATAGTTTTACCAATTAAAACTTCATTTTAAACTATTTAGATCGACTTATGTCAATCTATTTGGATGTGTGTTGGATGTTGATAAACAAACATATAGAAATATAACTATGTATTGAAAAGATAAAGAGTAAGAAGCACAAAACCACAACGTGAGTATTTATTGTGGTTCGGCTACAAGGACACCTTCCTTGCCCTACTCCACTCCCCGAGTCACCTACTCGAGAGTTCGTAATCACTACACGACACCAACTCCTTATGGCGGAGAAGCTTTCACAACGTCGCCTACTCTTTTTCCGGTACTAGGCTAACCACCAGGTTCTTTCACACCAAGGTGAACCACACCTACCACAATGTCGCCTACCCTTTATCCGGTACTAGGCTAAGTACCGAGTTCCATTACAATGGAGGAACTACTACCCAACATTACACAACACCTAATCCCAAAGGAGATCTACTCCTTATAATATCAACAAGGATAACAATATCCTTTGACCCAATACTAATCTATCTTGTACATCGAATCACACCATATCGAATGACTAGATCTTCAAGACACCCTTCACTAATGTCTTGTGACTTGACTTCTAGGCACCCTTCACTAATGCCTACAATACGGACGATCGACACCCTTCACTAATGTCTTCGTCTTGACACTTGAGACATCTTTCACTAATGTATTCAACACTACACTTCTTAGTAGAAAGAAAGGAACCATCAACAAGAGGACTTCAGTAGTCTTGATGATGAGGAAGCATGGCAACTCATGGACTTGAGCTTTCTTGACTTCAAAGGTGGTGATCTCGCCTTTAAGAGGAACCTAGAGGATCACACGCAAAAACAAAACTACATACATAGATCACTTGGATCTGGGGTTAGAGAGTTTTTAACTCAAGGAGAAAGTATGTGAGGAAGGGGTAAGAAACAATGAAGAAATGGCTCACTATTTATAGAGAGAAAAATGATACTGTTCCTCGGATCCCACGGATCCCTCCCTTAAGGGATCCGTCTAGCGTAAAGCTAGGGATCCGTGGGACGCTCCTCTTTGCCCATGGGTATTTTGGTCATGGGTCATGGGTCATTAGTTATGGGTTGATCCATGAGTATTTTTTTAGATACAATGTATCTAATGAGTGCAATGTATCTAGTCAAGTGGGTATGGGTCAATACCATGGGTTATGGATATGCTCCATGGGTTGAAGTTATTTATCCATTATATAATACATACTAGTTATGTATATATTTGCCCAATATGTAAACACTAGTTGTTGTACATATGTATTACTAAATCATAAAATCACTTATACATGTTTTAGTGTTTTATGAGAAAACGTAAGTGTGTTAGAAAACTATTGGCTCAAACTATTTACGTATTTTATTTGTTTCGTTAAAATGATTTTACGTTTGTTATCGACAAAACATTAAAAGATCGTAAAATATAAATAAAATTTTTTACGGCTTATTTGTATTAACAATCTCCCCCTTTTTGTTGATGACAAAACATAAAATTATTTTAAGGAAAAGCTAAAATTCGTAAAGGTTTGAATTTGAATTTGTAGTTTTTACTTTCTTCTCCCCCTTTTTGTCGAAACAAAAAGAGCTTCGAAAGGAAACTCACACACTGTTTTAAGAAAAACATATGAAAAATAGAAAAGTAAGAAAAAGTAGAGAGCAAGTAACAGGAAAGGATCTCGTCTTAACTCCCCCTTTACGAGTCCATCTCTATATGAGGGCGTCAAGAAAAAAATAATACTAAGCTAGTTCATTTGCAACTAAGTTTGCAAAAGATTTCGTCTATGTGACGAATATGCTCCCCCTTGATGATTGCAACTTTGCAAAGAGATGTCATGAAATGTAATCCTAATATTGCAAGTGATTTTGCAATGTATTGCTTTGACACAAAGCTCCCCCTAGCTTTAGGGTGTCAAAGTCTTCATGTGTAAATTGAATAACTACAAAACAAAGGTTAGAAAACAAGTATAATGCATAATTTCCTGCAAATATGACTCAAGTTAGTAGAAAAATAGTTTTCTGTCTAACGGATCCCACGGTTCCCTCCTTGTAGGGAACCGTCTAGGCAAATTTCAGGGATCCGTCTGGCTGATGACTAAATTCAGCAATGGTGATATAACAAATAATGTTAACTTCAAAGTGAGATATGTATTATACAACATAATCATATACTCAGAAATATAGCAAGTAGCATGTAATTTCATTTAATAAAACTAGAGATATGATATACATGACTCTAAAAACTAAGAAAATGATCGATACATGACTTGGAATTACTAGACTTATCTAAGTAACGCTTGATACTAGAACACCACTAAAATCCTCTAGCTCAAGTTTGTTTAGGTTTAATCTCGTCGAAACGTTCGAGGAGGTGATAGAACATGAAACGTTGATCTTCTCATACTTCATGTATCAAACTTTCAACATGTTGACAATGATAACAATCTTTGTCATGGCTAGGTAGTGGTGGTGGAAAAAATGAAATTGCTTGATGAGACGGATCAAGTGAAGCAGGTTGTGGAGCCTCAAACGACGGATGGATTGGTGGAGGCACATTTGAAGATGGCTCGACCAAGAATGATGGTGGTGGTAGAGATGTGTCAACTTCCATATGGTCGGGTGGTTGACTTTGATAACTTCTCATAATCCAAATGGGATTATATGATGGTGACGGCGATAAGGAAGCCGGAGCTAGTGTTGACTCAACACCTTGATTTTGTATCATTATTCCTCCTAATGAGGAGAATGTTGTCGGTGGAGGAGGATGAGACGGCCTAGGAGGCAAATCCTCTAAATTGTAGAGGTGTGGTGATGATAGTGGAGTTGTGAATGAGATAGCTCTAGGAACCAATGGTGATGGTTTGGTGGAGATGGGATTGTTTGGCCTAGGAGGTATGGTGGTGTTTGACATAGTTAGTTTTGTGGGTACTATCCTTTTAAGGATTGGTTTGATTGGTGGAGGAGAAATCCTTGCATATGTGTATTTGACCGGAGATGATTCGTGTGGGACCTTAAATATCTCAACCTTATCACTCAAATACCACGTTATGCGTAGAACTCGTTAACACACAAACACAAACTATGCGTGAAGATGAAAGAAATAAAGATGAGAAAGATGGTGACTTGATATATGAATCGTGTATGTGAAGAGAGAAAGATGAAAACAATAAGTTGTATTGCTCCAAAGAAAACACACACATACACACACTCAAGCACACCCCTCAAATAAGACTTTGAGGGGTATTTATAGTACAAGTAACATGATGCCCTAAAAGGCTTTCCATGGGCTCGTTTGGGCTTGGGTTGGATTGTAACATACTTAAGGATAGCTTAACTTAACTTATAACCAATTAGCTTAGCCCAAGTCCATGAGCCTGTTGACTATTCTATCACGATATCTAACACACGATATAAAGTTCCTAATTGTGAATGACCATCACTTCTAATAAAAACTATTAAGGCTAACAATCTCCCCCTAAGGGGTGGTCATTCAAATGATGCTCCACTTGATTAGGTCTTTACTTTTCTCGAGCTTGAACTTTGTGTGTAGATATAGAATAGTCTTGATTCTTTGTTCCTTCATGCTTTGTGATTAATTAATGTGGTTGTCTGCCGTTGTCAACTTCGTTGGTTAGGTATCTCCACGTCTTTCTCCACCATGCTCACACTACTATTTGACTCTGATGTTTCATTGTTGTGAAGTTCTCTAGTCTGTAAACTTTGTAGATTCTTTGACATTGATGAAGAATCATCTTTAACTTTGTGTAGCCTTTGATTTTGATGAGAACTTTCATGTGATGTTGGTATGAGCATGTGGAGAGTCTGCACGATCAATCCGCTCCGGAGCTTCCATAAGAAGAAAATATAAAAACAGGTTAGTAATAAGCGGATTCCGGCACTTACAAGTTTAAACTTCGAGAGTGTTAACAGCATAGTGTGAAAACACAACTCTAATTCTCACAAAGGCCGTTCCTGAACTGGAGTCCCACAAGTGAGATAACGCGATGTACCGAAGTACATCTACAGTTCAGATGAGTCGCTGAGGTACACCGAAGCATCACCCCACGACTGTAGACCGTTTGAGACACACTAAGCGTAATCCACGGGGAGTTACCGAAGTGACCTGCTGTCAGGGCTGCTTGATGTTGACCCTGGCAGGAGTTTCCATTCAATCACTGAAGATCACAAATGTGAAACTTCTCATAAATGTTCTGGCAGATTGCTAAGATCTGCGTAGGACTCTAGAATATATCACTTGTGTCCTTATTGATGAACAACAAGCAATGTCATGTCAAGTGTTCCTATGAGATCTTTTGATGAATCTCGTGGCTCTAGACTCAATAGTGCATTTTGGTTTTCCTGAGCGAAGACTAGGGAGAGGGTCTCCTTCTTCAATACCAACGATCTCTAAGAGAAAGTCGATAGATTATGTAGGGTTCCCAGTGAGAATGAAACAAATCCTTTTAAAAGGAATTGAGTGGCTAGGAGGTTTAGTGCAGTGCGTCACTGGGTCCATGACGTCTTTGTCTTCAATACCAGTGTCAACTTAGTGACAACCAGTAGCAGATGAATTGAACCGGTTTCTGCCCTAAGGTTGAATATGGAGGGCTATTTCTTTTCACCCTTTTTCATTACATTTCTTTTTAATTCTTCAACCCCTTCTTTCTCCTTTCTCACATTACTCATTTTTTCCAATCATTCCTAAGGACTTCTAATACTAACTATTTGTGATGTCCTTGGGTAGATCCCTCCGGCTCTGGCGGATCATTGGACTGATTTCCTATCCTTAGTTACCTTATAACTCCATGACTGTCCCATGTTGCCATAAAACCATTTTTCTTGAAAATCTCTCAGAGTGTTTATGATAGAAAACATGTTTGAAACACTCCGTGAGTTTTATATTTTCAGAAACACTCCCCCTTTACATGTGCTTATAAGTTTTGACATAAATCTGCACATAGAGGGTAGAGTTCGCACTTTTTGAATTGATTGGCTCATGATAGACAATTCCCCACGAGACACGGTTACGTTGCCTAGTTAAAGAGTTCCATTGTTAGTTTTTAGGTGACAACTAGCTCTAATAACTAACTTGAAGTTGTAAACACTCCTTGAAAAGGAGGTTAGACCCATGAAAGGGCATATCTATCACAAGTTTCTCGAGATGGTACATTTACTAACATTGATTCCCGTCAATTCATTGGTTCCGACTGAGTCGAGCTCATTTTGAGATTCAAACAACGATCATTAAACATTTTGATCACATTTTAATCACGTCTCCTCCCCCTCAAAAATAGCATATTCATGATATTTTTGATATAAACGGATTAAACAACATTTTAGAATCTTTTGGGGAGACAAACGGATTTGATTTAAGCATGAATTTGGAACATTTTCGTTTTTTACTCCCCCTTTAATAAAGCATAATCAATTAAAGGGTTTTAGTGGGAGTTATCTTGAGCACAAAATATTTTGAAAATCTTTTTGAACAATCTTGAAAAGGTGCTCAAGATGATGATGATTTCTCACCATTTTTAAATGTAGTGCACTGAAGCGTACACTTGATTTTCATTAAAAAGCACGAGTTTTGATTTGAAAATAATCAAAAGTCATCATTTTGGTCCGGGTTTCGTACTGAAGTATACGAAAGTATACGAAAGCCATAGTTTAAGAAGTTTTGAGAAACGACATATTTTGAAAAACATTAAAGAACTCTCGCTCAAGCATCTGTACATACCCGTATCATTGTTGAATGACATTTCTAGAAACGTACAGAATATCGATTATACGAGAGACATGTCGTGAGAAGAATGTTTTTGGATTTTTGATTTTATATTGTTTTTGAATTTTTTGAAAGTTTTATATTTTTATATTTTGCTTTTGTTGATTTTTCAAATTTTGTATTTTGTTTTTCAAAAATATTTACAGCGAAGCTTTTTGGAAAAAAACATTTTCAAGAAGATTCGAGAAGACGTTCTAACTCCTCAGGGGTTAGGCTTCGCATTCCAATTCGTCGAACTAAATCATTAAACCTTTCTTTTGGAAGGGCTTTAGTAAATAGATCGGCGAGTTGGTAATCAGTCTTCACGAAGAATAATTCAACAGTACCATTTTCGACGTACTCTTTGATGAAGTGATAGCGGACACGAATGTGATTAGTCTTTCAGTGATGAACAGGATTGCATGATATGGCTATGGCACTTTTTGAGTCACAATACATAGGTATTTTATCGAAAGTAAAGCCATAATCTGTGAGTTATGTTCTCATCCATAGAACTTGAGCACAACACGCAGATAGAGACACATACTATGCTTCAGCGGTTGAAAGTGCAGTGCAATCTTGTTTCTTTGAAGACCAGCTTACTAACTTTTCACCAAAAAATTGTGCTCCTCCGGATGTACTTTTTGCTGTAACTTGATCACCTGCATGGTCCGCATCTGAAAAAGCAATTAGATCAAATTCGGATTCCTTCGGATACCAAAGTCCCATGTGAATGGATGTCTTCAGGTATCGAAAGATCCGTTTAACCTCTTTGAGGTGCAGTTCGGTAGGCTTTGCCTGAAACCGTGCTAATAAGCAAACAGCAAAATGAATATCTGGTCGACTAGCATTGAGGTACATGAGAGAACCAATCATGCTCCGATATTTCTTCGGATCAATAGGTTTCCCAAACAAATCGGCTCTAATTTTTGGTGAAGTTACCATTGGTGTTCCGACCGAATCACAATTATCCATACCATGATTTTTCAAAATCTCAGTTGTGTATTTAGCTTGATTTATAAAATTCCACGAGGGGACTGATGTATTTGTAAACCAAGAAAGAATTTAAGTTCCCCCATCATGGACATTTCAAATTTGCTTTTCATGAGATTTTCAAAATGTTTTGAAAGATTCGGATTAGTGGACCCAAAGATGATGTCGTCCACGTAAATCTGAACAATCAAAATGTCATTTTTGCATTTTTGTGTAAACAAGGTAGGATCAACTGTTCCTTTGGTGAAATTGTTTTGGATAAGGAAAGAGGACAGTTCGTCATACCACGCTCTCGGAGCTTGTTTCAAACCATAGATTGCCTTTTTGAATTTGTAGACGTAGTTTGGATGTTCCAAGTCTATGAAGCCTTCTGGCTGACTCACGTACACTTCTTCTTTCAGAGTTCCATTCAAGAACGCGGTCTTAATGTCCATCTGATAAACCGTGATGTTTTTGTGAGCTGCATAGGCTAAGAATATCCTGTCTGCTTCAAGTCTGGCTACCGGCGCGAATGACTCTTCAAAGTCTATCCCTTCCTCTTGTCTGTATCCTTTGGCCACAAGACGAGCTTTGTTGCGAATTACAGTCATCTCTTCATCCCTTTTGTTCTTCCATAACCATTTGAGATCAATGACGCGAACGTCAATTGGTCTTTGAACCATTTCCCAAGATTCATGTAGACGGTATTGGAGAAGTTCCTCCTGCATTGCTTCTATCCATGCGGGATTTTCCATTGCCTCGCGAATGTTCTTTGGCTCTATATTGCTAATTGAGCAAAGGTAAATGCATAAGTCGCAATCGGTGGCAAGTTGGCATCTCGTCTGAATTGGCCTTGAAGGTTCACCAATAACTTGTTCAATTGGGTGGTCTTTTGTCCACTTCAGAGTAGAAGGATACCGTTGGTTAAATGTATGCGAGTTAGATGGTTCTCGTAAGCTTGAAGATGATTCAGCTGATTCCGTAGCAAACGGGTTTTCAAATAAGTCTTCATCTAACGTTGCATCGTTCTGGTTTTGGTTTTGCTCATCAACTGCTGGTAGAACGGGTGCAATAACTGTAGATGATGTAGATGGAGTTGGTGCATTGGTTTCGACCGTTGTAGATGCATCTTCTGTTGGTGGTGGTGGAAGATTTTGAGCGGGTGCAGCGGAATGATGGTTTGATGCATTTGTCAAAGTTCCACCATAGTATTCATCGAACATTAACTCGAAGAAATTCTCCCATTCTTGTTCTTTAGGATTGTCAAGCGAAGTTGATTGAGCTCTTTGAGGTACGAGTCCTAAACTGATGTGTCCAGAAGTCTGCGGGTTTAGTGGGGGTTCTAGAGCGAGTCTCTCAGAAGCCATATGTGACAGTTCGTCAAACTTCACATTCATCGTCTCCATGATCCTCCTAGTTCTCCTATTATACACCCTGAATGCCCTCGAGTTATCTGAATATCCAATGAAGATTCCAATATCACCTTTTGCTTTCAGTTTTCCAAGATCTTCTTTGTCATTCGTAGGATAGCACAAAGCGCCAAACACGTGAAAGTAAGAGATATCCGGTTTTCTGTTGCTCACAAGCTCATATGGGGTTTTATTGAATCTTGGATGGATGAGGGATCGGTTCTGAGTGAAACAAGCAGTGGCAACAGCATCAGCCCATAGAAATAACGGTGCACTAGAATAAATTAGCATTGTGCGAGTAGCTTCCACAAGAGTACGATTTCTTCTTTCAACTACCCCATTTTGCTGGGGAGTTCTAACAACTGATGTCTGATGTGTGATTCCAACATCTTCAAAATAAGTTCTTAACTCCTGATTAGTGAATTCAGTGCCATTGTCTGTTCTTACAACCCTTACAGGAGTTTGAAGAAGTACTTGAATACGTTTCAGAAAGGTGATGATGATGCCTGGTGCTTCGTCTTTTGATCGCAGAAACTTAACCCATGTATATCTTGAATAATCATCGACGATAAGAAGAATATACTTTTTCCCATTAATGCTTTCAACTCTCATTGGGCCACATAAGTCCATGTGCAACATATGCAACTTTGCTTCCGAACTAGGTACGGTTTGGGTTTATATGATGCTCTTTTGCTTTTTCCTTGTTCGCATGATGGACATAAGTAATCCTTGGTGTATTTGAACTTTGGAAGTCCGTTGACGATGTTGTCTTTGGCAATTTTGTTGATGGTGTCGAAATTGAGATGGGATAACCGTCTGTGCCACAACCAAGACTGTGTTCAAGATGCTCGTGTCATAAGAAATATTAGTGATGAAGAGGCCATTTGATTGATGTCGATACCATACAAGTTTGTATCCCGATTCCCAGTTAAGAGATCAGTGCCATCCAAGTTTCTAACGAAGCAAGCATTTTTCCTATAAGCAACCTCTAAATCGCATCACGAACTGCCCGATGAAAACAAATTGTGTCCCAACCCTTCGACATAGTAAACCCGAGTGATCAAATAATTTCCAAAAGGTAGATCTCCATAACCCATGATAGATGCTACATGATCATTTCCAAAACGTACGGTTCCCATGAATTTCCAGACGAAATTGATCAGCAGCTTCAGATTCCCGGTCATGTGCTTGGAGCAACCCGAGTCGACGATCCAAAGACAAATTTCGATAACCTGCCAGTAAAAGAAAAAGAATATTTTGGAAACTGTTGTGATTTTGGTTCCTTTGGGTTAGAGGTAAAATCCTGATCACACTCAAAGAGGTTTGCTACAGGGAATTCTGGTTTATCACTCATTGTACCATTATGGAGTGTGAAAGTTCTACCCGTGGGTTTCCAAATATCATCCCTAAAGTAAACAGTATGGTTCTTGTCAGTAGTGAAAAGCCTAAGTTTTGCAACTAGTCTTCCTACTCGTTTAGCGTAAGATCTTTTTGGAACGTTCTTCTTAACAGGCTTATCATTCACATTCTTAGAAACACAATCATCTTGATCATTAATTAAAGATTTCTTGCAAGTTAAACAAAGAGATTCAACACATTCATTAGACTTAGCAAGTTTCATAGGTTCAGTACATTCAGATGAAATGTCTTTCTTATTCAAAAGCGGTAAATTCCTATGGTGTTCTTCTACTTTCTTCTCTTTATTCAAGCTACTACTCTTAGAGGCAGTCGAGACTCTATTGTTCCTTGTATTGCTCTTATGCTTTAGTCTGCTGCTCCTAGAGGTGCTTTCTAGTCCTGTAGAAGGTAAGGTACACGCATTAGGATTCACATTTTTATGAAGGGAGGTGGTTTCAGCTTTCATAGTCTCTTTAGAGTGCTTTTCTAAACTTATGTCATTTGTTCCATATGTTTTAGATGTGGAGGCAGATGCATTAGTGGTACTCATCTTAAAAAGGCCAGGTGCTAAAACTTTTGGTTTCTCGATAACCGCTTTTCCTTTATCAACATGTTGTTTAGGTAGGGCAGGTGGAGTGACTGGTTTTGATGAAACATTTTTCTCATTGATTTTTGGAGGAGGCATAGAATGTTAGGAATTAGAAAATTCCATTGTGAAGAGTCGGTCACCCCAAATATTATCTAGCATAAGTTAGCTCGTAGACTTGTCGTTATTTACGTTATTAAGTAGTTTATTAGTTAGTTTGTAGCGTAGATTAGTTTAGTGCAACACCGTGGAGGAAGGACGGGTCTTTACCCACTGTATGCCTAATCCACATGCCGATAGGAGGTCGTGTATTCTGTAACTATAAATACCCCTTCCATCCATGGAAGGGGTGGTGCTTTTCAATCTAATATTCCTTACTTTTGTATACCAAGTCTCTAGCAAGAAAACACCCAACTCTCTACTTCTCTCTCTAATGGCAAACATGTATTTTGATCATCCAAGACCACCCGAATCATCAAACACAATAAATATATCAATCCTACAAATGGTACCAGAGCACAGGTTGTTGTGTCTTGATGATTTTTTTGTGGTTTCGTAACTGGTTTCATCATGTTTTGATGCTTTTGTGGTTTTGATACTTATTTGCTTATTTGAATCTGGTTTTGATACGTTTTGTGGTCGGAATACGTTCTTTGGGTAAACAGTTTATCATGTCTTGGTATTCTTCTTTTGGTCTATTGTCTTAACTGGTTCAAACATGTGTCCAAGTCTGTTTTTTTTGTCCAAGTTCTGTTTATGTTCGCTTTGTCCAAAATATGCTTTGTCCAAAATATGAATATCATGGTCATTACACTAGTCAAAGATGGGTCAAAATCAAGTGTTTTTTTCTGCATAAGTCATCATTTTTCTGGGTTGTATGAAGGTGAACGTTTTTAGGGTCGGAAAACTCATCGGAAAACTTCTAAAATCATGCTAGCGACTTGTTCCTATACAGTCCTGATTCGATGTACTAAGTAGCGAGTTGTACAAAACCACTAGCGACTTGGAAAAATTTTTGACCTAGCGACTTGTTTTTTAACAAGTCGTAGCGACTTGGTTTGAAAACAAAAAAAACTAGCGACTTGTTTTGTAAACTGAAGTAGCGAGTTATGATGCTAGCGACTAGTCTTTACTAGTTAGCGATTTGTGTTTGTAAACAGGAGGGTAGCGACTTGCTTTTAAAAAGAATGGGTAGCGACTTGACAGTTTTGGCTAGCGACTTGACAAAGTTAAGACAGAAAGGAAGAAGGAGAATCGACCACAAGACCACAACCATAATATCACAATATACCAACTACTTGTGACCTCAAGTTATACCATCATTAGTCAATGGAGATAAAAGATTCGTATGAAAAAGAAACTGTATTTCGTTCATATATCAACAGCTCATAACAACCTTCTCTTCATCTACCATGTCTCATTATAATCTCAGCCTAGTCTCTCGTGTTAATCGTTGGAACAACAAACCATTGGAGGTCATTCACACGAAAGAACTATCACATCATCGATACAAATGAAAATAAAAACATGAAGTATAAAAGATCTCAGATTTGTTTTGAGATATTCATTGTGTCATACCCTCAAAACACTTCCATCACTGATCTTGTGTGATATTCAAACCTTGAAATGAACTTAACAAGTTATGTTAATTCATGGTTCAATCGTTCGTTTAATCTTAACAAAGAATTCATAATGATATTCGAACCTCAGATCTGGTGTCAACTCTTTCATATCTTTAAAGATTGTTTAGGTGAACCATTATCTTCACTGATTCTTTGTTTGAAGATAAATCTTCATCACTTTTCGAAACTAAGGAAGTCTCATAACAAAATTTTTTGTTATAAACCTTTCCTGGTTCGGTTTTAATCCTATTCTAATTTCAAATCACATGAACATTAATTAAAACAAGACGGGACAAATCAAAACCTACCTGTATGAGGTCGAGTGTTACTGAAGACGTTTCAAACCTTAACCATCCCTGTGGCTTAGTTGAACCTCGTCTCTTGCCATCCCTGTGGCATATAAGAAATACTATAGGATTTGAAGAGGATGATTAAGAGTAGTGGGTTGTTGATTAGAAGGGATTTGTTTGTGTCAACTAAGTTTTTGGTGAGCGGCTGCATTATCTTTGTGATTAGGGTTCACGAAATTTTTTTGATGTGAAAAGTAACTTAAGCTGATGAGAGGCGGACAGATTTGGGTGTGAATTATTAGGGTTGAAAGTGAGTGTTATGTGTGCTTTATACACCGTGATATTAGGATTATCACTGGATCAGGTCATCTACATGGGCCAATCATTTTGATTGTATTTGACATGGGCCCATACATTGATCTACTGATTTTGGAGTTGAAAGGCTTGCGTGGACAAATTGTTTTGTCATCTATGATTTTCGGTTATTAGAGCATGTTATCTATTAGACCAAATTTACCTACTTAGGCTTTGTGGAGATGTTTTCTTGAGAGTTTTGGTTCATGTGTAGAATTCTACTCGTGGGTTTCTAAGGGTTTGAAATCTTTTTTAATGAATGACTTATCAATGATTAAAATTGGATCCGGGCTTGAGTTGTAAATGTGATGACTTGAACATTGGTTGATGGACTGATGGGCTTCTCTAAATTGGATAGATAATGTGAGACTTGGATTTAATAAGATGTGATGTGGTATGAAATTTGACGATGAGGTTTGGTATGATGCTGTGATTCGTTATGATATGAGGCTTGGTAATTTGGTGTATACATCTTCTCGAAAGGATATTATTTCACTGCTGGAATTAATAATTGGATAACGGTGACTACGGGGTTGTTTGGACGGTATTTCTTATTTGAATTTGTAGTGAAGTTTTCCGGGCACATTTACTTATTTTCGTCTTCTCGAAGATGACTTGTTTGGGAGTTTATAGAGAGTGATAAAGACTTGGCTATTTAGTTGCGGTTGTGATTCTTTCTCATTTTACCCACAACGCAACTATCACTTCGGTGTCTCACGCAGTTGAAGATACGTCAAGAGGTTTTGTACATTGGGTACACCGTTTCTTCTTCACAAGGATTAGTACAAGTTTAAGTAACAAATCAGGGGAAGTTCACTTCATAATCAAGTTTGACATATCGGGTTTACTTCACCATGTGGTCACAGCAACAGCCGACAGAATGCGTGAATGATATGTTTACCAAAGTATTTATTGGATGATTGTTGATGATGTTGATGATGTTGGTTATTGAACCGTTGATGAACTGCTGCATGTTCCCCTAAAACAGATATTCACCGAAACCAAATTTGTCATAACTCCTTCAAGCTGACATTGTTTACGGTTTTTTCTTGATTTTGTAAAATCCCGCGAAAGAACCTATTTCTCGGTTTAAATCATAGACTTGTAAAATCCCGTGACAATGGAAACATTCTGGTAATTGTAAAGTGCATTTCCGGTTCTATCTTACGGTTTATTCTTGGTTTTGTAAAATCCCGTGAAAGAAACTATTTCTCGGTTTAAACCCTAGAGTTGTAAAATCCCATAATGATGGAACCATCTTGGAGAAGAGAAAGTGTAAATCTGGATATTACTTGATGTTGGTGCTGCGGTTTCTGCTTCGAAGAAGGGATAAAAGGGTGTACTTCATGAATTGGGTGTGTGTTTGGGTTGTCTTCATGGCAGTTTGGTTATTACAAGGTTTTACGGGGTTATGTACACTTAACCATGGTCGGGATGAAACCATTATCAAAGTTCATTTAAATGTCAAAGAAGGCTAGATTTGAACTGTTCAGAAGATGTGACAACGGCGTTAATTCAGTATTATTTATTTGAGGTTGAAGTGAAATATCATGGGCGAGTGTACTTAGTATCTGAAGGTATCGGGGATGGTTGGATGAAGATTCTTCATGATCCTTGTTCAAGCTTACTATTAAAAACGAAGACTTGGAAATCTAGTTATTGTTGGGTGACTTTTACCTTTTCTTTTACCACTTGGGGGAACTGGGCTCTTACCTCAACAATTTAACTATCACTTAAAGGAGTTACGTTGTAGTGCTCAGTGTCACATTCAATTGTGGATTTTCAAGAGGTGATATACGTCTAATACTCGATGGTTGGTTGGTTGAAGAGTATAGAGTACTTAGAGATTCAAATGGGCATGAAGTCTCGGCACCGCTCTTTGTTACATATGTGCAAGTTTAAGTCACGAGTTCGGGTTAGTTTACTTCAGGGTCAAATTCATCATATTGGGTTATCTCCTTCAGCTGTCACTACAAAGAGCCTACTGAATGATAATGGTAATTGATTACATGTTTTGCCAAGAGATTGAAAAGAGAGAGATTATGACGTATGAACACAACAGTTCATGCCTCGTACTCTAAAGAAAAGAAAAGTGTACGCTTCAGTGCGCTTTATCTTCTGAAGAAGAGAAATCTTCTTATTATGACCATTCTCATCAACATGCTTCATACTTTTTCCATGAGCTTCAGTCATCAAGTGAACCAGGCTACTGTTGATTGTTTTCTTATTCCACTTGCTCAACTATAATGACGATGATGACATCATGTGCTAATTTTGCGGGGGAGAAGTGTGAATAGAATACATTATGAAGATAATCACTTGTTTAATCAAGAATGGAATCTCCGTATGCAATTCTTGAGGGGGAGAAGAAGTGTGATAATTCTGCATGGTTGATTGATTTATGAGAATATATGGTCATACGGCTCCTAACTCATGTAAGAACCGAGCTTCTTCTTATCGGGTCATCTTTACATGGCGTTTCTTCTAAGAGCCGTTAGTTAACATCTTCACAAGCTGATATGAGTTTATTGACAAAGTGCTTCTGGTTAATGCTTCACGTGCACATCAACATGATGATTCCGAACAACCTTCTGTTCTTGTTTGATGTGATTGTTTGCTTGGTGTTACCATTTCGTGTGTTCGCTGCGGGCTGATTGTTGATTTCCTTGATGAACATCTTTCTGTTCTTGTTTGATTGGGAGGGATCTTAATTAAGGGGATTTGCAAGATGTAAGTTAATTGGGATGCTTTTTGGTGATGTTCTTGTGTTTTTGGTGAAATGAAGATGTTAACTATCTATTCCCCAACTGGACAATCTTGAAGAAGGTCGAGTCTACAGTCTGTTCTACATTTTCTGCTACATGTTAGAAGACTAAAAGACGAGTTGCATTTAACGATCTAAAGACTTCTTCTTATTTCGGGCACTCATCATAAAGATTGTCGGTTTAGGGGAGAGCACTAATTAGGGGGAGAGTGAAATGTCTGATTTAATCCCCAATTAGACTTGCTCACATTATTTCTTCAGCAAGTTGACTTCCACAAGAGTTCAAGTGTTCTTCTCAACAAATTTCTAGTATACGGGCTTACAATGTGTTGCTGATTCTGAAGTGTCAAAACCAGCAAGGGGGAAGGAGACACATATTGTAACACCCCAACCCGGCAAGGGTAGAAGTGTCACATTCTGGTGTCATATCAGAACATACAAATAAAATTTTACAAGCGGAAGCCTTTTTAAAATGAATTACCAAGTCATATAAACGGATGACTTACAAAGAAAATACAAAATCCAATATGTCTAAAATAAAATGAAATCCCAAACAATAGCCCATCAAAATAAATCCAACATAATAAGGTGTCTAGGGTTGGTCCACTCAGATAATCCAACTCTCAGCCCATCGAAGCCCATCTTCAAACCTAAAACCTGCCGCAGGAAAAGAAATGCGGCTGAGCTTAAAAAGCCCAGTGAACAAATATAACAAAACGAAAGCTAAATAAAATCTGAAATGCGAAATGAAAACAATGGAAACGGATAACAAAGTCGCAGTGAAATGAGGACAATGAGTCAATGAGGACCCTGCAGAACACAATTATACAGATATCCAAAGCACCTATAACAAGGAGAACGAAGCAAAGCAAAGCATCATGACAAGCATACAAGCACATGCAAACCAGGCATACAAGTACTGAAACATAAGCAAGCATAGCAGACGTCATATCCACACAACATATACAGCATACAATCAATTCAGGAAATCAGAAGACATACAAGCCAAACAGATATCTACAGGAAAGCGGAAGCAATTAAATAATAAGTGAGCATGGCAATTCACACAGGTCAAAAAGTATATGTTGAGAACATAACCAGTATCATATCAAGCAATCAAAACATGGCAGTCACACGTAATAAGTAGGAATACAGTATGAACACTATAATTAAATGAAGTAGGGACATAGCAGGGCAATTGAACGCGTTAACAAGCCAAACATCATAAGTTGAACCATTTAACCAAATCAATCCGTAGTATAGACAGATATGTAAACATGGCGGGTCAACCATAAGCGGATAAGGATACAACGGATAGTCATAGTCCACTAAGATTATCTGAATGAAGTACACATAACAAACAGACAAAACTATCGATTTCACACTAGCATGGTCACCAGACAATTCAGAGGGTCACATAATAGTGAGATCACATATCATCAGATGAAAACAGGTAACTCAGATGACCGCATATTAATCACATCATAGCAGGATAATCATTAGTCACATAATACATAAATAGCATAAACAAATCAAATAAACACCTAATAACCCAAGACGTGAATGGAACGATAGTCTGAAGTACGGAATGAAAGTGTAATAGATCAAAGCAATGGAACATATATATATTGGTAGTAGAGTGAGTCATATAAGGGTATTGGGTAAAGGACAGTCAATTCAGAATATGGTGCAGTGGGGAATCTAGAAGGTTCAATATAGGTATATCAAAAGTGTAAGGGTTGTCAGAAATCTATCCCGAGCCAACAAAACAAACCATACCAATAGTGGCAATAGCAGCCAAGTAACCAATAGTAACCATTGTATTCGGAGGGGTGACCTCGGAATACCAAACCAATAGGAGGGGAGACCTCAGTAACCAGTGGAGTAGCTAGCTCCCAAAATGTGAGGGGGTGTATTGCACACACGCACCACATCACCAAAACAATATATCAATATCAATACAATATAATACAAATCTAGGATGCATCCATACGCCCCCTGCAAAACAAATAGTGGCCATACAATATATCCAAAGCGCGCATAATCAATACAAATATGGGGACGGTGTGCAACATCACTCGTGCACACTGGAGTCATGCCATTGGTGCATCAATGACACGGACATGGAACCCCCATGCCTAGTTAATGGCTCGGTATCAATCAAGGGTCGACAAAAGTTCAAAGTGTAGCGATATATAGGTCTTCATAAACAAAGGTGCATATCAGAGTTCACAATTCAGAGGTTCATAGCAATAATTAAATATCAAGGTCCAATATCAATGTTTCAATAACAAAGTTTCAATAGCACACATATAATAGCACAGGTCAATAGCAAAAGTTCAATAGCAAAGGGTTCAATAACGAAAGGATCAATAACAATGGTTCAATATCAAAGGGGTCAGCAGTAAGCAAAGGTTCAATATCAGAGGATCAATATCAAAGGGTCATATCATAAGGAACCATAGAAATGGAATATTATAAACGAAGCAAAGTTAAAGGATCGGAAAATCATGAGGAATCCCTACTGAAAAGGGATAGAATATCTGTACCTCAAAGCGTGTGCACGAGAGCAACGCACACAAAGCCAATTCACAATCTCTCCCTCTTCACGATATCTACATTCTTTTAATATTCGGATGACATACTTAACATATTTTAGTGTTTTAAGTTATAAAATAATAACGTGCTTTTTAGACAATATCCGAATAATGTTATGACAATTGACGGGCGCGGACCACCTTCAGAAATTACATAATAACACTACTATATTATGTTATACAGTTCCTTAAAATTGCCAAAGTCCAAAATTAATGAAAGTCCAATGCCGAAATCCAATTCACCAAACCAGGCCCAATGCAACTGAGATTAACCAACCCAAAATAAATGAAAGGGAGAAGCCTAGACGAAATAGGATGGGCGAGGATAAACGAGACCAAAATCCCCTACGTCTAACTCTTTTGTACTAACATTTTATGACTATTTTAACCCACATCCATGCACACTATTTTGACTCCAACTACTGAACATAAATATGAAATATCAAATCTCAAACAGCCACTTTTTAGCCTGACCTCGACACTATCGCCCTCGTTTTAAACAAATTCATGAATGTCCATGTTAACGTGACTCTTGAGGTGTGAAATAAATCCATATTCAAGATTTTAGCAGGTATTACTTTACATTTAAGCTTTGGATTTTTATCGTACACATGTATACTGGCGGATAGATTTAAGAAGCAAGGAGATGTGAGAGTACCTTGGCAGCAAGGTCACGAGACCAAAAGGGAAAAACAAGACCCACGAATATAATGTAACGACCCACGACCACACAATCCAAAACCCGAAATAAACACCGCCTTATTGTTACCTTCGTACGGCTCCAACAGGAAGGAAAACAACAGCCAACTTGTGATTATGGTTAGGGTTTTATGTGTGTTTTGTATGTGTAAAATTCGGTTGGAGAATGAGATGGATAGGGAAGATATAAGGAAGTAGTGGCCGAGTATAGGGGAGTCAAAAGGAGGACCAACTTTATCTCCAAATCAGTTATGTTACTAAACTCCGAAAATCATGGGAAGAGTAAATGGGGCGCCATATTCTGCCGTGAATAGGGGGAAGGAGATTAGACCCAATCAATGTTTTCCAATTTACCATATTTACTATATTTTAGTTTTATTTGTTTAGTGTTAAGTGTGTATAGCAACTTATAAATGGTCCAAGTAACCTCATATTGTGTAATATTTACATTATATAACATGAAGGATAATAATTACTTTGTATAATTCATTTATAAGTTAAGTGTTTAACATATTCAACGAGCTTGACGCGTTTTACGTATTTCACAAATATTAGTTTGAGGGGTAAAATGGTCATTTAACACATTTACGATTTTTAGGGTTTTACAACTCTTCCCCTCTAAAAGAAAATTTTCGTCCTCGAAAATTGAAGTCGCAGAGGTATCCAGAGACGTACGAGTTTAAGGCAGACGTAGCAATCCATAGTTTCACGCAAATCATAACGGTTTCGGTTCCAAAGCGTACAAAACTTATACGTAACGGATGTCGATGAGAATCTCGTAAAGAGGTACAGAATTCCAAACGAATATGAGGATTGACAAATAACGGATATAAGCCCTAGTCCATTCACGTACCAACCTCAGGCAGTTCCCAAGACGTCGTATGACTTCAATAAGTTCAAATTATATGATCTCGGTATTATCACGTTGATCAGGCGTCATAATACTTGCATCACATAACAAGTTCTTATTGTCATCATATTCTGCCTCGGGTCATGACAAACCACATAACCAATATCACACAAAACATATCACATACAGATAACAAGTAACATACCAAAGCAGGCCAGATCACATACATACAACATATACTACATCAAACAACTTACCATGTCACCAAAGAAGAAGGCCACCAACTTGCATAAAACGGTTCTTCATGACTCATTACTGAGGATTCAAAGGAAAAGCTGAGATATCACCAAAATGCTAAACGATAAAACTTCACGATTCAAACCGAGTTCTGAACGTATCAAAGAAAAGCAATACCGATCAAAATCACTTAACAGGATATCAAACCGCCTCCAATCATGTAAGGTATAAACGCATGACAAACGAATAGGAGTAACACAAGTCGCGCCCAAATCATATGAAGTAGATGAACCCTCTCAGCCACCGGTTGAATCTTGTCTCCGTCTTTTGCATCTTTGGTTGGTCCGTCCAGCTTCCTCCAGCAGCATCCTGATGCATTCAGCAGCACGGCAGTCGGGTGTGGCTTCTGCTTCACGAACCTCTCCAGCTCAGAGACTGTTGCAGCAACACAGGTTCGGCACCATCATCTTCGGCTCCATGGTTAGTCTCCATCTAACGATCGACAAACGGATGTGCGAAATTAAAATAGCAAAATTCGATGCGAAAAGAAGGAGGCCAAATTAGTGAAGACAAAAGAATATCGAAGTCAAATCTGAATGACAATCAAAAGGAATCGAAAAAGATCAGAACAGACGGAAGCCTAATGTCTACCCAGTCCTCACAGGTCAATCCTAAGGTCAACAAGACGAAACCTTAGCTCTGATACCATAATTGTAACACCCCAACCCGGCAAGGGTAGAAGTGTCACATTCTGGTGTCATATCAGAACATACAAATAAAATTTTACAAGCGGAAGCCTTTTTAAAATGAATTACCAAGTCATATAAACGGATGACTTACAAAGAAAATACAAAATCCAATATGTCTAAAATAAAATGAAATCCCAAACAATAGCCCATCAAAATAAATCCAACATAATAAGGTGTCTAGGGTTGGTCCACTCAGATAATCCAACTCTCAGCCCATCGAAGCCCATCTTCAAACCTAAAACCTGCCGCAGGAAAAGAAATGCGGCTGAGCTTAAAAAGCCCAGTGAACAAATATAACAAAACGAAAGCTAAATAAAATCTGAAATGCGAAATGAAAACAATGGAAACGGATAACAAAGTCGCAGTGAAATGAGGACAATGAGTCAATGAGGACCCTGCAGAACACAATTATACAGATATCCAAAGCACCTATAACAAGGAGAACGAAGCAAAGCAAAGCATCATGACAAGCATACAAGCACATACAAACCAGGCATACAAGTACTGAAACATAAGCAAGCATAGCAGACGTCATATCCACACAACATATACAGCATACAATCAATTCAGGAAATCAGAAGACATACAAGCCAAACAGATATCTACAGGAAAGCGGAAGCAATTAATTAATAAGTGAGCATGGCAATTCACACAGGTCAAAAAGTATATGTTGAGAACATAACCAGTATCATATCAGTAGTCAAAACATGGCAGTCACACGTAATAAGTAGGAATACAGTATGAACACTATAATTAAATGAAGTAGGGACATAGCAGGGCAATTGAACGCGTTAACAAGCCAAACATCATAAGTTGAACCATTTAACCAAATCAATCCGTAGTATAGACAGATATGTAAACATGGCGGGTCAACCATAAGCGGATAAGGATACAACGGATAGTCATAGTCCACTAAGATTATCTGAATGAAGTACACATAACAAACAGACAAAACTATCGATTTCACACTAGCATGGTCACCAGACAATTCAGAGGGTCACATAATAGTGAGATCACATATCATCAGATGAAAACAGGTAACTCAGATGACCGCATATTAATCACATCATAGCAGGATAATCATTAGTCACATAATACATAAATAGCATAAACAAATCAAATAAACACCTAATAACCCAGTACGTGAATGGAACGATAGTCTGAAGTACGGAATGAAAGTGTAATAGATCAAAGCAATGGAACATATATATATTGGTAGTAGAGTGAGTCATATAAGGGTATTGGGTAAAGGACAGTCAATTCAGAATATGGTGCAGTGGGGAATCTAGAAGGTTCAATATAGGTATATCAAAAGTGTAAGGGTTGTCAGAAATCTATCCCGAGCCAACAAAACAAACCATACCAATAGTGGCAATAGCAGCCAAGTAACCAATAGTAACCATTGTATTCGGAGGGGTGACCTCGGAATACCAAACCAATAGGAGGGGAGACCTCAGTAACCAGTGGAGTAGCTAGCTCCCAAAATGTGAGGGGGTGTATTGCACACACGCACCACATCACCAAAACAATATATCAATATCAATACAATACAAATATAGGATGCATCCATACCTGCAAAAAACAAATAGTGGCCATACAATATATCCAAAGCGCGCATAATCAATACAAATATGGGGACGGTGTGCAACATCACTCGTGCACACTGGAGTCATGCCATTGGTGCATCAATGACACGGACATGGAACCCCCATGCCTAGTTAATGGCTCGGGTATCAATCTGAAGGGTCAGACAAAAGTTCAAAGTGTAGCGATATATAGGTCTTCATAAACAAAGGTGCAATATCAGTAGTTCACAATTCAGAGGTTCATAGCAATAATTAAATATCAAGGTCCAATATCAATGTTTCAATAACAAAGTTTCAATAGCACACATATAATAGCACAGGTCAATAGCAAAAGTTCAATAGCAAAGGGTTCAATAACGAAAGGATCAATAACAATGGTTCAATATCAAAGGGGTCAGCAGTAAGCAAAGGTTCAATATCAGAGGATCAATATCAAAGGGTCATATCATAAGGAACCATAGAAATGGAATATTATAAACGAAGCAAAGTTAAAGGATCGGAAAATCATGAGGAATCCCTACTGAAAAGGGATAGAATATCTGTACCTCAAAGCGTGTGCACGAGAGCAACGCACACAAAGCCAATTCACAATCTCTCCCTCTTCACGATCTCTACATAAATTAATAATTATACGTATTATTTATAATTCCTCAAATGTCGAAACGGTCTTTTAATATTCGGATGACATACTTAACATATTTTAGTGTTTTAAGTTATAAAATAATAACGTGCTTTTTAGACAATATCCGAATAATGTTATGACAATTGACGGGCGCGGACCACCTTCAGAAATTACATAATAACACTACTATATTATGTTATACAGTTCCTTAAAATTGCCAAAGTCCAAAATTAATGAAAGTCCAATGCCGAAATCCAATTCACCAAACCAGGCCCAATGCAACTGAGATTAACCAAACCCAAAATAAATGAAATGGAGAAAGCCTAGACGTAAATAGGATGGGCGAGGATAAACGAGACCAAAATCCCCTACGTCTAACTCTTTTGTACTAACATTTTATGACTATTTTAACCCACATCCATGCACACTATTTTGACTCCAACTACTGAACATAAATATGAAATATCAAATCTCAAACAGCCACTTTTTAGCCTGACCTCGACACTATCGCCCTCGTTTTAAACAAATTCATGAATGTCCATGTTAACGTGACTCTTGAGGTGTGAAATAAATCCATATTCAAGATTTTAGCAGGTATTACTTTACATTTAAGCTTTGGATTTTTATCGTACACATGTATACTGGCGGATAGATTTAAGAAGCAAGGAGATGTGAGAGTACCTTGGCAGCAAGGTCACGAGACCAAAAGGGAAAAACAAGACCCACGAATATAATGTAACGACCCACGACCACACAATCCAAAACCCGAAATAAACACCGCCTTATTGTTACCTTCGTACGGCTCCAACAGGAAGGAAAACAACCAGACCAACTTGTGATTATGGTTAGGGTTTTATGTGTGTTTTGTATGTGTAAAATTCGGTTGGAGAATGAGATGGATAGGGAAGATATAAGGAAGTAGTGGCCGAGTATAGGGGAGTCAAAAGGAGGACCAACTTTATCTCCAAATCAGTTATGTTACTAAACTCCGAAAATCATGGGAAGAGTAAATGGGGCGCCATATTCTGCCGTGAATAGGGGGAAGGAGATTAGACCCAATCAATGTTTTCCAATTTACCATATTTACTATATTTTAGTTTTATTTGTTTAGTGTTAAGTGTGTATAGCAACTTATAAATGGTCCAAGTAACCTCATATTGTGTAATATTTACATTATATAACATGAAGGATAATAATTACTTTGTATAATTCATTTATAAGTTAAGTGTTTAACATATTCAACGAGCTTGACGCGTTTTACGTATTTCACAAATATTAGTTTGAGGGGTAAAATGGTCATTTAACACATTTACGATTTTTAGGGTTTTACACATATCTAAACGCGAGTAAACATTGATGAACTTAATACTTCTAAGTAATTGAAGATATCCCGGGAAGACAAATGTTATTACCGCAGAGAAACTCAAGGTTTGACTCATGGCGAGTAAACTTGATGAACTTAATTCTTCTAAGTGATTGAAGATATCCCGGGAAAACATATGTCATGACCGCAGAGAAACTCAAGGTTTACTCATCAAGGCGTTTAGTGTTCTTATTCCAACTACGTGGGGGAAGAGATGTAAGAGTTAGTTTCTGATGATAAAAAGAGGTACACAAGTGTGTGATGATTTCGATGTTATCGCAATCATCAGGGGAGAGAGGATTGTGTACATTGGGGACGCTCAGCTGTTTCACTTGAGTGCTTAATCAGTGATTCATATATATAATCACTTATTCCGGAGTTGAAATCCGCAGAGATAGTCCTCCGCAGTGATAATCAGTGATTCGGCCTGCTTCTTAAATGTTATTGGTTATTCTCTCTTTGGGCATTCGGGTACTTCGGGTTCTTGAGCTTCATGCACTGTCTTCAGGGGGAGAGAAAAGTATACATCGGGGTTATTCTTTGGCTATTGGACTTAATCTGCTACTTCGATGGTATAAGTTTCTTTATCTTCGGGTATGTGTATTCGGGTTCGTGAGCTCTAGTCTAAGAGACTGACTGCATCAATTCATCTACTTGGGGGAAGTGTTCTCTTGACACTTTTTGGAATGGATCGCGTCAGACTTCAGTGGTAATGAAATTTGAGAAGAGTTATTTATGTGTGGGATGAAACGTTGCTGTTCTTCTATTGGATGATATAACCCCGAATGGAGATCCTCGATTATTGTGCTTAAATGGAGCAGCGGGATTTATGATAATGGTGTGCTTCTTCGTGCACCTGGCTAAGGCAAGCTTGAAATAGAGCTTCGAATCTGCTCATCTAATGGATTTTCGGTTTGGGGGGAAGCTGCCAAAGTCTCACTTTCAGATGGTTCAATTTCTTTCTTCGATTCAAGAGCCCTGGAAGCTTTGGTGGTGAATGCTTAAGAGATGATGACTTCTATATTCTACAACGGGGCTGTTCGATATCCTTATCTCGGTACTCGTATCATCATCCTTCTTAAACTATATCATCTATTCTATCTTTGTATATATTTATCAGAAAACCAAATACAAAAATATAAAACCAGCAAAACAAAATAGAAAATTATAAAATCATCAAAAACCCATAAAAATCAGAAAATTTAAAAATACCAAAAATATGTTTTTCTCAAGACATGTCTTCTGGTATCGATAACATCTGCGGTCTTAGAAATGTCATTCAATAATGGCACGGGACCATAGATGAAGTTCGAGCAGGAGGTGTAAATATTCTTTTTCCAAAACATGTCTAAAAATATGGCTTGCAGTTACTTCAGACTGTAACCCGTGCTTAAAACTATGGTTTGCTATTATTTCAGATAGCAACCCGTTCTTCAAGAGAGGAAAGTGCTGCGCTAAACCTATTTTCAATTATTTCATGCATTTATCCTAAAACAATTTGAGGAAAGTATGTCGAAGGACTGCTGTTCCTACTCAAATATTTTTCCATCTTAAATTCTTCAGAAAAATATTTGTTTTAACAAAAAATTGGTGGAAAATGAGTTGCTTGAAAAATCAATCAGAATCAGAGTTTTCGTATAATTTGAAAACTCAATCAATGACTTCAGCGCTTTTAAATCTTTTATAAAATGAGTCATTGATTGAGGGGGATAATGTTTTCAAATCAATATCATCTAACAGACTTATCTAATTATCCTACGTGCTTAACTGAAAAAGATGTTGACCTATGTTGAAGGACTAGGAATCTAGGATATGATAGTTAGGATTAGATGATTAAAGTTTGATGAACACATAATTCCCATGCCTTATATGATCTGATTGAATGTTTTTTGTTGAATTGACTTTCATTAGTCGATTGCTGTTTGGGTGATGTCGACCACCATATATCTGTTTGTGTTCACTAACGTATGCAGGTATTTTGGTATAAGAATGTTCCCGATCCGGATCCCACAATTGAAGATGATTGGATGCCGAAAGGAAAGGGTAACTATATCTTGGGTTGACAAATGAAGAAACGGAGCTTAATTGGACTTCTATGTGAGTTGGCATAAATGCAACGTAAGAGGTCTTACGGCATCAGCATATGGTTTTCTTCTAAGTGATTGAAGAAACAGAGCTTAATTTGACCTCAGTTGGCATTCAAAATGCAACGTAAGAAAAAGTCTCACTGCATCAGCAGATGGTTTTTCTTCCAAACCCTACAGCAAAAACAACGGAAGCTTCTCAACCACTAATGTATCTTTGTGTAGGATACCATTTTTAAACAATTTTTGAAAAATTTGAATAAAATTGTTTTGAAAATGGAAAAGTATCGTTTTTGAAAATAAATTGGACTAAATTTTGAAAATCACCGGACTTCAATTTTCAAAACTTAAGTCACTCAATCATCGACTACGGTCATCGATTGAGGGGGAGAGTGATTTATAATAATATATTTTCAAACGATATTTCTTCATATCAAGTCCGTTTTGTACAACAAAAAGTGGTGATCTAAAGATTTAATGTTATGTCATGGTATGATTTTCTTCAAAGGTCAAAGGTCTTTCAAAATGAAATTTTTTCTGTTCTTGTTTGATTGTGAAAATGTTTTATTTTACCTAAAAGATCTCTTAAAAAATTATCATACCTGACACTAACAATCTTTTAATGTCTAAATCTGTTCCACTATCAGAATTAAATTAATCTGAACACAGTTTTCTCCCATGTTTTCTAAACCTATTTAAATCACTTGGGATCCAAAATCTCAAAGGATTTGATATTTTTGATCGGGGGAGAAAATGTGATTTAAATATGAAATCTGATAACAAGTGATCGTTTTGACTCATTGTGCAGGCTGCTCTCTCATATGTGCTAAACGCTTTCGAATCTCGAAGCACATATTGAGGGGGAGCGAATGGTTTCTTAAATGGCTTTTGTGTTCGTGGATGTGCTTCAAAAGAACTCTTGCCTCTATGTGTTAAAATGATTTCTCTTATCCTATGCACATATTGAGGGGGAGAATTTACCAAGAAAATCAAATGGCTTTTTCTAATGAAAATAGTGATCAAAGAAAATATTTCAAATTCCTCTTGCCTCCATGTGTTAAACAATTTCTAAATCATATGCACATGTTGAGGGGGAGGTTTTCTAAATGATCAAAACTATTAAGGTACAAAATGCTTTGATCTTGTATCACATGTACCTTGATTGGTTTTTCCAAATGATTTTTCAATTGGTTTCATGAAGGAAAGAACAATACCAAAAGACCGACCAATTTACTTTATGCATGGTGTTATAAGGATGGCTAGGTTAGGTATTCGTTCCCACGATCCGCCAGAACCGGAGGGATCTACCTAGGGACAATCCACTAGATAGTGTAGAGTCCTTAGGTATATTGAAAAAAGGAGAAAAATGAGATATGGGAAGAGTGCGGACTGAGATAGAGCTAGAACTGGAATAAACCCAACAAGGTTCTAGTTATGAAGTCTCGGTAAGCACTGAAGGGGTTGAAGAATGAAAAAGAAATGAATGAGAAAAGGGTGAAAAGAAATAGCCCTCCAATAATTCAACCTTAGGGCAGAAACCGGGTTCAATTGATTTGCTACTGGTGGTTACTAAGGTAACACTGGTATTGAAGACAAGACATCATGGACCCAGTGATGCACTGCACTAAACTTCCCAAGCCACTCAAGTTCCTCTTAAAAGGGTTTGTTTCATTCTCACGGGGAACCGACATTATCTATCGACTTTCTCTTAGAGATTGTTGATATTGAAGAAGAAGACCCTCTCCCTAGTCTCCGGCATAGGAACCAAATGTGCACGATTGAGTCTAGAGCCAAGAGATCATCCACAATATCTCATTAGGACACTAAATTCTTGAAGACTTGCTGTTTCACACAATATGGAAAGTAAGTATATATTAAGAGTCCTACGCATTATCCTTGTGGTATTGCCAGAACATCCGAGTGATATATAAAAATATTCACAATGAAGATAGAAATCCTTCTAGAGCCAACATCAAACAAGCTCTTGGTGGGTGACATGTGAGATCTTTTCTAAAGATCAAGCTTGTGACAACTGGATTGAAACAATGGGGCAATTCACTCTTGAATCAACCTTGGTCCAGGAATGGAATTGACGAATGCTTTTGGAAAAACCATTCGATGTGCAAACCTTCTTTTCTCTAGCACGTCGAATGTGTACTTATGTTTTCAAACACAAAAAGTATCTCTGATTGAAAAAATGCTTTTGGAAAAACCGTTCGATGTGCAAACCTTCTTTTCTCTAGCACGTCGAATGTGTACTCTTTTCAGATACAAAAAGTATTTTTGATTGAAAATTGATCTTTCTCATAAAACCTTCGTCATATTGCAAAACTCTTTCTTCTAAGCAATACGCGATTGTTTTCAAATCAATTTTTCATCAATCAGTGAATCTCAATTCGCTGGTTCACTCACTCCGTGTTGTCTTCTTTGAGACGTTCCGATTTGAGAACGGCTAGAGCAGCTGCGAAACCCTGTCAAGGAGATTCTTCGAAATTATTCCTGATCACAGGAAGTACTTGTACTGATCAACCGGGAACCGTGGGCCGTGTACCTCAATTCAACGAAAGTGATCAAAGACAATTTCGTGTGTTTTATTGCTAACTGTTGTTTGCAGGTACATTTGGACGGTTGCAGCTAATCAGAATTGAGGAGTCAATCCAAAGCCGCATGCTCACAGCATCCACACTTAATTGAAGAAATCATGACTGGTGCATATCTATATAACCTGGCTCTGATATTTCATACTATGCCTCTGCTTCGCTGCTGCAAATATCATGAACCAGTAAGGCTTCCGCTACTCTGATGGAAAGATGTCATGATCCTGAAAGTGTGAGCATGTCGATCCGAAAGTCACAACTTCACATGATGACAACACAACAAAGGGTAATCCAGAGATTTACTGTGGCTGATGATCTCAATGAATGCTCGAAGATCATCAAAGATGTGGATCAGTTCAAAGACCTCCACTGAAAGTACAAAGCACTCGGACTTTGAAGTTGCACTACAAAAGCACAAAGATTGCGAAATTGAAGAATTGAAGTCTACGAGCTCAAGAACAAAGTCAAGAATAGAATGCTAGGATTCGAAATGTAAAACATGGGGTGACCTCCCTTAGGGGGAGATTGTTAGGAATTAGAAAATTCCATTGTGAAGAGTCGGTCACCCCAAATATTATCTAGCATAAGTTAGCTCGTAGACTTGTCGTTATTTACGTTATTAAGTAGTTTATTAGTTAGTTTGTAGCGTAGATTAGTTTAGTGCAACACCGTGGAGGAAGGACGAGTCTTTACCCACTGTATGCCTGATCCACAGGCCGATAGGAGGTCGTGTATTCTGTAACTATAAATACCCCTTCCATCCATGGAAGGGGTGGTGCTTTTCAATCTAATATTCCTTACTTTTGTATACCAAGTCTCTAGCAAGAAAACACCCAACTCTCTACTTCTCTCTCTAATGGCAAACATGTATTTTGATCATCCAAGACCACCCGAATCATCAAACACAATAAATATATCGATCCTACATAGAAACAGACATTTTTGGTTTGGAAACCGGTTTGGGAACATTTGTTTTCTCCTCAGTCAATGGTTTTGCAAACTTAGTATCCACAGCCTTTCCTTTTTGACATTCCAGCTGAGCTCTCAAAAGATCATTTTTCTCTTTCATGTCATTGTAGGCACGCTCATACGACAGTTTGTCATACTTGCATTCCTCAGTTTTTCGATCAAGTTGTTTAAAATATGAGACATTTTATTTTTCAAGTTTTTCAAGGGCTTTTTCATATTTTGAAACAATTTCGGAGGTCTCAGACTGGAGTCTTTCATGATCTTCAACAGAATATGTTTGCAAAATGATGGACATAATATCAGTAGTCAGAACATCTTCTATAACAACTCGTAAATTTCCCTATCGATTTTTCGCGACTATATTTTTTTTATTTATTATTTCTTTTTTTATAATCACGACCAGTTACGGCTAAAATATAAAAACGAACTACCAATACCAACGACATTATTTTTATAACAGTTTTTCGAAGACGCTTCCAAAAATATAATTTTTATATTTTTCGGACACCCGGAGAATACGTTTACGCGGAGACCCGACAACATACGCAGTACAAGTTATACAGTATTAATAACTAAACAAAACAAATAAAAGTATCCTTATCCCCTTATCTACCCACGCCTGCTTCTTTTCTTTCTCTGCCTTCCCCAGAAAACGCTCCCACAACTGCCACCCTTTCCTCCATTTTCGTCTCTCCCTCTACCTCCTCTGCATACGCTGCTAGCCTCCCCCAAAAAGAGTAAAACCTCCAAACTTCTTTCCCCCACTTCAGAAGTAACCCCAACCATATTTAAATCACCCTCTTGGCTTTACCCATGGAAGAGACGACAAAACTAAGGTCCCCTTTGTCTCCTTTGGACCACGACATGAAGATAACAACAAGAAAGCCACGTGAAGGCCTGTGCTTGGTGGGGAAGATTACTCAAAGAGGATCCTTATCATCTTCAAGACCAAGAAAGAAGTGGACAAGACTTCCTAGATGTATATCTATAAATAAGTTCGAGTTTTACCACAGATTCATTCATCTCACCAAAAATTTGAAATTAGGGTTCATACAAATCAAAGGGGTTTTCAAAATTAGGTTAGGGGTTTTGTTATTGGATGCATAAGGAAGGTTTCCCAAGTGTTTAATTGCTTCAATTCATCTCGGGTCTCTCCAATTGGAGCTTTTCGTTTTCGGTTCTTCATCAACTCGACCCCCCGATTGTGTTTTTGTAAGATTGATATTCTTGTTAATTTAGAATGTTAATTTAATTTGTTAATTTAACTTTTGGTATATTTCGAATTTCTTTTTATGACGATTTGGTAATGTTGGTATATTGTTGTTGTTGTTGTGGCTTGTCAAGAACCAGGAAAAAAAAAGGGAAAGAAAAGAAAATACTAATAATAATAATTTACAACAAAAACTAAGATTGGCTTTTCTTGAGAGATGTTACTTCAATCTAAATAACTTATTTAATAGCCTAATTAGAAAGGGTAGTAACTGAGTTGCAATATAATTGGTCCTTTTCCTTTCTTTTGATCGAAGCCCCATCAGTGGGTATTCTCTTTTTGTTGTTTTTGTGCATATAAATTTATTTCACGGTTTACTCAGTAAAATAGTCAAGTTTATAAAAAGTGGTTGTGTCTTGTTTTGTATTGAAGGAGTTGCTCGAGTCCAATAGTAAATAACTAAATATGATGGTTACTCATTTGTCTCACAAGCTAACTTCAAAACAAAAGTAAACAAATTGTTAAACTTTTAATCTGTTGAAATTGAGAAATCATTTTTGGGTTGTGTTGTGATTGGATTATTGCCAAGTTCCAACCGAGACTCAATCAGGGTGTCGTGGGTTGCCTTGTTGCTACATCGAGTCTTCTTTCAAGCTAGCAAGAGTGCGTCAAAATGATATTGAGTATGAAGGTTTTGGTTTTAAAAATCCTTATTTTACACTTTTCTATTTGGGTGATTAAATATACAAAGTTTGTTATGTCTAGTGGCTTTTGTGTTGGACCGAGAGAAACAACAACAGTGGGTCGAGCCCACTCGAATCTAATCTTGTGTTAGAATTTAAACTCATTTTTAAGATTTTGATTAACATTACCTAGCTTGGTTATATTTTTGCCTAAATACTAAATTGCAACTGGTCAAAATCCTTGTAGAACTTAACACTTGGAAGTAAATATTAAGTCTAATAGCTTAGTAAGGTTTAGGTAAAATAAATATAGTTGTGTCCAAAACTGTTATATATATATATATATATATATATATATATACCTATCGGTTACAAGAGTAATAAAACTTATAACATTAATAAACCTATGTTTTAAAATAATGTTTCAACTTCGGAAAATACTTACAAAAACTAATCCATAGATATTCCGTCTCCAAAGTTATAAGAATTATTTTGACAAATATAGTTTCGATATGATATTAACTCTAGTATATATATATATATATATATATATATATATATATATATATATATATATATATATATATATATATATATATATATATATATATATATATATATATATATAAATGACATATTAAAAACCGACGAAAGATTTTTATTAAACTTGCACATACATATATCAACTATATGTAAGACTTTCAAGATAAATATTAATTCGATATCTTTTATAAAATAAGACATATATTTTTGTGAAAGCCGTCGTTAAAAAAAAAAAAAAAAAAACTATATACATATACATAAGCGTACTTTTGTCAACTAAAACAAATCAACTACATTATAATGTTATTTCGTCAAATTTTTCCAAATAAATCAATATCATATTTTCATCCAACTTTTATCACTATCGATTTATAGCCGGAATATACTCTTTTCAACGTCATTTTAAACCAATTCTTATTAGCCAAATTATACTATTTTGAAATTAATACCTTCAAAAACTTAACGACAACACAACAATGACAACAACAACACATCATGTAAATTAAATGAAGTAAATAGACTTTATTTAGCTTGGAATCTGAAACCGAGATTTACCGCACTAATTTAGGTCGCGTGTTGGAGCTACTTGTCACTTGATCTCCTTGTGCTTATTCACTACTGCTAAGGTGAGTTTATAGCCCCACTTTTACTCTTATTTACTTGTTTTATAAAACTATGGGGTGAGAAACATGCAAAACTCTTTTCGGACCTGAAACTGAAAACACTATTACGTGAAACAACCTTGAATCCCAACTATGCTACCGTTAGTTCCCATTGGGGAGGCGCGATTGTTATGAATAGATCTATTGGGGATGACACCCCCGTTCAAGTTTGACCGGATAGGCAAACGTCGGGCGTATATCATATCGTATTGATTGAGTGTATTGGAAATACACTTGCTGGGCTTTTATTTATCATGCTTCTAGATGCATGCACACTGTCGTAGTTTCGGTCGCATGAACTTGGTACTAGCGTAATAGCCTTTTTGCATATAGTGTCATTCACGGAGATGCTATATGTGCAACTGTGGTCCAACTTGATTTTCGAAACTTAAACCTATGAACTCACCAACCTTCACTACAAGAAAAGTGGCTTTTTAGGACCCCCATAAGCGTCATAAAATGGTACTTTTTAGGACCTTTCATTTAATAGGACCAAGGATGAAAGCGTTTCATGTAAGGCGGTTGTAATAGGTCCAAAGCGTCCTAACCCTTATGAAACCAATTTTATGGTCGTATTATATGTCTATGAACAACACAAATAGCATCCTAATAAAACCATATTAGGACACTTTTACAATGTTTTAACATGTGATTACCTACTTTTATTCTTTTGAGACACATAAAAACGTCCTTAAAAGTATTGTTAGGACGCTTATGATGTAACATCATAGCTATTTTAGCAACCAAGAAAAGGGTACTAATAACTCAAATAATATTATGATACCAATTTTATGGTCGCAGTTTAGGTCTATAAACAACACAAATAACGTCCTAATAAAAACATATTAGGACACTTTTCCAATGTTCTAAGATGTGGTAACCTACTTTTAATCTTTTGATACACATACAAGCGTCCTTTAATGTTAATTCTTAGGACGGTTATCATATACCATTATAGTTACTTTAACACCAAGAAAAGGGTCCTAATATCCCAAATACGATTATGAAACCAAATTTATGGTCGCATAATATGTCTATGAACAACCAAATAACATCCTAATAACAACATATTAGGACACTTTTACAATGTTGTAAAATGTTGTTACCTAATTTTAATCTTTTGATACACATACAAGCGTACTTAAAAGATAATTGTTAGGACGCTTATCATATAAATTGGTAGGTTGTTTGGGATAGCTTATCAAAACCGCTTATATTATATTTGGGTCATTTGGTATTGCTTATTCAGACTGCTTATAAACAACTCCTATAAATAGCTTTAAGCAATCACAAACAGTTGTTTATATGTAGTCTCAATAACAATCACAAACAACCCGAATATAACAAAAGCAATTTCGATAAGTAACCCCAAACAACCCCTATAAGCAGTTAATTTGAAAAGCAATCCCAAAAAGCCATATAAACAGTTACTTCATTAAGCAATCCCAAACGGCCCTTGTAATCAGTTAATCAAAGAGCAATCCCAAACAACCCCTATAAACAATTAAGTCAATAAGCAATTGTAGACAGTCTTGTGAATCATGTAATGATGTAACCCAAGCAAAATATATCATTGATAAGTATCCATTTCAAATTTGTAATCTCTTTGAAAATTAAGTGGTCTGTACAGCAATCACAGATAGCCACTAACACTGAAGGGAAATCAAGAGTGGACTTGCACACGCTATAGGAGCATAAAAGGTAGATCACGTCAGAAGATTGAGAGCAGAAGGTGGCACCACACGCTCGATCTCCCTTCCTCTTAATATATCAGTTGCAACCGAATTGAACCGCTATGAAAATATTTCCAAAGTACCTGATCATCCAAGTAGCAGTTGTTAAAACAATTGTTATAACAAATTATTAAAACAAGCACAAGTATTAACATGTACACATAAGCTTGTTATCATTCAACAACTTTGAGTCATTACAACATTCTGAAGGTTGTTTGAGTCATTACAACATATCATTGAACATGTTTCAATCATGTACACATAATCAATATACTTCTCTAGAAGATAAATGCACCATACCTCTCTATTGGTAACTTTCATAGTGGATTTGCGGCTGGTCTTTTCTTCGACATGACGACATTCATATTAGTTACTTACTCCTTGTGCTGATCTTGAGTTCATCCATTAGACCTAGGAAGTTGCAGATGTTACTATAATTTATTAAACATTGTTAAGCTACATTACATCGACACCAACACAAATTAAATTTAAGAGAGCCAATAATTTGGAATTATATTATATATATACAACAACCGATTGCATCAAATTCATGACACAATAAATATATTCATCTTTACCATTGACAATATTGGTGCTAAAAACGGCCTACCGTTATTTCAGATTCGAGAAACCAACTATATTATAAATATGATGATTAGCTGCAGTTGTAATAAACAAAATTGGTGAACAAACGAATGCATAGATTCTATGAGGATTAGATGTGTCGTTAATACGTACCACTAATTTAACATGATGAGGTTCAAGTAAAAGATACGTAGAATGAAACGAACTAGTACTCAAGGCCTCGGAAGCCAAGGAACCTTTATAGTAGACCCGCAACCAAGAAAGATGTACACCAATGACCTTTTCAACAAGAAACATAACCATACAACATTGATTTATCTGAAGGATTTCGTTTCAACTTCCAACTGAACATCATCTCAATTCTCAACTGAAATCATGATACTAAAAGTATTATTTCAATAACATTTAATAAGTAGTAAGATTTCAATAACTAAAAGTAGTAACAATAACAGCTTTTAATAAGTAGTAACATTTCAATAACTAAAAGTACACAATAACAGCGATCCGGTTTCTTATAAAACCCTCGGGACATTTTATTGGTTTCGATATATCAAAAAGGCAAAAATACAAAAATCATTGACATAACAACTTTTATATTGTTGGATCTAAGTTAGTTATAAAAGCAATTGACTTGTGTACCTCTTTGGAGTGATGAAGACATTCAAAAACTCGTAACATATTCCTTTGTTCCCTGTTATCCCCCATCCAGACGCCATTGATTATTTTGATCTTGTTTTGAGGATTTTTTTGACCTACGAAATGAAATGTTGATGACGAGGGTTGATCCCGGTGTATGATGGGCCGGGCCAGCGTTGTTAAAAGGTCATGTGTAACTGTTTGCAAATTTTCATAAAACAAGGATCGCTTCGGATCCGCCGCGTTGCGGCGGGGTATTTTGTATTTTCAGGTATACGCGTTTCGCGTTAAATTTGTAAAGAGAACGGAACAATTTTCAATTTTTTATTTCGAGGTACACGTTTTTTGCATCAAACGTGTAAAGAAAATAGTATATACAGCAAAAAGTGCTAAAACCTGGAATTTGTGCCTGGATGTTGTCGGGGCGCATTTTTGGCGGCTGTATAAGCTTGTGTGGCTAAACCCACCCAAACATACCAATTTCAGCCCACTTCAACACCTACGTTAGCCCCCATTTCAGCATCCCAACCGCACCCATCTGATCCCCATTTCAGTCCCCAATCTACATGTTAGCACAAATATGATAAGTATGATAAGAGCAAAATATGATAAGTAATACAATATAAGAACAAAAAACAGAAAGAAGTGGCATGAAATATAAACGATCAGTTATTACATACTTACACTTCTTGTTGGATTGCATGTGTTATAAAAACCTTCAATGTGTTGAAGCAGACTCCGTACTCAACATCGTCTACAGCGTCACTGATCTAAACACTAAAACAACGAAACCGTGACCAAACAATCCAAACAGGAGACCATAGTTTAGGTGAGCAGTACCAAAAAAATGCCTACTGATATTATTTTCTAAGCTGTACTTCCGCGGCCTAATTAACTTATACAACTAATGTGTAACATCTTTGATATCTTGAGACGTAGAAAGTTTTTACGTCAATGATGCGTCACTCAGTTAAGCAAACACTGACGACCTAATTTACCTTGGGACATAGAACGCTAGAGCCTAACGTTACCTTGCCAAACTATTACGATATAACAAAGCCAGTCGACTATTGCAGTCACCATCAATACGAAAACACCTAAAATAATTTCATGTCAAATCAGATTAGAAGTAAGGTACCTTGTTAACACAGTGAAAATGATGAAGATGAAGATATCGATGATAAGTTTTAGATGCATAGGTTGTTCAGTCAGTTATACTTCTACTCACCTGTGGTATGCTACTTGGAATGAATTATAATTTGTTTGAAGTTTTTTTTATTAATATATTTCACGAAAAAGAACAACACATATATGCAGTAAATAATCTTTAAGAAAAATTACCTTGAGAACCAAAACGACACTAATGATGTGCGAAGCCGAATGAATCTGCACCAAACCCCGTACTACTCCTAACTTTCGCCTTCCGTATTTTGCCCTTCCTCCTTCGCTCTACTGCGACGGATCGCGTTCGCTTATTTGCCCCTATAAAATCCATGAACATTTCAAAATAAAATTGGTCAAACACCTATTAGATGATAACTTATTTGCTGATATACTCGTACCTGTATGACCACCATAATCGCAAAACATTTGAATGTTAGCCTTTTAAGCTTCCTGGCACGTAACAGACTCGTCGCCCCTTTTTTTGGCATTGTTGGCCCTCTGGTATGATGTCGTTGTGCCTTCAGCCAAGTTCTCATAAGGGTCGCCTTATGTATCGATCTAAATGTCGCTACAACAAACACATTTATTAAGCAACAGAGTAACCAAAGGACCAAAAGAAGTGCCATTAACTGAATAATTTACCATTAAATTCAATCTTCAATGCTTGGATTTCATCAGATCTCCATGGAAGTACCCCAAAATGAAGGAATGTGTGTAGAACGTGTTGAAAAAGTGGTGTGTCGTAAACTGATGTGTTGGTAAATCTGGTTCGCTGACTCACCGGTGTTTGATGTAGTACCTACGCGATGCCGAAAAACAGATAAATGTACTAATTTGCTGGGTTCCCAAGCAGTAGCCAAACGCCCCTGCTTTTGTAGTATAGTAAGGGTATTTAGTTTTGGCACACACGGTTCTCGTCAATAAAAACCAACTAATAATTTGATCCTAAAAAACGCAGCAATGAAATATTAACAATAAAAACATTAACATGAAAACATGAGCTCAAACAACTACTGGTTTTACAAAGCATTTGTGGTTACCTGTAATTAGACTTGCTGTGAGAAGTTGATGACCGACGTTTGCAGATACGCCTTTCTAAGGACGATGTACCTGTAAGGACATATTTTGAACTCGAAGCCCATCAATAATCTTAACATCTCTATAATCCAATAACAAGCAAAAAGACAGTGATGATTTTTCAAAAATTTGATGAATACCAAATAACAATCAAATATCCACTCCAACTTACCCTGTTAAGTTATATCACTACCGGAGCATGCGTTATTCAAATCTTGCTTGCTTTTCCTGAAACCCGCTAAAAACTGTTAAATCAGGTACGCAACAACAAAAGACTAATAAAAAATGAGGAAAAACAATCACTTTACCTATAATAAGACCACAATTACCTGTTATGGGCAGGCTACCAAGTAATAAGACTAAGTTCATAATTACCTGTTATAAGACCACAACCACCTATAATAAGGTTCGTTTATATCATGTTATTGCAACTAAAAGGAAAAACTAAGTTCATGATAAGACCACAATTACCTTTTATTGCAACTAAAAGGAAAAACTAATCATAAACTTAATGTTATGTTTACCTATAATAACTTTACGCAGTTAAATGGGCATCCTTTACACAGTTACGTGTATGACAAAGTACGTAACTGGGACAACGAATTGTTTTAGCGAACAGTAAACGAGCATTCATTGCAAAAGTATTTTTCTTTAGAATAAAAATTGTAAGTTTTAGTGTCCTTTTTCTTGCATAAATCTCAAAGTCCACATACACTATAACCAAAAATCAGAAGTCGACAGCAATTGGTAAGACGATCCGAGAGTATGTGTGTGTTTATTCATGACTCAAATTAAAATTACAGAAAAGGGAAATACCAATTTAGATTCAAAAGACAGCCATCTTCTCCTCGCATCTCTCATGAAAGTGTGGGTCGGTATCTTCTATACCTGCTGCTTCGTCTCCGGTTGATGTTATCTGGTTGTTTGAGAATTATCTGGAAAAAGCGACGTATTGTAGAGGCGGTCAGGTTAACAAAGGCCACGTATGAAGGAGAAAGCAATGTATGTCGGCAGAAGCAGTTTCGGACCAGAAAAACGCAAGCTTTTCCAGAGTAACGGGCTCAAGAGAAACGCAAAAAAAACAGGCCCATAAACAGAACAGCCCTAAACGACGCAAGTGGGCGCCGTTTCATGACGCCAAATTATATATATATAGTAATAGCTTACATAAATTGAAAGAAGAACGTGTTCAAAAAGAAATTGAAATAAGAAGTAGGGAGGGGGTGTTCATCGGTTCGGTTATCGAGTTGTTCAATTTATTCGGTTTAGTTATTTTGGTTAAATTTTTTTTAGTAAAACCGAAAACCAAACTGAACTAGAATTCAACCGAACCTAACCAAATCTAAATTTGAATTAGCTTCGGTTTTCGGGTTGACCCGAATTACACCATTTATATTTTTTAAATATTATTATATAGATTTTAGGAAAAGAATATTTCAAATATGAAAAGTGTTTTTTATATTAGAATAAAATTTTAATGGTATTTTCTTATATAGAAATATATAAAAACTATATATTTATATAAATTCGGTGTTTGATTGAAATAGCCAAAATCATGTCCAAACAAAAAACTGAATTTTTTGTTCGATTCGGTTATAACTTTGGTTATGTTTTGATCGGTTCAGTTCGGTTTGATTTATTCAATTATTACCCAAACAATGCACACTCCTAAGAAGAAGCGTCATGCATCATGTAAGTTTATAATGTCAAACTTTTATGTACCGCCATGCAACAACTCGATAAGTATATTTTATAACCTGTGCGACGGATAACTTTGTAAAGTTTGAAATCCACAAGCTCAAACTTATCGATGATATCAATGTCACAAATTGCTATCTAGCATGCGCTTTTACTTAATTTGAATCAGAATCACAATTTCTAATTAGAGTTAATTACATAAATGGTCACAGTGGTTTGGTCATTCTTTCACTTTCAGTCACTAAAGTTTTTTTTACTGGTTCAGTTACTGTGGTTTGCATATGTTACGGATCCAGTCCATATCCGAATGAAATGACCAAAATGTCCTTGTCATCTTCTTTTTCAAATCTTTTGACAACTAAGTAACGACCGTTAGTCCTTTATACGTTTTCATTCGTATTTACACGTTTTCGTCCGTATTTACACGTTTTCGTCCGTTTGTACACGTTTTCGTCCGTATTTACACATTTTCATCCGTATTTACACGTTTTCGTCCGTATTTACACGTTTTAGTCGGTTTTTACACGTTTTCGTCCGTTTTTACACGTTTTCATCCGTATTTACACGTTTTCGTCCGTTTTTACACGTTTTCATCCGTTTTCACACGTCATCCATTTTCAACACGTTTTATCCGTTTTTACACGTTTCATCCGTTTTACACGGTCTCATCCGTATTTACATGTTTTCATCGCATTTACACGTTTGTCTGTTTTCACACGTTTTCATCTGTATTTACACGTATTCTTCCGTTTGTACACGTTTTCGTATGTTTTTACACGTTTTCGTCCGTATTTACACGTTTTCGTCCGTTTTACACATTTTCATCCGTTTTTACACGTTTTCGTCCGTTTTTACACGTTTTCATCGGTTTTTACACGTTTTCGTCCGTTATACACGCTTTCATCCGTATTTACATGTTTTCATCTGTATTTACACGTTTTCGTCCGTATTTACACGTTTTCGTCCATTTTTACACGTTTTCATCCGTATTTACACGTTTTCGTCTGTTTTTACATGTTTTATTCCGTTTTTACACGTTTTGTCCGTTTTTACACGTTTTCATCCGTATTTAACACGTTTTCGTCCGATTTTACATGCTTTCATCCGTTTTTACACATTTTCATCCGCATTTACACATTTTCGTCCGTTTTTACATGTTTTCATATGTTTTTACACGTTTTCATCCGTATTTACACCTTTTCATCCGTTTTACACATTTCATCCGATTTTTATACGTTTTCATCCATTTTACACGTTTTCGCTGTATTTGCACGTGTATAAACGGATGAAAATGTATAAAACAGACAAAACATGTGAAAATGACCGAAAACGTGTAAAAACAGACAAAATTATGTATGAATGGACGAAAACATGTAAATACGGATGAAAACGTAAAAACGCGACAAAACGTAAACACTAAGAAAACCTGTAAAACTGACGGAAACGTGTAAAACGGACAAAAACGTGTAAAATTGGAGGAAAATGTGTAAATACGGATGAAAACTGTAAATACGATGAAAACATGTATAAATGGACGAAAACGTGTAAATACGGATGAAAACATGTATAAATGGACGAAAACGTGTAAATATGGATGAAAACGTGTAAATACGGATGAAAACATGTATAAATGGACGAAAACGTGTAAATACGGACGAAAACGTGTAAAACCAACAAAAACGTGTAAAAGCGGACGAAAATGTGTAAATACGGACGAAAACGTGTAGTTACGGATGAAAACGTGTACATACGGATGAAAACGTGTAAAAACGGATGAAACGTATAAAAACGGACGAAAACGTGTAAAAACGGACGAAGACGTGTACATATGGATGAAAACGTGTAAAAACGGACGAAAATGTGTAAATACGGATGAAAACGTGTAAATACGAACGAAAATGTGTAAATACGAACGAAAACGTGTAAATACGGATGAAAACGTGTAAATACGGATGAAAACGTATAAAAACGGACGAAAACGTAAATACGAAAACGCGTAAAACCGACGAAAACGTGTAAAAACGGACGAAAACGTGTAAATACGGACGAAAACGTGTAAAAGATAAGGACAATACAAAGACAGATAACCCATACATAACTTCCAAAAGATTGAGACATATAACAATACAAAGACAGATAACAAGTGTCCTATTATGGTGTATCAAGTTTTGATACCCAAGTATCAAGTGTCATACTAACTAATGTTTAAATAAAACTTTTGTAAATAAGCGTTCTAAAAAACTGATGTTTTATGACTCAAATAAAGGAGTGTTCTATTATGGCGTAGGATAATAAAACCACAACAAATAAGCGTACTATAAAGGTTAATGATAAAAGACACAGTTGTTAAGGGTCCTGTTAATTTTTTTTCAAATAAAACTTTTGCAATTAAGCGTTCTATAAAACTGAATAAGCGTTATAAAAAGCGGATGTTTTACGACTCTAAAAAGATGTGCCATATTGTGGTGTATCATAAACAAACCATTATGAATAAGCGTTCTATAAAGGTTAACGTTATAAGACGCTATTGTCAAGGGTCCTATTCACTTTTCTTATAAAAAAACGTTTGCGAATAAGTGTTCCATAAAACCGATGTTTTATGACTCAAATATCAAGTGTCTTATGATGGTGTATCAATCTATGGGACCCAAGTGTCAACTGTCATATTAAGTTATGTTTTAATAATACGTTTGCGAATAAGCGTTTTAAATAATTAATGTTTTATGACTTATATATCAAGTGTCCTATTATGGTGTATTGTAATAAAACTATAATTAATATGCATCCTTTAAGGGTCCTATTAAGTTTTGTTATAATAAAACTTTTGCAAATAATCGTTTTAAAAAAATGATGTTATAAAACCATTGTACATAAGCGTCCTATAAAGGTTAACGTTATAATACCCACGTGTCAAAGGTCCTATTAAATTTTGCTATAATAAAACTTTTTGTGAATAAGCGTTTTAACTAACTGATGTTTTATGACTCAAAACTCAAGTGTCCTATTATGGTTTATTATAATACAACAATAATGAATAAACGTCTTATAAAGGTAATTTATTAGGATCCATATTTTAAGTGTCATTTTAAGTTATATGATAATAGGACCCCAAATCATCGACCATCCTATTATATACCTTTTTAGGACATCGCCTAAGTAGCAAATATTTAAAAAGGACCATAAACGCTCATATGTCCTATTAAACAGTTTTTTAGGACTCCATTATCATACCGTCCCACACAAAGGGTCCTAAAAAGCCACTTTTGTTGTAGTGCTTTGTGTTGACATTTTAGCATGTTTTTCTCAGGTTTATTACTTGGCGTAGGCAATGGCAAATGCATTCGTTGAAGACTGGCATCCGAAGTGTTTCCAATCATATTTAATACAACTTTTAATGGGACAACATATATTTTTATGGGCTTTACCTCCGCACTTTGAAACAATAATGTAAAAATATTTCTTAAATTAATATATCTTTTGAAAATGGAATAGAATTTTCCATTCTTTATTACCTTGTGTTGTGTATATTGATTTAGTAGCACCCCATGACCCGAACGCTTCCGCTATGAAATTTTGGTGGTGTTACAGATTGGTATTCAGAGCCAAGGTTATAGAGAATTAGGTATTTTTTCAAAACCTAAACTATAACCAAATTTTCCTAAAAACACTTCAACACTGCCGCCGCTGCCGATGTCTGCCATGCCTTGCCTACTGTTACACGATGTAGGCGTGCTATGTGTTACTGCTGTATCTTAGGTTTGTATAAGCTCTTATTTGAATTAAATTAATTATTTCTCAAAATCATTAAGTTTCTTAATTAACTCACATTTAAACTTTAAGGCTGTTCTTGTTTGATTGGGTCGCGAAGTTTAAATGAGAATAATGTTGATGTAACAAACTGAATGAAATTAAGGAATAATTAATTTAAGGAGAGTGTAGAGTAGACTACGAATGCTTATACTTGTTACATCTCTATGTTAAACTGCTTAACATGCCCACTATTACAATATCGCACTATGCTATGCTTCCATAATTGCTTATATGTTATTTCTTTATGTAACATACAACTACTTGATTATGTTATTTTCACCCACATATTTAAAACCACCTCTGTCACTGTTCACATCCTCTTATTTCGCTCACATGTTCTATCCTTCGTAACCCCAAAGGCCACTACTCCTTCTATTCTAAACTCAATTATCGTCTTTTCTTGTATCGTAGAAGATGGCTAGGAGAAAGTCAACAAGAATCACCCGTGGCCGACAATTCCCGCTACTCCACTCCTACTCTTGCTCCTGCCGGGGCTGCTGCAAACCCACCTACTATGGATCAAGCTATGATTGATCAATTGGTCAATGAAGCGAGGGCGGCGCTAGCTGCGATCAATTCAAACAACTCAACCACCGATGCTGGAACTTCTAGGCCTACTGGTAATAAACGTGGTGCACGCATAAGGAGTTCCGTGAATGTATGACTCGGCGGTTATAATGGAACGGAGGGGAGCTGTTGTTTTGACCCTTGGCTTGAAAAACTAGAAACGTGTTTAGGATCTGTGAATCTGTGAAGATGAAGATAGGGTGAAGTTTGCTTCGTTCACTTTTCAAGAGGTTGCCTTAACTTGGTGGAATAATTACTGAAGTCTGCAGCATTGATGCTGCTTATGCCATGCCTTGGGAAGAATTCAAGGATATGGTGCTCAAGAAATATTGCCCTCGCAATGAGGTCAAGAAGCTGGAGAATGAGTTCTGGAATCTCAAGGTGAAGGGCACTGATATGGCATTCTACAACCAACGTTTCCAAGAGTTGGCCTTGCTATGTCCGGAGATGGTACCAACTGAAACTCGCTTAATAGAGCGATACATCGGAGGACTACCTCCATCTATTAAGGGAAATGTGACTACCTTCAAGGCTGCTGACCTTCACGAGACTATTGAAGTGTCAAACAAGTTGATGGATCAAGTGATTGAGGATGCCGCTGAAGTAGCTGATAACAACAAGCGGAAGTGGAGTGATAACCCCAAAGACAACAACAACAATCAAAACAAGAGGCAAGAGGTAGCTAAGGTCCACTCTGCTGGAACAGAAGAGAAGAAGGGCTATGAAGGGAAGCACCCTTTATGCAACCGTTGTAAACTCCACCACAGTGGTCAGTGTAATGTGAAATGTCGCAACTGTCAGAAGATTGGGCACATGGCCAAAGACTGCAAGTCAAAGGATCTTGCTAACATAACTTGCTTCGGGTGTGGAGAACGAGGACACTACAAGAGTGAGTGTACCAATCCAAGGGATCAGAATGGAAAAACCCAGATTGAACCAGCCCGAGGAAGAGCTTATTTCCTTGGAGAAAAAGAAGAGAGTCAAGATCAACTTCAACACTATCTAAACTGACGACAACAAAGAAATTCTCCGCCTTCTTAGATTGCATTCCTTTAAGTTTCATATCTATTGTACTCTTTTATGTAACCGCGTTGTATTCCGAATATTCCGCTTAATGAATCCCTTATCTTTTATTTACTTATTGCCTCATGTTACTAAATCTTCCTTGAACGACTAGCCTCTTTTCCCATATCACATTTTTAGTGCAAATACTCATATCTCGTCATCATATCGACCACGGCGATCCTCGCATCATAAACCACGAGGACGTGGTTTATTTTAAGGGGTAGGTACTATAACAACTCGTAAATTTCCCTATCGATTTTTCAAGACTATATATTTTTTATTTATTATTTCTTTTTTTATAATCACGACCAGTTACGGCTAAAATATAAAAACGAACTACCAATACCAACGACATTATTTTTATAACAGTTTTTCGAAGACGCTTCTAAAAATATAATTTTATATTTTCGGACACCGGAGAATACGTTACGCTGAGGAGACCCGACAACATACGCAGATACAAGTTATACAGATAATAACTAAACAAAACAAATAAAAGTATCCTTATCCCCTTATCTACCCACGCCGCTTTTCTTTTCTCTGCCTTCCCCAGAAAACGCTCCCACAACTGCCACCCTTTCCTCCATTTTCGTCTCTCCCTCTACCTCCTCTGCATACGCTGCTAGCCTCCCCCAAAAAGAGTAAAACCTCCAAACTTCTTTCCCCCACCCAGAAGTAACCCCAACCATATTTAAATCACCCTCTTGGCTTTACCCATGGAAGAGACGACAAAACTAAGGTCCCCTTTGTCTCCTTTGGACCACGACATGAAGATAACAACAAGAAAGCCACGTGAAGGCCTGTGCTTGGTGGGGAAGATTACTCAAAGAGGATCCTTATCATCTTCAAGACCAAGAAAGAAGTGGACAAGACTTCCTAGATGTATATCTATAAATAAGTTCGAGTTTTACCACAGATTCATTCATCTCACCAAAAATTCGAAATTAGGGTTCATACAAATCAAAGGGGTTTTCAAAATTAGGTTAGGGGTTTTGTTATTTGATGCATAAGAAAGGTTTCCCAAGTGTTTAATTGCTTCAATTCATCTCGGGTCTCTCCAATTGGAGCTTTTCGTTTTCGGTTCTTCATCAACTCGACCCACCGATTGTGTTTTTGTAAGATTGATATTCTTGTTAATTTAGAATGTTAATTTAATTTGTTAATTTAACTTTTGGTATATTTTGAATTTCTTTTTATGACGATTTGGTAATGTTGGTATATTGTTGTTGTTGTTGTGGCTTGTCAAGAACCAGAAAAAAAAAAGGGAAAGAAAAGAAAATACTAATAATAATAATTTACAACAAAAACTAAGATTGGCTTTTTTGAGAGATGTTATTTCAATCTAAATAACTTATTTAATAGCCTAATTAGAAAGGGTAGTAACTGAGTTGCAATATAATTGGTCCTTTTCCTTTCTTTTGATCGAAGCCCCATCAGTGGGTATTCTCTTTTTGTTGTTTTTGTGCATATAAATTTCTTTCACGGTTTACTCAGTAAAATAGTCAAGTTTATAAAAAGTGGTTGTGTCTTGTTTTGTATTGAAGGAGTTGCTCGAGTCCAATAGTAAATAACTAAATATGATGGTTACTCATTTGTCTCACAAGCTAACTTCAAAACAAAAGTAAACAAATTGTTAAACTTTTAATCTGTTGAAATTGAGAAATCATTTTTGGGTTGTGTTGTGATTGGATTATTGCCAAGTTCCAACCGAGACTCAATCAGGGTGTCGTGGGTTGCCTTGTTGCTACATCGAGTCTTCTTTCAAGCTAACAAGAGTGCGTCAAAATGATATTGAGTATGAAGGTTTTGGTTTTAAAAATCCTTGTTTTACACTTTTCTATTTGGGTGATTAAATATACAAAGTTTGTTATGTCTAGTGGCTTTTGTGTTGGACCGAGAGAAACAACAACAAAGGGGTCGAGCCCACTCGAATCTAATCTTGTGTTAGCATTTAAACTCATTTTTAAGATTTTGATTAACATTACCTAACTTGGTTATATTTTTGCCTAAATACTAAATTGCAACTGGTCAAAATCCTTGTAGAACTTAACACTTGGAAGTAAATATTAAGTCTAATAGCTTAGTAAGGTTGAGGTAAAATAAATATAGTTGTGTCCAAAACTGTTATATATATATATACCTATCGGTTACAAGAGTAATAAAACTTATAACATTAATAAACCTATGTTTTAAAATAATGTTTCAACTTCGGAAAATACTTACAAAAACTAATCCATAGATATTCCGTCTCCAAAGTTATAAGAATTATTTTGACAAATATAGTTTCGATATGATATTAACTCTAGTATATATATATATATATATATATATATATATATATATATATATATATATATATATATATATATATATATATATATATATATATATATAAATGACATATTAAAACCGACGAAAGATTATTATTAAACTTGCACATACATATATCAACTATATGTAAGACTTTCAAGATAAATATTAATTCGATATCTTTTATAAAATAAGACATATATTTTTGTGAAAGCCACGTTAAAAAAAACCTATATACATATACATAAGCATACTTTTGTCAACTAAAACAAATCAACTACATTATAATGTTATTTCGTCAAATTTTTCCAAATAAATCAATATCATATTTTCATCCAACTTTTATCACTATCGATTTATAGCCGGAATATACTCTTTTCAACGTCATTTTAAACCAATTCTTATTAGCCAAATTATACTATTTTGAAATTAATACCTTCAAAAACTTAACGACAACACAACAATGACAACAACAACACATCATGTAAATTAAATGAAGTAAATAGACTTTATTTAGCTTGGAATCTGAAACCGAGATTTACCGCACTAATTTAGGTCGCGTGTTGGAGCTACTTGTCACTTGATCTCTTTGTGCTTATTCACTACTGCTAAGGTGAGTTTATAGCCCCACTTTTACTCTTATTTACTTGTTTTATAAAACTATGGGGTGAGAAACATGCAAAACTCTTTTCGGACCTGAACTGAAAACACTATTACGTGAAACAACCTTGAATCCCAACTATGCTACCGTTAGTTCCCATTGGGGAGGCGCGATTGTTATGAATAGATCTATTGGGGATGACAACCCCGTTCAAGTTTGACCGGATAGGCAAACGTCGGGCGTATATCATATCGTATTGATTGAGTGTATTGGAAATACACTTGCTGGGCTTTTATTTATCATGCTTCTAGATGCATGCACACTATCGTAGTTTCGGTCGCATGAACTTGGTACTAGCGTAATAGCCTTTTGCATATAGTGTCATTCACGGAGATGCTATATGTGCAACTGTGGTCCAACTTGATTTTCGAAACTTAAACCTATGAACTCACCAACCTTTGTGTTGACATTTTAGCATGTTTTTCTTAGGTTTGTTACTTGGCGCAGGCAATGGCAAAGGCATTCGTTGAAGACTGGCATCCGAACTGTTTCCAATCATATTTAATACAACTTTTAATGGGACAACATATATTTTTATGGGCTTTACCTCCGCACTTTGAAACAATAATGTAAAACTATTTCTTAAATTAATATATCTTTTGAAAATGGAATAGAATTTTCCATTCTTTATTACCTTGTGTTGTGTATATTGATTTAGTAGCACCCCATGACCCGAACGCTTACGCTATGAAATTTTGGTGGTGTTACATCTTCGAAGAGAGAATCATTTAAATTTTCCAAAACTTTGATGTGTTCAACACTTTCATTAGCTTGCTTTACCAGGGATTTATGGTCCTTGACAAAGTCAGCTGTTTCTTTCAAAAATGCTTGTTGAAAATGAATTACCCTTGAGTTGATGTTATTTAGTTGAGGGGCAATTTGAGTTTCAAAAAACTTTTTCTGTTCATTATCAAAACTATTGAACCAGATGTTTGTTGTAATGTTGGTTTTAGTTTTACAGATCTCTTGAAGATCTGCAATTCTAGTTTTCACATTTTCTAAAATACTTCTCGCATCACTTGTGTTAAAAGGATTGCTTGAAGACATTTGTTCAATGTTCGAAAGAGATTTGGAGACAACGACTGGTTTTGAAACTGATTTTGAAACTGGTGTTGACACTTTGTTTGAAACACTTTGTGTGGAAAACGTTGATTGTTCTTTATGAGAAACAAATGAAATACCATTAATTTTGTTCCATTTGTTATAATCAATTGGTTTGATTTCCGGATGTTTTTGTTTAATTTTTGATCTACTCTCCTCAGATAGTTCCAACGTTTCAAGAGAATCACGAACAATTATGGGTGCATGCAAAGGTTTTCCATTGTTCAACACATTCCGTTCTTTCTGAGCTTTCTTGAGGAAACAAGGAGGTATGTTACCAAGAGCCATTTTATGTTTAGTATGAAAAATCGGATTTACTTGATTAGAAAGCATCTTGTTTGTTTTAGCGGAATAACCCGTTGTAAGAAGCAAATTGTCCAAAGTTTTTATCTTTTCATTCTTATCAAGAATTTCATCAAGAAGAGAATCTTCTCGTTTTGAAAAATCAGCAATCAACTGTTTCTTCTCTTTTTCAAGATCAGAAAACAATGCTTTTTGTTTAGAAAGTTGGTCATTTAGATCAGAAATTTCCTTGTTTAAAGATTTTATTTTCACGTTCAAATTCACATCAAGTGTGTCATACTTGATTTTCAATTGTTTTTCTCTTAAAACAGAATCTCGATAACCAATTTCTAATTCCGATACTTTGTTTGTATGAAATTCAAAGGCTCTTGCGTTCTCTTTGTAACTCTCAAGCTCGGCCGGTCAATTTAGCATTCGTTGCCTTAACTTCGCGATTGACCGTTCTAACTTTCTCAATTTCAATGCCACGGTTATTGATTAATGATTCAAAGTAAGCACGTGTCTCCTCATCAGCTCAGATTTTGTGCCACACAGCCTCCACTAGGATCCACATCCGAGTTTCAGAGTTAGTATTGCAACAACTCGGATTGTCCGGTATGTATCATAAATAGGTGTGGCGTCACGAATGCGTTCGTCATGAGTAAACACATAAAATATGACATTGTTATAGCATGGATCAATGATTGGTACCTCAGATACTGCGTTGGTGTCATAGACAGGAGGTGCGTCAGTGTCGGTCGTACTTAGTCCTCGAAGATTTGCCATGAAGATGCAGTTTGCATTGAGTTCCTCGAGGTCTTCCAAATCATCCATAATAGCCATAAAGTCATGTTCCTCAGCACTCAACTGAAGGCCTGCGTTTTCCTTTTGTACCAACAAGATAACTTTATGAAGATACGCAAGATCCTTCTTTTTCGGCTTAGTAGGACAATTCCTTGCCATGTGACCCACTTCTTGACAGTTGTAACACTTAACTCGATTACCCCGATTCACATTTCCATAATTCCCAATGACTGAGCCGTGCAAAATTCCCTATTCCGATTACCCACTGCTCTATTCCTAACATTCTGTCCCCATCGATTTCCAACATTCTGACCTAACTGATTACCCTGATACGGAACCGCCTGATTACCCATGCGAAATCCAGTAGCATATCCTTGCTGATTCCCAATAACTCTAACCATTTGACCTTGATTACCCATATTCACACCCTACCGTGCTGTACAATTTGCCTGCTTATGAGTGTTTGATGAAATCCGTTGGTTGTTGTTAGTTGGTGTGGAATAGCGACTTCTAAATGCTTTACCCAAGAAAGAAAATGCCCGTGAATAAAGCAAATTTTCTTGTTCGGTTCGCCAGATCGTGATTCCTTGTTCCTGTATTGTGGATACCGTTGTTGTTGTTGAATGACTTGTTGTTCTGGTGGATAGAATTGTTGTTGAGGGAAGACAACTTGTGGTTGTGGAATGTATTGTTGCAAGTTGTTGTTGGTGGAAGATGATGAAGCTTGTTGTTGTGTATTCACTGAGGGTTGAGTCTTTGCAATTAGTGCCAATGGATCATGATTCTTTGCCAATCTTTCTTTCCCGACTTCATTCACTTCAGCTTGGTTTTGTTTCAGAAAATCGTTTAGTTGATCAAAGTTCAACTGATGTAGGTCTTTTGTTTGGTTGACAATAGTGACATATCGTCCCCATTCTTACGGAAGATTGTTCAGAACTTGATATTTTGCACGATAGTTCTGGGTGCTAACTTGTTTCTGATAAGCTCATTCATCAAAGTACAAAACCTTCCATAGTAGGATTCAATGGATTCTCCTGGAGTTGAAGTGAACTTTTTTCCCATTCGGTTAGCGCTTGTTCTCCATGTCTTGTTGACCAATTTCTGTTCCATGACAAAGCCGTCTAACACGTTCCCACATATCGAAAGTAGTTTCAAAACTGTCTACAGCAGCAAAGATGTCTCTTGGTAAACTGATCGGTCCCAAACGGTCAACCCAAATTAACCAGGAGAGTGGTCAACAAGAGTCAATCACTTGAGAACGCAATGCAATTAACCAGGAGAGTATAGTGTTTCCCCGGGTCGTTAAGTCCCAACGAGCTGTGCGATTGAAGCTAAACGCGTAGTGATCGGGTGATATTGAACAGGAAAGGGGTTAATGATAATACTAGATGACAAAGGAAAAATCTGAGAAAGAAAATTAAAAAGCTAAATTATATTAAATAAACGCTATCAATATTTTTAAAATTGGATTTTCTTGATTTTTCTTTTATAAATTTGAATTAAAAAACTAATTTTAACTTTTAAAACTAAATTAAAATACTAAAAATTATGAAATTTAACGGGAAAATTTTAAAACTATTTTTAAAAAATCTAAAATAACTAAAGAGAATTTTCAAAACTAATTTTGTATTTTTCTGATTTATATTCTAATTTCTATGATTTAAAAACTTATTTAAAAATAATTAAATTTCTAAAAATTACTATTTAAACTAGGAAAATTATGGAAAAATATTTTTTTGGCTTTTTATATTTATCTTAATTTAGGAAAATTGAAAACTTATTTTTCTGAAGATTTTCTGATTTATTTGGATTAAAAGCTATTTAAAAAGTCTTAAAAACTGATTTAAATAGGGAAAAATAGCAAACAGTACTGAAAAATTGTGAAAAATTCAGGAAAAGTCTAAATTATTACTATAATTTAAGGAAAAATGAGAAAAGCAAGTATAGTGTACTGGAATTAAGGGCTGAAATGAAACTGCTTATCAATAAGCTACCAAAATTAAGCTATAAGCCACTATGGTGAACCAGAACCTACCACTACTTGAAATAGGCTAAATCTAGGTGGAAACAACTTAATTCAACTAGCCTACACCTCAGTATAACATGCTATAAGTCTAATGACCAATTTCAAGCAATAAACCAAACAGGACTTATGAGCTACTTTGAAGCTTAAACACAAGCTGATTTAATGGACTTAAGTGAAAACCGAGAATCAGACCTCAAGACCACCAGCCAAGTGAGCCAATAAACCAAGTTTCGACCCTAGTGATCAAAAACAAGACCTGCACAGATGCGGAGTTGCCGGTTCACACTTAGTTATGACTGAGTGTGAACAGGGCAAATGGTACCTAGTTGAGGAGCTGATTTGAAGCTTAAAGAGATTTGGAAAAATTTCACAAAATTCAGTTTTAGAAACTAGACCAGCTCAACTTGTTAAATCTAAAATACCAAAAGCTCTTGACCAAGGATTAACAAATGATAAATCTACAAAGTTTTAGAAAAACTGCTTTTTATGATTTTTGACTTTTAATGACTACAATGAAAAGTTGACTTAAGTGAGATTTGATGCTAATTTGTCAACTGAAAATGATGAAATAAGCCATAATAAAGCTACTCTAGTGAATTCTAAACACAATTCAAGCTTATGATCTCCTAATTTCTAACTGAATTGGAAACTAGAAATGAATGAAGGCGATTTTGACTTTTAGTGTTCTAAGGTGCAAACTGATGACTAAAATGATTATACTAGACCTGAATTGGACTCAAGCAACTGAGCTTAACCACTTAACAAACCTCAATCTCAGGATCAATGATCCGATCCAAACACACTATTATACTAACTGTTTTGCTAATTACTCTACCTAAATGATTATCTAGCTTATGCTAATGTCTTAAAACAATCAATATAACCTAATAACAGTTTAATGAACAGATAAGAACTAATAACCACAGATTCAAACTCAAATAGAATATGCAGACTATATTAGATATGGAACTAGAATAAGTACTCACAAGTGATCCAAATTTTATGTGAAGCTTAATCCAGAACCAAACACCACTATTCTAATCAAAATCAACCCAAAACCAGCTCTGCATCAACCCAAATCCATTTCCATAACTGCTTAACCCAAAATTCCACAGTTTGACTTTCGTTGACCAGTGAAGAATTTGCTTGAATCGATTCTTGAGCTTACTAAAAGCTATATACAGCTTTAGTAAGCTCACTTAAGTTATAATAAAGCTTATTGAAGCTTGATACTTAGCAATTTTAAATTCGATTTAATAACAGAAAATGTAAAAACAGAAAATTGATCAAACTTTGAATTATCACTGAAAATAAGTTACAACTGATTGAGATGACTTAAATGAGTACAAGGAAGATTAAAAGTTACAATTTAAAGCTTAATTAGGACATGGAAATTAAAAACGACATGTAAGAAAAATAAAAACTAAGAACTACTCTTCATCTCTCCTTCTCTTCTTCTATTTATTCAACAAAAAGCTTCCCACTTGTACTCTGATCATTTCCCACTTCTTTGCAGAGCCATTGGATTAGTCAAAGTGGATATTAGCCGTTGATGGCTTTTTGGCCAAAAGATATTTGCCAGTTGGGGAGGGTTGAGTGCAAGGGAATAGATGCATTAAATGCATTTTGGCTGTTTGGTGAGGTGGAGTGATAAGGGTGGTGGTATGTGAGCTGGAGACATGGTGATGGGATTTTTGCAGAGAAGTGGGTGAAGAAGGTGGAGGGAAAAGGTGTGGCGGGGAGGTTGAGTCAAACCCAGTTTGACTGGGTTTTATTAATAGGCAGGGTTCAAGTTGGGGGGGTCACGGGTATATTGGCAGGGGTCAAGGCTCAAGCAAGGGTTCAAGGTTCATGGTCCAAGGGTTTGTGGTTTAATCACAAGGACCATTCTTGTAATTTCTGATTTTTGAGGGACCGAACCTGCCAAATTTTCAAAGTTATTCCAAGGGTCAATCTTGCCAAGTTTCATTAGTACAAGGACCATAAAAGATAATTTTCCATTTTTAAACTTGCAAGGACTATTTTTGCCAATTTTGAAACTTGAAGGACCAAACTTGTAATTTCTCCAAACTTTTTACCCAAGGATCATTTTTGATAAATTTTGATTTTAAAAGGACTTGGGTTGAATTTTATTCAAAAACAAATGCTCAGGGACTGATTTTGTCAAGATTTGAAAGTTGAGGGACTAAAATGGCGCCAATTATGCAAACTTTGTTCGTTTTAGTCATGTTTTTACTCATTTTGCATTTAAAACATATAAACACAATTTTTGGATATTTTCAGATTTTGATGCATTTCGAGTGTTTTAAATGTTTTGCAGTTCAGATTTGACCAAAAATGATGAGTATTTACACACTCATCAATCCCCCACACTAAAACATTGCTAGTCCCTAGCAATCTTTTGAGAAAACTTAATGGATTTGAATCTCTTTACCAATAGCCATTACTTATGGAGTATCCAAATGTTTCAGTTCAAGTAAGAACCTTGGTACATCGATAACCAAATGATTTTGAGCAAACCACCAGCTTTCAACGGTTTTGATTTGTCTTTACCAGAAGCCGTTTGCTTCTGGACTAGCCAACTCTTAGATAAAATATCTTTGGTGAGTCGATTACCTATTATGGTTTTCCAACCGCTTTACCACAAGCCATAAACTTGCGGGCTAGCCAACTCTTCACTAATTAAAGATATGGTGAGTTGAACACCATACAATTTTGGGCAAATTGCAAGCCGTCAACGTATTTGAGATATCTTTACCAAGAGCCGCTTTGCTCTCGGATTAGCCAATCCTTTTGTTTATTAGACATGGCGGACTGATAATCGTAAGTCGAGTAAGTGCAAAACACTTACTCCAAAAAAATTTTGGCCAAAAATGGGGAAATTGGGTGGTATAATTACATGATAAAATTCGTGAGAATTCCCCCCACTAGAAATGAATATTGCCCTCAATATTCAAAGTACCGGCGTTATGCTTGAAACATAGAACGTAAAAGGGAAATACTACGGCCATTTTTGATTTTTTTTTTATATAGAAACTTATATACAAATGGGGGCAACTCCCCACACTAGGGTGGTAGAAAGTAGAAAGAAGTCAGAAATATGGGTGAAACCCATATAGTGTGCTACTGTTTTGATTCCCGAAGTCGCTAGCTTGACTCGATCCCCGCATTCATTGGTTCATGGGGAAAGTTTGTAGATCCAGGACAACCACAGGTGGAATGTCCTCTCCAAAATAGTGCTTCAATCGATGACCATTCACTTTAAAATTTGGACCATCGGGTTGAGATAACTCAATGGTTCCATAAGGAAATACTTTATTGATGGTGAATGGTCCGCACGGGATTTTAGTTTTCCGAGAAAATCTTCAATCTTGAATTGAAAAGAAGGACTCGATCACCGACGTTGAAAACGCGGTTTTGATTTTGGAGTCATGAATCTTCTTTGTCTTTTCTTTGTAGATCAAAGAGTTCTCGTATGCTTGATCACGGAGTTCATTTAATTCATTCATTTGAATTTTCCGGTGATCACCAAATGTCAATATCGAAGTTGGCATGTTTCAAGGCCAAGTATGCTTTGTGCTCAAGCTCAATCGGCAGATGACACCTTCCGCATACAGTAGCTTGTATGGAGTACACCCGATGGGTGTTTTATAAGCTATGCACGGAAGGCCCGAGAGTGCGTCATCTAGCTTATCCGACCAAGAGGCACGGTTTTCGCCATCTTGTCCTTTCCGAATTCTTTTTAATCCCTCGGTTGGAAACTTCCACTTGCCCACTTGTTTGGGGGTGGTACGTAGTAGAGAGACGGTGAGTTACACCATACTTCTGCATGACTCTATCAAACTGGTCATTGCATAAATGCGTACCACTATCACTGATTATAGCTCGTGGAGTTCCAAACCTAGCAAAAAGAGATTTTAAGAATTTCACAACAACTCGGGCATTGTTGATAGGCAAAGCTTTCGCTTCAACCCATTTTGACAAATAGTCAACGGCCACGAGTATGTATTTATTTCCTCGAGATGAAGGAAATGGCCCCATAAAGTCAATGCCCCAGATGTCAAAAATCTTACACACTTGAATGGCGCTTTTGCGGCATTTCATTTCTTTGTGAGATATTTCCGTGACGTTGACAAGCGTCACAGGTTTTGACAAATTTGTGGGCATCTTTGTAAATCGTGGGCCAATAAAATCCGGAATCAAACACCTTCTTGGCAGTATAGTTGGGGCTATGATGTCCCCAAGAGGTCTAGAATGGCAAGCCTTGAGAATGTCATTGGCTTCCTGACCATACACACATCGCCTGATGACTTGATCCGCGCAAATTTTGAATAAGTAGGGATCGTCCCGGAAGTAATGTTTACATCTTTAAAGAATTTGTTTTTCTGTTGGGATGACATCCCTTTCACCACAAATTTACCCTCATGGTAATTTGCAAAGTCAGAAACCATGGGGTAGAAGAGTCTCCACGAAAAGAAACCACATTGAGTGTTTCGAGAGGAAATGTTTCGTTTATTTCCTTTTTATCTAACACATCCTGGTGAGGGTTTTCTAGACGGACAGATGATCAGCCGGGTTCTCGGCTCCTTTTTATCACGTATAATGATATCAAATTCTTGCAGGAGGAGAACCCAACGGAGCAATCTCGGCTTTGCATCTTGTTTTGCAAAGAGATATTTGAGAGCCGAGTGATCCGTATACACCACGCATTTGGTCAAGATTAGGTATGGTCGAAACTTCTCAAACGCATACACCACGCTAATAATTCTTTTCTCGTAGTGGTGTAATGGGTTTGAGCTTCAGCCATAGTCTTACTCGCGTAGTGGATAGGCTGAAAATGCTTGGTTTTACGTTGCCCCAGGACTGCACCGATAGCAAAATCACTTGCATCGCACATGAGTTCAAAGGGTAAATCCCAGTCGGGGGCAACTAGAATGGGTGCTTCCGTAAGCTTTTTCTTTAATGTTTCAAAAGCTTCGATGCACTCAGGTAAGAAGATAAAAGGAGCATCCTTCTCAAGGAGATGAGTCATAGGCCGAGCGATTTTATAAAAATCTTGTATGAATGCGATAAAACCGCATGACCTAAAAACTCCTAATACCTTTGACGGTAGTAGGATGAGGCAATTTGGCAATGACATCCACTTTCGCTTTGTCAACCTCAATCCCGTTTTTTGAAATCTTATGGCCAAGGACAATTCCTTCCTTGACCATAAAATGGCTCTTCTCCCAATTTAGACAAAGATTGGTGTCTTCACACCGTTTGAGCATTTTTCTAAATGGGAGAGACATGTTTGAAATGAGTCCCCAATGACCGAGAAGTCATCCATAAACACCTCCATTGTTTCCCGATCATGTCGTGGAAAATTGCCATCATACATCGTTGGAACGTGCCGGGAGCGTTACAAAGGCCAAAAGGCATACGCCTAGGCAAAAGTTCCGTATGGGCAGATGAATGTGGTCTTTTCTTGATCCTGTGGATCAATGGGGATCTGAAAATACCCCGAGAAACCATCAAGGAAACAATAGTATTCGTTCCCCGCTAATCTCTCAAGCATTTGGTCCATGAAGGGTAGAGGAAAATGGTCTTTACGGGTGGCTTCATTTAACTTGCGATAGTCAATACACACACGCCATCCCGTAACCAATCGAGTTGGAATTAACTCGTTTTCTTCATTTGTGTAAACAGTTATGCCACCCTTTTTTGGAACACAATGGATGGGACTGACCCAAGGACTATCCGAGATCGGGTAAATTAAACCGGCATCAAGAAGTTTGAGAACCTCTTGTTTGATAACCTCATGAATCTTAGGATTCACCCTTCTCTGATGTTGGATTGCTGGTTTGAAGTCATCCTCCATCAAGATTTTGTGAGTACAAAACTCGTGGTTGATACCCTTAATGTCGGAGAGTTTCCAAGCAATTGCTTGCTTGTGTGACTTCAAGACCTTTATGAGAGCATTTTTCCTCCTCCGTTAAGTCCTTAGCAATTATGACGGGTAATTTATCATCACCCTCCAAGAATGCATACTCGAGATGAGGAGGTAGGTCTTTAAGTTCAACCTCGGAAATTCTTCATAGATGTTTGTACGGATTTGATTTCTTCAATCGTGATCTCTTCTAGGAGGAGTGACGGTAATAGATCTTCATTTAACAATTGCTCAAGATAAAGGATATCTCCCTCCGAATCATAAACACCATTATCAATTTCCGGCGGAATCGATTCATCATTAGCAAGAAACTCATCGATCTCTTCTAAAAGGAAGTCACCTCCCTCAAACGGAGTAAGAGAGGGGGAAAGATCGGCAATAATTGGTTGAGAAGATGTGGTGGGATCCCCACTCACAGAATTATGAAAATAACCAAGTAACTCTTGAGAGTACTGAAGCAATATCAATTACATCGATTCGATTAACCGATTCAGCTTCATAGTTTGAGGAGTACCTCGAAGTTTGATCAAGGTTAAAGGTGACTGCTTCATTACCCACACGTAGTGTGATTTCTTGCTCAAATACATCAATGAGAGCACGGCCCGCTCTCGTGAATCCTCGCCCAACAATGAGGGGAACCCGATGATCGGCATCGAAGTCAACAACCACAAAGTCACCGAAAATGGAACTTCCCTACTTTCACAAATACATCCTCGGCGATGCCAAGAGGACGCGATATAGAACGATCTGCAAGCTCAAGAGTCATGCGGTAGGAATAAGTTCGAAGAGAAAGTTTCTTCCATATTGAATAAGGCATCGATTGATGCTTGCACCAAGATCGGCGAGGGCAAAGCATTCAATCATTCCTGGAAAACACAAGGTAGAAGAAATTTTCCAGATCTCCAAGCTTCTCGAAGCTTTTAACGTAACTCGCTGCTGAGCAGTCTCGCTCAGAGGAGTTTTAGCCATTTCAAACAGCTTTTCCTTGTTGCTTAACATGTGTTTGAGAGTTGATGCAAACTTGGGCATCATTATGATAGCATCCGCAAAGCTTATGTCAAAATGTAGTTCTTGGAAAATTTGAAATTTTTTTCCATTTGATGATCGGCTTTTTCGCGAGCTTTTGCTCATTTAAACGTGATGGGTAAGGAATAGACGCTTTGGATTTGGGGTTTTCAAACTGGAGCCACAGGAGGTTCAAAACAACTCACGGTTTGGATTTGGGTTTGGGACAACTTGAGGATGGACATATGTTGTGACTTTGTGAGCTAGTGGGTTGCACTTGGTCCTTTGTCGCTCAGATCACTTTCCACTACCTTCGTGAGAGAAGAAGAAGAGGTAGTAGGAATAGCGGGTCCATCATATGAAGCACCACTTCTGGTTGTGATCGCCTTTGCATCGCCCTCGGATTAGCGATCGTGTTGCTAGGTAAAGTACCGAGCCCGAGGGTCGATCATTTAAAGACTTCTTAATGTCGAAATCGCTAACCAACAACCTATTCATTTCCTCTTGGGATTTCATGAATTGCTTCAACAACTCATCCGATGATGGTCCAGTTGGAACAATGGCTTGATTTTGTGTAGGAAAATTCTGGCCTCTATTGTTTGGATTAAGGCCTTGATTTTGGAAATTTCCTTGATTATTGCCATGAAAATACCCCGGGTTGAAATTTCCCTGACCTTGGTTTCTATTAAAATTTCCTTGGTTTTGGAAATTTTGACTTTGATTTTGAAAACCGTTATTCTGACTAAAATTACCTTGGTTTTGAAAACCTTGGTTCGTTCTATTCTGATTTTGATTACGGTTTTGGTTTTGGTTGAAACCGGGTGGTCCAGGGTAGTGGTTAGGACGGTGGTTCGGGTCCATAGGAGCACGGTATTGGTTGCCTCATGAATTGGAAATCCCCACAGCTTGCTTCAAAAGGGTTACCATCGGTGGCCATACAGTTGTAATAGGCATGGGGCCACCGCAAGTAACACATACTTCCACTTTCTTGACTTCAGCAGGAGGTGAAGTTTGTGGAAAAGAAACTTTCTTTTGGTTGGAGAGAACCAAAGATTGAATTGCTTCCGTGAGTTTGTCAATCTTAGCATCGGTGCTAGATTGACTCACGGGCGATGAAGTAGAAGGACCAACACCGACTTGGGAAACAACCGGTTTGCCGTGCGGTCACGGACTTTAGACTTGTTTTCAATGATCGCTAAAGCTTCTTTTATAGTTTTGCTTAAGAAATTTCCTCAGTGAGGAGGAATTGAGAGAATCTTGATCAGATTGACTCACTCCATTATAGAAAGTATCGAGTTGCATGCTCTCGAGAAACCATGGTGAGGACATTTATGGAGCAACTCCTTAAAACGATCCCACGATTCATCAAGGATTCATCAAACTTTTGTGTGAACTTGATGATTTCGTTTTTAAGACTCGTGGTTTTAGAAGGTGGATAGAATTCGTTCACAAATTTCTTCACCAGGTCTTCCCATGTTTCGATCGATTGAGGGGATTGTTTTTCAAGCCAAATCCGGCTTGTCCTCGAGGGAAAATGGGAATGAAGAAGTTGGCTGACATCGGTAGGGACATTCTTGTATTTGATGGTAGATGCAATCTTGTTAAACCATGGAATATGAGCATGAGGATCATCCCTCTCAAAACCATAGAATTGACTTGAGGTTACAAGATTTAGTAACCCGGTTTTGAGTTCAAAATTTTCACCACAATGGCCGAATAACAATAGCATCTCCATACCCATCGATGGTGCTCGAGAAGCTCGCACATAGGTCGCTCTTCCGCCATGATAACGGAAGTAGTGCGAAATTCGTGATCTCGATCCGACCGATGGGGCAGAACGCCTACGGATACGCCTTCTTGGAATCCTGACAAGCTCACGAAATGGGCTCACGACCTAGAAGAGCAGTGCGCATACACTAGAGTTGACTCTAAGAAATTTCAGAGTCAAGGGAATTATGAAAATGGGGAAAGAAGAATCTTTTGGGTTTTATAGTTTTAAGATGTTTTGGATTTTGGATTTTTATAAGAAAATATAAACATATATAGATGGTATGAACAAGGAGTGAATATTCAAATCACTAATATGCTAAACGTAAGACTATTAGCACAGCTCAAGCGCGGCCAAAATTTGATCGGTCCCAAACGGTCAACCCAAATTAACCAGTGAGAGTGGTCAAGATTAACCAGAGAGTATAGTGTTTCCGTCGTTAAGTCCCAACGAGCTGTGCATTGAAGCTAAACGCAAGTGACGGGTGATATTGAATGAAAGGGGTTAATGATAATACTAGATGACAAAGGAAAAATATGAGAAAGAAAATTAAAAAGCTAAATTATATATTAAATAAACGCTATCACTATTTTTAAAATTGGATTTTCTTGATTTTTCTTTTATAAATTTGAATTAAAAAACTAATTTTAACTTTTAAAACTAAATTAAAATACTAAAAATTATGAAATTTAATGGGAAAATTTCAAAACTATTTTTAAAAAATCTAAAATAACTAAAGAGAATTTTCAAAACTAATTTTGTATTTTTCTGATTTATATTCTAATTTCTATGATTTAAAAACTTATTTAAAACTAATTAAATTGCTAAAAATTACTATTTAAACTAGGAAAATTATGGAAAAATATTTTTTTGGCTTTTTATATTTATCTTAATTTAGGAAAATTGAAAACTTATTTTTCTGAAGATTTTCTGATTTATTTGGATTAAAAGCTATTTAAAAAGTCTTAAAAACTAATTTAAATAGGGAAAATAGCAAACAAGATCAAAAATTGTGAAAAATTCATGAAAAGTCTAAATTATTACTATAATTTAAGGAAAAATGAGAAAAGCAAGTATAGTGTACGGAATTAAGGGTCAAATGAAACTGCTTATCAATAAGCTACAAAATTAAGCTATAAGCCACTATGGTGAACCGTAACCTACCACTACTTGAAATAGGCTAAATCTAGGTGGAAACAACTTAATTCAACTAGCCTACACCTCAGTATAACATGCTATAAGTCTAATGACCAATTTCAAGCAATAAACCAAACAGGACTTATGAGCTACTAAGCTTAAACACGTTTGATTTAATGGACTTAAGTGAAAACCAGAATCAGACCTCAAGACCACCAGCCAAAGGAGCCAATAAACCAAGTTTCGCACTAGTGATAAAAACAAGACCTTGCATTGTTCTGAGTTGCCGTTCACACTTAGTTATGACTGAAAGTGTGAACAGGCAAATGGTACCTAGTTGAGGAGTTGATTTGAAGCTTAAAGAGATTTGGAAAAATTTCACAAAATTCAGTTTTAGAAACTAGACCAGCTCAACTTGTTAAATCCAAAATACCAAAAGCTCTTGACCAAGGATTAACAAATGATAAATCTACAAAGTTTTAGAAAACTCGCTTTTATGATTTTTGACTTTTAATGACTACAATGAAAAGTTGACTTAAGTGAGATTTGATGCTAATTTGTCAACCTAAAATGATGAAATAAGCCATAATAAAGCTACTCTAGTGAATTCTAAACACAATTCAAGCTTATGATCTCCTAATTTCTAACTGAATTGGAAACTAGAAATGAATGAAGGCGATTTTGACTTTTAGTGTTCTAAGGTGCAAACTGATGACTAAAATGATTATACTAGACCTAATTGACTCAAGCAACCGAGCTTAACCACTTAACAAACCTCAATCTGATCAATGATCCGATCCAAACACACTATTATACTAACTGTTTTGCTAATTACTCTACCTAAATGATTATCTAGCTTATGCTAATGCCAAACCTGAATCAATATAACCTAATAACAGCTTTAATGAATGATAAGAACTAATAACCACAGATTCAAACTCAAATAGAATATGCAGACTATATTAGATATGGAACTAGAATAAGTACTCACAAGTGATCCAAATTATGTGAAGCTTAATCCGAACCAAACACCACTATTCTAATCAAAATCAACCCAAACCAGCTCTGATCAACCCAAATCCATTTCCATAATCGCTAACCCAAAATTCCACAGCTTGACTTTTGTTGACCAGTGTGAAGAATTTGCTTGAATGATTTGAGCTTACTAAAAGCTATATACAAATTTTAGTAAGCTCACTTAAGTTATAATAAAGCTTATTGAAGCTTGATACTTAGCAATTTTAAATTCGATTTAATAATGTAAAATGTAAAAACAGAAAATTGATCAAACTTTGAATTATCACTGAAAATAAGTTACAACTGATTGAGATGACTTAAATGAGTACAAGGAAGATTAAAAGTTACAATTTAAAGCTTAATTAGGACATGGAAATTAAAAATGACATGTAAGAAAAATAAAAACTAAGAACTACTCTTCATCTCTCCTTCTTCTATTTATTCAACAAAAAGCTTCCCACTTGTACTCTAATCATTTCCCACTTCTTTGCACATCCATTGGATTAGTCAAAGTGGATATTAGCCGTTGATGGCTTTTTGGCGCCAAAAAGATATTTGCCAGTTGGGGAGGGTTGAGTGCAAGGGAAGAGATGCATTAAATGCATTTTGGCTGTTTGGTGAGGTGGAGTGATAAGGGTGGTAGTATGTGAGCTGGAGATATGATGATGGGATTGTTGCGTAAAAAGTGGGTGAAGAAGGTGGAGGGAAAAGGTGTATGGAGGTTGAGTCAAACCCAGCTTTGACTGGTTTTATTAATAGGCGTGGTTCAAGTCGGGGGTCACGGGTATATTGGCAGGGGTCAAGGCTCAAGCAAGGGTTCAAGGTTCATGGTCCAAGGGTTTGTGGTTTAATCACAAGGACCATTCTTGTAATTTCTGATTTTTGAGGGACCGAACCTGCCAATTTTTCAAAGTTATTCCAAGGGTCAATCTTGCCAAGTTTCATTAGTACAAGGACCATAAAGGATAATTTTCCATTTTAAACTTAAGGACTATTTTTGCCAATTTTGAAACTTGAAGGACCAAACTTGTAATTTCTCCAAACTTTTTACCCAAGGATCATTTTTGATAAATTTTGATTTTAAAAGGACTTCGTTGACTTTTATTCAAAAACAAATGCTCGTGGACTGATTTTGTCAAGATTTGAAAGTTGAGGGATCAAATCGCCAATTATGCAAACTTTGTTCGCTTTTAGTCAAGCTTTTACTCATTTTGCATTTAAAACATATAAAACACAATTTTTGGATATTTTCAAGATTTTGATGCATTTTCAGTGTTTTAAATGTTTTGCAGTTCAGATTTGACCAAAAATGATGAGTATTTACACACTCATCATAAACCCAGTTGGACAATATGAATTGCCATGTCATCTGCATCGACTTGTTTCTAATCCTCTTCAGTGTATTCTGATTCGTTTTGAAGATGTTAAGATGGTGGGACGGGAGGTGTTGCATCAGGATCTCCAGGGACTTGGACTTGTCGAGGTATGAAGGGTCCATTCTTAATTGATTGAATCATCAATTTTCCATTAGGTTTGGTCTTGATGTAGCGAAGCATACGACTTGTCCATTGAAGATAACCACCTTTTTCCAACATAGGAGGACGGTTTTCGGCACCGGCTGCATGAATGTCTTGTTGAGTTGCCATAGATGAAGGTATTAAATGATAAAGTTGGTGTAGGATCGATTCAACGATAAAGGAGTTGTGGTTGATGACGATTAAGCTCGGTTGTTGTAGTGAAAATTGGTCTAAAAAACTTACAAACCTCAATAACTTCTGTTCGGAGCATTTTTAGGACTTGAAGGTTGACCCGAATGAACTTTCGTTGATTCGGCATGCCAATCTCCTCGTTCACACGGTCGTTTTGATGGGTAGAACGCTGAAAACGGAGTTACGGTTCAAAAGTTATAGCCGTTTTAAGTTTTTCTCAAAATCTTACTCGTAAACCAGTTCTTATGCGTAGAAATGAATGCTTATGCGTAGGATTTCTTATGCGTAAGAGTCCTTATGCGTAAAGAGCTTAGGCGTAGGATTCTTATTCAGTAAAACCTAAGGTTAAAGGTAAGTCTTATGCGAAACTTTAAGCATAGAAGTAAAGTACCTTACGCTGTAAGAGTTAGCTTATGCGTAGAGTGCTTACCGTAAGCTTTCTCGCTTATGCGCAAGAGTTGGTTTAAAACCAAAATCCTTTACACCGTCACGGCGAAAAGATATCCGAAAGTCGGTGTTCCACACACTTATCCAAGTGAGGGAAGCATCGAGTCACCGCTTTTGCACGAAGATTCTTCTCACCAAAAAGTTATGTGAGAACTAGGGTTTTGACTTTCTTACGCCGTAAAAATAGGGTTTTGACTTACGCTGTAAGAAATTTCCAAAGTGATTCAAACGATTTCGATGCACAAACAAAATTTCCAAAAACACGCAAATAACAAGAAAGTTTTGACCAAAAACACCCAAAATGCCTTTTATGCTTATGCGTAGAAATAAACTACGAACCAAAAACGAAGTTTAAAATCGATGAAAACGCAGAAGCTTCAAACTTTTCTAAAACTAGACTCTTTAACACTAAACGAACCTCAAACCATAAGAATCTTGAAGATTTTAGTGCAAAAAATAAAGTTTTAAGCTTGACCACTTTTGATACCGAGCTTACGCGTAACAACACAAACAAACTTCAACCAAACACTCCTAAACCATTGTTAGGCGATTGATACCAATTGTAGGACCTTAAATATCTGAACCTTATCACACAAATACCACGTTATGCGTAGAACTCGTTAACACACAAACACAAACTATGCGTGAAGATGAAAGAAATAAAGATGAGGAAGATGGTGACTTGATATATGAATCATGTATGTGAAGAGAGAAAGATGAAAACAATAAGTTGTATTGCTCCAAAGAAAACACACACACACTCAAGCACACCCCTCAAATAAGACTTTGATGGGTATTTATAGTACAAGTAACATGATGCCCTAAAAGGCTTTCCATGGGCTCGTTTGGGCTTGGGTTGGATTGTAACATACTTAAGGCTAGCTTAACTTAACTTATAACCAATTAGCTTAGCCCAAGTCCATGAGCCCGTTGACTATTCTATCACGATATCTAACACACGATATAAAGTTCCTAATTATGAATGACCATCACTTCTAATAAAAACTATTAAGGCTAACAATTCAGTTGAAGAGATTTCGTGTACAACACGAGCAATATTCTTGGGTTGTTCTTTGGTTGATGAGTTACCACTTGGAGTTTTCCTCATGATGAGATGATTTCAAGAGGTTTGTAAAGATTTCTAAGTGTTGAAAATGAGGATGAAGATGATGATTTTAAGAGTCCTAATAATGTGGTTTATAAAGCAAGAGATTTGGCAAGTGCATTCAAGACTTAAGCCACTAAAACTCATTGGAATGTGATGATTAACATGCACAAGAGTCAACTTCAGAGTTGTACTGATTCTAGGAACTCATTTAAGATGATATGGAGTGTTTAAGTTAACAAGATGAGCTTGAAATGATTGTTTTAGCTAGAGTTGACATAAACCTGTCATACGGATCCCGCGGTTCCCTCAAATGAGGGATCCACCTATGCTAATCCTAGGGATCCGTTTCTCAGCAGCTAAGAAAAGATAGCAATGATGTTTGTAAGGTCTAATGCCTATTACTTCTTGAGTGTTTCTGGGCCATCTAAATGTCTTAAATGAAGAGGTACTTAAATACATAAGGGTAATGAGTGATGTAGCTAATGATTGCCTTTTATGGAAGAAATTGGAACTTTCATGAGTACCAATGAATGAACAAGGATGACACTAAAGATTATGAGAGTGTCAAATGGAGCTAAATGATCCTAGAGATCAGATAGTGACTTAGGATAATGTTTTGGAGAATATCCTAAAGGCTTTAAGATGGAAAAATTAGAATTTGATCAATTTTGATCAATCTTGAAGTAAGGATGATTAATTTTTCCATAATTGGAGTATTTCCAAAGTTAGATGTGAGGGATCATATGAGTGAGCTTTGAGAGCGGAAGAGTAATGGGTTTAAGTGAAACGATAGATCTACAAGCGTCTTGAGTGTGATCTAGATGAGTTATGTGTGAGTACGAAGGATCTACTTAACTTGATAAGGACTCAATTTGCCTTAAGGCACTATGTCTAGCTTAGTGTGAAGTGTTCTAAGAACATGTTTGAAATACAATGATTGCAATTGCATTTTCTGTTTGCCGGATCCCACGGTTCCCTAAGGGTAGGGATCCGTCTAGCACAACCTTTGGGATCCGTCTATCTGCTAAGAAAAACCTTTACTAAAGGTATGCAATGATTTTGACAATGCATTATATTTCAAAAGAGGTTCTAATACTAAGATATCAAATGTAGAATGTTTTATTTCATGAAAGAAATTGGATTACATTGATAAACCATGAATACTAAGGATTGATCCTATTTGAAAGATTACTAAGTTCCTTGAGCTGCTGCTAGAAGGATCATCAAATGGTTGATGAGTGTTTGCCGCTCAGAATGAAGAAAGTCTTCATGAGAGATGTGTTTAGAGGTTCCATCATCTTGTTCACAAGTACGCATAAATGAACTTTGAAATTGAGGGTGGAAGTACATGATGTTATGATAAAGGCACGTCAAGAACATTCCATAAGGGATGAGTTTGTTCTTGGAGCCTTGAAGATTTACACCGCCTTGTAAGAAGTAGGCTTAGATTGTAAGGTTGTTGTGTTAGCAAACAATGCATTATGTGAGCACAACAAGCGGGAAGGATTTCTCGATTTCCCCTAAGACTCCATACATTTTCCCGTAGGATGAGTGCGAAAGCCTTGTACTCTTCTCGGATATCCTTTGTATAGATAATGTTTGGATCGGAGTAATAGGGTCGAGGTTTGCATATTGTGCGAGCCAAGTATTGCGGGGAAGGTATGTGTGAACAATATGGACTATTTTCTTCACGAAAGTTGAAGAGAGAATCAAGAGACCAATCTTCGGTGAAGGCACATTGTCCATGATTTGGAATTCGGAGAATTTGAGCAAATTTCCCAAGGGTTAAAACAAACTTTTGGTTTTTGATCCAAAACCAAAGAGATAGCGAACGATCCTCGTTACTTAACGAAGTTCGACTTGACGGAAGAATTCCAATACAAACCTTGGACATATTTTCTCGTTAATTTGGAGAAGACATTCCAATCCTATGGTTCGGAAGGAGGTATTGATACCATCTTAATATTGTAGAGGAGTGTCGACAATACGTCATTCGTGGAAGTGATGGGTTTCGAGATTATTGAACCCCCGGACATGATTGCCAGGTGTGTTGGGCTCAAGAGAAATGTTAGGAGTGTAGACGCTAGTGAGTGAAAAATCAAACTCATATTCATGCGACATAGCGAAACCTATAGGAAAGACAAGTTAATAGGATGTGACGTATTACGGGTAAGACAATGATTACCTAACGTTTTTACAAGATGTTTATTAACAATGACATTTAACTCACTTAATGTTTGACATTCTAGTAGAACATTTCTTTTAGGAAGAAAGTGGTTTTTATTTTGCATGAAAAATTTGTTTTCCAGAAGGACGGTTCCCTTCTATAAGGGATCCGGCTAGTATACTTGCCGATCCGTGGATCTCAGAGTAAATGTATAGATTTTGATAAAAACATGATTTTAATAGTTTTATACCAAGATATGTGTTTTAGCCTACATTTTCTTTTAGCATGCATTCATGGTTTCTAATGTATCACGAAAGAATACGAAAGATATAAATCAAAATAAATGATAAACACATTATGATAATAATAACCTAGATAAACTAGACTATTAATAATATTTCATTTCAATGCTAAGAATGATACAAAGGATTGGGTATATAACCCCAATGTAGATTAACAACACAAAGTAAATGTCTCCGTATGTGAACTTCATCATTGGGAACACAAGAGCGATGAGCACGAGGGCGATGTAAACCATGTTGATGATGAACCTTCTTGGTCTTGGTTTGAGATGAGATGAGATGAAGAGGAAGATGAAGTTTTGAGTGAGAGGTAATTTTTGAAAGTGGAAGATTTGAAAAAGTAGGGATTTGATAGAGTGGACGACGGTGGGTTTATTTATGGGGAAGGAGGAATTTTTGAGATTTGTGTTTTGTTTTATTATTAGAAAGATATGATTTTGGGATTAAGTGAAATAAAGCACACTTTTTATATACTACGACTTTAGACGAAAAAGTAACACGTATGTGAGAAAAGGCTTCCTAATGAAGCTACATGTAATACATGTATATGCACAAAAGATAATCATATAAATACCTATGTAAGCATAATTATTTATCAAGCTAATGTTATTTAGAGATAAGTGAAAAGTCATACCTCTAATGCACTTATGAATGTCTTTACAAATGACACAATAAATGTCAGAAGACAATTCCGGCTCCTTTGTGCTTAAGATACTTTATTAGGGAAGGTATTCTTGTTACCAAGTGATTCCTATGACTTGGTAGGTATGAGCTTTAACTAAGCAACATGACAAAGAGGATTAGTGCAATTAAATGAAGAATAAATAATACGAAAAATGTTGTCATCTAATCAACATCCAAACAAATAGTTTTAAAAGACATGGTGTTTGTTTTTAATAGGAAAAAAAAACTTTCTTTGTAGTTTTCAATTAACCATGGATCGTATCAAGTTTTTAAAGTACAATATACTTTAAGAAACATGGTAACGAAGCTCTGATGCCAATTGTAGAAAACTAGAAGAGGGGGTTGAATAGTTTTACCAATTAAAACTTCCTTTTAAACTATTTAGATCAAATTATGTCAATCTATTTGTGTGTGTGTTGGATGTTGATAAACAAACATATAGAAATATAACAATGTAGTGAAAAGATAAAGAGTAAGAAGCACAAAACCACAACGCGAGTATTTATAGTGGTTCGGCTACAAGGACACCTACTCGAGAGTTCGTAATCACTACACGACACCAACTCCTTATGGCGGAGAAGCCTTCACAACGTCGCCTACTCTTTTTCCGGTACTAGGCTAACCACCGGGTTCTTTCACACCAAGGTGAACCACACCTACCACAACGTCGCCTACCCTTTATCCGGTACTAGGCTAAGTACCGAGTTCCATTACAATGGAGGAACTACTACCTAATATTACACAACACCTAATCCCAAAGGAGATCTACTCCTTATAATATCAACAAGGATAACAATATCCTTTGACCTAATACTAATCTATCTTGTACATCGAATCACACCACATTGAATGTACATCATAGGCACCTTTCACTAGTGCCTTTGACTAGATCTTCAAGACACCCTTCACTAATGTATTGTGACTTGACTTCTAGGAACCCTTCACTAATGCCTACAATACGGACGATCGACACCCCTCACTAATGTCTTCGTCTTGACACTTGAGACATATTTCACTAATATCTTCAACACTACACTTCTTAGTAGAAAGAAAGGAACCATCAACAAGAGGACTTCAGTAGTCTTAATGATGAGGAAGCATGGCAGCTCATGGACTTGAGCTTGCTTGACTTCAAAGGTGGTGATCTCGCCTTTAAGAGGAACCTAGAGGATCACACACAATAACAAAACTACATACATAGATCACTTGGATCTGGGGTTAGAGAGTTTTTAACTCAAGGAGAAATTATGTGAGGAAGGGGTAAGAAACAAAGAAGAAATGGCTCACTATTTATAAAGAAAAAAATGCAACTGTTCCCCGGATCCCACGGATCCGTCTAGCGTAAAGCTAGGGATCCGTGGGACGCTCCTCTTTTCCCATGGGTCATGGGTCATTGCTTATGGGTTGATCCATGGGTATTTCTTTAGATACAATATATCTAATGAGTGCAATGTATCTAGTTAAGTGGGTATGGGTCAATACCATGGGTTATGGATATGCTCCATGGGTTGAAGTTATTTACCCATTATATAATACATACTAGTTATGTATATATTTGCCCAATATGTAAACACTAGTTGTTGTACATATGTATTACTAAATCATAAAATCACTTATACATGTTTTAGTGTTTTATGTGAAAACGTAAGTGTGTTAGTAAACTATTGGCTCAAACTATTTACGTATTTTATTTGTTTCGTTAAAATGATTTTACGTTTGTTATCGATAAAACATTAGAAGATCGTAAAATATAAATAAACGTTTTTACGACTTATTTGTATTAACACAATTGTTGATCCAGAGTGATGTGATGCTATGAATGCTGAATTACGTGCTTTGGAAGAGAATGGTACGTGGGAAGTTACTGTTCTTCCACATGGAAAAAAGGCTATTGGAAGTCATTGGATTTTCAAAATCAAATTTAAGGGTAAATAGTTCAGTGGAAAGGAAGAAAGCTAAGTTTGTTATTCAAGGTAACATACAAAGAAAAGGGGTAGATTATAAGGAAACCTTTGCCCTTGTAGCAAAAATGATTACTGTTAGAGCATTACTAGTTGTTGATGCAATGCAAGGTTGGGATCTATGTCAGATGGATGTTTCAAGTGCATTTCTTCATGGTGATTTATTTGAAGAAGTATACATGGTCATGCATATGGGATATGTGTCTAAGGGGGAGTCAGTTCAAATTGTTTCACATACTGATACTTCCAAGGTTTACAAATTAAAGAAGTCCTTGTATGGACTTAAACAAACTCCAAGACAATGGTTTTCTAAATTGTCTTCTGCATTGATCTCATTTGGGTATGAACAATCAAAAGCTGATTACTCTTTGTTTGTTAAGAAAGATTCATCCTTATTTACAGTAGTCTTAGTGTATGTGGATGATCTCCTAATCACTGGTAGTGATTCATCTGCTATTGCAGCCTAAAAGCTCAGTTAAGTAGTCATTTTCATATGAAAGACTTGGGCCAGCTAAGTTATTTCCTTTGTTTGGAGGTCTCCAAAACTTATCAAGGACTGTTTGTTTCTCAAAAAATATATAATATGGATCTTCTAAAGGAAGCTGGTGTCCTTAATGCTAAACCCTATAAGATGCATATGGATCAACATTTGAAGTTGCAGGCTGATGATGGAACACCTTTACATGATCCAGAAGTGTATAGAAGGCTAATTGGCAAGTTAATTTACCTCACTATTACTAGACCAGACATCTGCTATATAGTACAGTTGCTTAGTCAAATTATGCATAATCCTACTTCTGTCCATATGCAAGGAGTAAAACATTTGTTTAGTTATCTTCTTAATGCACACCAGGATAAGGAATTCTACTTGCCAAAAGTTCTGCAGTCCACCTAACAGCTTATAGTGACTCAGATTAGGCTAGTTGTCTAATGAGTAGAATGTCCAAAACTGGTTACTGTATTTTGTTGGGTGATTCACCAGTATCACGGAAGTCCAAGAAACTGGCAGTGGTCTCTAGATCCTCTGTTGAGGCAGAGTATACAACCATGGAACTTACCTGTTGTGAAGTGACATGGTTAGTAGCCTTATTAAAGGATTTGGGACTGAAAGATTTAGGACCAGTTGATCTTTGTTGTGATAACCAGGCAGAAATCCACATTGCAAAGAAATCCTATTTTCCCTGCTAGAACAAAGCACATAGAAGTGGATTGTCACTATGTGAGGAATCAAGTACAAGTTGGAACTATTAAACCTTCATATGTTCATACCACTCAACAAGTAGATGATGTGTTCACTAATGTTCTTTCTGTAGAACAACACTCCAAACTTCTTTACAAAATGGGAGTTTCAGACACTTCCCACTCTCATCTTGAAGGGGTGTGTTCAAGTACAAGGACTGAATTAGTGATACGAAGGTTCGGGGTCAAAAATACTTCTTTTTCTACGAGCAAGTTTTTCAACCCTCTAGGCAAAGGTGCCTAATCATTGTAGTGTAGTATGGGGTAAGCCTAGGGGTTGATTCATTCTTTAGGGGAATAGAGATGCTAGAAAGAGATGTATGACGAGAAGGTAAGGTTGAAGGAGATTATTTTTAGTCTTTTTATGTTTTTTGAAAGCAAGTAAATATCTCGGGGTATAGGAGTGGAGGGGGTGTGGTACTTCTACCAATTTTAACTACTTTTATAACTACTTAACTAATTACTACTTGAACTAAGGATAGATTATGCTAATTGTAGATGTGCTCGTATGATGATTAAAGATGTATTTACTTAGATGTTCTTACCCTCCAGTTGTAACATATTGGATTTCACATACACATCAAACCATAACACAAAGTAGGCGTACAAGAGGTTTTAGAGAGAGAAATTTAGAGATTTAGGGAACTTTAGTGAGAGAAAGAAAAATCTTATTGTGAGCTCCAACTCTCTACCTTAGAAGGTAGAGAGTATTTATAGTCTTACAATAAAACGCCACACAACGGGCTGTGGATAAGGTATACAGTAGGTAAAGACCCGTCCGTCCTCCACGGTGTTACAAAACTAAATACTACTTAACATAAAATAACTACGACTACGAGCTTTCTAACGATTACATATACTTGAGGTGACCGATTCTTTAATACCTGGAATTTCTAATTCCTAACAATCTCCCCCTAAGGGAGGTCACCCCAAACACACATTAAACTTACATTGAATACAAACAGATATTACATTATAAATTGTTCTTGCATTATTGATGTATTACTTTGCTCAAGCTCAGAGTCATTGATTCTTCACATTGCATGTTTGGATAATCCAAGTGGAGGTCTTTTTCTGATCCATGTGATAATGAGTTTTGAGCCGCCTTTGAGATTATCACCACATTAAATCTCCGACTCTTCCTTTGTGGTGTTGATATCATGTGATGTTGTGACATTTGGATCGACATGCTCACATTCTGAATCATGATTTCTTCTTATCGAGTAGCGAAGCTTTCGTTGATTCATGATATTGGCGCCAAAGATAGCGTAAGCATGGAGTGAAAATATCAGAGTCATTGATGCACCAATCATGATTTCTTTAGATATGAATGTGATGTGTGAGCATGCGGCTATGGATTGACCGCCCATTCGATCACCGCAAACGCTGGGGTGTACCGCATAAGACAGCTTAGCAATAAAGCGCACGGAAGTGTCTTTGATCACTTTCGATGAATTGAGGTACACGGCCCACGGTTCCTCGCTGATCAAGACAAGTACCGCCGGATCGTATAATTCAAGAATTTCCTTGATGGTTTCGCACCGCTCTAGCCGTTCTCAAACCGAACGCCTCAAAGAAGACAACACGGAGTGAGTGAATCAAAGAAATATAGATTCACCGATTGATGAAAAGAGATTTGAAAACAATCGCTTATCGCTCAATAGAAATTGTTTTACAATACAAACGAAGATTTTAATGAAAATCAATTATCAATCATAAGCACCTTTTACTTTGAAAGATTCGTACACGATCGGTGTGCTAATGAAAAGATTTTTTAAGAACAATGACCGGTTTTTCAAAGGTATCCGTCAATCCATAACCTGAACCAGGATTGATTCAAAAGAATGTATCGCCCCATTGTTTCGCTCGCTTATCACATGGTTGATCTATTAGATAGATCTCACATGCCACCCACCGTGAGCTTGTTTGATGATGGCTCCATAAGGCTTTCCATCTTCATTGTGAATATGTTTGCATATCACTCAGATGTTCTGGCAATACCACAAGGATAATGCGTAGGACTCAAGATATTATCTCTCTTTCCACATTGTGTGAAACAGAGAGTCTTCATTCATAGTGTCCTAAGGAGATTTATTGATTATCTCGTGGCTCTAGACTCAATTTGTGCATATTTTGGTTCCTATGCCGGAGACTAGGGAGAGGGTCTCCTTCTTCAATATCAACAATCTCTAAGAGAAAGTCGATAGATTATGTAGGTTCCCCGTGAGAATGAAACAAGTCCTTTTAAGAGGAACTTGAGTGGTTTAGGAAGTTTGAAGTGCAAGGCCACCGGGTCCATGACGCCTTGTCTTCAATACCAATGTTACCTTGGTAACCACCAAGAGCATATGAATTGAACCCGATTCCGCCTCTAAGGTTGAATAATTTGAGGGCTATTTGTTTTCACCCTTTTCTCATTCAATTCTTTTTCATTCTTCAACCCTTCAATGCTTACCGAGACTTCATAACTAGAACCTTGTTGGGTTTATTCTAGTACTAGCTCGCCTCAACCAAGACTCTTCCCATATCTCATTTTTCTCCTTTTTCCAAAATACCTAAGGACTCTACACTATCTAGTGGATTGTCCCTGGGTAGATCCCTCCGGTTTTGGCGGATCATGGGAACAAAATACCTAACCTTATCATCCTTATATCACCATACATAAAGTAAAGTTGGTCGGTCTATTTGGTATTGTTCATCTACCATTGGAACCAATTGAAAACCATTTGAAAATCAATCCAGATACTTGTGATATATTATCAAAGCATTTTGTACCTGAATTGTTTTTGATATTTTTAGAATAAGAGCTCCCCCTCAACATGTGCATCAAGTGTATGAAATCGTTTTGCACACGGAGGTAAGAGAAAGAATTAACTTCTTTGATTACCATTTTCTAAAAGATATCAACATCACTTCCCTGATCAAAACAAGTAGATAAAGCATTTTAGGGAAGGATGAGGTTTTCATAAGTTTGCTCCCCCTCAATATGTGCCTTGAGGTTTGAAAGAGTTTTGCACATACAAGAGGGAACCTGCACATTGTTCACGTTTCAAATCATTGTGGTTTAAGATAGATGCTCCCCCACAACATGTGCATGGAAAATTTGAAATCGCTTGACACTTCATGCACATGGGAGGCAAACATGCTAAACACTTATGAAACCATTTATCGAACTATCGGTTTAAATCCAATTTAAATCACAAATTCTCCCCCGATCACAATTTTCAAGTTATTTGAGATTTGTGATCTCAGAGATTTATTTTGATTTTGAAGGATTTTAAGGAGAATTGTGACTAGATTTGTGAAAACGTTTTAACTGATAAGGATCTGATTTTGAGACTTTAAACTCCAATGATTAAACATGCATGATTATCTTTTGAAAAAAATTGTATGACAAATAAATTTTTGATTTAATTGAAATCATTCTCCCCCTCAATCAATGACATTAGTTGTTGATTGAGAGATAGATGTTTTGACAAATTTTTAAGTCCCGATGATTATCAAAAATAGAGTCCGAGTTATTTTTCAAAACAACTAGTTTTTATTAGATAGTAAAGATTCGCTCAAAGAATCGAGCAAGGATTTTGAAAACCAATATAAAGTATGGCTCTGTTCTATCTTTGAAAAGCGTGTTATTGCCTGAAATGACAATAAACCATTGTTTCTCTTTCTCTCAAATTTTTTTTTAAAACATTCGAACAACATCTAAAGTCCCGTGATCATTCTTTGAAAGACAAAGATTAAGACCATAGATATTATCGAATTGAGAAAAACATGACAAAATGACAATATTTTTGAGGATTTTTCAAAATTTTCACATTTTTATGGATTTTGAAAGTTTTATAATTTTTTATTTTGCTTTTTGGATAAATATATACAAAGATATAGATGAAGGAAAGACCTTTACTCCTCGTCTTCCTCCTAAAGACGCTTGAGTGTTTCGGTTGAAGGCTTTTCAATCCAAGTCGTGGAAGAATAAACTCAAAACGTTCTCTTGGAAGAGCTTGGGTGAAGATGTCCGCAAACCGGTATTCTCGACTTCACAAAATAGAGTTCCACTACACCGCTTCCACTTGCTCCCCGATGAAATGATGTCGGATGTCGATGTGTTTTGCTCTTGAGTGTTGAACGTTGTTGCATGAGAGAGCAATAGCACTTTTATTATCACAGTACAAAGGGATTTTGTTGAATTCAAAGCCATAGTCAGATAATTGGGATCTCATCCAAAGAATTTGAGCACAACAAGATGACATGGCTATGTATTCAGCCTTTGTAGAGGAAATAGAAGTACTCATTTGCTTATTTGAAGACCAGCTTACAAGCTTATCACCCAAAAATTGAGCACCTCAAGACGTACTTCGACGAGTATCTTGACATCCTGCATGATCAAGATCCGCATAGGTGTTAGTGACATACCGGTGTCTTTCGGGTACCAAAGTCCCATATTGATGATTCCTTTGAGATACCGAAAGACCCGTTTAACCGCTTCAAAGTGCTTTTAGTAGGCTTAGCCTGATATCTAGCACACATGCACACAACGAACAAGATGTCTGGTCCGCTAGTCGTGAGGTACATCAGGATCCAATCATGCTACGATATTTCATTTGATCTACCATGATCCCTGAGTGGTCCTCATCCAGCTTAGTTCGCTCAATCATGGGAGTGTCAACGGTGTCACATGATACAAATCCAAATTTCTTTAAAATCTCATTTGCATATTTAGATTGATTTATGAAAATGCCTCCCGGACTTTGTGAAATTTGTAATCCCAAGAAAATGACATTTGTCCCATCATAGACATTTGGAATTTGGAACCCATTTCATTTAGAAAACGATCACATTCATTGGGGTCAGTCGAGGCAAAGATAATATCATCTACATAAATTTGAACGTGAATTAAATGTTTGCCTGACTTCCGGGTGAACAATGTAGGATCAATCGCTTCCTTTGCCGTCTGTAGACGAAGAAACTTTGATAGTGTATCATACCATGCCCTTGGGGCTTGCTTTAACCCGTAAAGCGCCTTATTCAAACGATACACGCGGAGTAGGATGCTCGATTCACAAATCCTTCAGTTGACGAGACAACTTCTTTAAGATCTCCGCTCGTAAATGCCGCCTTTACATCCATTTGATAGACTATCATGTTCTTACTTGCAAAGATTAGCCAAGAAGATTCTGATTGCCTCTATTCGAGCAACAGGAGCAAAAGATTCTTCAAAGTCAATACCCTCTTCTTGACGGTATCCTTTGGCAACCAATCGAGCCTTGTTCTTTAGGACATCACCATGCTCATCAAGTTTTACTTTGAAAATCCATTTCAGAGCAATGATCATAGCACAATCTGGAGCAGGTACTAACTCCCATATATCAAGTCGATCAAACTCATGAATTTCTTCTTGCATGGTATTGAACAAGCAGTCTTCATTCATGGCGGTTTTAATGTCTTTTGGTATGACCTTAGAGAGTATGGAGTTGAAGAAACACCATAAGGCATCGGTTGCAAGTTGTTTCTGTGTGGATACTGGGCGAGAGGGGTTTCCAATGATGTTGTCCAATGGGTGATCATGTGTCCATTTTCTAAGGTGTTCATGTGGTTGTTGTTGTGGAACTGAAGTAGCAGAGTCAATGTCTCCGGATGAAGATGGTTCTGATGATGATTCAGGAGCAAAGATATTTTCAAATGGAGCTTCTTCGAGAGTAGCAAAGGGATTAACTTCATCATTGATGCTTAAACACTTCCATGATGTACATTTGATGATAGATGATTTGTTGATGAGACAGAGTGATCAGCAGCAGGAGCTTCTTGACTTAATGATATTGAGACTGAAGGGTTCACTTCATTCACAGGATAGGAGCAACTCGTTGATGGGACGACATTTCATCAAGATTCGATCATCATAGTGTTCATCAAACATTGGATCAAACAATTTCTTTAAATCATCTTCTGATGGAGGTACATATGGAGTTGCTGGAGATGAGTTTGGTACAAGAGATGAACCAATGGGACTTTTGAAGTGCGGGTCCGAATCGATTGTCCAGAGCCATTTGACCGGTCACCATCAAACGGACGGAATTGTTTCCATGATATTTTGGGTTCTCTTGTTGTAGATTCGGTATCCTTTTCTGCTTGGTGCATATCCTACAAATACTCCAATGTCACTTTTAGCTTTAAGTTTTCCTAAATCTTGACCATCATTAGTTGGATAACATAAAGCACCAAACACACAAAGGTATGATAGATCGTTTTCTATGTGGACAAGTTCATAAGGAGTCTTTTCATGTGAAGTGTGAATTAGAGATCGATTTTGAGTGTAACAAGCAGTGGCAATAGCTTCAGCCCATAGAAACATTGGAACCTTTGAGAAAATGAGCATTGTCCTTGCAGCTTCTACAAGAATTCGATTTTGTCTTTCAACTACACCGTTCTGTTGAGGAGTTCGAGGGACACTTCTTTGGGGACCGTGATGAGTGCTTATTCACTCATCCTTTTTACCCATCTAAGCCCACAAAAACGTCTAAAAACACTGAAATATAACCAATTATACTGCAGATATCCTTGGAGTGTGTTTTATGTGTTTCAGGTACAAAGGATCGAAAACAGACAAAACGTGCGTAATTGAGCTTGATTTGAAAACGTGCTTTCCTGACGGAGCCGGATGATGATTTTCTACATTTTCAGAGCCCGAGATACCATTTGGGAGTGAGCTTGGGGGATCAGATCAAAAACCTATCCCTAAATCCAAATGACCAATTTGCCCTTCACCCGAACCCAAAATTACCATTTTACCCTTTTTGCAAAATCCAAAACTTTTAAAACCTCATTTTTATTTTACAACAATTATTTTTTTTAAAACCAATTTTATTAAAATTATTTTCTTACTAAAAAAAAAAAAAAAAAAAAAAATACAAAGTTTTATAAATACAAAAGTATTTTACTTTTACCTAAACCTTTTAAACCCTTAACTATTAAAAACCATTTTACCCATTTAAACCCAACTTAAACCCATTTTTATAAAAACTCCTTTCTTCCCCACCCTATTACCCAAAACTGATAAAAGCAGAACCCATCTCCCCTGCTTCTCCTTTGGCGCCCAAGACAAAACTTGTCTTCTTCCCAACCTTTCACTCTCAACTCTCTGGTCCCCAGCTCACCTTTACCCCACATCCCACATGGTCTCTTATTGCCATGTTGGCAATCCAACATACCCTCATTGGACATCAAGAAGATGGACGGCTTGGATTAAATGAGTGGTGCCCAAGATTAGATGAATGGTAGAGATTGAAGCTGAAGAAACACAAACAAAGCACTCCTCTCATTTTCTCTCACAACAAAAGCACAAGCAGTGGACTCCAAGACCATATAGCAGTAGTATAAATAGTAGAGCTCATTGTAGCCTTGAGGGCATTAGGATTTGTAGCTTTAATTTAGTTTTCTGTAGTTTAAAAGTTAGTGTAATGTTTTCTTTTTATGAATGAAAGATATTTTTTTTTACTTACCTGTTTTTTTTTATTGGTCAAATAAGCACTTTTGTGCTTATTAGCTTATTGTCATTTACCATTTGTTCTAAAGTTCCATTTTTAACTATTCAGTAAGTTTTGCAAACAAAAAGTCCTAGTCTCAGTTCACAAAATCAGATTTACAAAGCATTTCACCCCATAAAGGGGTGTTTGGTTTTGGCTACTAGTTGGGTTAAACTAAAGTTTTAACCACTTTGACTTTGCAAGTCAAAGTGGTCTTAAGGTTTTAAAAAGTACTACTAAAAACTTATTTTACAAAGCTTGTTAGGTTTTGAAAAGACAAAAAACCATTTTCTCAGACAACCAAAATCAGAATGAAATGCTGCTGTTACCTTCTTTTTACACTATATTTTAAGCAAAATTCTTTTCAAAATTGCTTTTCTCACATCTCAACATACCCACCTCAATATGTACTTAGCTTATTTGCACTTAGGATGTATCTAGCTTAGCTTAAATTGCCTTAAAATTCTGTCCCAAACCCATTTCATTAACTGTTAATGCAGTCCCATAGCAGCTAGTTCATAGCTTATTTATAAGCTATCCTAAGCTTTTCATAGGATCCCAAATAGATTTTTAGGTAACCCCCCACCCCTAGTTGCATGTTTAAGTCCCCTTTTAGGATTAGGATTACAGTTGGTAGCTTATTTATAAGCTCAAAACAGCCCCCTAGGACTGCTCTGCTGCAGCCTTGCAGTCTCATTGCAGCCCCATTTCCAGCTTATCTTTTAGCTTATTAGTGGTATGTTTAGCTTATTCTAGTGTCCTTTGTTGCTTATTAAGTCCCATAGGTTAGTTTATAAATCTTTAGCTTATTTAGTGCTTATTCACTAGTTTCTATTGTTTGCTTAAAAGTTGTTAAGACAAGTGGCCCATTTTTTTTTTCTTAACTGTTGAAAATAAGCAGTCTCCAACTGCTTATTTCCAAGGTTTGGTAAAAGGTGTTTTTTACAAAAAGTGCTTATCTTGGTCCTATAATTAAGTTGCAAAAAGAAAAGTTAAAAAAAATAATTTTTGCAAAAAGGGTACCACAGGTATCGAACCTGGGACCTCTTGCTCACGCTCCCAACACAACACCTCAAACCCAACTGCCCTAGGGTCTTTGATCAGTCATACTTTGCATTAGTTAATATTTATATACCAAGAACAGTTTATAGCTTTATAGCTTAATTAGCTTTTTATTAGCTTATTTCCAAAAGTAGTACCCAACTTTTTTATTTTTCTCAAAATCAGTATAACTTAAAGTATTTTTAGTGAAATTTTCAGATTTTTCCAAAATCATTTAGTATTTTTTATAATTAAATTAGATTAAATTAGTTTTTAAATCATAATAAATAATTTAAAAGTCTAAAAAATACCCGGCTTTTTCCTAAAATTATCTTTAGTCGCTTAGAACGTAGGAAAATTAGTTTCACATCCTTAGGCCTTAAATTGCATCATTTTCACTTTTTGAGGCTCTGGATTAGCCCGGGTTTTCACGTTTTTGCATATTATCATTCTAGGACTTAGTGTAACTTAATTTTATTGTTCCGTATGCTTAGTAGTAGTTAGTTAATCATTTATTTTGTTTCCCTAGCCCTAATTACTTTCCCTTTAGTTAATTTGTAGAAAACGTAACCAAAAACCAAAAAAAAACCGTAACATCGAGCATTTTAATAACAAACCTCAAACGAAATTCTCAATTCACACCTCGTTGGGAAACGACCCGGATATCCTTATCCGGTATCACTTATATCACATTCGTGAGTTTTGGCACGTTAACCCTTTTCCTAAAAGGTTGATTTGTTGATTCTCGCGTGTATCTTATATTTGATATTTCTTATATACTATTTGAAACGAATCAATTTTTGGCGCCGCTGCCGGGGAGGTTGTGTCGCGACAATATCGTTACGGTTTGACGATTAGTGACTCGAGATCCTTCCTTCGTGAAGTTATTGTTTTTATAAAAATAAAAAAAAAGTAAAAATATTTTCCTTTTTCTTTGTATATATATATAAAAGATTAAAAATACAAAAAGATTTTCCCTTTTGTTTTAAATAAATAGAAGACACAATCAATATAACATTCTCAACGGAGGTGTTATCATTATAAGTTCCCTAACTAAAGATCAAAAACTTGCCTTTGTGTCGCTTGTGGATTTATTTATTTCTATCGGACAAACAAACTGTGTGGTGGGTATAAGGACGGCCCGACATTAAATTGCGGCTGTAAAGAAGCGGGTTTTTAATAAGCTTCGCGCTGACCTACAAAGCTTCTCCGCTCGCTTGTGCGCTTGTCTTGTAGAGGTGATTTATTCACTTGGGATTATTGGTTTAAGTTCACTGTGTTTTGCCTCGGTCTTGTTTTAATTGAAAGTGTTGTTTTTGGAAGTGCATGCGCACTCGCTCTTCTAATTCTTCTACCCCTCTTCTTGAACTCGCCACAATTCCGCGAAGACGAAATAGACGTCCCCCGCCAATAGTCGAACCCGAGATTCGTACTAATCCCAACCCCATTCCCGAAATGGCGGATACCCGAACCATGTCTGAGTTACTTCAAGCTCCCGTAGACGGATACGGTGATGCTATCGCGCTCCACCAATTGACACCGAAAATTTTGAACTTAAAACTAATTTGATTCAATTGGTTTCATCTAAACCTTTTTGCGGTCTTGATAGGGATGAGCCCCATGCCCATATCCGTTGGTTTAATCAAGTGGCTTCCACTATTAACTTTCGGGGCGCCCCTCATGAGTCGATCAAGTTGATGTTATTCCCGCTTTCCATCGAGGGGCAGCCGGATTTGGCTTGAGAAAGAACCCCTCGCTCAATCACAACATGGGAAGACCTCTCTAAGAAATTCGTTAACCAATTTTTCCTCCGTCGAAAACTACAATGTTAAGAAATGAAATAACCAATTTCCGACAAAGATTCGACGAGAGTTTCGGTGAAGCGTGGGATAGATTCAAAGAACTTCTACTAAAATGCCCACACCATGGCTTCTCCGACCTTCATCAGATCGATACGTTCTACAATGCTTTAACCCCATCCGACCAAGATTCGCTTAACGCGGCCGCCGGTGGTAATATCTTGAGTCGTATGCCCGGAGATATTAGAACGATTATCGAGAACAAATCAAAGGTTCCAACCTCCGAAACAGGCAGTTGTTGCTAAAGTCACTACCAATTCTTCTTCATCCGTTGTGGAGTCAAAATTGGAAGGACTTACCGACGCCATTCATAGCATGATAAAAGAGTTAAAGATTCAGAAAACGGAACCCGTAAAAGCCATTACCGAAACTTGTGTTATTTGCGGTGGTCCCCATCCGTATTACAATTGTTAAGCCACCGATGGTGACGCCGAAATGCCACCGTGGCAACTGCTAATCACAATCACAATCCTAATCCGAATCAAGGATACCTTGCTAATCAAATGGGACCACCCGGTTTTCCTCAACCTAACAATCAAAATAGGTTCAATCAAAATCAAGTGAAAGGGCAAAATGTTCCATATCAAGCCCCGATGAACCAATACCCTCCCCAAGGGGGTAATCTCAATCATGGTTATCAAGCTCCTAATTACCAACCCCCGGTTGGCCCCTCTATTGAACTTTCCAACTACATTAAGTCTAATGAGGTTACAATTAGGGGTTTGCAAAGCCAAATCACTACTTTGAGAAATGAATTCCAAACTTCAATGTCAAAACAAGGAAATGAGTTAAAAATGAGTTGAACAAAACGAACAACAAAATTGATCAAAATCAAAACAAAATTGAAAATATGTTCAATAGTATCATGTGTCAAATGAATCAAGCTTCAACTTCTAAAACCCTTCCTGCTAATACGATTCCAAATCCGAAGGGAGAGTTGAATGCTATTGCCAGCCGAAGTGGTAAGACATATGATGGACCCTCGATGCCTACACCCTCTCCGGTGAGGGAGGTATCACAAGAAACCGAGGTGACGAAGGACAAAGTGCATTCCACAAGCCCACAAAGTACAAGACACGTCCAACCTCCGGAGTCCACATCCCCATTCCGGAGCCCGATGTTCCGAAGATTAAGCCTTCAATCCCTTATCCTTCAAGGCTTAATGATCAAAAGGCCCGCGACAAAACTAATCAACAAATGGAAAAGCTTATCCAAATCTTTCAAGATACGCACTTAGAGATTAGTTTCGCGGAGGCTCTCCTTCTAATGCCCAAGTTTGGTCCGACGATCAAAAGCTTGTTGGGCAACAAAGAAAAAATTTCCGAGTTGGCTAAAACTTCCTTGAACGAGAATTGTTCGGCGGTTATCCTTAAAAAACTTCCCTAAAGTTAGGAGACCCCGGAAAGTTCCTCATCCCACGTGATTTTCAAGGATTAGTTCAATGCTCCGCTTTGGCCGATCTTGGCGCGAGCATTAACTTGATGCCACACACCGTGTGGAAAAAGCTCGCTACCCCCACTCACACCTACATGTATGATCCTCGAGCTTGCCGATCGAACGAATTCTCATCCGTTAGGTATAGCCGAGGATGTCTGTGTGAAAGTAGGAAAATTTCATTTCCCCGCCGACTTTGTTGTCGTCGATTTCGATGCCGATCCCCGAGTGCCCCTCATCCTTGGGAGGTGCTTCTAAAAACGGGTCGCATTGATCGATGTTGATGAAAGGGAAATCACTTTGAGGGTAAACAAAGAAGCCGTAACTTTCAATGTTAACCAAGATTTGAAATCTATGCCTACCATTTGTGGTATTGATAAAGTTGAAAGCCGTGAAACCAAGGTGACAAAGGACCCGATGCTTCCTACTAATAACGGAAGTACCGAAAACGTCCAACCTAAGGTTATCCAAAATTCTTCATCTAGGATTGATCAAAGTCTTTCACGATTTACGGTTAAGAGATCTTCGAGTAAACGTGCTGAGCTTAAAACGATTAGCAAGAAACCGGAGACCATAACGGAAGTGGTGGAAATTGCTAGCTCTAAGAGCACACCACTTGTCCCACCTCCGCATTCGGTTAATCGGATCGATCTTGTTGAACCTTCTTCGAGTGGCAATCCCACTCCCACTTCTGACCTCATTATTTCCGACTCTTCCCCTTCCCTCACTCCGCTTGAGGGAAGTAACTTGAATTTGGAAGAGATCGAAGCTTATTATTTTCCGTCAGGAATTGATGACGATGAATCTGACCCGGAGGGAGACCGTGTTCGTCTTGAACAATTACTTAGTGAAAATGAAGATCCGTTGTCTTCACTCCCTCCGGAAGAAATTGAGATTAAAGAAGTTAAGCTTTTGACCAAGAATCCTTCGAAGCCCGAGCCCGAGGATTCAGCTATTGATTTACTTCTCGAGGAGTTCGCCGATGAACTCGCTCGCCTTGGTCCTCTCCCACCGGGAATTGACAATGAAGTCTTTGACTTTGAAGCCGACTTACGTGAACTTGAGTATTTGCTGTATGGAGATCCGTCACTTGATCCTTCAATTGACAAAAAGGAGTTCTCCGATAAACTCGCTCTCACGGACTCGATTCCATCTAAGAATGAAAATTTGAACGATGATCCTTTGGAAAATTTTGATGATCCATTCTTTCCCAAAAAAGAGAAGAACTTGAAAGTTTCAATTGATGAACTTGATGATCAAGATGTTCTTCATTCTTTTTTAACCGAGAGTGACTCCCCTTCTCTTGAGGATTTTACCGTGGTTGACACTTTCGATTCATGCCTCTCCGAGGATAAATTGTTCAAACCCGGTATAATACCTTCCAAGGGAGTTCACTCTAAGAGAACTCAAATTTCTGAAATGGGTACTTTACCCGATGTGATGTTTCAAACTCTTCGACCTAACCATGAACTCCTCTTCTCTATGGAGTTATTTGTGACTAAGACTGTGCTTCTTGATGATCCATCATTCCCTCATCTTCCCGCTAAACCGCCGGATGATGGATTCATCTTTGTTTTTGAACCCAATACGGGTACTTGTATCTCTAAGGTGGTGGGCAAAGATTTTGAACACTATGTTCTCATGCCTAATATTTTGCCCACCCAACCCACCCGTGTTACCTCATTCGGAAATGAGGATTTCATTTTCGACCCCGGCATCTCCATTCATCATTCTTTTGAGCCGGATATATCTCATCGGAGTGGAACTTTCAGCACATTCAATGTTTATCCAAACCATTTGAATGAAAGTCCGATGGAGATTTTCTCTTCCACTTGCTCCCCCATGGACCAATGAATTCGGGGTCGAGTCAAGCTAGCGACTCGGTTAACAAAAACAGTAGCATAACATGGGTGTCCACCCATGTTTCTATCTTCTTTCTATTTTCTAACACTAAGTGTGGGGAAACCCCACCGATGTTTGCTTGTTGTGTGTTTGCTCTCTGTTTTCAGGATTCCCGTAGATCGTGATGATTGATGCCTTTTTCGATTCACCAATATCCGATCTCTTTGCTAACAATTATCTAGGGATATCTTATTAATCCTTTTGTGAAAAAAGATTTCGCCTCCACACTTGGCTAGTAGTATTACCTTTTTCCGTTCTATAGTTTCGGCTACAGCCGGTACTTTGAATATTGAGGGCAATATTCAATTCTAAGTGTGGGGGGGGAATTCTAGCGAATTTTGATCACATTGTACCTTCTAGTACCCTAGCACCCCCGTTTTGACCAAAATTTTTAAATTTTTATCGTTTTAAGTCAAGTAGTTACATTTAAAAGAAGTGCTTTGCACAAAAATAAAGCATTAATGCTTCGGTATTAGTGATAGTTTAGTCTTGATTCGGCTAGAACAAGGGGAATCCCGACTCTGCTAGAGTGTTGATCTAGCTGCTCTCTTAACATTTAGGCTAAGGTTTTACGAGTTGTGCAAATGAAAATGCTAAGCGTGGAGTAGTTGGTTCTCTTTAGAGCTTATATAAGTAATCTATGGCTTTTTCTCCCATAAGCTAACTAATTGGACTTAAATACGTGCTCATTGTCAAACTTTTGAACATTCAAATAGTCTTGTTACAATAAAAAGTTTTTAAGCAAAATTGATTTAGAGTCCGAGTTCAACTTTTTATTTAAATTTCCGAAAAAGCATACTTTCTTTAAATCTGAATAATGTTGCAAAATGAAAGTATCGTAAAAGTGCTTGAATGATGCAAAAGTTGCAAGTTTAAAGTTCGAAGTCAAAAGCAAAGTGTAAAAAAAAAAAAATGATGATGAAAAAAAGTTGAAAAATGAAAAATGAAAAAATATGAGTTGCGTGAATAAAAGCACTAAGTTGCTTATGAATAAATGTGCGAAACTTGCTTTTTCTTAAATTTAAATCGGAAGTTGAACTCGTATTCGTCAAAGTTGTCTAAAAGTTTGACGGTAATTTGGAAATCCTTGATTTCAAAGATCCCGAAAGCTCCGATACTATTCTCGAGGGTGAAAACCTAGCCTCCTTAAAAGGACAAGCTGAGAAGAAAGTCGCAACATGGAGTGATCTCACCTTTGAATCTCGAATTTCTAAATTGTCGTCGGTTGTAATCCATTTAGGTTTTGTTTTAACTTAACGGTAGCTTCGTAAATCTTTGGAATCGAATTCCCGCTAATTCCGGTACTATTCTCTGTGAGGTGTCAAAAGCCCGGTCACTTAAAACTAATGTTTTGGGATGTGCCGAGAAGAAAGCCGCTACATGGAAGAGGCCCTTTCGATCCTTAGACTTTCATCGTTTCCGGTGGGTTAGTACTTTGGTTAAGTGGATAACAACCATAACAAATGTCGATTTTAATGGTCAAACTTTTGAAAATGAGCACACACACACTTAATTTTATGAATTGCGGGAGTAAAAAGTTAAGTCTCGACTTACATAGATTATTGATATAAGTAGTGTTAGCATTCTACAAAAACGTTTGCACAATAAGTTTAAGCTTGGTTTGAGAGTATAAAAAAGAGGATGACGATTACAATTCCCCGGAAACACCCATATTGCGTGAATCCCGTTCTTTGATGCCATGTTTTGATAATCAAGCATTTTATTTATTATCGTCTTGTTTAAATTTCTCGTAGTTGAATAAAAAGTCGAGACGGGGTATTCTTGGTATTTTTGATCCTTTCATTACTTCATATGATCGGATTGCTATGGACTAGCAATTGATAGTGTGGGGGATTTGATGAGTGCTTATTCACTCATCCTTTTTACCCATCTAAGCCCACAAAAACGTCTAAAAACACTGAAATATAACCAATTATACTGCAGATATCCTTGGAGTGTGTTTTTATGTGTTTCAGGTACAAAGGATCGAAAACAGGACAAAAACGTGCAGAATTGAGCTTGGATTTGAAAACGTGCTTTGCTGACGGAGCCGGATGATGATTTTCTACATTTTCAGAGCCCGAGATACCATTTGGGAGTGAGCTTGGGGGATCAGATCAAAAACCTATCCCTAAATCCAAATGACCAATTTGCCCTTCACCCGAACCCAAAATTACCATTTTACCCTTTTTGCAAAATCCAAAACTTTTAAAACCTCATTTTTATTTTACAACAATTATTTTTTTTAAAACCAATTTTATTAAAATTATTTTCTTACTAAAAAAAATACAAAGTTTTATAAATACAAAAGTATTTTACTTTTACCTAAACCTTTTAAACCCTTAACTATTAAAAACCATTTTACCCATTTAAACCCAACTTAAACCCATTTTTATAAAAACTCCTTTCTTCCCCACCCTATTACCCAAAACTGATAAAAGCAGAACCCATCTCCCCTGCTTCTCCTTTGGCGCCCAAGACAAAACTTGTCTTCTTCCCAACCTTTCACTCTCAACTCTCTGGTCCCCAGCTCACCTTTACCCCACATCCCACATGGTCTCTTATTGCCATGTTGGCAATCCAACATACCCTCATTGGACATCAAGAAGATGGACGGCTTGGATTAAATGAGTGGTGCCCAAGATTAGATGAATGGTAGAGATTGAAGCTGAAGAAACACAAACAAAGCACTCCTCTCATTTTCTCTCACAACAAAAGCACAAGCAGTGGACTCCAAGACCATATAGCAGTAGTATAAATAGTAGAGCTCATTGTAGCCTTGAGGGCATTAGGATTTGTAGCTTTAATTTAGTTTTCTGTAGTTTAAAAGTTAGTGTAATGTTTTCTTTTTATGAATGAAAGATATTTTTTTTACTTACCTGTTTTTTTTTATTGGTCAAATAAGCACTTTTGTGCTTATTAGCTTATTGTCATTTACCATTTGTTCTAAAGTTCCATTTTTAACTATTCAGTAAGTTTTGCAAACAAAAAGTCCTAGTCTCAGTTCACAAAATCAGATTTACAAAGCATTTCACCCCATAAAGGGGTGTTTGGTTTTGGCTACTAGTTGGGTTAAACTAAAGTTTTACCCACTTTGACTTTGCAAGTCAAAGTGGTCTTAAGGTTTTAAAAAGTACTACTAAAAACTTATTTTACAAAGCTTGTTAGGTTTTGAAAAGACAAAAAACCATTTTCTGCACAACCAAAACTGCAACAGCAGCTGCTGTTGCAGCCTTCTTTTACAGCTTATTTTTAAGCAAAATTCTTTTCAAAATTGCTTTTCTCACATCTCAACATACCCACCTCAATATGTACTTAGCTTATTTGCACTTAGGATGTATCTAGCTTAGCTTAAATTGCCTTAAAATTCTGTCCCAAACCCATTTCATTAACTGTTAATGCAGTCCCATAGCAGCTAGTTCATAGCTTATTTATAAGCTATCCTAAGCTTTTCATAGGATCCCAAATAGATTTTTAGGTAACCCCCCACCCCTAGTTGCATGTTTAAGTCCCCTTTTAGGATTAGGATTACAGTTGGTAGCTTATTTATAAGCTCAAAACAGCCCCCTAGGACTGGCCTGCTGCAGCCTTGCAGTCTCATTGCAGCCCCATTTCCAGCTTATCTTTTAGCTTATTAGTGGTATGTTTAGCTTATTCTAGTGTCCTTTGTTGCTTATTAAGTCCCATAGGTTAGTTTATAAATCTTTAGCTTATTTAGTGCTTATTCACTAGTTTCTATTGTTTGCTTAAAAGTTGTTAAGACAAGTGGCCCATTTTTTTTTTCTTAACTGTTGAAAATAAGCAGTCTCCAACTGCTTATTTCCAAGGTTTGGTAAAAGGTGTTTTTTACAAAAAGTGCTTATCTTGGTCCTATAATTAAGTTGCAAAAAGAAAAGTAAAAAAAAAAAATAATTTTTGCAAAAAGGTACCACAGGATTCGAACCTGGGACCTCTTGCTCACGCTCACAACACAACACACTCAATCCAACTGCCCTAGGGTCTTTGATCAGTCATACTTTGCATTAGTTAATATTTATATACCAAGAACAGTTTATAGCTTTATAGCTTAATTAGCTTTTTATTAGCTTATTTCCAAAAGTAGTACCCAACTTTTTTATTTTTCTCAAAATCAGTATAACTTAAAGTATTTTTAGTGAAATTTTCAGATTTTTCCAAAATCATTTAGTATTTTTTATAATTAAATTAGATTAAATTAGTTTTTAAATCATAATAAATAATTTAAAAGTCGAAAAAATACCCGGCTTTTTCCTAAAATTATCTTTAGTCGTTTAGAACGTAGGAAAATTAGTTTCATATCCTTAGGCCTTAAATTGCATCATTTTCACTTTTTGAGGCTCGGGATTAGCCCGGGTTTTCACGTTTTTGCATATTATCACTCTAGGACTTAGTGTAACTTAATTTTATTGTTCCGTATGCTTAGTAGTAGTTAGATTATCATTTACTTTGTTTCCGTAGCCCTAATTACTTTCCCTTTAGTTAATTTGTAGAAAACGTAATCAAAAAAACCAAAAAAAAAAACCGTAACATCGAGCATTTTAATAACAAACCTCAAACGAAATTCGCAATTCACACCTCGTTGGAAACGACCCGATATCCTTATCCGGTATCACTTATATCACATTCGTGAGTTTTGGCACGTTAACCCTTTTCCTAAAAGGTTGATTTGTTGATTCTCGCGTGTATCTTATATTTGATATTTCTTATATACTATTTGAAACGAATCAGACTGATTCCAACATTTCCATAAAATTCATTGAGTTCTTTATTAACAAACTCAGTTCCATTGTCAGTACGGACGATTCGAATTGTTTTGTTGAGTCTGATCTGAAGTTGTTTAATGAGTTTAATGATGACATCTGGAGTTTCATCCTTCGTCCTCAAAAACTTAACCCAAGTGAATCTTGAGTAGTCATCAACCACTACTAACACATATCTCTTCCCATTAATAGTTTGCACTCTCATTGGGCCGCACAGATCCATATGAAGATTATGAAGGACTTCCATTGATTTTGTGGGTTTTGGTTTGTGGGCATATTTCGTGCTTTTTCCCAGTTGGCTGAAAAAGATGATCTTTTTCATATTTTAACTGGTAAGCCCTCGACAAGATCCTTTCTCGAAAGGTTGTTTATGGTGCCGAAGTTCAAGTGATTGAGACGACGATGCCATAACCATGACTTTGTTTCTGAAGCCTTTGACAGAAGCGATTGGAGAAGACTTCATCATGTCTTCGATAGAAATGGTGTATAGGTTAGAACCTCGAGTACCTCTTAATAATTCCACACCATCAAGTTGTCTAACGAAGCAAGTATGTTTTCTAAAGGCCACCTCTAGATCAGAATAACAGAATTGACCAACAGAGAACAAATTATGACCAAGACCTTCCACATAATATACCCGGAGATTACACTTTTGCCAACTACATAGTCACCATAACCCATAATTGCTCCAAAATGGTCGTTTTCGAATCTAACAGTCCCGATGAATTTGCTCACGAAGTTCATGAGCCGCGACCGGTCTTCATTCATATGCTTGGAATGTACCGAGTCCAAGTACCACGTAACGATTTGAACAATCTGCAGCTTGAACACGACAAGAATGGATAATTGGATAATTGGGATCCCCATGCAAGAATGGGTTCCACTTGGTTAGTAATAGTAATTGGAACACCCTCATCGAAATAGAAACATCCATATCGACGTAGAAGCAATGGAATCATTAGGAATAGATGCAATGCGGTGTCTCAGATTTGACCTATTCAAAGTATGTTCACTTCTTAAGGGAATAGTTCTACCAATAGGCATCCATTTTATAGTGGGCATAGTCTTAGCAGTTTGAGGGCAAAACTGATTATTCTTATGGCCAAAAGGTATCCAATAATAACCTATCTTTATAAGTGTTCTTCCCTGTGGGTCTTCAATGCTTTCTAACAATCTTTCGCCTTTGCCTTTTAGCCTTCTTTGCACGATTATTAGCATTAATAATTTTAACTGGGCATTTGACAAAGATTACACAAAGCATTCACACCACATTCATGATTAGCAACAGAATTCAAGCAGACATCATTACAAGGTTTTGCAAATAGTATCGAATTCAATTAATTGCAAGACGCCTATAGCTAATACTAGAATCAACACGATTCGTTTTATTCGACTCAAACTTAAAGTTCCTAGATTGGTCTTCTACTCTTTTCCAATGCACATTTTAGCTTGCGAGGTCCTATCATTCCTTGTATTGTCTTGAGACTTTGACTTGCTTGCTTTAATGTCACGATTACTCTGTAGAGGGAATTATGGGAACATTAGTTGGTTGATCTACTTTTTGCATTCCTAAACTAGACGTGCAAGGATCTGTATTACTAGACGACACATTGATGTTCACTTTCTTAAAACTGGGCCTAGAATGGTTTGAATGCTTGGTACTAGGCATAGAACAAGGCATCACAGCTTTGCCTTTTGCAGCTAAGGATTTAGGACATGTTGCAATTACACATTCTAGCAGCTCTTGAGATCATTTGGCCTGGAGGCAAGCAAACCTAATTTCTCTATCAAGAGGTTTGTTAATGAAATATTCTTCGACAATCTCACGGAGACATTCTAGACTATCCTTAAGGTAAGCACAATAGTCATGAAACGCAGGTTCATTATTCCTAAGATGAGGAGGAATATATTTAACCGTCACAGTGTATTTGTAGTCTAAGGGTGACTTTGAAACAACATTCTTATTAAAAACAAGTGGCAGTTTCCCATTTTCCTGACTTCTCAGATTCTCAATTTCCTTTTGTAAAGACGTTATTTTTTTGTTGTTTTGGTCACAGGTGACTTTCATTGAATCATATAACTCTTTAAAGTGTCGTTTAACTTTTTCATTTTCTTCTAGAAAACTCTCGTTTTCCTTTTGTAAGGCATTAACTAAGTTTTGAAGATGAAAAGTTTGAGAGTACTGAGAATCTAAAGGAGGAGGCATTTGGGATCCAGTCACATTGTTCTTTTCACCCTTCAATTGAGAGATTTGGGCTTTCAACCTTTTAATCGTGTTACAATGAGCTCGAATCTGTTCATCACGTTTGCTAATTTCAAAAACTGCATCAAATTCAGGAGCATCCAAGGATGTCTTGATATTTGAAGTTTTAACATTTTCTTTTAGATGTTGATATTTTAGTTGTAAATAAAAATGTTCAACTTCTAGTTTAGAAAGATGCTTTACCAAATTATCGTGATCATCCTGATCAATTTTCTCATTAAGTTTCGAATTAATCTTTTCAAGCTCAATGACACGTTCATGAGAGACTTTCAGAGCAACAGATAATTCATGAAATTGAGAAACATTAATGGAGCAATTCGTAGCAGTGTAAAACATATCTTGAGCAATACATTCAGAAATAAGATTCTCATTCAAGGTATGCAAGTTCTTCCTCTCAATCTCATTATATTTTAATGCTCACTCATAGTCACTAACCTCAACTATCATTGCATCAAATTCCTTTTCCATTCCTTTAATATCTGAATCTATCCCCTTTTTAAGACTCTCAAAATGATCTTTTAGTAGTTTAAAGAAAGGTATGACCTCCGTTAGATAGCATTCTTTTGTTTGCTCAAAACCCCTTTCCCCTTCAGTTATCTCAGTGGGTGTGATCCTTTTCTTACAAGTTTTCTCAAAATCGACAAATAGTTGAAGAATAACATATTGACTGATTAAGGTCTTGCTTTTAGTGGCAATAGTCCTAGGAACTAAATGCATTGGTGTATTGGGAGGATACACAGTCGCTGAAGGCATTTTCCTAAAGGGGGGAGGGGTTCGTTTCAACAAGATTCTCTGCTTTTTGCTTATCTAAATCCTTTTTCCAGAACACTTGTTCGGGTGTTAACAACGTCTGAGGCTTAAACATGTTCAAGGAAATCCAATTCTCCTTCTTGTAATCATGGGGTGTGATATTTATTTTCTTCTCTTTACATTTAGGATCATCTAACTTCTTGTTCATCTTTTCCCTAGTGACTTCATCAGATTTCTTATCTTCCTCAGTGCACTCAGTGCAACTAGGTTTCTGTCTAGGCTTAAGAATTTCATTGCCATCATAAATTACCTTATGGGCAGCTCTAGCCGTTTTAACAACTTCTGGATTTGGTTCCTCAACAAGGGGAGTACTATGCTTATCACACAAAACTCTGTGCTTAGTGATTAACTGAGCAGTCTCAATGGTATTTCCTTGTACGTACAACTTATTTTCAAGCTTGTTTTTCAAGGTTTTTAGATTAGAAAAATCATTCAAAAATTTTGATTCTTTAACACTAAATTCTTGCTTAAGCATTTTAACATTTTCTTGAAGTTCTTGTTTTTGCTTAGCAGTTTTAGAAAGCTTTTCTTGTAAGGAGTTTAACTCTTGTTTTAATACTTCTTCTCTAAACCTACTTTTTCTAATAGTTGTACGCATTTGGTCATCCATTTCCTGCTCACGGGTGGTCAACTCAAATTTAGCACGTTGTTCATAAATAGCAACACATTCTTTATAGGCATTTAGTTCAGAGATAACAGAATCTTTAGGGCACATGCAGTGAATTCATCAAAGACATATTCATTATTGACTGCAGAAGATGCATTACTTGGTACAATCTAACTTTCACTTTGCTTAACATATTGATCATATGGGACAACATTGCTATTACCCACATCATCAATATCTGATTCATAAGTCTCAAGAGATTGTACTTCATTATGCATCTTTCGCTCATCAATATCATCATATAGTTTTAATACCTCTGAGATGATTTTATCTTTGGATGGTCCAGCTTGTGGTGAAGGTGAGACCTTAGGAGAGACCATTGGAGAAATGCTAGCCATGAAAATTGTTTGTGCAGTAGGTCCATCATCAACATTAGAGTCGTATGCATCACAGTCAGCGACTTGAAAGGCATTCTGATGATTGTGACCTATCTCCTGAATTGGCTGCTCATCCACATCTGCATCATAGGTCTTAGCATTTCCCTCAGCCAAGAACAACAACTCCTCTTCATCCAAAGCTGCACCATTATCCTGAGCTTGTACAAGCAACATCTTATCCCTGAAGTACTCGGCATTCTGAGGGCGTTTTGGTGATGTGAAGTTTCTTGCAATGTGTCCCTCACCACCACAGTTGTAACATTTGATAGGCTTAGTTTGTCCTTGATTTCCAATCCTTCCTCGATTCTGATTTCCACCATAGCCTCCACCTACTCCACCCCTTCTCTGATCATACTGCCTTTCTTGAATTGGCTGCACCATAACTTTCCCATCTCTGATCAAAGAATGATTGTGAAGATTGGATGCGGTTCTGATTTCATTGTTGGTGTGAAGACTGTTAGTATGAGGTGAAACGGTCAAGTTCTGTTTAACCATGAGAGCTAGTTGATTGATGAAATGTCCCATGATATCATCAGCATCCTGTTGCTTGAATCGTGGATCAGGAATGAGTTTGTGATTACCATCTCCCGTGGGAATTACTTTAGAAGCCTTGGTGGAAATTCCAACATTTGTCTAGAAAGCAGTTGAGTCATTTGGTGAGCTTGATTCTCCTTGATTGGTTTTGAACTGCTCCAAAATCCTTTTTTCAAACATAGCATGCCTCTCATTCTGAAGAAGGAAAGCATACAGTTGCTCATAGTTTGTGTTCTTTAATCCTTTAGTGAGCTTCACAGATGTGACAAACTTGTGCTATTCAGGATTCATGTTGTTTACAAATTTTGAGTTCAGCTGAATGTTTGGCATAGTCATTCTGATGTTTCTCATGTCATTCACAAGCTTATGGAATCTTACATAGTACTCATAGACACTCTCATCTGGTTTCATCTTAAAGTGCTCAAATTCATCATAGAGTTGTGATTCTCTGTCTTCAACAGTTAATTCAGAACCTGAGAGAAGCATCTTGACATTATCCCATACAACCTTTGCTTCAGTGTTGTGATTGATAAGCTTGTAGATGTCTTTTGGAAGACCTTGCACTATAATGTTAGAAGCCCTGATATCCGCATCGAATCTCTTCTTCTCCTTATCATTGAGCTCATCATATGTCTTTGGTCTGTCTATTCCATAGATCATTGTTCCATCTTCAGCTGTATCAATTATGTCTCTAGTAGTCTCAACTCGATACGGTCCTTCATCAATCGATTTGAGAATGTTGACCCCATTTTCATTTCCAAGACAGTACAATCTGATTCTTTGAGCCCAAGAGTCGTAGTCAGTTCTGTCAAGCATGGGTGGACAAGTATCTGAACCAGCTGCTTGAACATCCTCGGCAACAATGGAGATGATTGTAGGAACGTTGGTAGACATGTTGACAGATTAAACGGGATTTTATAACTCTATGATTTAACCGGGAAATAGATTCTTTCACGGGATTTTACTAAATCAAGAGAAAACCGTATTACAGACAGAGTCAACCAAGTCTCTAAGAAAAACTGAATCAAGTCGCTAAGCACCAAGTCGCTAAGACACAGTCAAGTCGCTAAATAACAACTCGCTAAGCACCAAGTCGCTAGCAAAATTTTGACAACAAGTCGCTAAGCACCAAGTCGCTAAGTTGTCAAGTCACTAAAGAGCAACTCGCTGTTGAAAACTAGCAGACCTTGAAAGATCTTGAGCTTCGTAGATCGTTAGTATTGCTTGTGTAATCACAAACAAACTAAAAGAAAATCTCTACAACTTGTATTCTTTAGCGGAATATAAACACAAGTATAAAACACAGATAACTAAGAACTCTTTGATCCTCTATGGATCGTTATATTAATAATTTTTAAACGTCTAATCCATAATTCATTCTATTGTGTTCCTTTTATATACAAGGAACCCTAACTTCTTCTCTAAGAAACGTAAAACTCAATAAGATATACACAATCACTTCCTAATAAAGCTCATGCATATCCTAACTAACTATAGAAAATACGGAATAACTATATCCGCAGAAACAAACTAATAAATATATAACTTCAGTAGAACTATGTCTTTGGCAGAATCCATACACTTCGGCAGAATCCATTCAGATAATCTTCAAAGATAATTGTACTTCACATAATTTCCAACAATCCTCCCCTAAACTGGAATTTGACTTGGTTAAGTTCCAATTTCTTGATAGATCTTTAACCTTGCATCACTAGAGGATTGTAGTCAAACATTATCAGCAAAGAATCAAAACAAAATCATCACTTTGATGAAGAAACTCTGAAACTCCAGATCTTTGCAGCAACAAATGACAACATGTACTTCAAAACATAGTAGTTTCATACTATTCTCATCACATCCAGGTGTGTTAATTCCTATGAGAGGTGAATCATTAAAAATAATGGATTTGATGTCTCTTTACCAATAGCCATCACTACTGGAGTAGCCAAATGTTTAAGTTCGAAAACCATGGTACACTGATAACCATCTGATTTGTTAGCAAATCAGCAACCATGAACGGATTTGAAATGTCTTTACCTGTAGCCGTTTGCTCAGGACTAGTCAATTCTTAAAATTGGTGAACTGATTACCAAATATGGTATTCCACTGCCTTTACCACAAGCCATATACCTGTGGGCTAGTCAATTCTTGGATTCCAAAAAGGAATAAACTATAGTGAATTGATGACCATACAACACTCAGCAATTAAGCATGGGTGATTGCAAACCCTATGATTTTGAGCAAACCATTACAGCTATCAACAGATTTGATGTGTCTTTACCAAAGCTGTACCCCTTGGACTAGCCAACTCTTGGATATACACAAGGTATATCTGGTGAGTTAATAACCAGCAATAATATACAACAAACCTGCAATAAAAGTTAGTTAAACAAAAAAAATATACATAAGTTTTGTTTTTTTTTTAACTAAGAAATAAACAAATAAACAAAAATTACAAACCATACAAATTACCATAATCAAGATGAACCTCTATGTGCCATAAGATGATTCTTAATAACACCAACACATTGTTCAGAATACAAATTATCATTGCCAACAGGATCCGGAGGAACTTCCAACTTCTGGATAAGCATGCTTTCCATAAGCTTCATGGATAATGGATAAGTTCTCTCAGCAAACATACAGACAGTAATACCACCCTTTGTCTCAACTACATGCACACGAGGCAGAGGATAAAATCTCCAAGACGTAACCTGCCACAAGTGGGAGTTCTGCCAAATAAAGTATCCTTTACCATTGGGAGATATTGAATCAAACAAAACATGAAGATCACCCAATAAATATAACCCATAACCCTTTGGTGCATTAGAATGGTAATACTTATTGACAAGGTTATACAACGTAACCAAATCTGCCCTATCCACCAGATGCAAGATCTCCTTCAAAAAGTTAAATTGCATGGTGGTTTGATCCAAACGGTGAATGATATTAAGCTCATCATCTGACAATGACCAATTAACCAAAACATCATGAGACCCCTCAGGAAAATCAGCAGCAGATCCTTCTTGGATAAACGATGACTCAGCTACCTTTAAATCTACATGATTATCCTTGTGAGATGTCTCAACCTTAATATGCTTACGAGATGACTGAATCTGAGCTGATCTCACAGATTTCCTTAAAGAAGAGAACTTTTGTTTAGCCATCCTCTTCTTCCTCCGTCCAGGAAGATATATGTCCGAAGATGGAATATCTTCAGATTCTGCTTCAGCTGCATCAGAAACATTACCACGTATTTCATTCATTCTGTCAAGCACCTTTCTTGCCTGTGTAGATTTGACAGTAGTTGTTTCAGCTTCGTTAACCAGATTATCTCCTTCTATATCAACAGACTTCACAAATGAAGTTGAAACTGGCACATTAGGTGTTTCAGCAGAAATAGAAGGTTCAGCAGAAGAAACTTTGTCAGTTGAACTAGGAACTTCAGTAGTTACTGCAGCAGAAATAGAAGGTTCAGCAGAATAAACCCTGGAAGGTGAAGGAATAGCTTCAGTAGTGGCTTCAGAAGGAACCACTGGAGACATCACCTTTGATGGAATATCATCAAAATTATCCACAATCTCAACAAATTTAGATCTTTTGGCCTGTGGAGCACCTATAGTTCCAGCAATCCTTTTCAAATTTGAAGAATATTTTGAAGAAGATGAAGAAAACTTCATGATATAATTATATAGGTCATGCATATCCAGCCATCAAGATAGAAGGAATGGGTGGTTATGCAAGTCCTCACGAATGCATATCCAGCAGCTAGTGTGGAAGATATGAGTGATCATGCATATCCAACAGCTGTAGGAATAGATGATATGAGCTAGTATGCAGCATAGATCTAGTAGTCCTTGTATTTCCTTTTGAAGTTGATTATAATTTGTAAGCTGTAAGCTGTAATTTGAATGAATGAGCATCTTTAACTTCAGAACTTGTCTTCAGTAGATACAATATGTGCTCTATTCAGTACTTATGCATTCAGTAGAAACAAACTTTCAAGCTTACATATCCATCTCCAAGCATCATAAACTCCTACTATATAGGCAAACTGCAAAACAGACACAGAGAAACACACAAACCAAACAAGAACAAACATACTAAATTTACATAAGATGGTTAGTGTTAGCAAACAAAATCAAGCAAAGGTATACATACTAAATCAAACAAAATTACATAAAAACATGCAAAGTGTACACAAATCCTTCCCTGAGGCATATGCCTCCCCTGAAACTTTGCAGTTAAGGGTTAAGCATACCAATATGGACCACTAGGTGTTGAAACCTTGGTCCATCAAAAGCTTTTGTTAACAAATCTGCCACATTATTATCAGTGTGAATTTTAACCACTTTTATCAAATGTTTGTCATATGCATCTCTTATAAAGTGGTGCCTGATTTCAATATGTTTCGTTCGACTGTGAAAAACTGGATTTTTAACAATGCATATGGTACTTTGATTATCAATAAAAATTGTTGTGTTCATGAAGTTATACCCATAATCCAATAATTGATTTTGAATCCAAAGAACCTGTCCACAGCAATTTGCAGCAGCAACGTACTCTACTTCAGTAGATGAGGTAGCCACAATAGTCTGTTTCTTGCATTGCCAAGAAATCAATCTCTTTACAAGGAATTGGCAACCTCCAGTGGTGGACCTCCTATCCAGATTTGCACCAAAGATAGTCACTATCACTATATGCTTCCAGCTTAAATGGAGATTCTTTTGGGTACCAAAGGCCCAAATGAGGTTGGCCTTTGAGGTACTTAAAGATCTTCTTAACAGCATTGAGATGGGAAGTAAGTGGAGTAACTTGATGTCGAGAACAAACACTCACAGCAAAAGTAATATCAGGCCTTGAAGCTGTTAAATACATCAAAGAACCAATCATAGATCTGTATAAATGAACATTCACTGGTGGATCTACTTCAGTGTTGGTCTTTGTCTTTGGAGCTTCATAAGGTGTAGTGGCAGTTCTGACACTCTCCATACCAAACTTCTTCAAGATGTCCCTCACATATTTGTCCTGACTGATAAAGATACCATCAGGTTTCTGCTGAACTTGGAGACCCAAAAAGAAAGTCAACTCCCCCATAGCACTCATCTGAAACTCTCCCTTCATTAGCTCCTCAAACTCCCTGCACCAAGCTTCCTTTGTGGATCCAAAAATAATGTCATCCACATACACTTGCACAAGAATAATGTCTGTGGAATTCTTCTTCAGGAAAAGTGTTTTATCAATGGCACCTCTTCGATATCCATGCTTTAGCAGAAATGATGAAAGCCTAGCATACCAAGCTCTTGGTGCCTGATGTAGTCCATAGAGAGCTTTGACAACCTTGTAAACATGAGTAGGATGATCTGGGTCTTCAAATCATTTAGGTTGAGTGACATAAACCTCCTCTTCTATTTCACCATACAGAAAAGCACCTTTAACATCCATTTGATACACCATAAATCCCATGTAAGATGCATAAGCCAAGAATATTCGTATGGCCTCAACTCTTGCCACAGGTGCAAACACTTCATCATAATCAATCCCCTCCTCTTATCTATAACCCTGAGAAACTAATCTTTCTTTGTTTTTAATGACAACACCCCTTGCATCTCTCTTATTCTTCAGAATCCATTTAGTCCCAATTGCATACTTGCCATCAGGTAGTGGTACCAATATCCAAACTTGCTGATTTTGAAATTGTTGCATCTCTTCTTGCATTGCCTCAAGCCAACTTGAGTCTTCAAGAGCCTGAGTAACACTGGTTGGTTCCACTTGTGAGAGAAAACAAGCAAACAGACAATGTTCATAGTCTGTGTGATTGTCTCTTTGCTGATTTGAGACATAAGAGATAAAAGCCACGTTACCATATTTAGAACTTGCCACAGTACCCCTTGTTCTAACAGGTGCATTAGGATCACCAATAATATTTGATTGTGTATGATTATTGTGAATCCTTTTCATAGCAGTGGTGTTTACATCAATGGTGGTATCAAGATTAGTAACTGTTGGTTCAAAATCAGTATCATAGGAAGGTGAGGTGAAGACTCCAGCTTTGGGTTGATGATTACCAAGATCTGAGGGTCTTGGAAAACGAGTATAAGGATCTCCAAAGTCTGTTGACACTCTAGTAGAAATGGGAGTAGAAACAGCATAGCCTTCAGCAGAATTGGTGATGATAGGAGAAACCAGATCACGTTCAGCAGAATGTTTATTTTCACTGATTGCTTCTCTTTCATTCTCCTCAGCATTCCTTTCAGCTTCTAGATTAGCTGCTTACTCCTGCGTCTTTAGCCTAGCAAGGTCTTCACTCTCATCAGAAGTAACTTTGGAAGTGTTACCTGTAAAATTGTTAGGGGAGAAAGAAGGCACTACAATGGGTTGTTCATCATCTTCAAACTCACTGTCAGAATCAGCATCCATAGTATCTGCATTGTTAGTTGGAGACTCTTGAGTACCTGCATGTTGATTAGCCATATGTCTAGAATAACCCAAATAATCAGTTAAGTAATCAAGGTCAAAAGACCAAACATGACCCTGTCCTTGAACATTTGGCTTGTCTTCTAGAAATCGCAGGTTCAAAGTCTCCTCAATCTTCTTAGCAGATAAATTGTAAACTCTGTACGCCTTACTATGAGCTGAATATCCCACAATGTAACCATCATCAGCTTTTTCATCAAATTTGCCCAATGGATCACTCGTATTTAGAATGGTCACTTGACAGCCAAAAGGTTTAAGGTAATGAATAGCAGGAACTTTCCTATAGAGAAGTTCATATGGTGTTTTGAAGTGTGGTCTAGTAATGGATACCCTATTCAGTACATAACAAGCTGTGCCAACAACTTCAGTCCAAAACATGGTGGGTAATTTCGAGTCTGCCAGCATTGATCTTGCAGCCTCTATCAAGGTCCTATTCTTCCTTTCAGCCACCCCATTTTGTTGTGGAGTTCTTGGAGTAATATAGTCCCTTTTGATTCCTTTAGACCTACAGAGTTCTATAAGTATAGCATTCTTGAACTCTGTCCCATTATCACACCGAATTCCTTTAACCTTTTTGTTCAACTGATTCTCAATAAGGGTAATGAAGTCTTTCAGCACTGGAGATGTTTCATCTTTGGTCCTTAGAAAGAATACCCAACAAAATCTGCTATAACCATCAGTGATAACCAGACAAAAATACTTTTGATCAATGCTTCTCACTTGAGTTGGACCAAACAGATCCATATGAAGCAGCTGAAGAGGTTCAGAAATAATGCTCACAGCAGTAACAACTTTGTATGAGGCTCTATGTTGCTTTCCCTTGTTGCATGCAACACAGTTATGATCATTTGTAAAGACTTTGGAAGGAAGACCTTCAACAAGTCCCAGTTTTAGAGCTGGTTTATGGTCTTGAAGTTGACATGGGCCATCCTCCTATGCCATTTGGTAGACTCATCCAAAGATGCTTTAGCCACCAAACAAGTTAAGTCACCTTCTGGTTTAACATCAGTTAAGTTGAATGTATAAAGATTGTGATTTCGAGGAACTTTCAGAAGAATTGAAGTTTCTTCTGGGAGTTTGAAGTCTTTAGATAGCACAAGACATTCATCCTCTGTGAAGAGTACTTTGTTCTTGGTGTCACAGATTTGTGAGACTGAGAAAAAATTGAAGTGTTGGAGTTCCTTGACATAGTATACATTCTCAAAGTCCAGTTGAGGTGTTTTGATGGTCCCTTTCCCAGTAATTCTTCCATCACTTCCTCCAAAGGTTACATTGCCTCCTCCTTCAATTGATACAAAGTTATGCATCATATCCCTGTTTCCTGACATACTTCTTGAACAACCACTATCAACAATGCCAACATCTTTATGCTTAAGAGGATGATTCTACAACAATAAAACAATATACAAAGTATTAGTACACTATGGAGGCTCAAGTCATTGCTGACTTGAACATGCCTTGTGGATCATATGAGTTATGCCATGCAGATGTATAAGATCCACTATTGTTCTTGGATTTCCATTGAAATTTAGGTCCCTTTTTATTCCAAGAACAACATGCTGAGGACTTGACAGCAGTATCCCAATACCCTTTCCCATCAGTCATGGAGTCAACATATCCAGGCCAATGACCATTCTTAAAATATGAACTTGTTGGTTGTACATATGGTCTTACAACTGGTCTTCTCCAAGGCGAAGGAGTATTAGTATAAGTTGCTTGTGGAACATAAGGTGGTATAGCATTAACATTAGTCCACATTGGTCTAGATGTCCTAGAATCACCACACCTACCCATCCTTTGCTCATGATAATCACAATCCTTAATTAAATGAAATTTACTTCCACACACAAAACATGTCTTTTGTTTAGAAGATTTATTCAAACCAAAAGATGTTCTATTACAAGCAGAAGTATTCAAACCAAAACCATGAAAAGAATTGTTTTTAACAGTATTATTATGCAAAGAATTAAAAAGTAAGTCTTCAGAGGCAACTGTCTTGGAAGAGGATTCCTTGGCAGCAACTCTGACATGCTTATTGGTAGTCTTGGGTGCAGGCAGGGGTGAAGACTTGGGAAGGTCAGACTTGTCATTTGAATCACACTCTGTAGACCCTTGCTCGGAGGACTTGTCACTGTTAACACAAGAGACAAAGTCAATAGAAGAAGTATCAGGGCCTGGCAAGTCATTTGACTTTTTGCCATAGAGATGATGTGATCCATCAAAGTCAACAGTAATGGAAAGGTCAATGGGCATGTGCTCACCTCTAATAGGTCCACGTACATCATGTAGGGTACCTTCTTTCACAAAATTAGCTAGGCCTGCTGGTGTAGATTTGCGTGTGTCATCCCTAGCTTCTAACCCTACATACTTCTTAAGGCCTAATCCTATAGAAGTATTTGGAGTTTGACTAGCATAGATGTGACTAGCTAATTTATTTCCATTTAACAACCATTCTTTATGCCTAGCAATTTCCTCATCCAGTTTCTCTTTTAGCTCTAGATTTTCTGACACTACATCTGCTCTTAACTTCTCAGATCTTTTTAACTCATTCTTAGCACATTCAAGATCCCTTTCTAACACACTTATTTTCTCATCATAAGCTATTTGATTCTTCTGAAACCAAACCTTTTGTCTTTCTTGTGTTTTTAAAGCCTGTTTATAAGCTTCAACTTCTACAAAGCATTCATTATATTTAGGTTTCAAAATATCATAAGCTTCTTTGAGTTCATTATAACGCTCACTACAACCAAACAAACAGTTTTGTACCTGAGAGATGCCCATCAAGGCAATCTGATCATGCCTATCCTCTGAAGTACAGCTTGCAATCAAACCAATATTATCAATAACAGGACCATCATTTTCCTGCTCATGTTGCTTCCAGTCCACATTGCTGTCAAGAGTGACCAAAGCTGCTGATCCCTTTGAAGTTCCAGCCTCCCTCTGATTCTGCTGATAAGTAGAGTATCTCGTCTCATCACCAGCTTTCCTATCTTTGCACTCTCTGGAGAAGTGACCCATCTGTTGACATGTGAAGCACTTGACCTTCCTTTTGTCAAACCTCGCTGGATCTTTTCCTTGGAAGCCAAACCTTCTGCCAGCTTTGCGCTCAAACCTCTTGATATCCATGGACAGCAAAGCCACCTGCCACTTCAGCTTCATCTCTTCCATCTCCAGTGGATCCACCTGATCGAAATCCTCATAGGCAAGTTCCTGCTGAGGATCATATTCAGCAAAGAAGGATCCAAGCACATCTTCCATTATACCTCCAGATTGAGAACTTGATGGAGTGGTAGTGTAAGATGATGATGAGTAAGTTGGACTTGGACCATGACTCATCTTAGGGGTAGAGGCTCCAACAAATGTTGTGTGACTTGCAGTAGATGATGATCTAAAAGGACTTCTTACATCATGTTCAAGAGCTTTAAGTTTGTTGTACAGCTCATCAAAAGTAAGCATATCCAAACCACCTTTTGCTTTTAAAGAAATGCTCACTTGTAGCCAGGATTGAGGTAAAGACCTCAAGAACTTAGAATTACAATCATCATTATCTGGCTTTGCCTGCAGCTGATTTAACTGACTTAAAATCTTGTGAAACTTGTCATAGCCCTTGTGAATTCCTTCCTCTTTAGAGATTTGAAAATCTTGAAACTGTTGTCTCAGCATGGACTTTCTCATTCTCCTAGACTCCTCATTCCCACCGAACTTCGCCTTAATTGCTAACCATATGTCCTTAGCATCTTGCATGAAGTGAAAATCGTTCAAGTGATCCTCAGGAATAGCTTGAAGAAGAATTGTTTTAACCTTGGTTTCTCTCTGAACCGCCAGTAATTCTTCAGCAGATTTGGGAGGAACATAAGTCATCTTACCTTCAGCATCAATGATAGTTTTCTTCAAACTGTTTCCCTTCTTAACTATCTCCCATAGATTCCAATCAATGTTGGAGATCCAGTTTTGCATCTTCATCGCCCAAAGATCATACTCTTCCCTTTTTAGGTAAGGAAACTTAGCATTGCTGTTAGAGAGACTTAGTTGTTGCAGATGGGTGGAGTTTTGGTTGTTGGTGATTTCGCCATCAACGTCTGAACCAGGCATGGTGAGTTTTGTTTTGGTTGTATAGGTGTTTAAAAAAACTGTTCTTAGTATCGTAGAGACTCTAACCTGTCTCTGATACCACTTGTTGAAAACTAGCAGACCTTGAAAGATCTTGAGCTTCGTAGATCGTTAGTATTGCTTGTGTAATCACAAACAAACTAAAAGAAAATCTCTACAACTTGTATTCTTTAGCGGAATATAAACACAAGTATAAAACACAGATAACTAAGAACTCTTTGATCCTCTATGGATCGTTATATTAATAATTTGTAAACGTCTAATCCATAATTCATTCTATTGTGTTCCTTTTATAGACAAGGAACCCTAACTTCTTCTCTAAGAAACGTAAAACTCAATAAGATATACACAATCACTTCCTAATAAAGCTCATGCATATCCTAACTAACTATAGAAAATATGGAATAACTATATCCGCAGAAACAAACTAATAAATATATAACTTCAGTAGAACTATGTCTTCGGTAGAATCCATACACTTCGCCAGAATCCATTCAGCATAATCTTCAGCATAATTCGTACTTCACATAATTCCCAACACTCGCTAAGCACCAAATCGCTAAGTTGTCAAGTCGCTAAAGAGCAACTCGCTAAGCACCAAATCGCTAACACCAAGTAGCTAACAAACTTAAGTACAAGTCGCTAACTTTCACCAAGTCGCTACTCGTAGTGGAGAATCCACTAAGTGTACTGTTTGTCGGCTTGTCTCAATAGACAAGTCGCTAGCTCAACTCGCTAAGAACTTCAACTGCAACTCGCTACCAAATTACAAAGCAAGTCGCTACCAAGACAACTTATCCGTGGCTTAAGTCGCTAGCTAGAAAAACACATAAACACCACTTTTCAATCCAAAAACAACCCAACCACGATGATTCAAGGTTACCAAATCAAAACCCAAGCACATACAATGATTCTAAACACAAAACAACACCCAAGATTCAAACTTTAACACTAGAAATTATCCAAATGATGCAAAAACCACTAAAATTATTCAAACTCTAAAACCACCTAAAAGTCACTAGAAATCCAAAGATATGTAAGAGATGATCAAACCATGGCTCTTGATACCATTTGTAACATATTGGATTTCACATACACATCAAACCATAACACAAAGTAGTTGTACAAGAGGTTTTAGAGAGAGAAAGTTAGAGGTTTAGGGAACTTTAGTGAGAGAAAGAAAAATCTTATTATGAGCCCCAACTCTCTACCTTGGAAGGTAGAGAGTATTTATAGTCTTACAATAAAACGCCACACAACGGGCTGTGGATCATGCATACAGTGGGTAAAGACCTGTCCGTCCTCCACAGTGTTACAAAACTAAATACTACTTAACATATACTTGAGGTGACCGACTGTTTAATACCTGGAATTTCTAATTCCTAACACCAGTTATCTCTTATTGGTCGGTTGAATTGTCACATCCTCATATTAATTGGTGCGTTGTATTCTGTTTGGTCATAGGGGGTACCTAATTCCCTAGTTCTATGAATTTTAACTCTCCTCTAGACTATCCGGGATAGGCAAGTACATAAGTATCTCCCCCGAACACTCTACTATCAACAAGCTACAACTCACGCAATAAACACAATGAATGGCTTAGGTGCACTCCTAAGCTTTTTTTCTATTTAGGACGTTCAAGCTCGCAACAATTAAAGAAGAAGCCAGTTTTCCTTACTCTAGCATCTACCAATTAAGACAAGAGACAACCTAACAATAATTAACAACTAGGTTTCATATATCTAAGCAAATACAAGTATAATTTAGCTACTCATGGTAAACAAGCAAGCATACATACATACAATTAAATATGGGGTAGACATAATGATAATATGGATTAACAAAATTATCTTATGATGTAAAGAAGGGTAAGGAACCCTTAAATACTGTCCAAGTCGGACTACAACTGAATTAGGGTTTGCTCTCCAAAGTTCTAGCTCTTTAAATACAGAAAAATTGAATTCTATATATAGATTTACAAATGCGACGGCGTCACCTTTTGCTAGTGACGCCGTCAGGTCGCCGTCATTAGGGGTTTCGTTTAGGCCAAGTCATCGTTAGGACGACATCAGTTTTGTGTGTGACACCGTCAGCTTATGTGTGTGACGCCATCAGTCTTCATGAAGGACGTCGTCTGAGATTGGTTCTTGGGCGTCTGGTGTGGAAAATGAGGGGGACGCCTTCCAGAGTTTAGGCGTGACGCCGTCAGGTTGTAGAACCAGAATTTGTTCTGAGCCGTCACTTGTATTCTGATCAGATTTATTTTTGAGGGACGGCGTCACCCTTTGGTTGGGACGCCGTCAGGTCTGCTGGATGGCCTTTGATCTTGACTTTGCCATTTTCTTCATGTTTTCACTCCTTTTCGTCCAAATATGCTTCATTCCATCATTTTGCTTCCAAAAGACTTCAAAATGTGAAAAGGAACGATTTTAAGTAGTAACTTATATAAAATGTGTCAATTTAAGGCTTAAATGACCCCCTAAAATCGTATGTTTTAAATCCTTATAAAATATTCCTATAGCTGAAATTTGTTTGTCCTCAAGCAAATGTGCTTTTTGCCAATCAATTTAAAAGTTAGGGGGCATGAAACATTGGTTTAAAATAGTTTACAACAAGTACAAGCGCCACAATAGTCATAACAAGCACGGAAATTATATACTAGCACCTCGCAATTGGTGTTTGGATTCTCTCATCTCTCGGGTTTATATGAAATATAATATTAATAGAAATGGAAGATAAACACTCATTACCTGACATAGTACATAGATTACAATAGACTTGAGAATAGATCAAACCTCCACCGCTTTGGCGTAAGCACCTAGGAATAACTTTCTAAGAGGTCTTTACAAGGGTTGTAACGTTAGGCTTAGGGTAGGGAAGTAAAGGGTTTTGTTGGATAGAGGATATTTAGTGGTGGCAAGTCAAAAATCTTATGTTACAAGCATGTATGTGTGGTGTTGCTAAGCCAAGACTCGACTCACTAAACAACTTGAAACAAAACACAAACTTAAACTTGAGAACATAAACATAAAGACAGATTTAGGATGGTAGCTCGTATGTTTTTCTCATTTTTTCATTTTTCATTTTTTTTTCAAAAACTCCTTTTCTCTTTTTTTCGATTTTTTTTCATACCTTTTTACTCTACCATCCTCTACGATAACATCAAAATAAAGGGATTTATAGGAGCATCCCTACACTTGAGTTTTTATTTAACTAAACACTAATTGACCCGATTTGAAAAGATCAAAACACTTGGAGTACTTAATTACGTAGACAAAGGGAATTTGAATTTATCATTCTTTCCCTGTTACTCCATAAAATATTACTTTAACCCATGAGTCCCAATCGTCCCAAAACTGTATACAAATTATATGACTTGACTTAGCAACCATGCAAGTAACTAGATAGTTGAACTAAGGGTTTAATAATGATAACAATAATGCATTAAAGATGAGTGCATACAAGGTAGGCTAAGGTAATTTGGGTGTAACATTTGGGGGTAGATTGTAAACAATGCTCTTCATTGATTTTCCGGAAAACCAGAACATCACGAAAACCGCGAAAAGGATAGGCTCTGAGGGGTTAACTAGGGGTATCGTGTACTAAAGGTGAGTACATCACAAGGGTTTGGGGAAAATTACTCAACCGATGTGGATGACATAGTTAAGTTACAAGTTTCAAACAAGGGTTATCCAAATGCCTCTTATCATTTAGTTAATCCTAACTACACGAATGTAGTCTCACTAGCGATCTTGGAATGCATCACAAAACAAGTTCTAGAATCTATTATACTACCGGTACACTCACTAATCATTAAAGATGAATGCTTTTATTCCTAAAGATCTATGGGCGAACCTCACATTTTTGGGGTGGAATTTGAGTGGTAAACGGTTTTTGTGCTAGTCATATAATTCCTATCCATGAGACGCTTTATTAAGACTAAAGTTTAGCTCATAAATGCCATAAAAATTTTAAATTTGGTGCTAAAATTACCCTAACAAATATTTCTCATAGTTTATTACACAATTTACTAAGGACAAGACAAAAATCAAATGAGTGAATAGTTTCTAAGTTCCCGTTTTATTCTCCCTCCCTACACTTAAACTGAACATTGTCCCCAATGTTCCTCGAAAGTATCAAAGTTATGATAAAGGAAGGTAAGTTAAAAGAGAAAGAAACTAGTACTCCCCTGATTAGCTCGGTAGGATATGTATGAAGTTGCGGTTAAATCCTCCTCCAAAAAGAATGAATTAGTACTAAGTGCTTCCAATATGTGTTTTTTCTTCTTGTCTAATATAACCTGCACACTTATAAGAAAACAAAACGAAACCTCGCGTAAAATTGGCTATAAAATTATATATGAACTAAAACTAAACTAGAAAGCGAGTAAGATATAATGCTTGTGGAATGGATGTTTGCAGTTTTTCTGGAAAATTAAGAATTGGGAATTTTCAAAAATTACAAGTTACACAGAAAACGAAACTGAGAATCTGTTCCCACATTTCCTGACGTCGTCATGTGTTAATCCTGACACCGTCAGGTTGTCCTGACAGAAAGTGGTCTGATGCATTTTTCTGGAAAAATTCTGGAAAATTTACCTCATTAAAACCTGGAAAAAATTATGTAAAACATCCATTATAACTCGATACAAGCATTTGACTCTAACAAACACACAAATATATACAATTTCAATTATTGTTAATCTCATGTTCATGTTCTTAAAAACATATGTGATCTTCCCTACACTTATCTTTTTGTAAAATACCTTTATATGCAATTAAGATGAGGTTAAAAACAAAATAAAGCATTTTCACAAAGTCTAACATGAGAATAAACAACAATGAAAAAGATATATAAAAACACAAACAAAAATTGAAAAACAAAACATGCAAACAATTAAGCATGGGTTGCCTCCCACGAAGTGCTTTTCTTTATTTATGAGTCTTGTAGCTAGACTCGAAGTCGTGCTCCTACGTACCTAGGTGAGTGATTTTATCCTCAAAGATATCTATGGGATCAAACTTATCTTTTAATTTTCTCTTATTACGCTTAGTCCGGTATGCCTTTTCAAACTTCTCACTATTGGGATCATAGATTGTCATCCTAATGTGCCACTCTCTATTCCTATCGCTAGGTGGCTTATCCCAATTCCAATTGTACTTAGGTTTCTTACTTTCAACTTTCCACCAATTCATGCAAAGATTAACGGGCAAGGTTCATAGGAATTTGGTCATCTTCCTAAATACTAAAGTATCCTTGAATGGGTTCACTTCAATGTCCCTAGCCAATTGTTTTTCTTGGAAAGTTGAGTTACTCAGGTAGGTCTCTTCTAGATAGAAAGGTCATTGAGGGCCTACAAAGTCTCTATTGGTCCAAGGTCCATATCTAGATGGTTTCCTATCCAACATCTCATGAGGTATTTGTTCATCCTCATTATTATAGGAATGCTTCTTGACATCATAAATTGACCTAGCACTCCCTTCTCCTACCACTATCTTAGAAATCTTACAATCGATTATGGCACTAGCGGTAGCTAAGAATCCTATTCCAACTAAAAATGGGCATGTAGTGTCCTTATTCATGTCTAGTACCTGAAAATTCGCCAAAATAGTTAATCGACCTACGTGTACTACCATGTCATTCATTATTCCTACCGGATACGAAACACTACCGTCCGCTAAACCTATGATTATTTTCGTTGGTTCTATCTTACCTAGGTTAAGGATTTTATAGAGGGACAACGGAAGAAGATTGATGCTTGACCCTAGATCGGCTAATGTGTTGAAAGCTTTGGAATTTCCAATGACACATGGAAGAATGAATAAGCCGGGATCATCTAACTTCTTAGGTAATTTGTTTTGCACAAATGCGGACCCACGTTCTCCTAATTTTAGTCCTTGCTCATATTTATCTTTCAAAGCATTATAGTAAGGCGCATGAGTCAAGACTTCAAGAATCGGTTTTTCTTGGTAAAGCTCCTTAAATTTCTCTTCTAAAGTAGATTTGGGCTCTTAATTGGTTGGTGTTTCAAGAGTTGGAGGGGCCATCAACTTCGTTTTTTGGTCTTTTGGAATGGTTTGTTTGAAACAGGTATTGATGGTGTTGACCGAATGGACTTGTGGGTGTGAGGGGCATGGATATGCACTCTCTCTTGGTGAGCAATAACATGGAGTCGATGAAATCGAATTCACTTTCGAGTTCTTGATAGTTTCACTTAGGAGTGCTCTTACATCCCGGTCATTGAAGGCTTTTAAAAGGGTGTCGAGCTTGTTTGTCACCTCGCTTTGTCATTGCTTGAAATCAGCTTCAAGCTTAGTCAATCGAGCTTTCTTGAGATGACATGAACTTGGATACCATTACCTTAAGATTTCCGGTGTTTGGAGGGTTGTTGTAGGATGTATGGTTTTGTTGGGACCTATTAGGTAGACTAGAGGAGTTGTTTTGGGGTGGGTTTGAGCTTTGGCTCCACCTAAGGTTAGGGTGATTTTTCCACGAGGGGTTGTATGAATTTCCTAGATTGTTTTGCTCGGGTTTGAAAGAGTACCACTTTTCTCCCACTCCATCGGTACGCGTGGAGGCGTAGTCCGTAAAAGCTTGTTCGAGGAGTTTTGTGCAATCACGAGTGTCATGGGGACCACTACATAATTCACATGGTAAAGTGATTTTGTTCACTTGGCGTGAGAGTTTAGGAGCTTCGTATGAACTCATTAGGAATTTGACTTGATCTTCAAGTTCGAGCATCCTGCGATTGGAAGGTTGTGAGTCAATGGGAGGCAAGGAGATTGCCTTTACGATTTTGGGAAACTTGTTAGGAATTAGAAATTCCAGGTATTAAAGAGTCGGTCACCTCAAGTATATGTAATCGTTAGAATGCTCGTAGTCACAGTACTTTTATGTTAAGTAGTATTTAGTTTAGTAACACCGTGGAGGACGGACGGGTCTTTACCCACTGTATGCCTGATCCACAGCCCGTTGTGTGGCGTTTTATTGTAAGACTATAAATACTCTCTACCTTCCAAGGTAGAGAGTTGGAGCTCATAATAAGAATTTTCTTTCTCTCACTAAAGTTCCCTAAACCTCTAACTTTCTCTCTCTAGAATTCCACTTATACGCCTACTTTGTGTTATGGTTTGATGTGTATGTGAAATCCAATATCCTACAATTGGTATCAAGAGCCAAGGTTAGATCATATCTTACACATCTTTGGATTTCTAGTGGTTTTTAGGTGGTTTTTGAGTTTGAAAAAGTTTAGTGGTTTTGCATCATTTGGTTGATTTCTTGTGTTAAAGCTTGGATTTTGTTAGTACTTTTGTGTTTAGAATCATCACAAGTGTTTAGGTTTTCATTTGGTAAGCTTGAATCATCTTGGTTGGGTTGTTTTTGGATTGAAAAGTGGTGTTTGTGAAGTTTTCTAGCTAGCGACTTGATCTACGGATAGCTTTTCTTGCTAGCGACTTGCTTTACATTTTGGTAGCGAGTTGCAGTTTGTGGAGTTAGCGACTTAGGCCTAGCGACTTGCCTAGTGAGACAAGCCGAAAAACAGTACAAGTAGTGGAATCTCCACTACGGGTAGCGACTTGGTGGAAGTTAGCGACTTGTACTTTATATTGTTAGCGACTTGGTGTTAGCGAGTTGGTACCTAGCGAGTTGCTATTTAGCGACTTGAATATTTAGCGACTTGGTGCTTAGCGAATTGCTGCCAAAATTTTGTTAGCGACTTGGATTGTAGCGAGTTGTTACATAACGACTTGGAACTTTAGCGACTTAGCACTTAGCGACTTGGTTCACAATTTTCCTAGCGACTTGAGTGATTTCCTTTAAATACGATTTTCTCTTGATTCAGTAAAATCCCGTGAAAGAATCTATTTCCCGGTTTAATCATAGAGTTATAAAATCTCGTTTAACTTGTCATCATGTCTACCAACGTTCCTACAATCATCTCCACTGTTGCCGAGGATGTTCAAGCAGCTGGTTCAGACACTCGTCTACCCATGCTTGACAGAACTGACTATGACTCTTGGGCTCAACGAATCAGATTGTACTGTTTTGGAAAAGAAAATGGGGTTAACATTCTCAAATCCATTGATGAAGGACCTTACCGAGTTGAAACTACTAGAGATATACTTGATACTGCTGAAGATGGAACTTTGATTTACGGAATGGACAGACCAAAGATGTATGATGAGCTTGACGATAAGGAGAAAAAGAGATTCGATGCAGATATCCGAGCTTCCAACATTATACTGCAAGGTCTACCAAAGGACATCTACAAGCTTATCAATCACAACACCGAGGCAAAAGCTGTATGGGATAATGTCAAGATGCTTCTTTCTGGTTCTGAGCTAACTGTTGAAGACCGAAAATCACAGCTGTATGATGAATTTGAGCACTTCAAGATGAAACCAGATGAAAGTTTCTATGAGTACTATGTGAGATTTCATAAGCTGGTGAATGACATGAGGAACATCTGAATGACTATGCCTAACATTCAGCTGAACTCAAAATTTGTAAACAACATGAATCCCGAATGGCACAAATTTGTTACTTCTGTGAAGTTCACTAAAGGATAGACGAATACTAACTATGAGCAGCTCTATGCATTCCTTCTTCAGAATGAGAGACATGCCATGTTTGAAAAGAGGATTCTTGAACAATTCAAAACAAATCCAGGAGAGACAAGCTCATCAAATGATTCAACTGCCTTCTACTCAAACATTGGGATTACCACTAAAGCTTCACAAGTTATACCCATGGGTGATGGAACTCTCAAACTCATTCCCGATCCAAAGTTCAAACAAGTTGATGCTGATGCACACGTGGGTAACTTCATTAATCAACTGGCTCTCCTGATTAGTCAAAACATGAATTCTCTCCCACAAAAAAACAACAACCTCAGAACAGCTTCTAACCTACACAATCAAGCTACTGTCAGAGATGGGAAAATTGTTGTGCAACCAGTTCAGGAAAGACAGTATGATCAAGGAAGAGGAGGAGCTGGTAGAGGTTATGTTGGTAATCAGAATCGAGGAAGAAATGGAAATCAAGGTCAAACTAAGTCGATCAAATGCTATAACTGTGGTGGTGAGGAACACATTGCAAGGAACTGCACATCTCCAAAACGTCCACAGAATGCTGATTACTTCAGAGATAAGATGCTGCTTGTACAAGCTCAGGATAATGGTGCTGCGTTGGATGAAGAGGAGTTATTGTTTCTTGCTGAGGGCAATGCCAAGACCTATGATGCAGATGTGGATGAGCAGCCAATTCAGGAGATAGGTCACAATCATCATAACGCCTTTGAAGTCGCTGATTGTGATGCATACGACTCTGATGTGGATGATGGACCTACTCCACACACAATTTTTATGGCTAGCATTTCTCCAATGGTTTCTCCCAAGGTCTCTTCTTCACCACAAGCTGGCCCATCCAAAGACAAACTCATCTCAGAGGTATTAAAACTATACGATGATGCTGATGTACAAAAGATGCATGACAAAGTACAATCAACTGAAACTATTGAATCAAATATTGAAAACATGGGTAATATCAATGTTGTCCCATATGATCAATATGTGAAACAAAGTGAAAGTGAAATTGTATCAAGTGATGCATCTTCTGCAATCAACAATGACTATGTTTTTGATGAATACACTGCATGTGCCCCTGATGATGCTGTTATCTCTGTACTGAATGCCTATAAAGAACGTGTTGCTATTTATGAACAACGTGCAAAATTTGAGTTGACCACTCGTGAGCAGGAAATGTACAACTATTAGAAAAAGTAGGTTTAGAGAAGAAGTATTAAAACAAGAGTTAAACTCCTTACAAGAAAAACTTTCAAAAACTGCTAAGCAAAAACAAGAACTTCAAGAAAATGTTAAAATGCTTAAGCAAGAATTCAGTGCTAAGGAATCAAAACTTTTGAATGATTTTTCTAATCTAAAAACCTTGAAAAACAAGCTTGAAAATAAGTTGTACGTACAAGGAAACACCATTCAGACTGCTCACATGATCACTAAGCATAGAGTCCTAAGCGATAAGCATAGCATTCCCCTTGTTGAGGAACCAAATCCAGAGGTCATTAAAAAGGCTAGAAATGCTCATAAGGTTCTTTATGATGGCAAGGAAATCCTTAAACCTAGACAAAAACCTAGTTGCGCTGAGTGCACAGAGGAAGATAAGAAATCAGATGAAATCACTATGGAAAAGTTAAACAAGAAACTAGCTGATCCAAAATGTAAAGAAAAGAAAGTAATCATCACACCCCATGATTACAAAAAGGAGAATTGGATTGCCTTAAACAAGTTTAAGCCTCAGACATTGTTAACTCCCGAACAAGTGTTCTGGAAAATGGATTTAGATAAGCAGAAAGCTGAAAATATTGTTGAAACCAACCCCCCCCCTTTGGAAAATGCCTAGAGCGACTGTGTATCCTCCTAATACACCAATGCATCTTGTTCCTAGAACAATTGCCACTAAAAGCAAGACCTTAATTAGCCAATATGTTATACTTCAACTATTTGTTGATTTTGAGAAAACTTGCAAGAAAATGATCACACCCACTGGTATTACAGAAGGAGAAAGGGGTTTTGAGCAAATGAAAGAATGTTATTTAACTGAGGTCATGCCTTTCTTTAAACTTCTAAAAGATCACTTTGAGAGTCTTAAAAAGGGAATGAATTCAAACATTAAAGAAATGGAAAAGGAATTTGATGCTATGATAGTTGAGGTTAGTGACTATGAGCGAGCATTAAAATATAATGAGATTGAAAGGAAGAACTTGCATACACTGAATGAGAATATGATTTCTGAATGTATTGCTCAAGATGTGTTTTTCACTGCTACAACTTGTTCTATTAATGCTTCTCAATTTCATGAATTATCTGTTGATTTAAAAGTTTCCCATGATCGTGTCATTGCACTTGAAAAACTAATTCTAAATTAACTGAGAAAATTGAACTGGATGATCACGACAATTTGGTTAAACATTTTTCTAAACTAGAGGTTGAACATTTTAATTTACAACTAAAATATCAACATCTTAAAGAAAATGTCAAAACTTCAAATATCAAGACATCCTCAGATGCTCCAGAGTTTGATGCAATTTTTCAAATTAACAAACATGATAAACAGATTCAAGCTCATTGCAACATGATCAGAAAGTTGAAAGCCCAAATCTATCAATTAAAGGGTCAAAAGAACAATATGACAGGCTCCCAAATGCCTCCTCCTTTAGATTCTAGAATTCTCAAACTTTTCATCTTCAAAACTTAGTTAATGCCTTACAAAAGGAAAACGAGAGTTTTCTAGAAGAAAATGAAAAAGTTAAACGACATTTTAAAGAGTTATATGATTCAATAAAAGTCACCCGTGACCAAAACAACGAAAAAATAACGTCTTTACAAAAGGAAATTGAGAATCTGAGAAGTTCGGGAAATGGGAAACTACCACTTGTTTTCAATAAGAATGTTGTCTCAAAGTCACCCTTAGACTGCAAATACACTGTGACAGTTAAATATATTCCTCCTCATCTTAGGAATAATGAACATGCTTTTCATGACTACTGTGCTCACCTTAAGGATAGTCTAGAATGTCTCCGTGAGATTGTCGAAGAGGATTTCATTAACAAACCTCTTGATAGTGAAATTAGGTTTGCTTGCCTCCAGGCCAAACGATCTCAAGAGCTGCTAGAATGTGTAATTGCAACATGTCCCAAATCCTTAACCCTAGGTGCAAAAGGCAAAGCTGTGATGCCTTGTTCTATGCCTAGTGCCGAGCCTTCAAACCATTCTAGGCCCAGTTTTAAGAAAGTATACATCAATGTGTCGTCTAGTAATACAGATCCTTGCACGTCTAGTTCAGGAATGCAAAAAGTAGATCAACCAACTAATGTTCCCATAATTCCCTCTACAGGAGTAATCAATGACATTAAAGCGAGCGGGTCAAAGTCTCAAGACAATACAAGGAATGATAGGACCTCGCAAGCTAAAAATGTGCATTGGAAGAGAGTAGAAGACCAACCTAGGATCTTTAAGCTTGAGTTATCCATTCTTGTCTGTGTTTAACTGTAGATCGTTCAAATCGTTCTGTGGTACCTGGACTCAGGTTGTTCCAAGCATATGACTTGAGACCGGTCGCGGCTCATGAACTTCGTGAGCAAATTCATCGGGACAGTTAGATTCGGTAATGATCATTTCGGTGCAATTATGGGTTATGGTGATTATGTTGTTGGTGATAGTGTTATCTCTAGAGTATACTATGTGGAAGGTCTTGGTCATAATCTGTTCTCTGTCGGTCAATTCTGTGATTCTGATCTGGAAGTAGCCTTCAGAAAACATACTTGTTTTGTTAGAGAACTTGATGGTAAGGAACTTTTAAGAGGAACTCGTGGTTCAAATCTTTACACCATCTCTATCGATGATATGATGAAGTCTTCTCCAATCTGCTTGTTGTCAAAGGCTTCGAAAACAAAGTCATGGTTATGGCATCGTCGTCTCAATCACTTGAACTTCGGCACCATCAATGATCTCTCCAGAAAGGACTTAGTTGTAGGTTTACCTCGACTAAAGTATGAAAAGGATCATCTTTGTTCAGCATGTCAATTGGGAAAAAGCAAGAAGTATGCCCATAAACCCAAACCTACTAATTCTGTCACAGAAGTTCTCCATACAATTCATATGGATTTATGTGGACCAATGAGAGTGCATAATATCTTTGGGAATAAATATGTGTTAGTTGTGGTTGATGATTACTCTAGATTCACCTGGGTCAAGTTCTTAAGGACAAAGGATGAAACTCCTAATATCATCATCAAACTCATCAAACAGCTGCAGGTTCGACTTAACAAAACCGTCAGAATTATCCGGACAGACAATGGAACTGAGTTTGTTAACAAAAAACTTAGTGAATTTTACGAAAGCATTGGAATCAGCCATCAAAGAAGTGTTCCATGGACTCCTCAACAGAACGGTGTAGTTGAAAGACGAAATCGAACTCTTGTAGAAGCCGCTAGAACAATGCTGATTTACTCAAAGGTTCCAATGTTTCTCTGGGCTGAAGCTAGTGCCACTGCATGCTACACACAAAATCGTTCCCTGATTCACACTGTTCATGGAAAAACTCCATATGAACTTGTCCACAACAGAAAACCTAATCTCTCTTTCCTTCGTGTGTTTGGTGCATTGTGTTATCCAACTAATGAGGGTCAAGACTTAGGCAAACTTAGAGCTAAAGCAGACATTGGAATATTTGTAGCGTATGCACCAAACAAAAAGGGATACCGAATCTACAACAAAAGAACCCGAAATATCGAGGAAACAATTCATGTTACGTTTGATGAGCTGACCGGTCAAATGGCTCCTGGACAATCCAGTTTAGAACCCGCACTTCAAAACAGTCCCATTGGTTCATCCCTTGTTCCAAACTTTTCTCAAGAAACTCCATATGTACCTCCATCTGAAGATGATTTAAAGAAATTGTTTGATCCTATGTTTGATGAACTTTATGATCCAAGTACTAATGAGGTGTCGATTCCTACAACGGAGGCTGTTCATATTCCTGTGAATGAAGTCAATCCCTCAGTCTCAATATCATTAAGTCAAGAAGCACCTGCTGCTGATCCTTCAGATCTCATCAACAAATCATCATTCTTCAAATGTACATCATGGAACTGTTTCCGGCATCAATGATGAAGTTAATCCCTTTGCTACTCCTGAAGATGCTCCGTTTGAAAACATATTTGCTCCTGAATCTTCATCAGAACCTTCTTCTTCAGGAGACATCGACTCTGCTACTTCAGTCCCTCAACAACTACCACATGAACACCTCAGAAAATGGACTCACGATCATCCATTAGACAACATCATTGGAAATCCTTCTCGTCCAGTATCAACACGGAAACAACTTGCAACCGATGCCTTGTGGTGCTTCTTCAACTCCGTACTCTCTAAGATCGAACCAAAAGATGTCAAAACCGCCATGAATGAAGATAGCTGGTTCAATGCCATGCAAGAAGAAATTCATGAGTTTGATCGACTTGATGTATGGGAGTTACTGCTCCAGATTGTGCTATGATTATTGCTCTAAAATGGATCTTCAAAGTGAAACTTGTTTAGCATGGTGATGTGTTGAAGAACAAGGCTCGATTAGTTGCTAAAGGATACCGTCAAGAGGAGGGTATAAACTTTGAAGAATCTTTTGCTCCTGTGGCTCGAATCGAGGCAATTAGAATCTTTTGGCTAATGCTGCAAGTAAGAACATGGTAGTCTATCAAATGGACGTGAAGACGGCATTCCTGAAAGGAGATCTTAAAGAAGTCGTCTATGTCAACCAACCTGAAGGCTTTGTGAATCCAGAACATCCTACCCACGTTTATCGTTTGAAGAAGGCTCTGTATGGTTTAAAGCAAGCTCCAAGGGCATGGTATGATACGCTATCAAAGTTTCTTCTATCTACCGGATTCAGCAAAGGAGCAGTTGATCCAACGTTGTTCACCGAAAGTCGGCAAACATTTAATTCATGTTCAAATTTATGTTGATGATATCATTTTTGCCTCGACTGACCCCAATGAGTGTGACCGTTTTCAAATGAAATGAGTTCAAAATTTCAAATGTCAATGATGGGACAAATGTCATTTTTCTTGGGACTACAAATTTCACAAAGTCCCGGAGGCATTTTCATAAATCAATCTAAATATGCTACTGAGATCTTAAAGAAATTTGGATTTGATTCAAGTGACCTGTTGACACTCCCATGATTGATCGAACCAAACTAGATGAGGACCACTCAGGGATCATGATTGACCAAACGAAATATCGTAGTATGATTGGGTCCTTGATGTACCTCACTGCTAGTAGACCAGACATCTTGTTCGCTTTGCATGTGTGCTAGATACCAGGCTAAGCCTACTAAAAAGCACCTTGAAGCGGTTAAACGGGTCTTTCGGTATCTCCAAGGAACCATCAATATGGGACTTTGGTACCGAAGGACACCGGTATGTCACTAACAGCCTATGCAGATGCTGATCATGCACGATGTCAAGATACTCGTCGAAGCACGTCTGGAGGTGCTCAGTTTTTGGGTGATAAGCTTGTGAGCTGGTCTTCAAAGAAGCAAATGAGTACTTCTATTTCCTCTACAAAGGCAGAATACATAGCCATGTCATCTTTTTGTGCTCAAATCCTTTGGATGAGATCTCAATTAACTGACTATGGCTTTATATTTAACAAAATCCCTCTGTTCTGTGATAATAAAAGTGCTATTGCTCTTTCATGCAATAACGTTCAACACTCAAGAGCTAAGCATATCGACATTCGTCATCATTTCATCAGGGAACAAGTGGAAAAGGGTGTGGTGGAACTCTATTTTGTGAGGTCTGAATATCAGTTAGCCGACATCTTCACCAAAGCTCTTCCAAGAGAACGTTTTGAGTTCATACTTCCACGACTAGGCTTGAAAAGCCTTCAACCAGAAACACTCAAACGTCTTCCGGAAGAAGACGAGGAGTAAAGGTCTATGCTCATCTATCTCTTGTAAATATTTATTCGAAAAACAAAATAAAAATTATAAAACTTTCAAAATCCATAAAAATCTGAAAAATTCGAAAAATCTTCAAAAAATATTGTCAATTTGTCATGTTTTTCTCGATTCGATAATATCTACGGTCTTTGTGCTGTCATTCAAAGAATGACACGGGACTTTAGATGTTGCTCGAATTCTTATTAAAATATATATATATATATATATATATATATATTTGAGTGAAAGAGAAAAAAAATGGTTTATTGTCATGTCAGGCAGTAACCCGCTTGTCAAAGAAAGAACAGAGCCATACTGTATCATATTTTCAAAATTCCATGCTCTGATTCTAAAAACATTTATCTGCTGAAAACGAACTGCTATGAAAAAATAACTCGGACTCTATTTTTGATAATCATCTGGATTTATTTGTCAAAATATCCATCTCTCAATCAACAACCTATGTCATTGATTGAGGGGGAGAATGATTTCAATTAAATTAAAAAGTTATTTGGCATTCAATTGTTTTCAAAAGATAATCATGCATGTTTAACCAATGGAGTTTAAAATCTCAAAATCAGATCCTTATCAGTTAAAACGCTTTCATAATCTATCTTAAATCTATGATTTGAAACGTGATCACTTATCTCAATGTGCAGGTTCCCTCTAGTATGTGCAAAACTCTTTTCAAATCTCGAGGCACATATTGAGGGGGAGCAAAATCATGAAAACCTCATCCTTCCCCAAAATGCTTTATCTACTTGATTCGATTAGGGAAGTGATGTTGATATTTTTTAGAAAATGGTAATCAAAGAAGTTAATTCTTTCTCTTGCCTCCGTGTGGAAAACTATTTCAAATACTTGATTCACATGTTGAGGGGAGTTCTTCTTCTAAAAATATCAAAACAATTCAGGTACAAAATGCTTTGATAATATATCACAAGTATCTGGATTGATTTTCAAATGGTTTTCAATTGGTTCCTATGGCAGATGAACAATACCAAATAGACCGACCAACTTTACTTTATGTACGGTGATATAAGGATGATAAGGTTAGGTATTGGTTCCCATGATCCCGCCAGAGCCGGAGGGATCTACCAGGGACAATCCACTAGATAGTGTAGAGTCCTTAGGTATATTGAAAAAAGGAGAAAAGTGAGATACGGGAAGAGTGCGGACTGAGACAGAGCTAGTACTGGAATAAACCCAACAAGGTTCTAGTTATGAAGTCTCGGTAAGCACTGAAGGGGTTGAAGAATGAAAAAGAATTGAATGTGAAAAGGGGTGAAAAGAAATAGCCCTCCAATAATTCAACCTTAGGGCAGAAACCGGGTTCAATACATATGCTACCGGTGGTTACTTAGGTAACTCCGATATTGAAGACAAGACATCATGGACCCAGTGACGCACTGCACTAAACTTCCCAAGCTACTCAAGTTCCTCTTAAAAGGGCTTGTTTCATTCTCACGGGGAACCTACATTATCTATCGACTTTCTCTTAGAGATTGTTCATATTGAAGAAGGAGACCCTCTCCCTAGTTTCTGATATAGGATCCAAAAATGCACAAATTGAGTCTAGAGCCATGAGATCATCAATAAATCTCATTAGGACAATTTCAATGAAGACTCTCTGTTTCACACAATGTGGAAAGAGAAATTATATCCTGAGTCCTACGCATTATCCTTGTGGTATTGCCAGAACATCTGAGTGATGTGTTTACATATTCACTGTGAAGATGGAAAGCCTTCCGGAGCCAACATCTAACAAGCTCCTGGTAGGTGGCATGTGAGATCTATTATACAGATCAACCATGTGACAACTGAACAGAAACAATAGGGCGATTCAATCTTTTGAATCAATCCTGGTTCAGGTTATGGATTGACGGATACCTTTGAAAAACCGGTCTTTGTGCTTTAAAACTCTTTTCATTAGCACGTCGACCGTGTACTAATTTTTCAAATCAAAAGGTGTTTTATGATTGATAATTGATTTTCATTAAAACCTTCGTTATATTGCAAAAACAATTTCTATTGAGCAATACACGATTGTTTTTCAAATCTCTTTTCATCAATCAGTGGACTTAAATTCGCTGGTTCACTCACTCCGTGTTGTCTTCTTTGAGACGTTCCGGTTTGAGAACAGCTAGAGCAGCTGCGAAACCCTGTCAAGGAAATTCTTCGAAATTATACCTGATCACAGGCAGTACTTGTACTGATCAACGGGGAACCGTGGGCCGTGTACCTCAATTCATCGAAAGTGATCAAAGACACTTTCGTGCGCTTAATGCTAACTGTCTTATGCGCGGTACACCCGACGTTTGCGCTGATCAGAATGGAGCGGTCAATCCATAGCCGCATGCTCACACAACACATTCATATCGAAAGAAATCATGATTGGTGCATCAATGACTCTGATAATCTAACTCCATGCTTTCGCTACGCTGCGCCAATATCATGAATCAACGAAAGCTTCCGCTACTCTGATGAGAAGATATCATGATCCCGAATGTGAGCATGTCGGTCCGAAAGTCACAACATCACATAATACCAACACCACAATGGATGTATCAGAGATTTTCTATTAGCCGATGATCTCAAAAGCTGGCTCAACATTATTATCACGTGGATCAGTAAAAGACCTCCACTTGGATTAACCAAACATGCAATGAGTGGAATCAATGACTACGAGCTTCGGAGCAAAGTACTACATCAAGAATGCAAGATCAATTGTTAATGTAATATCTGATTGTATTCAATGTCATTTTAGTATATGTTTGAGGTGACCTCCCTTAGGGGGAGATTGTTAGGAATTAGAAATTCCAGGTATTAAAGAGTCGGTCACCTCAAGTATATGTAATCGTTAGAAAGCTCGTAGTCACAGTACTTTTATGTTAAGTAGTATTTAGTTTAGTAACACCGTGGAGGACGGACGGGTCTTTACCCACTGTATGCCTGATCCACAGCCCGTTGTGTGGCGTTTTATTGTAAGACTATAAATACTCTCTACCTTCCAAGGTAGAGAGTTGGAGCTCATAATAAGAATTTTCTTTCTCTCACTAAAGTTCCCTAAACCTCTAACTTTCTCTCTCTAGAATTTTACTTATACGCCTACTTTGTGTTATGGTTTGATGTGTATGTGAAATCCAATATCCTACACAACTCACGGGGGTCATTCCAACATTCTTTGTCATAGAGGGCAATGTCCTCTATTGTACCCCACGACTCTTCCGCGGTAACTTCACTAAGCTTACCATCGGCCGCTTGGTCGATGGTTTGCCTCGTGGAGAGATTGAGACGATCGTAAAAGATTTGGACTTGAAGCCAAATATCAATGCCGTGATGAGGGACTTTGTAGAGTAAGTCCTTGAATCGAGTCTACGCCTCATAGAGAGTTTCGCCTTGACGTTGTTGGAACGTCAAAATGTCATTCCTTAGCTTGGTAGTTCTCCCTGGTGGAAAAAATTGGGCGAGGAAACGGGTGGTGAGATCATCCCAACTTGAGATGGATCCTACGGGAAGCCGCTCAAGCCAATTACTAGCTTGGTTCCGTAGAGAGAATTGGAAGAGACGCAAGTGCGTGGTCTCCCGTGTGGTAGCATCAAGGTCAATGGAGTCAACGACTTTTATGAAATCCTTGAGATGCTCATTAGGATCATTGGAATGAAGTCCATGGAATGCACATCCGTTTTTCACCGACCGGATTGTGTCGGATCGCAGGGCCATAGTTTGAGCTTGAAGTAGGAGCTCAATGGTGTTCATATAGACTTAATGGCTTGGTCTAGAGTATTCACCAAGAGTATAGCCTCTTGGCGGGTCGTGTGGTGGTTGATTGAGTGGAAGTGGTTGATGTGGTGGTGGATCGTTGTTGGGTGGGTTATCACCTTCCATGATGAAAAGTGATGAGATTACGAACAAAAACACAAAGAAGGGGGATAGACTAAAAGAAATCTAATAAAAAAGAGAAAAAGCTCACTTGATAGGAATCCAGCGAGTAGACCTAAACGGGATAGAAATCTAACTAGTTATTCTATTCCCCGGCAGCAGTGCCAAAAACTTGATACGAAGGGTTCGGGGTCGAAAAGACTTCCTTTTCTACGAGCACGTTTTTTAACCCTCTAGGCAGTGTACCTAATCGTTGTAGTGTAGTATGGGGGTAAGCCTAGGGGGTTGATTCGTTCTCTTGGGAAATAGAGATGCTAGAAAGAGATGTATGACGAGAAGGTAAGGTTGAGGGAGATTCTTTTTAGTCTTTTTATGTTTTTTGAAAGCAAGTAAATATCTCGGGGTATAGGAGTGGGGGTGGTACTTCTACCAATTTTAACTACTTTTATAACTACTTAACTAATTACTACTTGAACTAAGGATAGATTATGCTAATTGTAGATGTGCTCGTATGATGATTAAAGGTGTGTTTACTTAGATGTTCTTACTCCCTGGTTATCTCTTATTAGTCGGTTGAATTGTCACATTCTCATCTTAATTGGTGCGTTGTATTCCGTTTGGTCATGGGGGGTGCCTAATTCCCTAGTTCTATGAATTGTAACTCATGGTAAACAATAATTAACAACTAGGTTTCATAGATCTAAGCAAACACAAGGATAATTTAGCTACTCATGGTAAACAAGCAAGCATACACACATACAATTAAACATGGGGTAGACATAATGATAATATGGATTAACAAACTTATCTTATGATGTAAAGAAGGGTATGGAACCCTTAGATACTGTCCAAGTCGGACTACAACTAAATTAGGTTTTGCTCTTCAAAGTTCTAATTATTTAAATACAAAATAATCGAATTATATATATAGATTTACAAATGCGACGACGTCACCTTTTGCTAGTGACGCCGTCAGGTCGCCGTCATTAGGGTTTCGTTTTGGCCAAGTCATCGTTGGGACAACGTCAACTTATGTGTGTGACGCCGTCAGTCTTCATGAAGGACGTCGTCTGATATTGGTTCTTGGGCGTCTGGTGTGGAAAATGAGGGGGACGCCTTCCAGAGTTTAGGCTTGACGCCGTCAGGTTGTAGAACCCAAATTTGTTCTGAGCCGTCACTTGTATTCTGATCAGATTTCTTTATGAGGGACGGCGTCGCCCTTTGGTTGGGACGACGTCAGGTCTGCTGGATAGCCTTGGATCTTGACTTTGCCATTTTCTTCATGTTTTCGATCCTTTTCATCCAAATATGCTTCATTCCAGCATTTTACTTCCAAAAGACCTAAAATGTGAAAAGGAACGATTTTAAGTAGTAACGGATATAAAATGTGTTGATTTAGGGCTTATAAGACCCCCTAAAAACGTATGTTTTAAATCCTTATCAATTAGATACAAAGATAAAGTAGAAGGGTGTAATGTGTAAATATTTTTAGAAAGTTTGTTAGTAGCAATTATTTCCCTATTTTGCCTATTTAAAGGCTTGTAACTCCATCATTTCATTTCAATGAAACTTTTCTAAAATCAATTAATATTTCCCTTTTCTGTTATCATTTTCTTTACATCATTGTTTGTTGTCAATACTTAGGTGTGGTAACTTATAAATAATAGTCTTATTCAAAATTTTCAACAAAGCCTGTTCCAAGCATTCCAATGCAATTTCCTTTCTTTATCTGGGTTTTCCTGTAGGGCGCAATATGAACCGTATTGATTCTTGGAAGCCAATGATTGATAAAGTCACTAAGAAGTTGTCTTCATGGAAGGCTAAACTTCTTTCCATGGGAGGCCGGTTGACCTTGCTAAAGTCTGTTGTTGGTAGCCTGGCTATTTATTATATGTCGATTTACAAGGTTCCTGCAACGGTTCTCAAGTTACTTGAATCTCTGAGGGCTCGTTTTTTTTGGGGTGCTGATTTGGGTGAGAGAAAATTGCATTGGATTGCTTGGAACATGGTGCTTTCTTCCCCGTGATTCTGGTGGCATTCTTCACTAATGCCTTTGACACGGACGTTAAGCACCTTTCACTAATACTTTCTTCTTGACTCTTTTGACATCCTTCACTAATGCATTTGACACAACACTTCTATGGAGAAAGAAAGAAGTATCAACAAGAGAACCTCAGTAGTCTTGATGATGACAAAGCATGGCAACTCATGGACTTGAGCTTGCTCGACTTCAAGAGGTGGTGATCTCGCCTTTAAGAGGAACCTAGAGAATCATACAAAAACAAAATACAAACTAAATATAGAGATCCTTAGGATATGAGGTTAGAAGGTTACAATACTTGGGGAAAGTATGTGTGGGAGTGGCAACCCAAAATGAAGAAGTGGCTCACTATTTATAGAAGAATTTTAGCTACTGTTCCACGGATCCCATGGATCCCTCACTTGATGGATCCGTCCAGTGTATTACCGGGGATCCGTGGGACGCTCCCCTTTGCCCATGGGTTTTGGGTCATGGGTTATGGGTCATGGGTCCTAGACTTTGGACCATGGGTATCCAAGTAGATACAATGTATCTACAAGATGCAATGCATCTAGTCCATGGGTCATGGGTTAAAACCATGAGTCATGGATAATATTCATTTATGACTTATGCATGATGTCATGCAATGGGTTATGGGTTATGTTCCATGGGTATGCGTCATGGACTTTGGGTTTTACCCAACTACATTCAATGTATTTAGTCAATAGGTCAAATACTTTAACTTCTACCCATTTATATTACCCATTATGTAATATACATACTAGTTATGTATATATTTATCCAATATGTAAACACTAGTTGTTGTACATATGTATTACTAAATCATAAAATCACTTTTATTTGTTTAGTGTTTTATGTGAAAACGTAGGTGTGTTAGTAAACTATTGGCTCAAACCATTTACGTATTTTATTTGTTTCGTTAAAATGATTTTATGTTTGTTATCGACAAAACATTAGAAGATCATAAAATATAAATAAACGTTTTTACGGCTTATTTGTATTAACAATCTCCCCCTTTTTGTTGATGACAAAACATAAAATTATTTTAAGGAAAAACTAAAATTCGTAAAAGTTTGAATTGGAGTTTTTTACTCCCTTCTCCCCCTTTTTGTCGAAACAAAAAGAGCGTCGAAAAGAAACTAACACATTGTTTTAAGGAAAACATGTAAAAAAAAATATAGAGAGCAAGTGACGGGAAGAGTTCTCGTCTTAACTCCCCCTTGACGAGTCCATCCTTTTGTGAGGGCGTCAAGTAAAAAAAATTACTAAGCTAATGCATTGCAACTAAGTTTGCAAATGGTTTCGTCTTTGTGACGATAATGCTCCCCCTTGATGATTGCAACTTTGCAAAGGGACGTCATTTAACGTAAATGTGAAATATATTGCAAATGATTTTGCAATGCATCGCTTTGACACGAAACTCCCCCTAGCGTAGGGTGTCAAAGTCTTCTTCATGTGTATATTGAAAATCTACAAAACAAAGGTTAGAAACCAAGTATATAATGCATAATTTCCTCCAAATAAGACTCAATGTTAGTAGAAGACAAGTCTTCTGTTGTACGGATCTCACGATTCCCTCCTTGGAGGGATCCGTCTAGGAAAAATGGAGGGATCCGTCTGTCTGAAAGCTTAAGACAACAATGGTGATGTGAACAAATGATGTTACATCACAATGAGATATGTAATTAAATCACCAATCATATACTCAAAACAACATGGCATATAACTTCATTCACTAAAACTACGAGAAATGATCTCCAAATCCCTAAAACTAAGAGAATGATTAAACATGAAATGTGATTCCTAAACGATCTAGGTTAAGCTTAAGACTAGAAAACCACTTGAATCCTTAAGCTCACGGTTATTTAGGTTTGTTGACCTCATCGAAACGTTCGAGGAGGTGATAAAACATGAAACGTTGCTCTTCACGTAGTTTATGTATCAAGCCTTCAACGTGTTGACAATGATAGCAATCCTTGTCATGGCTTGGAAAAGGTGGTGGTAAAAATGGAGTGGCTTGATGTGTAGGATCAAGTGAAGAGGGTTGAGGATCCTCAAAAGAGGGAGGGATTGGTGGAGCCACATTCAATGATGGCTCAACGAAGGATTATGGTGGAGCTAGAGAGGTGTCAACTTCCATGTGGTCGGGTGGTTGACTTTGATGATTCCTCATAATCCAAAATGGACCATTTGAGGGGAATGGAGAAAAGGATACCGGTGCAAGTGTTGATTCAACACCTTGGGTTTGTTGCACGTTCTTCTCTATTGAAGAGAGCATCAACAATAGTAGAGGATTAGATGGCCTAGGAGGCAAGTTCTCTAAATTGTAAAGAGGTGGAGATGGTTGTGAGGTAGTAAATGTTATGGCTCTAGGAACCAAGGATGATGGTTGGGTGGAAAACGGTGTGTTTGGTTTAATAGGAATTGTGGAGTTTGGTGATAATATTTTGGTGGGAAAAATCCTCTTGGGGATTGGTTTGATTGGTTGAGTTGGTGGAGGAGAAATCACAGAATTTTTGGATTTAATGGGAGATGATTCGGTTGAGGAAATTTCGTGTACAGCACGAGCAAGTTTCTTGGGTGGTCCTTGGGTGGATGAGTTAGCACTAGGAGCTTTCTTCATGATGAAATGACTAAGGAAAAGGTTTATAAATGTTGAGAATTATGTTGTGGTTGATGACTAAGAGATTCTAACAAGATGACTTATAAAGGGAAGGATTTGGGAAGTGCATTAAAGACTTAAGCCACTAGAATCCTTTGGAATGTGATGATTAGCATGCACAAGAGTCAACTTCAGAGTTGTACTGATCTAGGGACTTAATTAAGATAAGATGGAGTGTTCAAGTTAGCAAGATGGGCTTGAAATGACTGTTTTAGCTAGAGTTAACATGAAACTGTCACCCGAATCCCACGGTTCCCTCCAATGAGGGATCCGTCTAGGCTAATCCTAGGGATCTGGCTATCAGTAGTTAAGAAAAGAAGAAAATGATGTTGGTACAATCTAATACCTATACATCTTGAGTATCTTAGTCTTCTTAAGTGTTTTAAATGAGGTGTGCCTTAAATAATCAAGGGTAATGAGTGGTGGTAGCTAATGATTGCCTTTTATGGAAGGAAAATGAGACTTTATGATCACCAATGAGTGATCAAGGATGACACTAGGAATTTTAATGGTGTCAAGTCATGTTAAATGATCCTAGAGATCAGATGGCAACTTGGAATAAATTTTAAAATATCCTTAAAAATTATAAGAATTGAAAAACTAGTTTTTGACTCATTTTGAGGTGGATATGACTAAAATCAATTTGCTAAAATTGAGAGATTTATAAAACTAGATGTGTTGACACGTGGGGGATGATGTGTGAGTATAAGAGCGGAAAGATGATGCGTTTTGGTGATATGACAAATTTAAAAACATATTTGAGTGTGATCCTAAAAGGGCTATGAGTGAGTGTGAAGCTTTCTAAGATTGAAGAAGACTTGAGTGGTCCTAAGGCTTTATGCTTAGCTAGTGTGAAGTGATCTAGTGAGCTGTTTCGTTATGTGGGATTCTGAATTGCATATCTGTTAACACGGATCCCACGGTTCCCTAGAAGGAGGGATCCGTCTAGTACATTCTTAGGGATCCGACAACTGCAGATCAGAATCATCACAGAAAGGGATGCAGATTATGCACTATGCTATGTACACTAATTTCTATTAATCTCTACTCCAAAGAACAACAAAACAAGTATGATATCTCATAAACCATATCATAGATAAGAGTAGTAAAGACAATATCCAAACAACCAAACTAAAGTGCTTCACAAACATAAGCATTCATTGTAAATATATAAACACAATGTCTAAAATCAACCATAGTCCTAATGTCTCTTTTTGTCAATCTTTTCTCTTCCTCTTTCCCGACTTCACGAAGTAGTTAGTTAGGCATTGGATCATACCCTTCAATTGTTTGAATTCCGCGCTCTCGTTTGGAAGAGTTGGAAGTTGTTGAAAGTAGGTAATGGGGTCCAAGTCGACATTTGCTTCGGGGTTGACATCTACTTCTTCTTCGTCCGAGGAGTCCGGGAGAGCCTTAGGTCTTCTTCCATTGACCATGAACTGTTTAGAGGGTTGTTTGGTAAGTGGTACCACGACGTGATCGAAGAGGAAATGATCATCATTGATTGGAGATGGTTGCATTGCACTAACATACTCACGGAGTCGTATTAGGAGCATACCATACGGAAGTACCATGTTGGCAACTTTGAATACCCCGGTCATTCTCTTCACCATGTAATAGGCGAGATTAAATGGCCTTTGGTGGATAAGGCAATAAATCATTTGCACAAGACATGCATTTGGATGGTCTTTGTTTCCGACCAAACTAATGACATTTTCCCTAAGAATTTCTTCCCATTTTCTATGAATGAGCTCTTTGTTGCGGTTGAAACGAGATTGGTCGGCTCTAATTTGGAAAATGGTGTCTCGAACGGTTGCGGGGTCATCAAGAGGAGTATGGTGAATTGGTTTGGAATCAAGTGCAAAAGATTGAGTGGATATTGCCCAATCTTGGGAGTACATACAAATTCCTTCACAAGGAATGCGAAGGATTTGAGCAAATGTGTTGAGAGGTAGAGTGAAGTTTTGTTTATTGATGACAAAAGCGATTGAAATGCTATCATCGGTATTTCGAATGATCCTAATGCTTTTGTAGAATTCAAAGATGAAAACCGAACAAATTTGTTCATCAATATCAAGAAGACAATCAAAGTTGATTGCCGAGAAGACTTGATGAATGTCGTTATTTTCAAGGAAACATTCCTTGACCACACGACCTTCGTGGATAAGTCGTTTTTCAAGTCTTTTGAAGACTTTGTGATCGGTTTTTGACAACCCCTCTTTTCGATAGTATTTGGTGAGGTAGTGGACGCTATCATGGTGGTCTTGTTGGTGGCTTTAGGCATGGTTGGTCTTAGAAAAACAAATATTCTAATTAGGTAAAATTTGTTGAGATGGGTTTATGGTTTTGATTTGTATTAACAATGTTGTAAACACAATGTAATCTTAGTTATGTGAAAAGCCTTTCTAGTGATCAATTTTGCAAAACCTAATTTTATCAATTGATTAAGAAAAATTAAAAACCATAAACCCTAGGATGAAGATGATGAAGATTAGAACATATTAGTGTAATTACTTACAATGATGTTCTAGAGAAGGATGCTTGAGGATATGAAGTCCTATGGAGATGAAACCAACACTTGGGTCATTTTTTGTGTTTTGTGAGGAGAGGGAAAAGAGCATAATTGATTTTGAAAAGCGTATAGCTGGTTTCTATCACACGGTTCTCCCAGATCTCTTGTATTAGGGATCCAGCTAGTACAACTAGAGGGATCCGGCTACTGTGGACAGAAAAAGGGTGTTTGGCGTTATTGTTGTAATAAGTTATAAACTAGCTTATGGAACAAAAATAGTTTTGAGGTTTCTAATTGAAAAGCTGTTTGGTCAACGTGATTTGATAAGTTAATTATCAAGGATATATTTGTGACGTTAGTTTGACGAGATCAAGAAGGAATACTATTCCCGATGATGAGTAAGTCGGGAAAGTGGGGGAAAAGAGACTTTTTTTAGAGACTAGCAATTATTAACGTCTAAATAAAATAAAAGAGAATGATATCAACATATTCATGTAGATGTAAACTAGCTAATGGAAAATAAACATACCTCTACGCTCTTGATATGGTTTTTCGAGACCGTAAAGCAGAAAAATACTTCATGAGCTTTTAAAGTAATCGGTTGTACTTAGAATAAGTTGGTTGCGATTACTTTTAGATTCTTCCTTTAAGGTTGACTTCATTATTCTTTGAATAGAAATGAAGACTTTGGAGAGATCCTAACATGAAGATTAGAGAAAATGTTAGAATAATCTATCAATATCCAACATAGAAGAAACACTTTGTTTTAAAAGATTTCCTTCTTTGTAGTTTTCAAACATACACGGATCGTATCAAGTTTTTCAAGTATAACATACTCTAAGAAACTTGGTAACGAAGCTTTGATGCCAATTCTGGAAAACTAGAAGGGGGGTTGAATAGTTTTACCAATTAAAACGATGTTTTAAAATATTTGGATCGACTTATGTCAATCTATTTAGATGCGTATGTTGGATGTTGATAGATGGATATGGAAATGTGTAATGTAAAGGAGAAGAGTGAGAGACACAAAACCACGACACAAGTATTTATAGTGGTTCGGCTACAAGGACACCTTCCTTGCCCTAATCAACTCCTCGAGTCACCTACTCGAGAGTTCGTAAACACTACACGACACCAACTCCTTATGGCGAAGAAGCCTTCACAACGTCGCCTACTCTTTTTTTCGGTACTAGGCTAAACATCGGGTTCTTCCACAAGGTAGAACCACACCTATCACAACGTCGCCTACCATTTATCCGGTACTAGGCTAGATACCGAGTTCCATTACAATAGAGGAACTACTACCCAACACTCCACAACATCTAACCCAAAGGAGACCCACTCCTTATTACAACATCATCAAGGATATCAATATCCTTGGATACAACCTATCTCTATTTGCACATCGATGCACCTCATCGATTATACACCCTTGACATCTTTCGCTAATGCCACTTGACTTGACTTCTAGGCATCCTTCACTAATGCCCTTGACACGGACATTTGGCACCTTTCACTAATGCTTTCGTCTTGACTCCTTTGGCATTCTTCACTAATGCCTTTGACACGGACGTTAAGCACCTTTCACTAATACTTTCTTCTTGACTCTTTCTTCATCCTTTACTAATGCATTTGACAAAACACTTCTATGGAGAAAAAAAGAAGTATCAACAAGAGAACCTCAGTAGTCTTGATGATGACGAAGCATGGCAACTCATGGACTTGAGCTTGCTCGACTTCAAGAGGTGGTGATCTCGCCTTTAAGAGGAACCTAGAGAATCATACAAAAACAAAATACAAACTAAATATAGAGATCCTTAGGATATGAGGTTAGAAGGTTACAATACTTGGGGAAAGTATGTGTGGGAGTGGCAACCCAAAATGAAGAAGTGGCTCACTATTTATAGAAGAATTTTAGCTACTGTTCCACGGATCCCATGGATCCCTCACTTGATGGATCCGTCCAGTGTATTACTGGGGATCCGTGGGACGCTCCCCTTTGCCCATGGGTTTTGGGTCATGGGTCATGGGTCCTAGACTTTGGACCATGGGTATCCAAGTAGATACAATGTATCTACAAGATGCAATGCATCTAGTCCATGGGTCATGGGTTAAAACCATGGGTCATGGGTTAAAACCATGGGTCATGGATAATATTCATTTATGACTTATGCATGATGTCATGCAATGGGTTATGAGTTATCACTAGAAGAACATAAACTTTTATATGATTCTAAGCTGTTGGTGCAAGAAAATGTTTCCAGTGTTGCAATATATATAGGGTGTTTTTACATGTTAATTTGTGTATGAACGAATTAAAGAGGGGTTTGCATGGACAAATTGTTATTAAAGTTTAGTTGGCAGTTAGGACTGACATTAATTGAACCATTAACATGATTCTGGTTGAGTTTTCCCTTGAATAGATGAAGTGCCATATTTCCTTAGCAGACGCACTTTATTTTGTTTACCCATAAATTCATGTTACCAAAGAACAAATCCCCACCATCCATCTAGATTGATCTAATAGTGTGGATTAACCTAATATTTAAAAGGCAAACTTAAGTCCATATATTTTTTTTCTTGTCTTTTTGTCTTTCTTTTTTTATTCACATATTTTTTTGTTTTGTTTTTTTTTTTTTTTAAATTATCGTTTTTTTTATTTAATTCACTTTTTTTTAATACGTTTTTTTTAAATTCGCGTTTGTTTTTATTAATTCATGTTTTTTTTCATTCGCGTTTTTTCTTCGTTTTCGTCTATTTTCATACGTTTTCGTCCATTTTTGTCCGTTTTCATACATTTTCATATGTTTTCGTCCATTTTCATACGTTTTCATCAGTTTTCGTCCGTTTTCATCAGTTTTCTTTTGTTTTCGTCAATTTTTCATACGTTTTCATCCATTTTTCATACGTTTTCATCCATTTTCAAACGTGTTTTTACGCTTTCATACGTTTTCGTCCGTTTTCATACGTATTCGTCCATTTTCTTACGTTTTCGTCCGTTTTCTTACGTTTTCATACGTTTCTGACTATCACAAGTGATTTTCAGAATATCAGTGATATTCAGAATATCACTTTTTGATATTCTGAATATCACCTGTGATTTTCTGAATATCACTTTGTGATATTCAGAATATCACTTTGTGATATTATGAATATCACTTGTGATTTTCTGGATATCACTTTGTGGTATTCTGATAATCACTTGTGATTTTCATGTTACAAAACATTAGTTGAAAATCACTTGTAATATTCAGAAAATCACAGAATATCACTTGTTGATCATCTGGATATCACAGAATATCACTTGTGATATTCAGAATATTATTTGTGATACTCAGAATATCACTTGTGATATCACAGAATGCCACTTGTGATATTCAGAGACATATGAAAACTGCCAAAAACATTTAAAAACCGACGAAAACGTATGAAAACGGACGAATATGTATGAAATCTAAACCAAAATATAAACTTACATATTTTTATAAGTGTCAAAATAAGCAAATTAAGTTTGTGAAACATAAACCGAAATCACATAAGCTCATAAGCAAATAAAATAAGATTTAACAATTACCCCCAAACTATGTAGTTGCTATTAAAATTATATATTTGTGATATTCTGAATATCACTTGTGATTTTCTGGATATCACTTTGTGATATTCTGAATAGCACTTTGTGATATTATAAATATCACTTGTGATTTTCTGGATATCACTTTGTGATATTCTGAATATCAATTGTTATTTTGATGTTACAAAACATTAGTTGAAAATCACTTATGATATTTAGAATATCACAAGTTATATTATGAATATCACAGAATATCACTTGTGATCATATGAGTATCACAGAATATCACATAATATCACAGAATATCACTTGTGATATTCATAACCGTATGAAAACATTTAAAAACGAACGAAAACGTAAGAAAATGGACGAATATGTATGAAAACAGATGAAAACGTATGAAAGCGTAAAAACGAGTATGAAAACGGACGAAAATGGACGAAAACGTATGAATAATGAACAAAAACGTAAGAAAACGGGCGAAAACGTATGAAACGGACAAAAACGTAAGAAAATGGATGAATATGTATGAAAATGGACGAAAACGTATGAAAGCTTAAAAACAAGTATGAAAACGGGTGAAAACGTATGAAAACGGACGAAAACGTATGAAAGCGAAAAAAATGCGAATTAAAAAAAACGTGAATAACGTGAATTTAAAAAAAAAAAAGCGTGTATTAAAAGAAGAAGACAAAAAAAAAATGAATAAAAAAGAAAGACAAAAAAATAAGAAAAAAAAACATGAACTTAGGTTTATCTATTAAATCTTATGTTAATCCCCACCATTAGATTAATCTAGATGGATGATGGGGATTTGTCTCTTGGTAAGCATCAAAATAAAGGTAAGCAAATGAAAATTTCTATCCTTGGCATCTTAAATTTCATTTAATTGTTCAGACAAATAATGTTGTATACTTGTATATATATCCACTACTATGCAGGCCAACTTATAAACTTACTAAAATCGATCATGTTATGTAAATGTACTTATTTTAGGTTTTCGACAACTAGCTTCCCTTTCTTAAATCCAACTCTCCATTATCAAGTTTGAAACACAGAGAACCATATATGTATAACTAGAAAAAAAAAAATTCAGTGACTAAATAAAATATAACTCGTATTTTTGTGTGGGAAACAGAGTTGTATATATACTCAAGAGTCAAGACTTTTAATAGCAAAAAAATGCGAACTGTTGACAAACAAGTGTATGCGTCAATAATTAGAACATGGGGACCAGGCCGGTCATATGTCGTACTCGTATGTAGCATGAAATTAATTAGACCCAGGAACACGTGTAGTGGCCTTGCGGAACAAAGAAACAACAAATAAGAAATAGGCATATGTATACCGCGAATCAATGATTGTGTAGCTAAATGAAAGGAGTGTGATAGCGACAAATAAATTAAATTGTATAAGAGCAACAAAGTGTTTTTGGTGTTATTTGGATGTTGTAGTAGCACAAAGTGTTGTCTAAGTCATAGACATTTTGTTTTGTAACTCATAACCTATAATTTAGCATAAAAATATTATCTTTTCAGAACTAGTGCTACAGGATACTTATGGATAGGAGTTAGCGTGGTTCGGTTTAGATCAGTTTTTCGCTAAAATCGAAACCAAACCGAGATATTCGGTTTTTATAAAACTTAAAACCGAAACCGTTCGGTTTTTGACGGTTCGATTTTTTCGGTTTATTATTGGTTTCGGTTTGGTTTTTCGGTTATTTTGGGTTTTAACCGTTTATATTTTGGTGCGGCCAATTTATACAAACTTATTTGTTTTACGTAGAAAATTTGTTATTCTTCTTTACTTTTTTTTGTTATTCTAAGCCTAATAATGTTTATCTCACATTAATAGAATTACACGCATATAGATGAGACAAATACACATGCAAGTGAACATACACATAGTATGATCAATATCACATGTGTATCAATATATTGTCAAGTAAACACACATAAACGGTACACACACATATAAACGTTAAGTTATATATTATAAATCCACCAACAAAATGAATATGAATTTATACATTTGATTTATTTAGTTATTTATTTATATTATATTATTCATATAATAATTTCGGTTCGGTTCGGTTTTTGGACGAAAACCAAAACCGAACCGAATTTTTCGTTTTTGTAGATAGTAAAAAATAAACCATCGGTTTTTAATTTTGGTCGGTTATTTTCGGTTTTTTTTCAGTTTTCGGTTTGGTTTCAGTTATTTCAGTTTTTCTGCTCACCCCTACCTATGGACCCCACAAATTTTTTTCCATTAATTCAAATAAAACAACAGATTAATTAAACTATAATTAAATTTTCATGAATAAAAAAATAATAATAAACGATACATTAAAAATAACGATACATTGAAAAAAAATACAATTTAGTGATTAAGGTTCCATAAATGTTCCATGATGTAGTGTCGAAGGTCGTTGCACACTCTCTTATCCCGAATTCTTAGTTTTTCCTTCGATGTGTCTCGCATCGTTCGACTCAAGTACGTAGGATATTCGGTTGTGGAGAAACGTACAATTCGTTAAATTCACTAACTTCGAATTCTTGATTTTTCAAATTCATGTTATGTAATATAATGCAACAATACATGTAATTGGATATTTCGGTGTTGTCTCGTATGCCAATTGGCGTATAGCCGATGTGAATTTCATAACAGGACTAATACTTAAACGACCAAAAGCATCTGATCATTGTTTAAAAAAAAAGAAGTATTCGGGAAGAGGGTCAACATTATAATTGGTAATAACATTGACTAATTGTTTAAAAAGTTTTGAACTCATGCGACACTTTCTCCTAAAATTCTTCTCCAGATATTTAGGTGGATTGTTTTCGTAGCCCAAATAATCATCCAAAAGTCGTTGTTCTGCTACCTCTCGTTTACGTGGTATGTTTGTCCTAGTATGAGGACCCAAACTTTCGGCTTCTTGATTACCCAAGCTTGAAATTGTTAATAAGCTTGAAAATAACGGATATACCTATTTGCATCGTGTTGAAAGTAAAGATCATAATGATCATGGTTCTGGGGATCCATAGCATTTTTTGAAGGTAATAAAAGAGAAATATTGTTGATGTGTATGATGAAGTGTGTGTAAATATTAGAGATTTAAAGGGTATTTATAAGATTTTGAATGGTAAAAAGTAGGTATTTAATACAAGAAAACGGCTACCCGACGTCTCTTTTTTTAACTGTTATATAACGCTTATATTTGAAAAAAGAAAAGAAAAAAATATGGATAACGTGGGCTGGCTGGGATGGCACCAGAACCTATCACTTTAGAAGCGGTGTCGAGCTCGCGTTATAGGTTGGCGTGTTCAGTCCATGGAACTCTCTCTAACCATCGACACCGAGCGCTCTAGAGTAGTTCATTTAAGAGTAACAAAATTATGAGCCAATTCCCTAGATGCTCCAACTAAAACATGGTTCCATATATGCATAAAAAAAAACCACTTCCCAAAATAGAACTAGGCGACTTGTACAACTTGAGCGACTCCGTTTGAGAAACTGAGCGATTTGTATGACTTGAGTGACTGGGCGACTTTTATTTTATTAATAAAAAATCTGACATGTGTCAAAATTCTAGTCTAGTTGCTCAGTCGCCCTTTTACTTTATTAATAAAAAATGTGCTATGTTTTAAAATTTTGGTGGAGTCGCCTATTCACCCAATCGCTCAACTCTATTTTGGAAAGAGTTTTTCCTAAGGAATCTATGGAACGATGTTTTAGTTTTTGGGGCATTTAATGAATTAGATCTAAAATTATCCACTTTCTTGCATAAGACGTTATAATTTACTAATTTATTCGTTCATATTTTCGTTAATGATCGAGTACCTGTATATAATGACAAGATTTATAGCGGCAAATAGTCATAGTTAAACTATAATAATTAAGTGTTTCGTGTAACGTTTATTCATACAACGTAAAATAATTAAAAATTAAATGAAAACACAGTTTCCTCAAGAAAATATGGTGTCCTTAACACGGTTGAGTCGGATTAAAGTTACAATAGCAATGACTGAGTAATTTTTTCAGAAACAACATTAAATGAGAAAGAAGTCTCCTCATATTCTAAAAAAGTTGTCAATTTTAGAAACAATATTAAGATTAAAACAAATGATAACATTTAAAAAAAACATAAAGGCATAAGATATTAATATTTTTCATTTTGATAGTTTTAAGTAAAACGACTACTCTTTATATATACCTAGAAAATTTAGAGCATGTTGGCAAAACTAACTTTAAGCTGTGTTGCAAGTTACGAGATTTTGTTTTATAAAAATTTTGATAATGTAGTGCTAACTAAAACACAAAATTTGAAATGACATAAAAAAATTACTTGTATAATCTATATTTATATCTATACTACTTATAATAGAGGAATGAATCTCTCTTCTCATGGTATTAAAATTAAGACTTGCAAAATACAAAACCTATTGTACAATACATAATGCACTATTAATGATCTTTCTCATCAATCTTAATTTTAAGATTTACAACTCTTAAAGCATAATGTACAAAATACAAAACACTATTAATGTGGTCAAGATATTTAATGTAGTTAATTAATTAACTGGTCAATAAATACAATTAATGTAGTTATTAAAACACCCATTACACAAGAAATACAAATTATCAAGCATATTGTACAACCAACTTAAACATAATTCCTGCATTAAAATGTCACTAATACAAATAATAAAGAACATTATACAAATATTCAAGCCCGAACGGACAACGGTCCAAATGGGCCCAAGCCCGAACGGGTACGATCCAAACGGGCACACGCCAAACGGGGTTGAGCCCGAGTGGGAACGGGCCAAACGGGCTCGAGCCCGAACGGGCACGAGCTAAACGAAATTCTTGAAATCCGTAAATTTATTATCAAAAAGAACATAATAAACTAAAATACATGATTCACCGAAAATTTTATTTCAGGGTATCCGCCACCGCAACGCGCAGGAACCCTGCATTAAATGTCATTAATACAAAATAAAGCACATTATACAGATATTCAAGCCCGAACGGTCAACGGGCAAAATGAGCTTAAGCCCGAACTGGTGCGGGCCAAATGGGCTCGAGCCCGAACGGGCATGCGCCAAATAGGCACGAGCCAACGGGCTCGAGCCCGAACGAGTACGGGCTAAACGAAATTCTTGATATCCGTAAATTTATTGTCAAAAAGAACATAATAAATTAAAATACATGATTCACCGGAAAATTTTATTTCGGGGTACCCGCCGCTGCAACGCGCGGGTACCCTGCTAGTTTATCTAAACAAGGAGAGTATTCGTGTATAGCAACGAGATTTTTTAACGGCAAACATTTGTAGTTGCGAAATTTTAATTAAAAAATGTTGTAACATGTGATAATTCAACTCAAAGAACAATTTTTAAAATGCATCAAACAACGTATAAAAACATATGTTGGGTTAAACATTACATCCATTTAAAATATTATGTCTTATCTAATAGCTTTTGTGGATAAATTATTAGAAATTATTAATATTGTGATTAAATCAAAAAAAATCTGCACTTTTTATTAAAACTACATATTTACTTATGGTATGTAAATCGACATTGAGAGTGAATTGGGATTGTTGTGTTGTTTTGTTTTCGTGTTAAACGGTAAGGACTCGATAAGATGATAAAGGTCAAGATCGAAGGTAGTCCCAGCTCCCAACAGGTGACCTTGTTAAAACATGAAAAGTTATAAGTTGGACCATGATGGATAGTTAATAGTGAGATAGAGAAAACATGTAAAGGACTTGCATGTTAGTTTACAACATATGTATACATCAACCACTTAATTAGAAGCAAAAAGTATTACAAATCAGACATATGCAGTCATATGTCTTCTTAAACTGAAGAAAACATGCTTCTTTTATTTATTATTTATATGCTTCTAATCCTCCAACTCAACTGCATGCACCCATGCATAAGGATCACAACCTTACTGCACCCTGTAAAAAGTCATCATACAAGAGAGAACATTAGTACTGTACTAAAAAATAATAGTAATAAGTAGATGTGTATTTAAGTTTTTTATATCGTAAAATATAATTTAAAGAAAATACTTAAACTTACTTGGTGCAGTCAGTGTCGGGGCTAATCTTGTAAGGGATACTAACACCACACTTGCCAGGGAGGCCGGCGGCATTGCTGGTACTAATGCCCGAGTTGGCCGAATAAGCGTTCTTCAAGCAGGTGCAAGCAGCTTGACGATCAGGGGTTGTTTTAGCCGCGTCATTGAGTGCTTTTACACCACTGCAACATGCCGGTGGCACAGGACCACCTTTTTGTAGGTAGCCAAGGCATGGTGCCAAGCTACTAGCCACCTGACCACAGCTAATAGCCTCGGCATAGGGTGCTGCCACTAACATGCAAACCATCACTACACATGAAACAGTCATTGCCATCCTTGCCATTTTTAAGTTATATGAGTTTATGATCACTAAAACAACAGAAACTTTTATATGATTCCAAGTTGTTGGTGCAAGAAAACGTTTCCAGTGTTGCAATATATAGGGTGTTTTTGTGGGAAACGGTGTACACTTTTTATTAAAATAATAAATCAGATTACAATAATAAAATAACAGAATGTAAAAACAGTAAATAAACGCAGACAGAAAGGAGTAGAAGCAGAAGACAGACACTATAACGATATATAAAAACGAAAGCAGTAAAAGGTTGTGAACGAGGCTCGTGTTTAACACGATTCCCTTAAAACAGATTCGCCGTCTGTTTCCCAGGGTACAACGTTCTAACTGTTGCACAGTCGGACCTGACTCACTTGCCTGAAAATTCACCGAAGTTCTGTGTATCTCTGATCGAAGGAACTGCTGGAAATTGTCTGCAATGAAGCTGCGTTTTTTCTGTGTGTAAAAACTGAATGAGAGACGCCTGTATTTATATTGAAAACCTAACTTGTTTTCCAATATAAATAAGTTCTGTAAAACTTATTCACTAAGTTTAAATCTATTCCTAAAATAGCCCGCATCTGCAGCAAAAAGATACGCAGGTATGCGAGGTTTCGGAGCTGCCCGCGGAGTTCAGAAGCTTCGAACCCATTTTGGCCCAGAAATCCTGAAATCTGCACCCCCCCCTGCGTGCGCGCACGTAGGTGTTGGAGTAAAACCAACAAATCAATTTGAAGGTTCATATCAAGATTCCTATATAAACAAGGTTTCACTTCTTGTTTTGGGCGATGTGGGATACTCCCACTTTTCCAAATTTTGTGTTTCAAGTGCCTCACTTTGAGACACGATATCTCATTCATATCAACTCCATTTTTGACACTCTTTAGCTCGTTGCGAAGATCTCGTCGAGGAGAACGCAAAGCTACCAAGAAATATAAATATATATAACATATACATATATTAAATAGTGTCTAAAATTTGCAAAACTCATTTTCCAACAATCCCCCACATGAATAGAAATCGGTCGAAAACACACGAAAGTTTCGGTGAAATTTATGCGGTTAAGTCTTGCATAGGATAGGTAGGTGTAACCCTTTGAACCTTCCCTTGTGAGATGCACTTAGTCTCCTAGATCTGAGTAGACGTGATGTCCTTGAACTCATTATCCATTTACATAGACGACATTACACTTCACACAAGACTCTCCCTGACATTGTCAAGTCCTCATAGTCGTATTCGTTATGGTCATGAATACTAGCCTGGTTCTGCAAGAGCTCTTAGGAATTGCGCCCCCACATTTCCCTTCGAAGCGACCCCACTTCTCTCTCACATAGGTGATTTCATCTTGAATCATTAAAAACATATGTTTTGTGATTTCATCTTGAATCATTATGCTTTATGATTTCATCCTGAATCATTAAAGCCATATGTTTAACCTCTCAACAAGTCACATTTGTTATAGGAATGGACTAGGAAAGTTACAATATTTAGTAACTCCCCCACATTGACGTGACTTCCCCCACATTTCTATGATTAGGTTGTCCTATTGAACCCAGATCTTGGGATCTCCAGTCAACTGGGTTAGGTTTTCCTTCATAGAAACTCATTCCTTCAAGGGCTTTAGTCTCATTCCTCTAGACGACTTACTTACTAACTCTCTGCTTAAGCCTTTCGTAAGCGGATCCGCGATATTATCCTTTGACTTCACATAGTCAATTGAGATAACGCCTGTTGAGAGTAGTTGTCGTATCGAATTATGTCGACGACGGATATGTCTGGACTTTCCATTATACATTATGCTATGAGCTCTGCCAATTTCCGATTGACTATCACAATGTATACTAATGGCCGTTACCGGTTTAGGCCACCTTGGTATGTCCTCTACAAATTGACGTAACCATTCCGCCTCTTGTCCGCATTTATCTAACGCGATAAATTCTGATTCCATCGTGGACTTAGCTATAACAGTTTGCTTGGAAGACTTCCAAGATATAGCCGCTCCTCCTAGTGTAAACACATATCCACTAGTCGATCTAGAATCCTTTATGTGAGATATCCAATTTGCATCACTGTATCCTTCGATAACAGCTGGATATCGATCATAATGCAGTCCATAATCGCGACTGTATCTCAAATAGTGAAGTACCCTAGTCATAGCTGCCCAATGTGCAAAGCTTGGGTTACTAGTATACCTACTTAGCCTACTAACAAAGCATATGCTAAGTCGTCGGGTACTGTCATTAAGTACATTAACATGTCAATAACTCTTGAATACTCTAATTGGGCAACACCTAAGCCTCTATTTTTAGATAGATGCTTACTGGTGTCAATTGGAGTTCTAGCTAGGCCGGAATTCCCCGCATTATGAGTATTAAGAATTTTGTCCACATAATGTGCTTGACTTAACACAAGTCCATTTTGAGTTCGTATGATCTTTATTCCAAGGATCACATCAGCCAAACCCATATCCTTCATGTCAAACTTTGATTTCAACATGTCTTTAGTAGATTTGATCATCTTGTCGTTACTGCCAACGATAAGCATATCATCAACATATAAACACAAGATTACATATCCAATATTTTTGTCTTTGACATAAACACATTTGTCGCATTCATTAATTTTGAATCCACTCTCTAGCATGGCGTGGTCAAATTTCTGATGCCATTGTTTGGGAGCTTGCTTTAAGCCATATAATGACTTAACAAGCCTACAAACTTTGTTCTCTTGTCCAGGAGCCATGAAACCCTCAGTTGGTTCATGTAGATTTCTTCTTCTAAATCTCCGTTTAGAAATGCCGTTTTCACATCCATTTGGTGAACTTCCAAATTTCTTAAAGCGGCAATAGCAAGTATCATCCTAATCGAGGTTATTCGCGTAACAGGCGAATATGTATCAAAGTAATCAAGACCTTCACGTTGTCTAAATCCTTTGATTACTAATCTTGCTTTATACTTGTCAATGGTGCCATCAGCTTTCATCTTCTTCTTGAAGATCCATTTATAGCCTAGTGGTTTACAACCAGGAGGTAAATCCACGAGCTCCCAAGTATGATTTTGTAAAATAGAATCTATTTCACTTTTAATGGCTTCTTTCCATTGAGGCCCTTCTGAGGAAGTAACCGCTTCTCGGTATGAAGTAGGTTCGTTTTCAACCATAAAAGAAACAAAATCAGGTCCAAACTATTTCTCGGTTCTTGCCCTTTTGCTTCTTCTAGGTTCAACCTCTTCTTCCTCAGTTTGATCTTGTCTCTCATCTTGGAGATCATTATCATCTCGTTGTATCTTATCTTGGACAACTTCTTCATCTATTCTAGATGAACTTCCAGTTTCCTTCGTTAAACAAGGAAATATAGTTTCAAAGAATGAAGTATTCCTTGATTCCATTAAAGTACCCTTTTGTATATCCGGATTTTTCGAATCATGTACGATGAAGCGATAAGCACTGCTATTCTTAGCATATCCGATGAATATACAATCCACAGATTTAGGTCCAATCTTTTGGGCCTTGGGAGTCGGTATAGCTACCTTTGCTAGACACCCCCACACTCGTAAGTATTGATATGATGGTTTTCTTCCCATCCATAATTCATAAGGGGTCTCTTCTTTTTCCTTACGAGGTATCTTATTTAAAAGATAAGTAGCCGTTAGAATGGCTTCCCACCACATGTCCTGGCTTAGACCAGAACTTATCAACATGGCATTAACCATTTCTTTCAAGGTACGGTTTTTCCTTTCGGCAATACCGTTCTGCTGAGGTGAATAGGGAGCAGTGAACTCGTGTCTAATTCCATGTTTCGTACATAGGTCAGCGAATGGAGACACATATTCACCTCCTCTATCACTTCGGACCACCTTGATTTTCTTACTAAGTTGATTCTCAACTTCGTTTTTGTATAGAACAAACTTGTCTATAGCTTCATCTTTACTTTTCAGTAAGTAAACATAGCAATACTTTGTACAATCATCAATAAACGTGATAAAGTACTTATTGCCACCTTTTGTGGGTAGTGATTTCAAATCACATATGTCAGTGTGTATCATATCAAGTGGTTCGTTTTTTCGTTCAACCGATTTGAAAGATGCTCTTGTAAGTTTGGCTTCAACACAAGTTTCACATTTATATTTTGAGTCAATATGGAAATTAGGTATGCAATTAAATTTAATCAAACGTCGCATTGAATTAAAATTTACATGTCCAAGACGGCCATGCCACATATTAGAAGACTCAATCAAATAAGCAGAAGAATTCATATTATTGATATCTTTCTTAACAACCATTACATTGAGCTTAAACATACCATTCAGGGCATATCCCCTACCAACATACACTTGATTCTTAGAAAGAACAAACTTATCAGACTCAAAAACAAGACGAAAACCAAACTTGTTCAACAGCCAACCAGATACAAGATTCTTACGAATCTCTGGAACATACAAGACATTAGTCAACTTGAGCTCTTTCTCGGATGTCATCTTCAAGAATACATCTCCTTCGCCTTGATTTCAGCATTGCAGAATTACCCATGTACAGCTTCTCTCCACTATCAACCGCTCTGAAAGAGTGAAACATACTCTTGTCAGCACACACATGACGGGTAGCCCCAGTATCCACCCACCATTCCCTGTTGTTGGAACCTACCAGGTTAACTTCAGAGATCATGGCAATGACGTCAGACACCATAGCAATCATGTCCACAGGAGGGGTAGTGGTGTTTGTCATCTTGAAAAAACAAACAGAAACAGTAAAACAAGCTGTTGTAAATTGGTATCTACTAGTACCAAATCTGATTCAACAAAACTCTATCTTGGTTTCGATGGATCACGTAAATCAGTTTATTAGAAACTCAATCTTGGTTTCGTTATAAAATGATAAGATAAACTGGTTAAAAAACGTTATAGATCTGTTAATCCAAACTGTATGTATAAAACTGATATCCAAAGAAACTCAACAAGGTTTCGACAGAAACAGTTATCAAAGTCCGTTAATAATTAATCCGATTTTTAACAAAGTGTAATAAATTCGGTTAAAAACGAATCTGTTTTAAGACTGTGGGAAACGGTGTACACTTTTTATTAAAATAATAAATCATATTACAATAATAAAATAACAGCAGACAGAAAGGAGTAGAAGCAGAAGATATCTGTTATAATAAAACACGATTGATTTGCATATAATATATTAACACAAAAAGATACGCAGGTATGCGAGGTTTCGGAGCTGCATTCGTGTCCGCAGGTCGCGTGAGTTCAGAATCTTCGAACCCATTTTGGCCCAGAAATCTACACCCCCCCCTGCGTGCGCGCACGTAGGTGTTGGAGTAAAACCAACAAATCAATTTGAAGGTTCATATCAAGATTCCTATATAAACAAGGTTTCACTTCTTGTTTTGGGCGATGTGGGATACTTCCACTTTTCCAAATTTTGTGTTTCAAGTGCCTCACTTTGAGACACGATATCTCATTCATATCAACTCCATTTTGACACTCTTTAGCTCGTTGCGAAGCGCTCGTCGAGGAGAACGCAAAGCTACCAAGAAATATAAATATATATAACATATACATATATTAAATAGTGTCTAAAATTTGCAAAAACTCATTTTGCAAAACTCATTTTCCAACAGTTTTTACATGTTAATTTGTGTATGAATGAATTAAAGAGGGGTTGCAAGGACAAAATATTATTAGAGGTTAGTTGGCAGTTGGGATTCAAATTAATTGATCATCCATTAACCTGAATTGTTTAAAAGAAAATGCTGTTAATTATTATACGTATCACCTCTCATTGCATGTCATGTTCTTAATTATTAGGGAGAATTGCATATATACCCACTAAAACTTAAAAACTTGCATATTTCCTCATAATATAAGTTTTTATTGCATGATGTACAATGCATTTTAAGCATGTTTTGGGTATATATGTAAATATGCAAATTTTAGTGGGTATATATGCAATTGACCCTTATTATTAAACGTTAGAGCTACAAATAGCAAAATCCTAGTTTTAAATCTTCTCATACCGCAGTTGAGTACAGTAATATTAGTCCATCTGGGTTCATACTTTTGGAAGGTTTGTTACTCGGCAAACAAAATAATACTACTAGTGCCGACAATATTAGGACATTTTTAACCATCTGTTTTTTAGCTTAGTTTCCCTTGAATATAAGAAATGACATATGTTTTAACGATAGATAAGATAACACACATTAAATAAGTTAAGCATATATAAGTTGTGTTTAATACTCGATTAAAAAGAAACTTTTTCTAACAAAATAGCAAATGAATTTAATTTGATAAGAGAATTGATATTTACGCCACATTTTTTTATGTATGCATCATAATTTGTGCATTACAGTTTAATTTGTACCGTATAATAATGTAATGCATAACATATGCATGCATAAAAAAAATGTGATGTCAGTATCACCTGTTACAACTTAAATTCGAGATGTCACACGATTATAACCTGTACATACGTCAAGATTAATACCCGAGTCTAAGAGCATCCGGTGTGGAGCACGTTGTGCCTCGCCGTGTCTGAGCTGGAGGCTCGCCGTGGGCCGCCGCCACACCGCCCCTGCTCGTTGTGCCTCGCCGTGGAAGTGAAGATCGTGGGGACGGCGGAGAAGAAACCTGCAAAGGTGGGACCCAATAAATATTTGTAGCGTTTGTATGTGTGTTTCTAGTGTGTGTAGTGTGTGTTTGTGTTTGTGGTTTTATTGAATAAAAAAAATAAAGTGGTAGTGGTGGGTCCCAAATGAAGAGGTTGAGGTTTGTTATGAGTGAGGAGGATGTTTGTTGTGGTTAGTTGTTGAAAAATAGGATGCTGTTGTGCCGCTGAGGTGGCACGACGACGAAGTTAACCTTTGTCACGACCTGATGCTCTAAGTTGTACTATGTTGGATTATTTAAACCCAGGAACACGTGTAAAGACTTTGTGGGAACAAGGAAACAACAAATAGAAACTACACATGTATACTGCGGATCAATAAATGTTTAACTAATTGAAAGGGAATTGAAAGGTGTGACAACGGGCAGACAAGAACATAATTGTTTTTCACGTTTTTGGAAATTAAATGAAATTTTAGTTGATATCAACAGTTACTAAAAATAGAACTATTGCTTCGTATTACCGTATGTACCAATTTTATATCAAATCATTGCAAGAGTGAAAAAGAAATAGGAAAAGAAATGATAGAGGCATGGGGTAAGTACGTCGAGCCCACTAGAACAACTAACGATGTCTCTTTAGTACACGTTATTTCTAACCAGTTCAAAAATGCCTTGATCCATTTGTTCGCAATTATATACTTGTGTACGTACATTAATACTATACCCTTATAAGTGCGTAGAAACATAACCAGAAAAGATTGTATGCACCATGCATGTAGTGGCCCTCTCGTCCCTGCCCAGTGCCCTGAGGATACTTTACATTCGAGGTGCGGTGTTGCTTATGGTGATATTTGGTGAAGTGTGGGAACACCACTCCACCCGTTCACCAACCAGCATAAACAACTTGAGAATCGAGAGGGTGCTACATACGACATCACTTATTGTATTCTTTTTTTTAGCTTATGTCTTGTATGAGTATTTTATTAGAATTGAAGATTGACAACACACTTATTGAAAAACATTGTTCTGAATAACATACTTTCTAGTTTCTTAATATGAACCATCTGTTTTCTTTAGTGTATTGATATATACAACTTTGCTGATGTTTAGCATTTTTGAAATTTCTTGTGTTTTTTAAACTTTTTTATGTTGTCGCATCAGCAAAAGTTGTTCATTTCATTACGTTAAATAATTGAGTTGCTAATTTCTGCTTTCACCTTTTTAATTATTATAAAGTTGAGTAGTTTGGGTGGTTGAGAAAGAAGTTACTCAAGTAGTGGGCTCGAGTAAAGAAGAGAGAAAAAGATGAAGCGATAACGTGCAGGTGCTGCTGATATGTCATCCAGTGATAGTGTACGTGAAAGGACTAACATCGCAGCACCGCGCAACCAACACTAAACATGTCTATTCTCACTTCCTGAATCATCTCAGACTTCTCAATTCATATACTTTACATTATGAAAAAAATACCATTCTAATTCATACATGCACAAATCAAATGATTAACTTATGGCTTGTTTTATCCACATAAACCCATTGCTTAATTAAGGAAGGATGTAACTTAATGAGAGGGTTCAACCTGTGTTTTCTGATGTTTTGAGAGAGACAAACAAAAAATGTCATAACAAAACTTTTGTAAATAAATAACAGACTATCTTTTACGTGTTGGGCCTCCAAATAAAACCTGCATATCAACTTAAGGGGGATATGCATGTATAATTAACCAACCCCTTTGTTTAATGCCATGGGTCGTCTCCTACTTTGACGATGGCCAGGGCTGAGTCTCGTTGATGAGGAAACGATACATAAACAACCGCTAATAAAAATCGTTGAAATATTTTTGCAATTATATATGTTAAGAAAAACGGGCTACACATAATACATAATTAGAGAATTTAGACAGCTCAACTTAATCTCAGTGAAAAAAACTAGAAGGCCCATTCTAGATAGTTATGCAATTTTCAGCCAATTTGACCAAGAGCCCAACTCAAATGAATGGATTGTTTCTTACTATCTTACATCAAAATCTAAAAATTCATGCTGCCACTAAACTATTTTGAGAGTTCCAAATTTAATTCAAACAGATGTCGTTCAGGTATGATTAATGTCGATCCTGATTTCAGAAGTTCCTATATGATCTACACCTAACATTCCAATCAACTTAGAAGAAAACGGTTAGATGAAACTCTAACTACGTGGGACTATCCATTGTGTTACCAAATAAGCAGTAACAAATATAGGAGAAACAAAGGATTCTTATCACGAAACTAAGTTCACGAAAGATACATAATAAGTAATTGCTCTGTTAATTTTTATGACAACAAATTTTATTTAAGGCCCCTAACAAGAAAACTAAAATCAAGAACAAAGTTACAAAGAACTATTAAAATCATGAGGTTTCAATCCAGTCCGTCAATGAAGGACGAACTGACCTACTTCTATAAACAATATCGTCAAGCTTATTTATCCTTGGGGTTTTTTAATCTCAACCGCTACTCATTTCAGTGCGAGAGATACAAAGGCTACTCAAACCTATGTTTCAACTTAACTAATTACAGAAACTATTAAACAAGTGATACAAAGTATTATCGCAATATATAATTAATCGAAGGAACCTAATAGTAACTCTTAATACCTAATCATTTGGGAGGCACTACATGTAGTGATCAGCTAGAGCTATTAGAATCGGAACACACAACTACAAAAACATGAAATAAATACACTCAATCAACAAGTTAACCAAACAAAACTAATCGATGTCTCCGGCAGTGCAGTTATTACTCAAATCCTAACCAAGCACCTAACTATCATTACACCGCAACATAATTGTAGAAATTACTACTTTATTTAATTAACGAATAAATCAAGTAAACGAATAAATCACTCACCCATCTACTTCCAGTCTTTCCTTTTCATTTTCCAATATTTTTTTCATCTATTAATGCATTATTCTCCTAACCAACAACGTCAACGTCGTCATAGACACCACAATACACTACCAGATGTACCACGAGAAAGTACAGTTTTGATAAATAGTTTAGAAGGACCGATCCCCGTTTTTGACGTGTTTGACAGGAATCTTGATTATTTTCCGGTGGTTTTGTTTCTTATTTTTTCCATGGTCCATACTCTATTCAGGTAGCGTTAAAGCTGGGCATCTAATGATTTTGGATTTATTAATTGGTCTGCTCGTACAAACCCTTCATAGGTCATCGCGTTTTTTGATCGATTCTACAGTTTATACAACTTGTTCTTAAAATGGGTGATCATGAAAATATGCGTTTTTTTTTATCGTTGTAGTAAGTGTTCTTCAAAGAAAATTAGAAGGAAATTGTTTATCAAAAAATATTGAGGAAACAAAATTATTTATCATGTAAATGTTCATCAAAATATTCAGCAAGAAAGTTGTTCATCAAAGAATGTCGATGAATGAGAACTGTTTATCAAGCAAATGTTCATCAAACAATACAAAATGTTTGTTATGTTTATCAATCTATGTTCTTTATCAATCTAGTGATAGGTGCCAAAGTTAAAGTCAATAGAAGGTCAACCCACATGTGCTTGGCACGTGTGAAGCTGTTAACAACCAACACACTCCAACCATCTTTCCTTCCAAATGCTTTTAAATACCCAGCACTTGTATCTCATTTCTTAGCTTTTGATAATTCAGTTTCTCTCTTAAATTCTCTCTGTAATCCCTTTGTTATCATTTTGTAACAAATTCATAACAAACTATCCACCATTGATAATACATTGAGCTTTCGTTGATCTCTTCTTAATTCTTGATTGACCAAGTTCTTGTAAAACACTATTATCGATCTTAATTGATCCTAGTGGTGCTTATCAATTGGTATCAGAGACTTTTCCTGGTGAAGTCTCATTGCAAAAGATTCAAGATTCATAATTCAAGATTCTGTTGAGTTTTCCCGCCAAATTCTGTTATTCAAGATTCCTTCATAATTCAAGAAACATCACAAAACAATGGCACCATCAACAAGAACAACTGGTACCAGTAGTGGGGAAAACAATGATGATAACACAAGAAGATATGTGGACGAAGCATTGAATGGATTCAGACAAACAATGGAGCAGATGATGAGTCAACTCCAGATGATGAGTCAGAATCAGTTGGTGAATTGGGGACCAAGTCAAAACCAGTACAGTAGGATGACTAAAGTGGAGTTTCCTAAGTTTTCAGGGGATGATGTAAGAGGGTGGATGTTTAGGTGTGAACAGTTCTTTGCAATTGATAACATACCTGATGATAAAAAGGTTAGACTCGTGTCTGTGCATCTTTTTGATAAGGCATTATTGTGGCATAGAAAATTCATTAGACTGCATGGTGAATTGGTGTTATGGACTGTGTATAGAGATGCTCTTATTCAAAGATTTGGTACAGTGTATGCTAATAATAAGGAGATGACATTTGAGGGAAATAAAGATGCATGTAAGGTGTTTGAGAAAATGCCAATTAAGAAAACTAGTGAGATGGAAAATGGATTATTCGATTTTGATGTTAGTTGGAAAGCTGATGTTGAATGTGAAGAGATGGAATTGAGAAAAAGTGAAATGGATGACGACACTGAGTGTATGGGCGTAAATAAGAAAATTCTTAAACAAGAAGTTAATAGCAATTTACATGAGAATCAATCATGGTTATCTTCTCCAAGTGTTAAAGAATCAGTTAGTATGAAAAGTGGATTAGTTCATGATGTTGTAGTTGCAGCTGTTGAAGAATCAGTTGAGGTAGGAAGGGAATTAGTTGATGGTGTTGTGGTTGAAACTATGAAAGAATCAATTGAGATGGAAAATGGGTCTAATCTCGACAAGATTCAAGAAGTGCAAATGGGTGTTCCTCGTCTTGAAAATTATGTAATGGGTGTTAAAGTTCTTGATGAGGTTGGGAAAAGTAGTGAATTCGAAGTGCATGAGTCAAGAAGAGTTAATGTCAATGGAGTGGTGAATTGCGAAGAGGATGGGAAAGATCAGGGAATTGAACCAAGTGGGGTGAACTCAGTGACTACTGGAGTTGCTTCCAGCAATAGCAGGGAAGAATGTCCAGAAAATTTAGTGAACAATTGTTTACCATATACAAAATGGAAGGAAGTTGTAAAAGGTAAATGTAGCAGCTTGGTAGAAAACAAAGATGCGTATGGCGTAGATCAAAATATGAGTAAAGAGGATAATGATCTTATTTTAAGCGACCTGATGTTGGGAATATATTGTGATCAGAAGCGTTTTGAAGGTTGGGAAAATGGGTGTAAAAGTTTGTATGTGGCTACTTATGTATCTGATGTTCATAGTCCTTCTGATAAGTCATTCACTTGTGATGATCAGTGGTATAAGCAGGAAGAAGGTACAGAACAAGTTAAAATGAAGATGAGTGATAAAGAAGCTGCTGAAAAGAATGAAGATGATTTTGGTTATTTGGAGTTTGACATATGGAAGTGGCCTACAAGAAAGAAAGTAAAGGGTATGAGTTGCAAAGTTAAGTTCAGAAATTGGAAATTTGACATTTGGAAATGGCCTAATAGGAAGAAGAAAGGGAAAAGAGTCATGTTATGGAGCTTTGGCTGCTGTTGAGGGTTGTGAAGAGCTAAAGTCTAATGCTTAATGATTCATGTTTTCTGAATGGAAAGGGATTAAAGATTTAAAAGTGGAAATTGGTTGAAATGAGATGTCGTTGATGATTTTACAAATGTTAAGAGAATGGCTTAAGGAAAGAATTGTTGCTGTGACAAGAGAATTGGTTCATGGGTCAAAGTGTGGTAGGAGAATGATCAGATAGCTCCAATCTTTTGTTGGTGATTCATATTCCAGAATACATTGATAAGTCAATTATGAAGCTTATTTCTAGAAAAGATGTACTACCAGCTTGAGCTACATGAAGGGTGTTGACTTAAGATTTTAACTAATGTTGGAGTGTTTGTTTTTGGTGGTGGAAGAGCACATCAGCAAAGAATGATATCTACACACATTTGCTACACATTCTTGAGGACAATAATGGATTACACTAATGGACACCAAAAGATGCTACACACAAATTTTGATTTCCATTCTTGAGGTCAAGAATGTTTTGAAGAAAGGAGGATTGATAGGAGTTGTTTAGTACTAGCAGCAGGAAGCTAATACTAGCCGTGGAAAGTTGGTTAGCTTATGAAACTTTAGAAATAAAAGTGGGGTCTGATTATCTAGCGACTTTTGTGGTGAGCACTACTAAGTTGGACATACTGATGATGTTGAGCGGATCAAATGGTTGCTATACTCAGTTGATGTTCTTTTCATTTGAGATGGTTCTAGGAATATATAAAGGGTGAAGCTTAAGTTCAGCTTACCTGTAAGTAAGTCCATCACTGAACCTGCACTGAAGATGAAGTTCAACCCTTCACTTGGGCCATAAGTTCACCTGATGGTTATGGTTTAATTTAAATGCTTAGATGCTTGAGGACAAGCATCATTTCAAGCGGGATGGATTGATAGGTGCCAAAGTTAAAGTCAATAGAAGGTCAACCCACATGTGCTTGGCACGTGTGAAGCTGTTAACAACCAACACACTCCAACCATCTTTCCTTCCAAATGCTTTTAAATACCCAGCACTTGTATCTCATTTCTTAGCTTTTGATAATTCAGTTTCTCTCTTAAATTCTCTCTGTAATCCCTTTGTTATCATTTTGTAACAAATTCATAACAAACTATCCACCATTGATAATACATTGAGCTTTCGTTGATCTCTTCTTAATTCTTGATTGACCAAGTTCTTGTAAAACACTATTATCGATCTTAATTGATCCTAGTGGTGCTTATCATCTAGGTCATCAAAATAAAATGTTCATCACTAGAAATTCGTCAATACAAAATGATCATCAAATAATACTAAATGTTCATCAAACATGGTTCATCAATCATGCTTTTGCTTTGAATGTTCATCAATCAACAATCATTGTCTCAAGAATTGTATATTTGATTCAGAACTCTCAAGGTGACTACCCAAGATGTAAGTATTCTGAATTGGAAAAATATTTTGGTGTTTAAAATAAAAATACGATACTTGCTTAACGTTATTAGTATAACTTTGTTAAATTTAGTGAACTGAATTATCTCATAATTTTAGAAACATAGATAAAAGTGTTGTATTTCACAATCCGTGTGTATGTGCAGGTTCAAAAACTATTTACATCATAAAAGCCAAATTGTTAACTATGTTTAATACTTAAGTGTGATAACTTACAAATACTAAGCTTATTCAGATTTTTCAAACAAGAGCATGTTACCCGGGGTTAATCTAGTACTATAATATTCTAAACTAAAGCGTATGCGGTTGACTGTCATGCAATCATTCGTTTTGATAATATTGTTGGCCATTCGGAAACTTAATATATTCTCAGGCCTATAAGATGACCTTGTTAAAACATGAAAAATTATAAGATGGACCATGTTGGATAGTTAGTAGTAATGAGTTCGGATTTCTGTAAGTGGATACTTAGTCGTTGTAACCAAGTTAATAGTGAGATAGAGAAAATATGTAAAGGACGTGCATGTTGGAACCAAGTTTACAGCATATGTATACATCAACCACTTAATTAGAAGCAAAAAAGCATTACAAATCAGACATATGCAGTCATATGTCTTCTTAAACTGAAGAAAACATGCTTCTTTTATTTATTACTTATATGCTTCTAATCCTCCAACTCAACTGCATGCACCCATGCATAAGGATCACAACCTTACTGCACCCTGTAAAAAGTCATCATACAAGAGAGAACATTAGTACTGTACTGAAAAATAATAATAAGTAGATGTGTATTTAAGTTTTTTAATTTGGTAAAATATAATTTAAAGAAAATACTTAAACATACTTGGTGCAGTCAGTGTTGGGGCTAATCTTGTAAGGAATACTAACACCACACTTGCCAGGGAGGCCAGCGGCATTGCTGGAACTAATGCCCGAGTTGGCGGAATAAGCGTTCTTCAAGCAGGTGCAGGCAGTTTGACGATCAGGGGTTGTTTTAGCCGCATCATTGAGTGATTTTACACCACTGCAACATGCCGGTGGCACAGGACCACCTTTTTGTAGGTAGCCGAGGCATGGTGCCAAGCTACTAGCCACCTGACCACAGCTAATAGCCTCAGCATAGGGTGCTGCTACCAACATGCAAGCCACGACTACACATGAAACAATCATTGCCATCCTTGCCATTTTCAAGTTATATGATGAGTGTATGATTGCTAGAACAATAGAAACTTTTATATGATTCTAAGTTGTTGGTGCAAGAAAATGTTTGATCAATGTTGCAATATATATAGGGTGTTTGGACATGTAAATTTGTGTATGAACGAATTAAAGAGTGGTTGCGAGGACAAAATATTATTAGAGGTTAGTTGGCAGTTGGGATTCAAATTAATTGATCCATTAACCTGATTTGTTTTACTATCTTCTCTAGTTAAGTAAGATTAGTCCATTTGGGATATACTTTTGAAAGGTTTGTCGGCTTAGGACATTTATGACCATCTACGAGTATTTTTTAGCTTAGTTTCCATTGAAAAATAAGAAATGCCATATGTTTTAACGATAGATAGATAGATAATATACATGAAATAAGTTAAACATACATATATGTTACACTCAGATTATTTTGTTCGTTTTAAATGTATTTTGGAGTGTTTTAAAATCAATTATAAACACACTTTTTGTAACAAAATAGCAAAGAAAATGTAATTTAATATAATTTGATAATTGTTACTCGTACATGTTTAAATTCGAAATTTCATACGATTATACTCCGTATATTATTATTACCTGTACACCCGTACCATGATTAATACACGAGTATACGTTGTACTATGTTGGACTATTTAAACCTAGGAACACGTGTAAGACCTTTGGGGAAACAAGGAAACAACAAATAGAAACTACACATGTATACTCCGGATCAATAAATGTTAACCTAATTGAAAGGGAAAGGTGTAATAACGGGCAGACAAGAACATACGCGTAGCTTGTTTGTGTAAATTGTTTTTTACGTTTTTGGAAATCAAATACGGTAAAATTTTAGTTGATTTCACATTACTATTAACAATTATAGGCCGTCTCTACGCAAAAATGAAGCCCCTAAACCAAAAGTTCAACGATCGTGTAAACGGATACAATTAGAACTAATTATATAAACATAGCCATTCTTCTAGCGTTTTTCGTTGCAAATTCTTCGATCAGATTGTTGTGGTCAATTGTCTTCAACATGTCTTGCTTAATTGATATCATTGCTAGTCCTATAAGCCTTTTCAGAGACATCGTAGAACGTAAGTAAGTTTTTATCAAATTCAATTTAGAAAAACTTCTTTCAGCTGAAGCAACAGTGACAAGAATAGTTAATAAGATTCTATATGCAATAGTTATGTTAGGAAAATAATCCAAATGTTTAATAGATGGTATAACAATACCAACATGTCCTATTTGTTCTTTGGGCGTCGAGTAAACTAGCAATTTTAACTCAACATATAAGTCAATTCCATCAATATCATTTACCTCATCGTGTTTTAGTGCAGCCTCAAAACGTAGGCAACAAGATTTTAAATCATTATCTTCTATTGCCCTTGTATACGGATTAATAATACATTGGAAACACAATCCACTAATGTTTGTGATTTTGTTATATAATTGATGAAACGTGTTGCAATTAGTGGATTTGATTTGGTGGTCGTCGGAGAACATGACAACGCCGTTGAAGAAGATGATGATGTGTCATCCATTTCATTGCCACGTCATCGCAAATTGACATAACATGCATATGTGGCACTTAAGTAAACTTTGTATTTTGGCATGTTTATATTAGAACAAAATTTGAAAATTCATTACAGATTGTGAAATACTTTTTAGTTCACGTACTAACATGGAACCTTAAATGTTCATTGCTATTTTTTAACATAAACCCTATTTGATATATTGACGATAGTTGTTTCCTATCATTGTTTAGACATTTTTATGTTAGTTATGATATTTCAATCTAAACAGTTGTCAGGGCAAATTATTGCTCATTGAACAGTATACCACTCGAGAAAAATGCAAAAGATCGTGTAGAAAACTAGAAGGGGGTTGAATAGTTTTTACCGATTTAAAATTGGTTTACAAATACTTTTAGATCGATTGTATGTGAAACATGTGGATGATGAAATTTAGATAATTCAAGTAAGTAAGAAAAGAGATGAGTATGATAAAGTAAAGAGAGGAAGAGATAGAATTGTGACACAATGATTTATAGTGGTTCGGCTACAATGACACATTCCACTACTACACAAACTGATTTTACCCACAAAACTTTACTCACAGAAAATAATCTGTGGGAAATTTCCCACGGATTACCGACAATTTACACACCAAATTGTAGAAAAAATTTCCGTGGGAAATCGGTCGTAGATTTCCCACGACTTTCACACAATTTACACACCAATTTGTTGACCAAATTTTCGTGGGAAATCGGTCTCAACTTTCCCACGGACCAGCTACGATATTCACACTAATTGTGTTGACCGGGCTTTCGTGGGAAATCTGTCGCAAATTTCACACATATTAGCGACGGTCACAAGTCTGTGGCAAATCTGTAGCTATATTACCCACGGATTTCACACGATCTTGTTTGAGAAAAATATAATTTAATTAGTCTGTGTGAAATCTGTGGATAATTACCCACTCATTAGCCACAAGAAATATAGTTTTACGTTTCTTAATATTACAAGTTCCAATATTACAATTTATGTCTTAATATTGTTTATTAGTTTCAATTAGAGGTGGAAATAAGTCGAGCGGCTCGTGAAAATCTCGGATTGGATCGGTAAAAATCTCGAATGAGCCGAGCCTAAACTAGATCAAGCCTGAGCTATACACACAAAGATCGATTGGCTCACGAGCCTGAATGACGCTAGAGTATTATAAGTATTAAACATATATAAAATGTTACACATTTGTATCATAAGTGATCTTATTAACGAGCTCAATAACGAGCTTAAAAGATAAGGCTCGAACGGATCTGAGCTTGAGCTCAAGCTTTATAAACTTAAACGAGTCGAGCTCGACCTCTGACAGGCTCGTGGTCGGCTCGACTCATGAATATATGTGTAACATGTTTTTGTAGACATGTGCTTTATGAACCATTGTTTATCCATTAATGAATGTAGATACGTATTCTAAGTTGATTTTAGCATTCATTGTACTTTTGTATGTTTATATTTAAGAATGTGAACATTTGTGAATGTGTAAGTATGTAAAAAACATAATAGATGATTATGTTTGTGGGAAATCCGTCGGTACTTTCCCACAAATTTCCCACCGATTTGATAAATTGGTAGAAAATTTGTGGGTAGTTACTCACGGATTTCCCACAAAAAGATCGTTTTTTGTGTTTCTATATACTTACACATTCTTACATTACTATCTATATGTTTTATGTGTTTGTAGTTTCATATTGTACGTGTTTGCATATTAATGTAGCTATTTGTGAGTATCACAAGCACATGCGTTTATATGTGGAACTTATTTGTAGAAGTATGTGACATATGAACCATTGTATACTTATGATAATATGTATACATATATACACGTGTTTTAAGTCGATTTTAACCTTCATTGTACATTTTTACTTTTATATGTCAAGACATAAGTATGTTTGCGGATGTATAGTGATTAAGTGCCTTTTGTTAGTGATTTAAGGCTACTTATGTACAATGTATTTGTAGACATGTGTTATATGAACTATCATATACATATTAACTTCTATATGTACGTCTTATAAGTAATTATAAAGTCCCATGTACTCTTATATTTCAATGTATGAGAATGCATATGTTACTAAATGTGTAAGTATTCCGAAAACATAAATTCCGTTTTTTCCGTGGGAAATCCGTTGGTAACTTCCCACATATTACCTACGGTTATGATAAATCTGTGAGTAACCCGAGGGAAAATCGTGAGTAATTTTTCACCGATTATCCACGGAGAATATAACTTTTTTTGATTTTTTTTATATTACTTAGATATTTTTGTTAGTATTTAATTTAATTTAATTTATTTATTTGTGTTTTAATAAATATTCTTTTAAAATCTCTTTTATTGTCTTTTTGATATAAATGTTTTCAAATTTTGGCCCAAATACTATGAAATGTTTTGTGATAAAAAACTAGGCCCAAACAATACCCTAACCTAAATGATACTATATATTACCCCCTTTTACTCTTAACCCTAATTTTACTCACAATATTTGCAGCCACACCCTAAATTATCTCTAAGAAAAAATATTAGCCACCACACCTAACAATTCTTCCTTGGTTTATCTCATTCACAACCGAATCTTTCAAAAGATAGATACACGCTTTCACCTCTCCTAACAATGAATCATCTTATACGAAATAACTTTTATGATATTTCGTGGTTAAGGTTCTTGGCTTCAAGATCTTAGACGCAATATATATTTGATTCAATATGGCTAATTGAGAAATAGAAAACATGGCACTCATTCTCCAACATCTCATAATTGGTGATAAGTACACTAAATCATTTGTTTGTTATTTAATTTACTACCACTATAATCTTGGTCTTTATCTCTAACATATATAAACCTCTTATGTTGTTGTTAGATCTTTAGATCCATAATTTATTTTGTTCAATCTTTTTTTGTAAATATAATGATGCTATGTTTTTTTTAGATCTAAAGAGCTTTAAATATGTTTTACTTTTGGTTATAATAAATCTGATTTTTTTTTTCTTTTTTTATACATAGGTTGAAAAACTACGCACAAGGCAAAGATCGGGTCATCATAGAAGTAACACTAGAGATTATGGATCTTGAAGTTCGCAAAAAAATATTGGATGGTTTCGTGCTCAAATTATGCCGAAATAATGTACTCAAGAAAATATTGAATAGTTAGAACCGATGGATTTTAGTATATTTGTATATGTATTTGTAAATTTGTAGTAATGGAAAATATACATTCATTTGTACAATTCGTTTTGAATTAATGCATATTTGTTGAATACATTTTCGCAATTTAATTTTAGCCATAAATTTATTAATTTCAAAATTTTCCAAAAAAAAAGCTAAAATTATATATGAAAAAAATTCCAAATTTTACCTGGTGAAGTTGTGAGAAATTTGTTGCAATGTTTTCATCACAAATCTGTGGGTAATAAACACACACATTACACACAACAATATATGTGGGAAAATAGTCAACGCTTGTGGGAAATTCTGAGGGTAATAAACACACAGATTACACACAACGATATTTGTGGGAAAATAGTCAACACTTGTGGGAAATTATGTGGGAAAAAATTTACCCACGGGGTTTTTACACACGGAATAATTTCATGTGAAATCCGTAGAAAAGGGCTCTTTTCCACGAGATTTCCCACGGATTTTACCGTGGGAAAAACCTGTTTGTGTAGTAGTGTTCCTTGCCCTACTCCATTCCCCAAGTACCCAACTTGAGAGTTATTAAGCACTACGTCAACAAGCTTCTTTAACAGGTGAAAAAGACTCACAACGTCACTTACACTTTTTCTGGTATAAAGCTAAATATCAGGTTCTTTACACGGAAGAACCAATCCAGCACAACTATCACAACTAACACATCAACTTATCGAATACAATGTAATGTATCAAATACAAGAAATAACTCAGTGATCTTGTGGTGATGATGAAGCCTTGCAATACTTCTCTTGAAGATTGGAAGAATCGTATGCCAAGAAGCGTGATCTCGTCTTTAAAGAAGAACCTTGAGAAACACAAAAAAATAACTACAAGAATGACCTTTAGATCTGAGGTTAGAGAGATATAAGAATGAGAGAAGATATATATAAGAATGGGTGAGAAATAAAGAAGAAATGACTCACTATTTATAGGAAAAAACTCCTTTGATCATACTGATCCGGCCATTGTAAACCCAAGGATCCGGCAACTTGGCCAGTCCAGTCCGGATTTAGGGTTACAATTCCAGATTTTGGGTTATGGGTCATGGACTATGGGTCATGGGCACCCAACATAATGACATGCATGATGCAATACATACTTTGGGTTATGGGTTATGGACTTTGGGTCATAGGTCATGGACTTTGGGTCATGGGTCATGGTTTTACCCAACTTGATGTCATGCATGATGTAATACAAATGAGCCATAGGATTTGAGTCATGGGTTGAGAATTATCCAAGACATTTACTTACAATTTATATTATTACAAACAATGACATAATAAACAAATGTAAGTAAGTAGTATAAATAAATATGATAACATGTAATCTTTATATTTTTACTTGTGATAATTTTATGCTTGTTACCGACAAAACTTAAAGAGATCGAGAAATATAAATAAACGTTTTTACGGCTTATTTGTATTAACAGTCTCTCTCTTTTTCTTGACGACAAAACATAAAATTATATTGAGTAAAACTTAAGAAATATATGTTTAAGGTTTTGAAAAATGTTTTAAGTTTTACTGTTTTCTCTCCCTTTTTGTTAAAAAAAAGAGTGTCGAAGAGAAAGATATGGCGGAATAAAAATTCCAAATGCAAACTCCCCCTTGACATGAACTTCCCCTAGAAGTGGACGTCAAGTAAAAAATGGAGTAAAAAACCTACATAAAATGGAGTTAGCGATACAATAATAAAGCGTAATAGAGATACTGAATCTAAAGAATGAGATGGAGAACGAGAGATAGTCAAGGTACGTAAAAATAATCCTTGCAATAAAATGACCAAAATGTAGTGGTATTTAGACCACATACATTTGTAAAAATAAGAACAAGGATTTGTTCTTTTAACACATAAAAGCATAAAAAAGACAAAGAAAAGTAAAATAAGAAAATATAATATTGGTCTTGGATGCTTGTATATCCATTAGAGATAGATTCGGTGAGAAATGATGTTGATGCGGTCTAGGATATGGTTAAGGATGAAACGCATTTCATTTCTAATTTCAATAGCGACTTTCGTAGAGCTTTGGCAATGCACACAAAAGAGGAAGTGTGGAAGTGGTGGTATAGTTTCATCCATCCAAGTGGGTTCATTTGGTTGCGGTAGTGATGGTGAAAAAGTTGGTAAAGAAGTATCAACATTCATGATGTCGGGGATTGGTGGAGGTTGATTTGCTTAGTGTTCAAGTGAGATGATGGATGGTAGATGTGGTGGATTGTCACATCTAGTTGGTAGATCCTCATGATCATCAAAGAAAGGATTTGGAGAGGTTGGAGGTGTGGAGAAAACTAGCTCTTTGGGGTTGATGTTGGATAGAAGTGGTGGCATTGATTTTGATGTTTGAGTTGGAGTGGGTGTCGGAGTTGATAGTGGTGGTGGAGTAACTTTTGAAGTTTTGAGGAGTTCCTCTATAGTGGTTATTGTTGGAGTAATAGGAGAGTTGACTTGAGTTGTTATGAGCGAACTAGGTGGTGAGTTTTGAGGACATGGTGGTGGCGCCATGTTATAGTCATTTTGTGGTAAAGAGGTTATGAGTCTGAATCTGAATACCAAATCCGAATATTAAGTGGTGGTTCAAAAGTCTGAATCTGATACATATAAGAGTGTTTGTTTTATAGTAAGAATTTGAATGTTTTAAATTGCCATGTTTTTCATGATATATATTTAAATTTCGTGTTAAAGTAATTTTCTTATCTAATTCTGTTTAGTTCATCTTCTAATCTAATGGTAATGTACTAATATATTTTACATCTAATTTATTCAACTATATTGACATACATGCACATGTATGTGCGTGTAGCTATGTTTAAAAATATCAAAAGCTACATTATTTATTTATTTCTAGGTATAACAAACAATAGCCATTTAAATAGAGACAAAATCAAAACAATTTAATACTTTATAAGCTTGTGGTAAAATCAGTAGCACTAAAGTGTTTAATATAATATAGGGCAATAACACCAACGTAACAATAGAAAGAAAAAGAATTTTGGGATGGAAATAATAGTAAAGAAGTGAACAAAAGTGAGCAACGTGGGTCATTTGTTGGTATCCTTTATTATTCTGTCAGAGGTGATCCAACCTCTTACCAAAAAAGAGGTTTTTCAGATATTTTTGCATCTTAAATCTGAAAAAAAAAAAAAAAAAAAAAAAAAGCCTGAATGCAATGATGTTTGACCGATTCAGATTTCATATGTTGTTCAGACTTTTTATATAAAAACAAGCACCACCTTATACAATTTGCAGTATTTAAGGGGTGTTTGGATTTACCAATTTTGACTTCTCTAAGTCAACATATACCAAAAAAATTGAACCTTACAAAAAAACAATACTATAAGTTGGAAAGACATGCGTAACCAAACAATGGACCTATTTTGCAGGTTACAACTTGCTTATATAGTTTGCAGCGTTTAAGGGGTGTTTGGATTTACCCATTTTGACTTTTAAAAGTCAACATATACCCAAAAATTGAACTTTACAAAAAGAAATATTATAAGTTAGAAAGACATGCCTAACCAAAAAATGAACTTGATAGTTTGCAGCTTGCTTATACATTTTGCAACTTGCTTATACAATTTTCAGTTTGCTTTTACAGTCTGCATTTTGCAGTTTACATTTTGCAAGTTAAGGTGCGTTTGGAAATGGCTTCATGTATCTTATTAAAGGGGTGGTTGCATTGTCATAACATAACAAATACAACATAATCTTAAAACTTAAGTTACAAAGTGACTATTACAAGTGAACAACTTACATTTCATTCTTATTAATTGGTCATAATCTTAAAAGTTAAGTTACACATGTAATCTGAATATATGTTTCTCATGTTCCTACTCCGACTATTGTTCTTGCCTAAGTATGTTCTGCCACTCTAGTTCAACCCTTGCTTCTTTCTTTGATGTTTGGTTTAGTAAATTATCAAACTTCATGAAACAAGGATTTGAAGATAAAATAACCTTAAACATGCACAAGTCACTGAATGAACAGTTGTTCAGTGAGTCATCTTTAAGAAGCTCAGGACAAGCCTAAGAAGAAAGGTTTTCCATTCAGTGAGGCAAGAATCAATGAACGATAACTGAGCCAAAGAAGAAGATGATGGATTCAGTGAGTGATGACAATAGCTCACTGAATCCCCAAACTCCTCACCAACTATGAAGACTGAAGACGTAAAGACTAAAGACATGAAGACTGAAGTGAATGTGGGATAAGTTTGAAGGATAAGGGAGTGTCCTTATCTACAAAGGTCAACTTACCTTGAATGGATAAAAGACCAAAAGTGTGTCAACACTGACACAAGAAAAGCAAACCTGTTCCTTACTAGAAATAGCTTGTATAACAGAGACAAAATATGTAAGGTATTTTGTCATCTAAAGCTAATGTCAGTCTTGTCTTTTAGGAAAACGGTTGTATCCTATACTTGTATAAATAGCACTCATAAGGTGGAGTAAAAGGGTTAAGCTTGTGCACTAAATTCTTAGACATTCACAAGCCTTGTATTCCTTCAAATACAACTAAGTCCCTGAGGTTAGCTCAGTTGGTTAGCCTAGTTGTACTTAAGCTTAGCTTAAGTTTAGTGAGGAGTACACCATACATTGTCATTTAATTCTAACTGTTGTTCCGCAAGCACTTAGGTAATATATTCTTTGATTAAATTTCTAGTAAGAATATAAACGTTGAAAAACTCTTGTTTATTTTACTTCACGTTTTTAACTTGTTAAACTGTTTTTCAAACAGCATTGCTAAGCCATGGAGCTTGGATAGATTAACTTGTAGTTAGCTCTAACCAAGTTAAAGGGAACAACAAGTGGTATCAGGGCCTCTGGTTTATAAAACTTTTAATCACAGAGTCTCTAAAGTTTTTAAAATCAAGATCCTACCATGGTTGATAGTGATGTGCCCCAACTAGTCGATAAAAGGGAGGAAGCTATTCAGTTGTTGCTCCCCGACTGGAAGTTGGAAAATTCAATAAGTGGAAAAAGCGCATGCTTTGCTACTTAACAAGAATGGAACCATAGTACATTAAATGTATTAATGATGGTCCATTTGTCCCTAAAACTGCTGAAGGTTTACCCAAGCCTGAAGCTCAATGGACTCCTGATGAGAGAATGGTGGTCAATCAAGATCAATACCTCAAAAGCATCATTATATCCTATCTCCCTAACGATATAATGGAATCAGTCATTAACTGTAAAACAACCAAACAAACTTGGACTGACTTGGTTCATAGCTATGAGGGTCTCTCAGATACCAAGAAAAACAGGATAATTGACCTGAAACTTGAGTATAACACTTTCAGAGATAAAGATTCTGAAAGTCTCTTAGAAACCTATACCCGTTATAAGACACTGCTCAATGAGCTGTCCAATGATGGTGTCACCCTGTGTAAGCATGAGATGAATGTTGGCTTTGTCAACAGTCTCCCTGAGAAGTGGTTAAGCTTCTCTCAAGGTCTCAGGAATGCTAATCACATTCAAAATCTTGAGCTCCTTGAAATCTATGGTAAGCTTGTCTATGAAGACAACTTAATCTCTAGGAGATACCCTGATTCAAAAAAGGCTCAAGAAACCAAAAATTCCTTTACCATTGCACCCATATCAACTACACTCTATTCAAATGATGTTGTGCAAGATTTTCAAGAAAACTCTCATGATGAGGCTGATGAAAGAACCAGTGAGGAATACTTCAATGATTTACAAACTGAATTTCAAGAAAGGGCACTCCTTGCAAACTCAAAATGTTTTATCAAAAGAAAATTTTAAACTTTTCTAGTTCCAAAGCAAGTAAAAGCACTGAATGTTTTAAGTGTGGTAAAAAAGGTCACTTTGCAAAAGACTATTTTTCTAAAACCACTTCAGGACCTTCATACAAATTTTCTGGAAACAGTTCCTCCTCAGGAACTAGCAAGTTTCAACCAAAAATGCTTCATTTTTCTCCACATTTTCCAAACAAAACTGATCAAAAGGATCAAAAAGATTTTGAAGCTAAGTATAGAAAAGGTAAAGCTAAACTTACACTCTTCGAGGCTACACCATCAACCCCTCAATCCACACAGAGCTCTAAACTCTCTCAGGGAAAGAACAAAGGTCTTGTTACTGAAATCTTTGATTGAGATGAAGAAGATGTTTCCTCTGATGATGAAGTAAGAGTCAGTGAACTGATGGCTCTTGTAGAAGATGAAAAGTCGACTGTTGGAAAGAGACATGCAAGAAATGGAGAACGGGTCAACATCACCATGTGAAAGGTAAATATTTTACTATCTGTGGATGATGATTCTGATTGGCAATCTTATTAAGTTACCTTAATGTGGATCTTAAGTTTGTTGAAGAGCAAAGATTAAATTTGTTTTCAAAATACAATAAACTCACTTTTGAATTAAACAAGTGTAGAGATGAACTTCTTGCTTTAAAACAAGCTAAACTTGAAGCTGTCACACTTTAAATTCAAAACAATAAACTTGTAAAACAAAATCATGCTCTTCAAGAGGAACTTAAGAAAGAAAAGCTCATTATTGAAAGTTGGACAACCAAAAATCCTAGAGTTTATGAGTATGTCAATCTTATTCCTAGTACTAAAAAGAGAGTCCTAGGAGAAGATCAACTCACTGAGTCCACAAGTAACAATCAAAGTGAAAATGCTTTCACTCCTACTTGAATTTCCTTTGAAAAAGAATTAAAACCAAAATCAGTGACTGCGTTGAGAGAGCCAACTCAAACAGTAAGATGCCTAACTTTTAACACTGGAAAAATCTTGAAACCTGAAAGTCAGGCTATCAAAGAGATGCTTGGAGTCACTAATGAACCCAGTCAAACTGAGTCCATCAATGAGTCTGAATCAGAATCTCACACCCCTTTGCCTCCATTAAAAGTCACTCAAGGAGCCTCACCTAGTTCAGACCTCACACCTTTGGTCTATTCCCAACACTCTCCAAAAGAGAGATCAGAACTTGGTAGAACCATCTTGAAAAGACCTTCCAGTAACCCAAACAAATACTCAGTTCCTCTTGAATCTTCCAAACCTTCAATTCCTTCAAATGAAAAGACCATTGACACTGATCTTAAAGTTGATCAGTTGGCTGAACTTGTCAGGAAGCTAAGTGAGAAATTAGAATCTACTGAAGAAGTTCCTTAATCTAAGATTAATGAATCTAAACCAACTTCCTCAAGCAATGCCAAACCTAAAACAACACCAAAACCCACAATAAAATCTGAACTATGCAATTATACTAATCACACAACTGATGATTGCTATAGGTGTTAGGTCACTAGTTTTACAACACAAGCAACATAGAAAGAGATAGAGAGGCGGTTGAACAATAAACCAAACACACACACGAAATAATGAAATGGTTATGCGTAGAGTGAGTGAAAGAAATAAATTGAACAACCAACCCTCAAGTGAGGGTTATTACAATGTATTTATAGGAGGGAAGCTAGGGCAACACTCCTAGTTCCCTTCCTTTTCCTTATTGGACTAGGCCTAGGCTTATGGGCCTTCTACATAAGCCTAAGGCTAATTACTAACATAAAGGCCATATTAAGCTAACTATTACATATGAGTCACTAACACTTGATTTAGGTTTAGGAGTGATTCCAACAATCTCCCCCTAAGTGTTAGTGATGAATGAATGTAAACGGTGAAGGTGCAGATGTAATAGTAGCTTTGACGTCTTCTGACATTCTTCTTTCTTGTGAGAAGAATTGCCTTGATTCGAACAATCTCTCCAGTGTAGAGAAATTATCTTCTTTGAACAGTTATGCTTTGACGTCATCTTTGTCTTTGTTCTTTAATCATTGTTCTTTGTGATGGTAGTGATAGTATGTTGTTGTTGTCTGCATCAAGTCTGTCTCAGGTCTGCTTCGCTGCTCCAGTGTCTCCACGTCATTCTTCAACATGCTCACACGCTCTTTAACGTTGGAATACAGTACTGATGAAGTTCTTTAAGTCTTTAAACTTTGTAGATCCTTTGATTGACGTAGAATCATTCTGACTTTTTTGTTGCCTTTCGAGAGAACTTCCATTATTGATGATATTGGCATGAGCATGTGAAGAATCTGCACGATCAGTCCGCTCCAGAGCTTCCATAAGAAGTAAACATAAGAAAGGTTAGTAATAATCGGATACCGGCACTTACAAGTTCGAACTTCGAGAGTGTTAACAGCATAGTGTGAAAACAAAACTCTAATTCTTACAAAGGCCGTTCCTGAACCGAAGTCCCACAAGTGAGATAACGCGATGTACCGTAGCACATCTACGGTTCAGATGAGTCGCTGAGGTATACCGAAGCATCACCTCATGACTGTAGACCGTTTGAGACACACTAAGCGTAATCCACGGGGAGTTACAGAAGTGATCTGCTGTCAGGGCTGTTTGATGTTGACCCTGGCAGGAATTTCCATTCAATCACTGAGGATCACAGTTGTGAACCTCTCATAAATGTTCTCGACAGATTGCTAAGATCTGTGAAGGACTCGATAACGTACCACTGATGTTCCTTTTGTTGAACAGCAAGTGATGAAATGTCAAGTGTACCTAAGAGATCTTTTGATGAATCTCGTGGCTCTAGACTCAATAGTGCGTTTTGGTTTTCCTGAGCGGAGACTAGGGAGAGGGTCTTCTTCTTCAATACCAGCAATCTCTAAGAGAAAGCCGATAGTTTACGTAGGGTTCCCTGTGAGAATGAAACAAGCTTCTGTTGAGAGAAACTTGAGTGGCTAAGAAGGTTTAGTGCATGCGTCACTGGGTCCATGACGACTTTTAATCTTCAATACCGGTGTCATCTGGTGACAACCAGTAGCATATGAATTGAACCCGGTGTCTGCCCTAATTTGAATAATTTGGAGGGCTATTTCTTTTCACCCTTTTCTTTGCATTTCTTTTTAATTCTTCAACTCCTTCTTTCTCCGATTCTCATTTTCTCCTTTTTACAATCATTCCTAAGGACTTCTAAATTCTAACTATTGGTAGTGTCCTTGGGTAGATCCCTCCGGCTCTGGCGGATCATAGGACGGTTATTCCTAACCTTAATCTCCTTATAACTCCATTGCCATAAAACCATTTTCATGAAAATCTCTTAAAGTGTTTGTAAATGAAAACATGTTTGAACACTTCAAGAGTTTTAGATTTTTAGAATTACTCCCCCTCCACATGTGCTTAAGAGTTTTGATAGAAATCTGCACAGTGAGGGAAGAGCACACACTTTTGAATTGATCGACTCAAGATAGACATTCCCCCGCGAGACACGGTTACGTGGTATAGTTAAAGAGTTACATTGTCAGCTTTTAGGTGACAACTAGCTCTAGTAACTATCTTCAAGGTGTGGACAACCCCGAAAGGTTGTCAAACCCGTCAAAGATCATGTCTACCAGGAGTTTCTCGAATGGCACATTCTACTCGGACAAGTCCTTTGCGAGACACGTTTACATCACTAGCGAACTAGCTTGAAATTATTACCCGTCCCGGACAAGTCTTTTCGAGTTACTAACAGTTAAGATCTCGTCAATTCGTGGGTTGAAGTCTTTTCACACGAGAGTTCATATAGTAAAACACAACATATTTCTTATCACGTATTTTTCTCCCCCTCAAAAATGGCATATAAAATGTTATTTTTGAAAAGTTGAGAATAAATATGACCATTGCGAGTGTTGCGGGAAGAATGACCACTGTGAACAAAGATTTTAGTCAAGTACTCCCCCTCAACGAGTGATATAAATGGTTGAGGTTTTGAAAATCATAAGGGAAATTACTTGCTCTTTTGAGCAAAACCTTGAAAAGTGAAAGGTTTGATAGGTTTTACTAAAAAATAAGAAGCTTTCGCTCCTTTTATAAGGATTGTGGCACTGAAGCGTACCACAGGGTCCTTTATTTACAAGAACGGGTTGTACACTGTAATGTGTGCACAAGCCATTGTCATAATAAATCATACATCCAAAGTTATAATGAAAGAAGCAGTTCAATAGGTACCAGGTAGTCCGAGAGATGTTGCGGAGTGTGAATCGGGCGTTGAAAGCGGTGATGTTAATCTGGGTCGACCACCAACAAAGCTTTCCAATCTTCTGAACTAATCCCTTCGATACAACCGTTCATCAATCATCGTGATGATCCTCTTCACATCCTTTCGATCCTGAGAATTCCATCGCTTAGGAGACCCAATCTTTTGATGTATATCCTTCAACCGATAAGCCAATCCGTCCCTAACCATCTTCAAAGTGTGATCCCCAAACTTGTGAAGATCTCTACACGCCATTAAGCAATTTCTTTGAAGTTCACTGCGGTAAACGACGCCAAATGGTTTGCTGATGAGTGTATATTGTGAGATCTGGTTGATGTCGGGAAGATCAAGTTGCGGTAGAGTGAGGTTGACACGGGTCGATAAGATTCAACGCAAGCTGGAGATCTTCTACCGCGTTCTTTGATGACTATGCGTCCGATGAAGATGAGCAATGACTTGATGAATTCACGTTGTACTTCAGTTGAAAATTGTCTCATGCGACCATGTACTTTGGCAAGGTACATGTCTTCAATGTCATTGATAGAGAAATTCTCAAAGTCAGCTTCAGAGAATGCATAATCCCTTTCGTCTTGCCTTTTGACCACAATATTCTTGAGAAAAGTGTAGTCCCATTTGGACGAAAGATCAACGTGTTTGATGACAACGATACTCTTAGTCTTGAACACTTCATTTTGAGATTTCGAACCTGGCAGCTTCGTAGTAGATTCTTCGGCGTTCCGGCCAATGGTGAATCCCATACATTGCATCACGGTTATACTCTTCCACTTTGTTGGAGAACAAGTGGTTAGATCTTTCCTCGATGGCTATGCGGTTAGAGTATATTCTTTGTCGGGAATGGAAGTGTCAAAGATGTAGCGTATTTCCTTGAACCATCGCCACCGTGTAGAAGAAATTCCAAGTCTTTGTTGAAGAAATATCAGAATGGAATTCTAGGTTCATTCGGTTGGCCAATTGTTGGTAGAGGTTTAGACCAGTCGATGTAATATGGAGGGTTGTCCCGTTTGGTAAAGTCGATGTTTGCTTCCGGGTTGAGCCAATCCATGTTATTAGACATAGCTCGAGCAATGTTTTCAAGGTGATATTCGACCTCGATGGCACTTTCTGAGCTATCTTTTAACAGTTGAAAAGCTTCATTCTTAATTCGCCTCAACTCAGATTTCGTCATCTTCTTTATTCGGAATCTTTCTTGCAATAACTTAGCATGCTCCAATGTATTACCGTCTACCAGATCTTGACCTTCAGCAGGGTAGGGAGTGGAGTTAACAAGTGTAGAAAACCATTCAAATTCCTCTGTGTTATCTTCATCTAGCCATGATAGGACGTCAGCCTTGGGCGCCTTCTTCTTCTTTTTCTTAGGCCTAGATGAGGATTCTGGTTTCTGTACTTTGTTGGGAGAGGCGGGTTGTTGTTGGGGCTCATGGTATTCCTCATCGTCACCACCCGTATACTCAAATTGATCACCGGTTTTCAGAGTCTAGGGTGGTGGGTCAAAAGAATCGTGAGGTTTTTCAGTAGAAGAACGAGGAGGGGATCTTTGTTGAGCTGGAGTCCTTTGGGGTGGAGGCTGCATTGAATACTGAATGGAGGATGATTCACCAGACTTCTTCGTGCGTTTAGGCTGGTTATCCTTATCCTGATCTTTGTCTTCTTCGTCTCGTGAGCGTTTGGGCCTTACGACTTCTTCTCTATATCTTGACCTGAGTTGGTATTCCAACAATGCTTCAAATAATTTAGCTTCGTGTGAGGCAAACGTTGCAGAGCGTTTCGACATTTGAGCTACTATCCGGTTCACCAATTCATCATCCGAGAAGATTGTGGATTCAACTGGATTGATGCTCAAATTCATTGGAGTTGATTTCATGGCTTGCTTGGCTAGATGTACGAGATTCGGATAAAGTTATGCGGTATACATCTCCTTTGCCAGTTTTGGAACAACCTCCATGAGGAACTTGTGAGAGTATCCTTTGATCATCTTGTCCATTTTCCCTTGAAGATCATCTTTCATGAGCTTCTAGACATACTCCCTTTCAACTTTCATCTCGTCTTGCTCATCATGAAGATACTGTATCTAGTCAGCAAGAAAATCTAACTTCTTCTTTGTAATATTTTTCTCTCGACTGTTTTGACGGCTTTAACGATTCGTGACTTTGCATGAGACATCCAAGATGCAGTTGGCTTCTTCACTGATTTGGATGATGATTTGGTTGTTCTTTTTTATGATGGTGGTGAAGAGTGAGAAGATGAATCCGATGATGATGAGATATGAGGAGACTCGGGTCCTTTGGTGGCTCAGAAGTTTCTTCCTTTGACCGTGCAGGACTATCGAGAAGAAACTTATCATACTCAACATCTTCTTCATTTCCAGACTTAGCTTGTTCATCGGCTTTGGCTTTGGTGCGCTTCTTTATCGCTTTTACCTTCTCTAACTTCTCCGATTCAGGTTCTTCAATGTTGTAATCAATAGAATCTTCCACACGTGTTTGTTGTTGTACCAAAGTGGTGGCACCGGATCCCTTATCGGGTTGATTAACCGCATCAGGACCTGGTGAAGGTTGAACTCCACCACTTCGACCCTCCGGGCCACCCATTTGATCTTTAGCAAATTGTTGTGCGACGTGTTGAAGTCTAACGAATTTGAACTTTTCACTGTAATCGGTTTCAGTGGCTCTTCATCGAGCTTTCTTCATAAGGCACAAGTGCTGGAGTCTTCCCTTTTCCTTGGTCAGCTGGAGGACTGGGAGGTTTAGGTACTGTTGTAGTGTCATCTTTAGCAGTTTTAGACTAGAAAGTCTCTTCATCGATGCACGGTACCCTCGAGTCCTCGTCAGTTAGCTTTCTCTGCGGTTCAATCTTGGGAATAGGAATAGGAACAGCTTCCTTGGCGGGAACTGTCTTCTTTCGTGGAGGATTCCTCCTAGGGAACTTCCTCTGACTCTCAGTGCTTGCAGCACTTCCTGCACTTCCTCTTCTGGTTTTCCTTAGAGGCGTACCAGAAGATTTTTCATCAAGAAATCCAACTTTGTTCTCTTCTACAGCTACCAAATATCTTTTATAGGAGTAGAGCTTTTGAGTTCATCGAGAGAAGGTGATCGGCAACACAGCACCTTGTTTCTTAGTCATTGACTCCTTAAATCATTTGTTAGAGTGGGTTCGATCAACATGTCATGATTGTCGGGTCATTGATTCTTTGGGGATGTCGGGGTTATACCCAAGTGCTCTCTGGATCAACAGTTTAGTATATCTGATGTAGGGAATCTTTGAGCCAAGCTTTTGAGGAATGTCATCATGTCATCCCAAATCAGAGCTTCAACTTCGATGTGCTTCATGTTGATTAGAGCCCAAAAGATTTGCAGTTCCACGAGATTGGGATGCTCATAGCGCTGTCACGACCGAAATGGATTTTGTGATGATGATATAAAGGGTTCTCCAAGGTGAGGATGTTCTTGAGATCCATGTGAGAAGGCTTAATGATAACCCCTGAAGCTTCGTCATACCCAATATTGATCAAGAATTGCGAAGCTGTCTCTTCAGTGGGTGCGGCAGAGAATTGGTTGGTATGATGTCGGAATGAGGAGAACGACCCTTAAGTCAGCAGGAGTGATGGTGAGTTGCTTGTGATTTAGCATCACTGTCACAGCATTTTGACCTTTGACCATCTGCATTGTATTCCAGAATTGCTGTATGTAAGATCTCTAGAACGATGGCGAGTGTGAGAGCATGTTTTGGTAGGGATGATTCTTTAGAACATCCACAGCAATGAGACATGAAGATTCCGAGCAGGTGAGAGTTTCAAAGTCAACTCTGAGATTGTTCTTTCCAATTATCCTCGGATAGCCATTAGGGAAGATATCGGCAATTGTGAGAACCTCAAGTGCATCCACATTTATTTGAGCGACCATGTCGTGATCGAAATAACATTAGCCAAAAGAACCAACATATCGAAAGACATAATGTTAGTCAACAGAAGGTTTTATTGTCTAATTATTGAATGTGCAATGTCAATGATAGTTATGAGTCCAAAGTCACTTGTTTGTTCAATAGTCCAATGACGTCGCTATAAGTTTCGTGAGTTAGTTAACCTTAAGTTTTAAAGTTTATGTTATCACTTATTTAACACAACATATTGAATGTTTAAGCTTATTAGTGACATTATTGGTTTCGTGGCGTTATGATTTATTTATTTACAAGTTTGCACGCGTAACAATTCATAATGAAGGTATATTCAAGGCTTATGCGTAGAAATGGTAGCTTATGCGTAAGCAGGAGAAGTATACGCGTAGACGCAAGCTTATGTGTAGGATCCTTACTTGCAGCGTAGGAAAAGGGACCTTATGCGTAAAGCTTAGCGTGGCGTATATAAAACCTTACGCGTAAGGCTTACTCGTAAGAGTAGACCTTATGCGTAGAGGTCACTGTTTACGCATATCCTTCACGGGATACGCGTAGTCCCATATGTAGAACCTTACGCGTTGCGGCGTAAGATTTCTCTTACGCATAACTTTCTACGCGTAAGATGATCCTTATGCGTAGAGTTTCAATAACCTTGATTGTGATTTTTACGAGTAGCAAACCTGAAATAACATCATCATAACATCAATATTAACATTAACACTCATTCTATAACAGATCATGGCATGAAAGCATATCAAACAGTTTACGCGTAGAAAAACTTTACACGTAAACCAAAACCCTAATAGTTCATAGATTACGCTTAAGAATTTTAGCCATAGGAATTACACCAAAGTTTTTCTGGTAAGTCTTAGAGGCATAGTAAGTTGTTTTATCCAAGTTTTAACCTCAAATTCAAGGCCAATCAAGAAAACCCAATTCGTATGAACTAGAACCCTAATTTTCAATTTATAACTCATTAGTGTTTCGGGTGAAATCGGGCCTAGATATGATTAATTCAACTTGACTACAACCTTCTACAACAATCTTTTTCACCAAAAACGTTCACTTTTGAAAATACCCAAAACAACTCATGAACCCTAATTTTGAAAAACAATCAATTCGTGTTTCTGGGTGGATTTTGAGGATAAACAAAGTATCATTGATGTTATTTAAACGTTTTGGCACACTTGTTTTAACCTCAAACACATACCAATGATTGTGTGTTCATACGCTTATGCGTAGAACACATAATCACGCATATCTATCGTTTTAGCCGTTGGATTTGCATAAAAATCAAAACCCTTGCTTGTAATAACGTTTAGATTACGAAAACACTTACAATATGACGATCAAAAACACGGATTTGAAGCTTGATTATTAGGCGTAGGATGAGTTAGATGAGAGTAATAAATGTGAAAGGTTAAAGTTAGGTGGAGGTGTTTTATTAAAAAAGACTTTGTGCTTTTGGCAATTTCAGTCCCTCCACCTTTTCCTTTTTCATCCAAGGCCATTTAACTTCCATTTTGGTTACCAAACGAAAGATTTTAAGAAAGAAACTTGACGACACTCCCCCTTGACTTGAGAAATAATGAAAGGTTATAAATTTTTTGTCCGAGGAGTGTCATGAAACCGAAAATTGACCACCATTTTAAAGAAACAACCGGGATAGGATAACATGCAAGTACACAGTTGTTTAGAAACAGTTAAGTATTGATTTTCTCCCCCTCAACACTTGATCGAAAAACTACTGAATTTTGAAAGATTTGAGTGTTGACGGAAGAGATGTACTTGCCATGTTGAAAGTAATATAGATAGAAGAATATTTTTGTTGTTTTATCGGATTTTATATTTTTGTATTTTGTTTTTGAAAAATATTTACAAAAGAGTTTTTTGGTGTTTGACTGGTTTTTAAGAATGTTTTAAGAGTTCATCCAGTTCCTCTTGAGTCAAACACCGCATACCATTTCGGTGGACCAACTCATTAAACCTAGCGGGAGCTAAGGCTTTGGTGAGAAGATCTGCCAATTGGTATTTTGTACCCACAAAATATAATTCAACAGAACCTTGTTCCACGTGGTCCTTGATGAAGTGATATCGAAGATCGATGTGCTTTGATTTGAATCTTTGGCCGAGTTGCATGAGATCGCAATAGCACTCCGATTGTCGCAGATACATCGGGATTACGTCAAATACGTAACCATAGTCTTTGAGTTGTGTTCTCATCCAAATGACTTGAGCACAACACGCCGACATGGCTACATATTCTGCTTCAGTTGAGGATAGCGACGTAAAATCCTGCTTCTTCGATTGCCATGACACTAGTTTCTCACCAAGAAATTGTAAAGCGCCTGAAGTACTTTTTCGTGAATCTAAGCATCCTGCGTGGCCAGCGTCTGAAAAAGCGATTAGTTCAAAACCAGAATCCTTTGGATACCAGATTCCCAAATTAATGGTTCCCTTGATGTATCGGAGGATTCTTTTAGCTCTGAGAGGTGGGTTTCAGTTGGTCGTGGCGATAACGGAGCAAAGATAAGCGGCAAAGACAATATCAGTCTGCTGGTACATTAGATACATGAGAGACCCAATAATACTATGGTATTTTGTAGGGTCAACTAATTTCCCATGCAAATCAGCGTCCAGCTTCTTGGTATGTGACATTGGTGTGGCATAAGTATCACAAGTATTCATTCCAAATTTGTTCAGAATTTCAAGGGCATATTTGGAGTGACTCAAGAAAATACCACGGGGTGATTGATGAACTTGCAGTCCTAGAAAGAGCGTAAGTTCACCCATCATGGACATTTCAAAATGTTTCTTCATTAGTTTTGCAAAAGCGATTGAGTACTTTTTATGAGTTGACCCAAAAATGATGTCATCCACATAAATTTGAACAATTAAAATATGTTCCCGTGATATTGTATGAAAAGAGTTGGGTCGACCGAACCTTTGGAAAATTATTGGCAATGAGGAAAGATGATAGCTTATCGTACCATGCCCGAGGAGCTTGTTTGAGACCATCAGAGCTTTGTTCAGTTTGTAGACATGGTTCGAAGCGCGGGATCAACGAATCCTTACGGTTGGTGACATAAACTGTTTCTTTCAGTTGACCATTGAAAGCGGTTTTGACATCCATCACGAAAGACCATTATGTTCATATGAGCGCGAAGCGCTAGAAATATCGAACGACCTCAACGAGCAACCGGAGCGAATGATTCTTCAAAGTCAATACCCTCCTCCTGTCTATAACCCTTAGCCGCCGGGCGTGACTTGTTTACGATAACGTTTCCTTCACATCCAATTTGTTTTTCCAAATCCATTTTAGACCAATGACGTAGACCCCTGTTGGTCTTTCAACCCGTTCCCATACTTCAAGACGTTTGAATTGGTTGAGTTCTTCTTGCATGGATTCAATCCGGTTATCTTTTGTCATTGCATCCTTAATGTTTTTAGGCTCAGATTGGCAGACGGTGAGTGCATAAATGCAATGTTCACCATCTGTGTGAAGACGTTGTCTCGTAACGGCTGGTTGATTCGGGTTGCCAATAATATTTTCCATAGGATGGTCTTTTGTCCATCTATGTGTAGAGGGTTGATGTTGGTATACATTGTGCAGATTTTGAGGATTCAAATGGCTTGTAGATGATTCAGCGACATCGGTGCAGCGATTTCATTAGCAAGCGGGTTAAAGAAGCATTTGGATCAAAATCTACAGGTGGGGTACTTCATTCGAACATCATCGGCGGTTCATCATTGTTGGAAGCGGTTTGTTCAACTGTTGTAGTAGAGTCAACTGGTGGTGCATCTTCAACGGTAGTTGTTGTAGCAGGTGTATCAGGTATTAGAGTATTATCGGGTTGGCGGAAGCTTGGCGGATACACCTTGAGCACGTTCATCAATATCGTCACTGAACAGAGGAGCAAATAACCTTTCCATTTGTTGATGAGTGGTGGGGGCTTTGTTCAGTTGATGATGGGGTTTGGGGGAAGTTTAAGCGGTTGTGACCGGGTTTCAAGCTTTTTTACTCAGAAGCCATTTTCGTAAGTTCATCAAAATGAGCATGAATCGTCTCCATAACTTCCTTTGTTTGACGATTCCAGATTCGGAAACCTTTAGAATTATCACAATATCCAATAAAGACTCCAATGTCAGCTTTGGCTTTGAGCTTTCCAAAGTCATCACGATCATTATTCGGATAGCAAAGAGATCCAAATACATGAAAGTGTTTGAGATTCGGTTTTCTGTTGTGGACAAGCTCGAAAGGCGTTTTGTTGTGGCATTTTGTAATCTTAGAACGGTTTTGAGTATAGCATGCGATAGATACGATTTTGCCCACAAGTAATCTGGGAGTTTAGCATTGATTAACATTGTTCTTGCGGCTTCCACTAACGTTCGGTTTCGTCTTTCAACAACTCCGTTTTGTTCTGGTGAACGTGCAATAGATGTCGATCTTTGAATCCCACTTTCTCATAAAATTCACGAAGAGTTTGGTTAACAAATTCAGTTCCTCATGCGTTCGATTTGTCGGACGGTGTTTCGGAGCTGAACATGTATTTTTGTGAGAAAGGTGATGATCATTTGTGGAGCTTGGTCTTTGCTTCGAAGAAAGTAGACCCAAGTCCAGCGTGAATAGTCATCAACAATTACTAAGATGTAGCGTTTGCCATTGATTGTTTGCACGCGCATCGGGCCACACAAATCCATGTGTAGAAGATGAAGCACATCTGAGAGTTGTGTTCCACCTTTGAAGGAAAATGAGCACGAGTGCTTTTCCCTTGTTCACAAGCTGAGCAAAGGTGATCTTTAGAATACCGAAATCATGGGAGTCCTTCAACTAGTTTGTGTCGAGCAAGGTTGGTGATGGTTTGAAAGTTTAGATGTGAGAGACGGCGGTGCCATAGCCAGGATTTTGTTGATGTTGCCTTTGAAAGTAAGCAAATGGGAGATGAAGCAACCATGTCTTGCATAGAGATAGTGTAAAGACTTGAATTACGCGAGTCGGACATAAGGTCGTTTCCTTGTAGATCACGAATGAAACAAGATTTCTCCCTGAAAGCAACCTCAAATTCTCCATCACAGGCCGACCTCTGAAAAGCAGATTGTGACCGAGGCCTTCCACATAATAAACCCTGCTAATTTTGATGTTCCCATTGATGTAGTCTCCGTAGCCCATGATAGTTGCGAAGTGATCATTCGAATCGGCAGTGCCAATGAACTTTTGCAATAAAGTTTGATAACAGTTTAAGGTTGCATGTCATGTGTCGGGAACATCCGCTATCAACAATCCAGAGAATGATCTGTATCACCTGCATTACACACAGGCGACACAGATGGAATAGAAGTAGATGTGGAACTCGAAATGTTAGAGGGTTCCAGGCGATTATAGTAGACATACACACATCAATAGCTTTAGGTATCCATTTAAATACAAGTGTGTTATATATCCATTTCTGCCATCTCCAACTAGTATTTGCTTTAGTCTTAGTGAATGCACTAGGTGGTACTACATTCCTAGGAGGTGAAACTGGAGCAACAGGGACAACATTGCATTTCTTAGAATCTAAAGAGGGCGGTCTACCAAGCACTGACTTAGAAAGATTAGTGGGCCTAGAGGTATTCCGATTCTTAGGATTCCTTAAACGAGAGATGATAGCTTTAGCAACACATTTGTCATGACAATCAGAATTCATACTTTTACGACAAATAACACAAGGTGCATCGGACTGAATATCAAAAGTGCTTAACGGTTTAGCATTCGTTACATCACTATTTCTATTACATTTGCCGGGCTTAATATCTATAGTGGAAGCAACATGAGTCTTATTCATAGTCCTAGGGTGTTCTTCTACTTTAGCATTCCTTATTGATCTTTTCTTAGGTCGCAACTTCCTATTCTTCGATGTAGTGCTCCTAGGCTGTGAAGTGCGGACGTTTGGATAAGACGCAACTATTCTGTTTGTAGAAGGAAGCACGTTAGCAACTTGTGATTTGGCAGTAGGGATTCTAGGTTCACGATTACTAAGTGTTACTGGGGCTATTCTCTTAATCACGGTAGGCGGAAGTTGTTCATACTTTCCTAACATTTCCCTTAACTTAGTGATAGTGTGCACCAAATCTTGATTTTCATAACGAAGGTTTCCAGCAAAATTCATGACTTCTTTAGTATGTGCAAGATAATGATCAAGTTCGTTTGATGCTTCATCACGAGTCTGTTTGAGTAAATCAAATATGACACCATATTCCTTTTTAACTTTTACAAGTTCTTGTTCATATTTTGAGATTTGACACTTAAAAGACACGTTTTGATCATCCAGTTGCTCAATTTTAGGATCAGAAGATTTTGCACGCAACCGGGCGATTTTGTGTTGAAAAACAAGTTGTTGATCGTGAATATCTTTTTGACACCAATTAAGACAACGTATTGCATTTGAAAGTTCGTTTGACAATCGTTTATTTTCAACTTTTAAGGACTCGATCTGAAGCACATTATCAGTGTTCTCAACATTTACCACAGAATCAACAGTTTCAGCAGAGATATAATCAAATGCATATGACAAAGAATTCAATAACACAGCATTATGGACATCAGCACAGATGACATCTTCCAAGAGTCGATCAACATCTTTTCTCAACATTTTCTTTTTACGTTTAGTATTAGAAATAGATGTTTCTGTTTTCTCGAAAACGACCTTCATCAATTCAAGTTCCTTATGAAAGTCCCTTTCCCAAGACAATGCACAACTTTTCAAATTTTTAACATTTGGTAAAAGATTTTTCTGAAAAATATCTCTTTGTTCTCTCGCTAGAGGCGATTGAAAATGTTGAACTTTGATTTCAGAATGATATTCTATCTCATGTTGTAAAGTTTTGAGGTCGGCCATGAAAAGGTCAAAATATCGAAGAATTTTGCGATTTTCAAGTTTTGAGTTTACTTCACCGATGGAAGGTAAAGGACCATAAGTTTGTGCATAATCTGGTTTGGGATTAACATTAGAAGACTCCGACGTTTTTATGATAATCCTTGGTGTGTTAGAAGAATCCGTTGGTGTGACGAAAGTGACCGCTTTTGAATAGTTAAAAGGTTTGTTGTAAACAACATTTTCTAATTTTGATCGACTCTCGTCTTCAGCATCTAATTCCTCTTGACGATGATATTCAACAACACTCATAACATAATTATCAATTTTATATTACGCAATGGAAACTTCAGGATTTGGTTTGAATGCTTTGGTTGAAAGCTTAGGTTTGTAATCGGCAAGATTTGGTCCATAGCCATTTGGATTTGGTTTTAAAGTAAACTTTTCAATAGGCGTGTGACGACTCACCATGTTTGTAAACAACAGTTTTAAACTCTTTAAGTTTGTTTTGCAAGCGATGATTTCTTCAAGATGATCATCTATTCGTTTCGTTGAATGCTTTTTGTATGCAGAGAACTGTTTTTGACAAGTTAACAACTCGGCCTTAGCTTTTTGATTTTCCAAGGTGAGAGCGTTAATTTGCTTGTTATGTTCATGTTTCAGTTGTTCTATTTCGGACAACAAAGCATTCTTGAAGCGGCTAGATCACGCATCTGTCTCTCTAAATATTTTTCGTTTTGATGAGATTTGGCAAAGGCTGCTTCAAAACCTTTTTCACGTTTTCTTGAGTTTTGAAAAAGTTGAGTTGCTTTTGTAAACATTCAAAATCCTTGGTTAACAGTGCATTTTACTTTTCAAGTCTGATTAATTGCGACATTCTTCCACTATGGTTTGTTGGTCTTGTATTAAGCGAGCAAAATCTGGATGAGGAAAAAGTTCGGCGTGTTCAACGTGAGTCACAACATGATCATTACTTGAGATCCTCAAGTATAACCACGGAGTCAATTTGATTATCAAGGGAAACCATTTGGTCATCTTGATCGTCAAATATAACTACGGGTCTAGTTGAAAATCGTCGGAATGAGATGTGGACGACTCATTTTGAACATTCGAGCCTTGCGGATCGGATGTTGGCGGAGATATTAGATCGAGAGATGAATATGGTTTGTTCGGGTACCGAGACAAGCCATCGATGTCATACACTGGGCCTGTGTCACTCATGTGTAACTCATGCATATTAGCCATCAACATAACACTTATTTGCATTGGCCGCAAATCCTCCATATCATCATCGAGTCGCATTTGCCATAAAGCTCGTTCTTTGTGCGTGAGAGTTCCACCGGCTTCATCCTTAAGAGCCAAGAGAAGAGCCTCTTTGTGATAAGCACTGCCCCTTGTCCTCGGCTTTGGGCATGCATTAGCCATATGTCCCTTCTCATTGCGGTTGTAGCATCAAAGACCATTCAACCCATTACGAGCATTTCCTGTTCCACCACTTGAGCTCTATTGTTATTCCTACCCACGGCATTAAACCCTTGACCACCGCCCATCTGACGACCATAACCACGATTCCGAACTTCAACTCGTCCATTGTTCACAACAGCTTGATTCCGTGTGTTAGATGAGGAGCGAATACGATTGTTGGATTTGTTGGTATAATGGCTAAAAGCATTAGCAATCATAACAAATCCTTGTTGCAATGCTTGAACGGATCGATTCCTCATTAGCTTCATCGACAAGTGCTTGAGCATTGTTGTTGTTGTATGGAACCAATTGAGTTTGTTGAGATTGTTCTTGTGAAGGATCATATGGTGTGATTGTAGCAGTTGGTTGAGTTGCTGGTTGAGGAGGATAACTGTTTTAAGCATACAAGGCAAGTTGTTGATTTTCGGATTTGGCGTTGAAGCAATTTGAGCACGGAGAATCCTTTCCCTATCAACTTCCTTTTCATGAGGCTTCAAGTAATCGTACAACAATCCGTATGTAGAATGATGCATGTTCTTTGCTTGACGGAGAAAGATGACATACTTCTCCCATTGGGACCAAGACTACTCGGGAACTTAGTATTAACGCAATTCTTGGCATGATGATGTTGTGTTTATCCAAATCATTTATGATGTCTGAGAATTGATGATGATAAGACTCGAGTGTCTCTCCAGGTTCAATCATGAAGTGTTCATAAGCCAAGTAATTTTTGGATTCCATATCCTCGATTGAGTCTGAGATCCTTCCATAAGAAGATGAATATGTTCCCACATCGCCTTTGCAGTCTTTTGAGCATCAACACTTTGAAGAATTGGGTTAGGTAATCCTAAGAGGATATATTGCATTGCAAGCTCATCGGCTTCATAGTGTAGAAGTTCCTCTGCATTCAAGTCTGCACATAGCAATGTTTGATTGTTCATCTCTTGGTGGATTAGCATTTGGATCGCCGGGTACAATGACGGTAGGCATCTGAAATGGACCTTCCAAGATAACCTTCTTTAAGAACTTTCCATGTGGCTTCTTCATATCACAAAACCTAAAGAACCTAATCACCCATTGATCGAGTTTCTTGGAGTGAGCATTGGAGGTCTATCAAGTGATCCAGCCTCATGAATTGATTGTTAGGTGCTTAAAGCTTCACACATCTTTGCAAACCAAGTGGGTTCCTTCATAGTGTTCCTTGATGGATGTTGATTGAATTCATTTGTGTAGGGTTGAACTTGAAGACTTGGTGGTGGTTGAACCATTTGAGGTTGTGGGATTGCCGCAAGTTGTGGAGTATGTTGTTGATTAAATTGTTGTTGATAAATTGCTTGTTGTTGATTCCATTGTTGATGTTGTGGACTTAGTTGTTGTTGACGTTGAGAATAAGTGTAAGGGAAATAGTAGAGTATGGTGGTTGTGACATGTTGAAAACTTGTGTTGGTAAAATGGATCTTTGTAGTCGAATGAACCTTTGTTGATGAAGTATCCTTAGGCGTAGAAATCACAATAAACCAAGTAGGACTTATGCGTAAAAATACCAAAGTTACGCATAACAATAGAGTTACGCGTAGTTTTAGCTTACGCGTAGCGGGAAAAAGGACTAAAGTTATCGCGTAAACAGTAAGTTAGGCGTAGAAAACTTAGGCGTAGGATTACCTTATGCGTAAGACTAGGCTTAGGCGTAAGATGAATCTTATGCGTAGGATGTTCTACGCGTAAGCTTATGCTTATGCGTAAGTTTAGGGTTTTATCCCAAATGATCTTTTGCACTGTTACACTATCATAGTGCAAAAGATATCCAAAGTCGACGTATTTTCAGGCTTATCCAAGCAAGATTACACGGAGTAAACCACTGGCGAAGATCAAACCAAGGATAAAGTTACGCGTAATAATAGGGTTTTGTTACGCGTAGCTTTACTCGTAAAAATGATTTTGCCCAAAGATGTTTCTAAACCAGATTTTTGTGATGAGATAGCTTCAATATCACCAAAATAACACAAAAGTGTGAAACTTGATGAGCCAAAACTCCTAAAGCGGTTACGCGTAGGATGAAACCCTCGTACAAAAACAAGCTTAAAAACGTAGATCCACGCGTAAAGTTTGAAACTTTTTGCCAAAAACAGTTATGTTAACACCTTAAAACATTGAAAGTACAAGAATCTTGGATTAAAAAGTGTAAAAAACAAGTTTTTAAGCGAACCAAAGTATCTCGTACATTTTACGCGTAGGACCGAAACCTACTTCAAAAACAAATACGATTCACCCAACTAGTAGGCGATTGATACCACTGTTAGGTCACTAGTTTAACAACACAAGCAACATAGAAAGAGATAGAGAGGCGGTTGAACAATAAACCAAACACACACACGAAATAATGAAATGGTTATGCGTAGAGTGAGTGAAAGAAATAAATTGAACAACCAACCCTCAAGTGAGGGTTATTACAATGTATTTATAGGAGGGAAGCTAGGGCAACACTCCTAGTTCCATTCCTTTTCCTTATTGGACTAGGCCTAGGCTTATGGGCCTTCTACATAAGCCTAAGGCTAATTACTAACATAAAGGCCATATTAAGCTAACTATTACATATGAGTCACTAACACTTGATTTAGGTTTAGGAGTGATTCCAACAATAGGATTCTGTTTTGCATGGTTTGCAATAAGGAAGATCACAGAACCTCATATCACAAATCACACATTGCATCTCTAAATTATCATGCAAAATGCAAGACTCAACCATTTCAGTATGCTTCGACAAACAAGCAAACATTTAGGCAAAAGGCTAAGCCTTTTTCACCCTGCACGCACTGTGGATTCAATGACCATACACTAATGATTTTATATTGTATCCCTGTTGTGACATTTGTGGTGACCCTTCATATGACACCTCAGGACATGACATGATTATTCATTCCAGAAGAGGATCCACAACTGCATCCTTGGTCAAATGAGTCTTCTAACAACAAATGCAAAACATGTGGAAGCACTGTCCACTCAACCACTGACCATGAATCTGTTGAGAGATTTAAAAAGACCTACAAGGCCAAACCCACCAGAAAATGGGTTCACAAGAAAAACTAACTCAGATTACTATTTTTGCAGAGACATGTCAGGGAGCATGTTTGGCATCTAGAAAGTGGATGCTCAAGGAGTATGACTAGTGTGAAAGAGTATCTGCACAAATATGTAGAAGAGCCAAGACCCAAGGTAGTATTTGCTGATAATTTATCATGTACCACTGAAAGTTATGGTTCAGTAAACTATACAGGAATAGTGTTTACTAGAATAGCCTATGTAAATGGTCTTAAGTACAATCTTATAAGTGTCAGTCAACTATGTGATGCTAATTACATTGTTCAGTTTGATGATAAACAAGGCACAATCGTCAATGCTAATAAAGAAATTGTTCGTATAGCCCCTAGAAGAGAGGATGTTTATGTTTTGGACATGTCAACTTTGACTCAAAATGGAACCTGTCTTTTTACTAAAGCCACTGAAACCATGAATTGGCTTTGGCACAAAATACTGTCCCATTTAAACTTAAAAAACATAAACAACCTTGCCAAACTAAACAAAGTTCTTGGCCTACCATCCTTTGTGTTTTCAAAGTATAAACCCTGCTCAGCCTGTGAAAAAGGAAAACATCGCAGAGCTTCCTTTAAAACAAAACAAAATTTCTCAATCAAAAGTTGCCTTCATCTCCTTCACATGGATCTTTTTGGACTTGTCAGTCCAAGATCTATTGAGCATGAGAAGTACACCCTGATCATTGTTGATGAATTTTCAAGATATACATGGGTATACTTCCTCACCAAAAGAGCAGGCAGTGAAATAATTATGTCCTTCATCGAAGATTGAGAATCAAAATGACATTAATATCAAAAAATTCATACGACAATGGTACTGAATTCAGAAATCATGAGCTTGAGTGTTTCTGTGATGAAAAGGGAATATCTCAAAATTTCTCATCTCTCTATACCCCTAAACAAAATGTGGTAGCTGAAAGGAAAAAAAGAACACTCATTGAGGCTACAAGAACCATGTTAAATGGTTCAGTGTTGTCTAAGAATTTCTGGACTGAAGCAGTCAAAACTGTCTGTTATACACAAACAGGTCAGTAATTGTCAAAAGGCATAACAAAACACCATATGAGATCTTCAAAGGAAGACTCCCAGACATCAGCTATTTCCTTGTATTTGGATGTCCTGTGTTTATTCACATTACAAGGACCACTTGGGCAAATTTGATACCAAAGCTGATGATGGTTACTTCTTAGGTTACTCACTAATGTCTAAAGCATTCAGGGTGTTCAACACTAGAAGACAAAAAGTTGAGGAAACCTTTTATATAACCTTTGATGAAAGCGCTGAGGCAATCAGTTATACAAACACCTCTGTGGATGAAATAGGAATTGATGACTCATCAAGATATCCTCCTGATGAATATCATCCTGAAAGCAATTCCTCTACTCAAGTATAAAGCTAATCTGATGTTTCTTACTACATCATTCCTCACAATCTTCTCCAAGAAACTATTAGTGAAGTCATTGATACTCAACAAGTCCCCAATGGAACAGATCACACTGAACAAAACGTTTAAGAACCGAGATTCCTCTCGTTCAATCTGAACAAGCTGAAAACCAAAACCTTGTTGAATCTCAGGCTACCATCAATGAATCTCCAGCTACTGAATATGTTCCTCAAACCCTTGAAATCTCAACAAGCTCATATCCCATACCCCAAGATAAATGGACAAGGTCTCAGGACATTAAACTTGTTAACATCATTGGAGAACCCATTAAAGGCATGCTTACTAGAAGCATGGCTGCTAAGTTAACTGTTGCCTCAGCTAATGAGTGTTTGTTTGTTGACTTTCTCTCTAATGTTGAACCAAAATCAATCAAAGAAGCTCTGAAATACCCAAGTTAGGTACAAGCCATGCAAGCTGAACTAGAACAATTTGACAGAAACAAAGTTATGACCTTAGTCAAATGTCCTAAAGATGTTATAATCATTGGCATGAAATGGGTCTTCAAGAACAAGACTGATGAAAATGGAATAGTCATTAAGAACAAAGCTAGACTTCTTGCAAAAGGATACAATTAACAAGATGGAATTGACTATGAAGAAACATTTGCTCATGTTGCTAGAATGGAAGCCATTAGGATCTTCCTTGCATATGCAACATACATGAACTTCAAAGTGTACCAAATGGATGTCAAAAGTGCATTTCTCAATAGTAAACTCCAGGAAGAATTTTATGTCCAACACCCCTGATTTGAAAGCATGAGTTTCCGACCATGTTTCCAAGCTTGACAAAGCCCTATATGGACTAAAGCAAGATCCAAGAGCCTGGTATGAAACTCTCTCCCGACTTTTTTTTATTTAAAACAAATTTGTCAGATGAAAGATAGACAACACCTTGTTTATCTATAGGATTATAGAGATTTGATCTTGGTCTAAGTGTATGTTGATGACATCATATTTGGCTCAACAAATTACAAACTTTGTAAACATGAGAAACGATGACAAAGGAATTTGAGATGAGTATGATGGGAGAACTCACATAATTTGAGATGAGTATGATGGGAGAACTCACATACTCCCTTAGACTTCAAATCAAACAAATTGATAAAGGAATCTCCATCATTCAAGAGAAGTATACTAGAAATTTCTTAAAGAAATATGAGATCTTTGATTGCAAAAATCCCGTGGTTCCTCCAAACAACTTAGGGCTTGACTTTGCAGGAAAATCAATTAATGGCTTTGTTTCGTAGAGTAATTGGCTCACTGATGTATCTCACTGCCTCAAGGCCTGACATTCAGTTTGCAGTCTGCCTATGTGCAAGATATCAGTCTGATCCAAGAGAGTCTCATCTCACTGCAGCCAAAAGAATCCTCAAGTACCTGAAAGGTACACCAAAATACGTCAGTCTTGTATTTGTGTAACAGAGACAAAATACGTAAGGTATTTAGTCATCTGAAGCTTATGTCAGTCGTGTCTTTTAGGAAAACGGTTGTATCCTATACTTGTATAAATAACACTGATCTGTGCTAAACCGTCAAGTCTAATCACACAAGCTAGCCACTTGTGAATGGCTAACCGTAATAGACTTAAAACTGCTTAAAACACAAATACAATTTAAGATCAAAGGAATATAGGGAATTCCTGGGTCGTTAAGTCCCACGGAGGATGAATTGGTGTATAAACACTTGATCAGATGATAGAATGATCACTAAGGATAGTGATCAGTAAGGATATTGATGGATAATTACCTAAAGAAAAGATTGACAAATTACAGCGACTTAAATGCGATTTAAGAAAATTAAAAAGTTAAAATATATTAAATAAACGCTATCACTATTTTTACAATGATGTTTTGTGATTTTATAAAATAAAATAACTTAAATAAACTATTTTAACTAAAACGTAAACTAAAATTACCTAAAAACGTGACTTAAAATGAAAACGTACGTTATGTTTAAAAATTACGCGAGTGCGCAAGCAAAAACGTAAAATTTGTGAAATAAAAGTCCTACAAGTGTAAAAACAATTTTATTACGTACTATATAACAAAAGAAAATTTTAGAAAAAAGATTTATATTTTTTAGACTTTTATATTTTTTATTATGAATTAATTAAAATTTTACACTAGTTAAATGTTTAAAAATACTAAAACTAATGAGAAAAATCTGAAACTTTTTTATTAAATACTTAATACTAATACAATTATATAAAAAATACAAAAACTGAAAAAGCTACACTAAATAAGCTAGAAATAAGTGAATAAGCTCGTATAAGCTTATTTGGAAACAAAAGGGTTATGTATTTGATTTTGCAAAGTATAACCAAGAAAGACCCAAGGGCGCTTGGTATCCAGGTACACTCTTATCACTCTCCAAAGGGGGAGGTCTCAGGTTCGAGCCTGCCTACCCCATTTTTGCTAAACATTTTATTTTTGGAATTTTTCTTTACAAACTTATTAAGCAAAGAATGATAAGCAATTTTTAAAACTAAAACTTTTTATAAAAATGACAAATAAGCTCTGATTTGGCTTAAGATTTCTTAACAGTTGCTTAATTTGGAAATAAGTACAAAGTTTAAACCAATTGGCTTATAAGCTAGTAAATAAGCACTAGGGAAATGGAAATAAGCTAACAAGCTGTTTAACAAGCTAATACAACATTTGAAAAAGCTCAGTTAAATAGGAATAAGCACAGGATAAGCCATAAATAAGCACTACTTAACTGTTTACACAGGGTATTCTTTAATTTACTTGGCACCTTTAAGCTCTGATTAAGCTGAATTAAGCTAGAAATTAAAAATAAGCACTTGGCTTAACAAGCTGGGTTGGTTGACTATCTAAAGAAACAAAGCTTATGCACTGGGGACCACTGGAGAGCTTATGACAAGCTTAAGAAGAAGCTTATAGTTCACTGAATGCATGGTTAAACAGAAAATGGGACAAACAAAAGGCTTATTGCAGCCCTATAGAATAAGCTACAAAATGGAAAATTTAGCTTGGTACCTCAATTTGGCTAGGTTAGCTACCAAAAAAACTAAAATTCACCAGGTATAGTTCACTAGTAAGCTTTTTACAAGCTTATGAAAATGGCATGCAACTCTGTGCACAGGGGACATTTTCAGACAAGGGGTCCAAAAGAAGCTACAAAATAAGCTATCTATGAGCTAACTAGAAAATATGAAATACACTAAGGTACAGATAAGCAACTATATTTTAATATCCTATAAGCTCAAGTATAGAATACTAATATTAAGCCCTATGTAAATTAATCTATTTAATTCAAAAACTGCAACTAAGAGATTTTTGACTTTTTAAGATGAACTACAAGGTTGACTTTAATGAACTTTGAATTGAATCTATTAACTGATTAAGTAGTATTAAGCTAAAATGAGATGGAATTAAGCTAAAGTAACAAGCTATGAACTACTGTGATGGGTTTTACACTTTAAAATCCAACAGTGAGCTTATGAGGTGAGATTAAAAGAGTATTTTGACTTTTCACCAAATAAGGGCTGGATTTTATTGTTGAACTGAGTTCTTAGAACCTAATGTGACAGATAATAACAACAAACAACCACACTAATACCCTTTAACACAAGAACTGAGCAAATCCAAACAGTCTTGTATGAGACTATTTTGGTGATTTTCAAAGAGTTTTACAGATTCAGATCACGCAAATCATTACAGACTTAAGATTATCACTAAACAAGACTAAATAATCATAAAACAACAGCAATAGCAACATAAGACAGTGACATACCAAGATTGAGTAAAATGCTTACAAATTGGTTTCCAATGTAAAACTGAGAACCATGGTCTGAAACAACTTCCTATAGCTTCCCAAGAAGCACTAAACCAAGGGCAATCCAAAATCAACCCTGCTCCAATGTCTTGATCATCTTCTTCATTGATTTTTGATTTTTATCTAATTTATGTGAATTTTTTGGTATTTTTGGTTTTTGATTCTAAACTGAGTTTTAGAGTATCTAAAAGCTTCAATAAGCTTTCTGAGGAGCTTATGTGTGCTTATGAGTCCTTATTATCCACTACAAACAACATTCAAACAATTTAAGATTTTGAACTTTTGAAAATGCATAAACTGAAATCATGAACATAAACTGGAATTACTTATTGATAAAGGTTTATAATACACTGAAAACACTTAATTCAACACTAGAAAGATTAAACATACACTGGAATTTAAATTTTAACTAATTCGACATAAACTAATTGAAATTACTCTAGATAGATTGATACAATGCTTCTCTCTTGCTTTATAATCACTCTGAAACTTCAGTCAACAACTCTGAATCTTTCCCACCTCAATCCAACCATTGGATTGGTCAAATTCATCTTAATCGTCCACATGGTTATTTTGGCGCCAAAAGTCTATCTGACTGAAACGGGTAGTTTGAATCTAATTAAAGAATCTTGGGGTGTTGTGGAGGTGTAGGGGACACAAAAGAAGCAATTTGGTGGGTTCAGAGGTCAAGTAGGGCAAAAACAGAGTTTTGTAAGTATAGATGGAGTGTTGAATGGTGGAGAAGCATTAACTGCTTGTGGGCTGTGATGATAGGAAGGGGGGTGAGCTGGAAAGTTGAATGAGGTGGAAAGGGTGAGGTGGTAGTGAGAAAAACAGGCTGGTTTTTGGTTTACAGGGGTGTAGGAGACGATGCTACAGTGTAGCTGGTATTTAGGCGGGTTTTATTTTAAAACTGGTATTGGGTTTGGGCTTGGGTAGGTTGGGCCTGGCTGGGTTTAGTGGATTGGATTTGGTTTTAACTAATAATAGGGTCCGTTTGGTTATTTGTGTAATAAAGCCCAAGGACCAAATGTGTAATACCACCAAACATGAAGGGTTGAAACTGTAGCTTTTCCAAGGCTATCATAAGGACCATTCCTGCCATATAAGAATAGAACAAGGACCATTATGCATAAAATGTCATTCTTTATAAATTCAAGGACTAATTATGACATTTTTCAAACTCCAGGGACCAAACTTGTAATTTCTCTATAAACTTATCATAAAGGACCAATTTTGTCATTTATTAATAATACAAGGGTGTTGTTTGAATAATTTCTATTTTTGAACACCCAGGGACTATTTTGACATTTTTGTAAAGTTGAGGGACTAAAGTTGTCAATTGTGATTTTTGAACTTTAAAGGGTTTGTTTTGACAACTTTTGAATCTCAAGGACCTTAAATGACATTTTACAAGCTTTTGAATTACCAGGGACTAATTTTGACAACTTTTGTAACTTGGGGGACTAAAATTGCCAATTATGCAAACTTTGCTCATTTTTCATCTGATTTTGAACATTTTGCATCTGAAACATAAAAAATGCAATTTTGGAATATATTCAGTATTTTGATGCATTTCTGAGCATTTTTAAACGTTTTGCAATTCAGATTGACCCAAAAATGATGAGTATTTACACACTCATCAATCCTCCACACTAAACTATTGCTAGTCCCTAGCAATCACGGTAGGCGGAAGTTGTTCATACTTTCTTAACATTTCCCTTAACTTAGTGATAGTGTGCACCAAATCTTGATTTTCATAACGAAGGTTTCCAGCAAAATTCATGACTTCTTTAGTATGTGCAAGATAATGATCAAGTTCGTTTGATGCTTCATCACGAGTCTGTTTGAGTAAATCAAATATGACACCATATTCCTTTTTAACTTTTACAAGTTCTTGTTCATATTTTGAGATTTGACACTTAAAAGACACGTTTTGATCATCCAGTTGCTCAATTTTAGGATCAGAAGATTTTGCACGCAACTGGGCGATTTTGTGTTGAAAAGCAAGTTGTTGATCGTGAATATCTTTTTGACACCAATTAAGACAACGTATTGCATTTGAAAGTTCGTTTGACAATCGTTTATTTTCAACTTTTAAGGACTCGATCTGAAGCACATTATCAGTGTTCTCAACATTTACCACAGAATCAACAGTATCATCAGAGATATAATCAAATGCATATGACAAAGAATTCAATAACACAGCATTATGGACATCAGCACAGATGACATCTTCCAAGAGTCGATCAACATCTTTTCTCAACATTTTCTTTTTACGTTTAGTGTTTGAAATAGATGTTTCTTTTTCTCAAAACGACCTTCATCAATCCAAGTTCCTTATGAAAGTCCCTTTCCCAAGACAATGCACAACTTTTCAAATTTTTAACATTTGGTAAAAGATTTTTCTGAAAAATATCTCTTTGTTCTCGCGCTAGAGGCGATTGAAAATGTTGAACTTTGATTTCAGAATGATATTCTATCTCACGTTGTAAAGTTTTGAGGTCAGCCATGAAAAGGTCAAAATATCGAAGAATTTTGCGATTTTCAGGTTTTGAGTTTACTTCACTGATGGAAGGTAAAGGACCATAAGTTTGTGTATAATCTGGTTTGGGATTAACATTAGAAGACTCAGACGTTTTTATGATAATCCTTGGTGTGTTAGAAGAATCCGTTGGTGTGACGAAAGTGACCGCTTTTGAATAGTTAAAAGGTTTGTTGTAAACAACATTTTCTAATTTTGATCGACTCTCGTCTTCTGCATCTAATTCCTCTTGACGATGATATTCAACAACACTCATAACAGAGTTATTAATTTTATATTCTGCAATGGAATCTTCAGGATTTGGTTTGAATGCTTTGGTTGAAAGCTTAGGTTTGTAATCAGCAAGATTTGGTCCATAGCCATTTGGATTTGGTTTTAAAGTAAACTTTTCAATAGCTGTGACCGACTCACCATGTTTGTAAAAAACAGTTTTAAACTCTTTAAGTTTGTTTTGCAAGCTGATGATTTCTTCCAGATGATCATCTATTCGTTTCGTTGAATGCTTTTTGTATGCAGAGAACTGTTTTTGACAAGTTAACAACTCAGCCTTAGCTTTTTGAGTTTCTAAGGTGAGAGCGTTAATTTGCTTTTTATGTTCATGTTTCAGTTGTTCTATTTCAGACAACAAAGCATTCTTCGAAGCGCTAGATCACGCATCTGTCTCTCTAAATATTGTTCGTTTTGATGAGATTTGGCAAAGGCTGCTTCAAAACCTTTTCACGTTTTTCTTGAGTTTTGAAAAAGTTGAGTTGCTTTTGTAAACATTCAAAATCCTTGGTTAACAGAGCATTTTTACTTTTCAAGTCCTGATTAATTGCACGACATTCTTCCACTATGGTTTGTTGGTCTTGTATTAAACGAGCAAAATCTGGATGAGGAAAAAGTTCGGCGTGTTCAACGTGAGTCACAACATGATCATTACTGAGATCCTCAAGTATAACCACGGAGTCAATTTAATTATCAAGGGAAACCGTTTGGTCATCTTGATCGTCAAATATATATTTTTTTTTGGGTAAAGATTGATCGTCAAATATAACTACGGGGTCTAGTTGAAAATCGTCGGAATGAGATGTGTACGACTCATTTTGAACATTTCCGAGCCTTGCGGATTCAGATGTTGGCGGAGATATTAGATCAGAGATGAATATGGTTTGTTCGGTACCTGAGACAAGCCATCAGTGTCATACACTGGGCCTGTGTCACTCATAGGTAACTCATGCATGTTAGCCATCAACATAACAGCTGCATTGGCCTGCAAATCCTCCATATCATCATCTGAGTCTGCATTTGCCATAAAGCTCTGTTCTTTGTCTGTGAGAGTTCCACCAGCTTCATCCTTAAGAGCCAAGAGAAGAGCCTCTTTGTGATAAGCACTGCCCCTTGTCCTCGGCTCTGGGCATGCATTAGCCAGGTGTCCCTTCTCATTGCAGTTGTAGCATCGAATACCATTCAACCCATTCGAGCATTTCCTGTTCCACCACTTGAGCTCTATTGTTATTCCTACCCACAGCATTAAACCCTTGACCACCGCCCATCTTACGACCATAACCACGATTCTGAACTTCAACTCGTCCATTGTTCACAACAGCTTGATTTCGTGTGTTAGATGAGGAACGAATACGATTGTTGGATTTGTTGGTATAATGGCTAAAAGCATTAGCAATCATAACAAATCCTTGTTGCAATGCTTGAACGGATCGATTCCTCATTAGCTTCATCGACAAGTGCTTGAGCATTGTTGTTGTTGTATGGAACCAATTGAGTTTGTTGAGATTGTTGCTGTGAAGGATCATATGGTGTGATTGTAGCAGTTGGTTGAGTTGCTGGTTGAGGAGGATAACTGTTTTAAGCATACAAGGCAAGTTGTTGATTTTCCGGATTTGACGTTGAAGCAATTTGAGCACGGAGAATCCTGTCCCTATCAACTTCCTTTTCATGAGGCTTCAAGTAATCGTACAACAATCCGTATGTAGAATGATGCATGTTCTTCGCTTGACGGAGAAAAATGACATACTTCTCCCATTCAGGACCAAGACTACTCAGGAACTTAGTATTAACTGCAATTCTTGGCATGATGATGTTGTGTTTATCCAAATCATTTATGATGTCTGAGAATCGATGATGATAAGACTCGAGTGTCTCTCCAGGTTCAATCATGAAGTGTTCATAAGCCAAGTAAATTTTGGATTCCATATCCTCCGATTGAGTGAGATCCTTCCATAAGAAGATGAATATGTTCCCACATCGCCTGCGATCTTTTGAGCATCAACACTTCGAAGAATTGGGTTAGGTAATCCTAAGAGGATATATTGCATTGCAAGCTCATCAGCTTCATAGTGTAGAAGTTCCTCTGCATTCAAGTCTGCAACAGTAGCAATGTTTGATTGTTCATCTCTTGGTGGATTAGCATTTGTATCGCCGGGTACAATGACAGTAGGCATCTGAAATAGACCTTCCAAGATAACCTTCTTTAAGAACTTTCCATTTGGTTTCTTCAGATCACAAAACCTAAAGAACCTAATCACCCATTGATCGAGTTTCCTGGAGTGAGCATTGGAGGTCTATCAAGTGATCCAGCCTCATGAATTGATTGTTGGCTGCTTAAAGCTTCACACATCTTTGCAAACCAAGTGGGTTCCTTCATAGTGTTCCTTGATGGATGTTGGTTGAATTCATTTGTGTAGGGTTGAACTTGAAGACTTGGTGGTGGTTGAACCATTTGAGGCTGTGGGATTGTAGCAAGTTGTGGAGTATGTTGTTGATTAAATTGTTGTTGATAAATTGCTTGTTGTTGATTCCATTGTTGATGTTGTGGACTTAGTTGTTGTTGTCGTTGAGAATAAGTGTAAGGGAAATAGTGAGAGTATGGTGGTTGTGACATGTTGAAAACTTGTGTTGGTAAAAATAGATCTTTGTAGTCGAATGAACCTTTGTTGATGAAGTATCCTTAGGCGTAGAAATCACAATAAACCAAGTAGGACTTATGCGTAAAAATACCAAAGTTACGCGTAACAGATAGAGTTACGCGTAGTTTTAGCTTACGCGTAAGCAGGGAAAAAGGACTAAAGTTATGCGTAAACAGTAAGTTAGACGTAGAAAACTTAGGCGTAGGATTACCTTATGCGTAAGACTAGGCTTAGGCGTAAGATGAATCTTATGCGTAGGATGTTCTACGCGTAAGCTTATGCTTATGCGTAAGTTTAGGGTTTTATCCCAAATGATCTTTTGCACTGTTACACTATCATAGTGCAAAAGATATCCAAAGTCGACGTATTTTCAGGCTTATCCAAGCAAAAAAACACGGAGTAAACCACGAAACTGAAGATCAAACCAAGGATAAAGTTACGCGTAATAATAGGGTTTTGTTACGCGTAGCTTTACTCGTAAAAAATGATTTTGCCCAAAGATGTTTCTAAACCAGATTTTTGTGATGAGATAGCTTCAATATCACCAAAATAACACAAAAGTGTGAAACTTGATGAGCCAAAACTCCTAAAACGGTTACGCGTAGGATGAAACCCTCGTACAAAAACAAGCTTAAAAACGTAGATCCACGCGTAAAGTTTGAAACTTTTTGCCAAAAACAGTTATGTTAACACCTTAAAACATTGAAAGTACAAGAATCTTGGATTAAAAAGTGTAAAAAACAAGTTTTTAAGCGAACCAAAGTATCTCGTACATTTTACGCGTAGGACCGAAACCTACTTCAAAAACAAATACGATTCACCCAACTAGTAGGCGATTGATACCACTGTTAGGTCACTAGTTTAACAACACAAGCAACATAGAAAGAGATAGAGAGGCGGTTGAACAATAAACCAAACACACACACGAAATAATGAAATGGTTATGCGTAGAGTGAGTGAAAGAAATAAATTGAACAACCAACCCTCAAGTGAGGGTTATTACAATGTATTTATAGGAGGGAAGCTAGGGCAACACTCCTAGTTCCATTCCTTTTCCTTATTGGACTAGGCCTAGGCTTATGGGCCTTCTACATAAGCCTAAGGCTAATTACTAACATAAAGGCCATATTAAGCTAACTATTACATATGAGTCACTAACACTTGATTTAGGTTTAGGAGTGATTCCAACAATAGGATTCTGTTTTGCATGGTTTGCAATAAGGAAGATCACAGAACCTCATATCACAAATCACACATTGCATCTCTAAATTATCATGCAAAATGCAAGACTCAACCATTTCAGTATGCTTCGACAAACAAGCAAACATTTAGGCAAAAGGCTAAGCCTTTTTCACCCTGCACGCACTGTGGATTCAATGACCATACACTAATGATTTTATATTGTATCCCTGTTGTGACATTTGTGGTGACCCTTCATATGACACCTCAGGACATGACATGATTATTCATGCCAAAAGAGGATCTACAACTGAATCCTCTCAGTCATATGAGTCTTCTAACAACAAATGCAAAACATGTGGAAGCACTGTCCACTCAACCACTGACCATGAATCTGTTGAGAGATTTAAAAAGACCTACAAGGCCAAACCCACCAGAAAATGGGTTCACAAGAAAAACTAACTCAGATTACTATTTTTGCAGAGACATGTCAGGGAGCATGTTTGGCATCTAGAAAGTGGATGCTCAAGGAGTATGACTAGTGTGAAAGAGTATCTGCACAAATATGTAGAAGAGCCAAGACCCAAGGTAGTATTTGCTGATAATTTATCATGTACCACTGAAAGTTATGGTTCAGTAAACTATACAGGAATAGTGTTTACTAGAATAGCCTATGTAAATGGTCTTAAGTACAATCTTATAAGTGTCAGTCAACTATGTGATGCTAATTACATTGTTCAGTTTGATGATAAACAAGGCACAATCGTCAATGCTAATAAAGAAATTGTTCGTATAGCCCCTAGAAGAGAGGATGTTTATGTTTTGGACATGTCAACTTTGACTCAAAATGGAACCTGTCTTTTTACTAAAGCCACTGAAACCATGAATTGGCTTTGGCACAAAATACTGTCCCATTTAAACTTAAAAAACATAAACAACCTTGCCAAACTAAACAAAGTTCTTGGCCTACCATCCTTTGTGTTTTCAAAGTATAAACCCTGCTCAGCCTGTGAAAAAGGAAAACATCGCAGAGCTTCCTTTAAAACAAAACAAAATTTCTCAATCAAAAGTTGCCTTCATCTCCTTCACATGGATCTTTTTGGACCTGTCAGTCCAAGATCTATTCAGCATGAGAAGTACACCCTGATCATTGTTGATGAATTTTCAAGATATACATGGGTATACTTCCTCACCAAAAAGAGCCAGGCAGCTGAAATAATTATGTCCTTCATCAGGAAGATTGAGAATCAAAATGACATTAATATCAAAAAAATTCATACTGACAATGGTACTGAATTCAGAAATCATGAGCTTGAGTGTTTCTGTGATGAAAAGGGAATATCTCAAAATTTCTCATCTCTCTATACCCCTAAACAAAATGTGGTAGCTGAAAGGAAAAAAAGAACACTCATTGAGGCTACAAGAACCATGTTAAATGGTTCAGTGTTGTCTAAGAATTTCTGGACTGAAGCAGTCAAAACTGTCTGTTATACACAAACAGGTCAGTAATTGTCAAAAGGCATAACAAAACACCATATGAGATCTTCAAAGGAAGACTCCCAGACATCAGCTATTTCCTTGTATTTGGATGTCCTGTGTTTATTCACATTACAAGGACCACTTGGGCAAATTTGATACCAAAGCTGATGATGGTTACTTCTTAGGTTACTCACTAATGTCTAAAGCATTCAGGGTGTTCAACACTAGAAGACAAAAAGTTGAGGAAACCTTTTATATAACCTTTGATGAAAGCGCTGAGGCAATCAGTTATACAAACACCTCTGTGGATGAAATAGGAATTGATGACTCATCAAGATATCCTCCTGATGAATATCATCCTGAAAGCAATTCCTCTACTCAGTATAAAGCTAATGCTGATGTTTCTTACTACATCATTCCTCACAATCTTCTCCAAGAAACTATTAGTGAAGTCATTGATACTCAACAAGTCCCCAATGGAACAGATCACACTGAACAAAACGTTTAAGAACCTGAGATTCCCTCTGTTCAATCTGAACAAGCTGAAAACCAAAACCTTGTTGAATCTCAGGCTACCATCAATGAATCTCCAGCTACTGAATATGTTCCTCAAACCCTTGAAATCTCAACAAGCTCATATCCCATACCCCAAGATAAATGGACAAGGTCTCAGGACATTAAACTTGTTAACATCATTGGAGAACCCATTAAAGGCATGCTTACTAGAAGCATGGCTGCTAAGTTAACTGTTGCCTCAGCTAATGAGTGTTTGTTTGTTGACTTTCTCTCTAATGTTGAACCAAAATCAATCAAAGAAGCTCTGAAATACCCAAGTTGGGTACAAGCCATGCAAGCTGAACTAGAACAATTTGACAGAAACAAAGTTATGACCTTAGTCAAATGTCCTAAAGATGTTATAATCATTGGCATGAAATGGGTCTTCAAGAACAAGACTGATGAAAATGGAATAGTCATTAAGAACAAAGCTAGACTTCTTGCAAAAGGATACAATTAACAAGATGGAATTGACTATGAAGAAACATTTGCTCATGTTGCTAGAATGGAAGCCATTAGGATCTTCCTTGCATATGCAACATACATGAACTTCAAAGTGTACCAAATGGATGTCAAAAGTGCATTTCTCAATAGTAAACTCCAGGAAGAATTTTATGTCCAACAGCCCCTGGATTTGAAAGCAGTGAGTTTCCTGACCATGTTTCCAAGCTTGACAAAGCCCTATATGGACTAAAGCAAGATCCAAGAGCCTGGTATGAAACTCTCTCCCGACTTTTTTTTATTTAAAACAAATTTGTCAGATGAAAGATAGACAACACCTTGTTTATCTATAGGATTATAGGAGATTTGATACTGGTCTAAGTGTATGTTGATGACATCATATTTGGCTCAACAAATTACAAACTTTGTAAACAGCTGAGAAACTGATGACAAAGGAATTTGAGATGAGTATGATGGGAGAACTCACATAATTTGAGATGAGTATGATGGGAGAACTCACATACTCCCTTAGACTTCAAATCAAACAAATTGATAAAGGAATCTCCATCATTCAAGAGAAGTATACTAGAAATTTCTTAAAGAAATATGAGATCTTTGATTGCAAAAATCCCGTGGTTCCTCCAAACAACTTAGGGCTTGACTTTGCAGGAAAATCAATTAATGGCTTTGTTTCGTAGAGTAATTGGCTCACTGATGTATCTCACTGCCTCAAGGCCTGACATTCAGTTTGCAGTCTGCCTATGTGCAAGATATCAGTCTGATCCAAGAGAGTCTCATCTCACTGCAGCCAAAAGAATCCTCAAGTACCTGAAAGGTACACCAAAATACGTCAGTCTTGTATTTGTGTAACAGAGACAAAATACGTAAGGTATTTAGTCATCTGAAGCTTATGTCAGTCGTGTCTTTTAGGAAAACGGTTGTATCCTATACTTGTATAAATAACACCGACTGTGCTAAAACCGCAAGTCTAATCACACAAGCTAGCCACTTGTGAATGGCTAACCGTAATAGACTTAAACCTGCTTAAAACACAAATACAATTTAAGATCAAAGGAATATAGGGAATTCCTGGGTCGTTAAGTCCCACGGAGGATGAATTGGTGTATAAACACTTGATCCGATGATAGAATGATCACTAAGGATAGTGATCAGTAAGGATATTGATGGATAATTACCTAAAGAAAAGATTGACAAATTACAGCGACTTAAATGCGATTTAAGAAAATTAAAAAGTTAAAATATATTAAATAAACGCTATCACTATTTTTACAATGATGTTTTTGTGATTTTATAAAATAAAATAACTTAAATAAACTATTTTAACTAAAACGTAAACTAAAATTACCTAAAAACGTGACTTAAAATGAAAACGAGCGTTATGTCTAAAAATTACGCGAGTGCGCAAGCAAAAACGTAAAATTTGTGAAATAAAAGTCCTACAAGTGTAAAAACAATTTTATTACGTACTATATAACAAAAGAAAATTTTAGAAAAAGATTTATATTTTTTAGACTTTTATATTTTTTATTATGAATTAATTAAAATTTTACACTAGTTAAATGTTTAAAAATACTAAAACTAATGAGAAAAATCTGAAACTTTTTTATAAAATACTTAATATTAATACAATTATATAAAAATACAAAACTGAAAAGCTACACTAAATAAGCTAGAAATAAGTGAATAAGCTCGTATAAGCTTATTTGGAAACAAAAGGGTTATGTATTTGATTTTGCAAAGTATAACCAAGAAAGACCCAAGGGCGCTTGGTATCCAGGTACACTCTTATCACTCTCCAAAGGGGAGGTCTCGTGTTCGAGCCCGCCTACCCCTTTTGCTAAACATTTTATTTTTGGAATTTTTCTTTACAAACTTATTAAGCAAAGAAGGATAAGCAATTTTTAAAACTAAAACTTTTTATAAAAATGACAAATAAGCTCTGATTTGGCTTAAGATTTCTTAACAGTTGCTTAATTTGGAAATAAGCACAAAGTTTAAACCAATTGGCTTATAAGCTAGTAAATAAGCACTAGGGAAATGGAAATAAGCTAACAAGCTGTTTAACAAGCTAATACAACATTTGAAAAAGCTCAGTTAAATAGGAATAAGCACAGGATAAGCCATAAATAAGCACTACTTAACTGTTTACACAGGGTATTCTTTAATTTACTTGGCACCTTTAAGCTACTGATTAAGCACTGAATTAAGCTAGAAATTAAAAATAAGCACTTGGCTTAACAAGCTGGGTTGGTTGACTATCTAAAGAAACAAAGCTTATGCACTGGGGACCACTGGAGAGCTTATGACAAGCTTAAGAAGAAGCTTATAGTTCACTGAATGCATGGTTAAACAGAAAATGGGACAAACAAAAGGCTTATTGCAGCCCTATAGAATAAGCTACAAAATGGAAAATTTAGCTTGGTACCTCAATTTGGCTAGGTTAGCTACCAAAAAAAACTAAAATTCACCAGGTATAGTTCACTAGTAAGCTTTTTACAAGCTTATGAAAATGGCATGCAACTCTGTGCACAGGGGACATTTTCAGACAAGGGGTCCAAAAGAAGCTACAAAATAAGCTATCTATGAGCTAACTAGAAAATATGAAATACACTAAGGTACAGATAAGCAACTATATTTTAATATCCTATAAGCTCAAGTATAGAATACTAATATTAAGCCCTATGTAAATTAATCTATTTAATTCAAAAACTGCAACTAAGAGATTTTTGACTTTTTAAGATGAACTACAAGGTTGACTTTAATGAACTTTGAATTGAATCTATTAACTGATTAAGTAGTATTAAGCTAAAATGAGATGGAATTAAGCTAAAGTAACAAGCTATGAACTACTGTGATGGGTTTTACACTTTAAAATCCAACAATGAGCTTATGAGGTGAGATTAAAAGAGTATTTTGACTTTTCACCAAATAAGGTCTGGATTTTATTGTTGAACTGAGTTCTTAGAACCTAATGTGACAGATAATAACAACAAGCAACCACACTAATACCCTTTAACACAAGAACTGAGCAAATCCAAACAGTCTTGTATGAGACTATTTTGGTGATTTTCAAAGAGTTTTACAGATTCAGATCACGCAAATCATTACAGACTTAAGATTATCACTAAACAAGACTAAATAATCATAAAACAACAGCAATAGCAACATAAGACAGTGACATACCAAGATTGAGTAAAATGCTTACAAATTGGTTTCCAATGTAAAACTGAGAACCATGGTCTGAAACAACTTCCTATAGCTTCCGAAGAAGCACTAAACCAAGGGCAATCCAAAATCAACCCTGCTCCAATGTCTTGATCATCTTCTTCATTGATTTTTGATTTTTATCTAATTTATGTGAATTTTTTGGTATTTTTGGTTTTTGATTCTAAACTGAGTTTTAGAGTATCTAAAAGCTTCAATAAGCTTTCTGAGGAGCTTATGTGTGCTTATGAGTCCTTATTATCCACTACAAACAACATTCAAACAATTTAAGATTTTGAACTTTTGAAAATGCATAAACTGAAATCATGAACATAAACTGGAATTACTTATTGATAAAGGTTTATAATACACTGAAAACACTTAATTCAACACTAGAAAGATTAAACATACACTGAAATTTAAAGTTTTAACTAATTCGACATAAACTAATTGAAATTACTCTAGATAGATTGATACAATGCTTCTCTCTTGCTTTATAATCACTCTGAAACTTCCGTCAACAACTCTGAATCTTTCCCACCTCAATCCAACCATTGGATTGGTCAAATTCATCTTAATCGTCCACATGGTTATTTTGGCGCCAAAAGTCTATTTGACTGAAACGGGTAGTTTGAATCTAATTAAAGAATCTTGGGGTGTTGTGGAGGTGTAGGGGACACAAAAGAAGCAATTTGGTGGGTTCAGAGGTCAAGTAGGGCAAAAACAGAGTTTTGTAAGTATAGATGGAGTGTTGAATGGTGGAGAAGCACTAACGCTTGTGGGCGTGATAATAGGATGGGGTGAGTGGAAAGTTGAATGAGGTGGAAAGGGTGAGGTGGTAGTGAGAAAAACAGGCTGGTTTTTGGTTTACAGGGGGTGTAGAGACGATGCTACAGTGTAGCTGGCATTTAGGCTGTTTTATTTTAAAACTGGTATTGGGTTTGGGCTTGGGTAGGTTGGGCCTGGCTGGGTTTAGTGGATTGGATTTGGTTTTAACTAATAATAGGGTCCGTTTGGTTATTTGTGTAATAAAGCCCAAGGACCAAATGTGTAATACCACCAAACATGAAGGGTTGAAACTGTAGCTTTTCCAAGGCTAGCATAAGGACCATTCCTGCCATATAAGAATAGAACAAGGACCATTATGCATAAAATGTCATTCTTTATAAATTCAAGGACTAATTATGACATTTTTCAAACTCCAGGGACCAAACTTGTAATTTCTCTATAAACTTATCATAAAGGACCAATTTTGTCATTTATTAATAATACAAGGGTGTTGTTTGAATAATTTCTATTTTTGAACACCCAGGGACTATTTTTGACATTTTTGTAAAGTTGAGGGACTAAAGTTGTCAATTGTGATTTTTGAACTTTAAAGGGTTTGTTTTGACAACTTTTGAATCTCAAGGACCTTAAATGACATTTTACAAGCTTTTGAATTACCAGGGACTAATTTTGACAACTTTTGTAACTTGGGGGACTAAAATTGCCAATTATGCAAACTTTGCTCATTTTTCATCTGATTTTGAACATTTTGCATCTGAAACATAAAAAATGCAATTTTGGAATATATTCAGTATTTTGATGCATTTCTGAGCATTTTTAAACGTTTTGCAATTCAGATTGACCCAAAAATGATGAGTATTTACACACTCATCAATCCCCCACACTAAACTATTGCTAGTCCCTAGCAATCTTTTGAGAAAAACTTAATGGATTTGAATCTCTTTACCAAAAGCCATTACTTCTGGAGTAGCCAAATGTTTTAGTTCAAGTAAGAACCATGGTACACCGATAACCATGTGATTTTGAGCAAACCACCGGCTTCCAACGGATTTGATTTGTCTTTACCAGAAGCCGTTTGCTTCGGACTAGCCAACTCTTTAGATAAATTATCAATATTATCTTTGGTGATTACCAATTATGGTTTTTCCAATGCCTTTACCACAAGCCATAAACTTGCGGGCTAGCCAACTCTTCACTTTTAAGGATATGGTGAGTTGAATACCATACAATTTTGGGCAAATTGCAAGCCGTTAACGGATTTGAGATATCTTTACCAAGAGCCGTTTGCTCCTGGATTAGCCAATCCTATTGTTTATTAGACAAGCGGATCGATAACCAATTGAGTAAGTGTAAAACACTTACTCCAAAAAATTTTGGCCAAAACGGGAATGGGTGGTATAATTACATGATAAAATTCGTGAGAATTCCCCCCCACACTTAGAAATGAATATTGCCCTCAATATTCAAAATACCGGCGGTTATGCCTAAACAAAGAACGTGAAAGGGAAATACTACGACCATTATTTAGAAAGATTTTTTTTTTTTTTTTTTTTTTTTTTTTTATATATATATACACAACATGTGGGGCAACCCCCCCACACTAGGGTGGTAGAAAGATAGAAAGAAGTCAGAAATATGGGTGAAAACCCATATGGCGAGTGCTACTGTTTTTGGTTACCGAGTCGCTAGCTTGACTCGACCCCGCATTCATTGGCTCATGGGGAAAGTTTGTAGATCCGGGACAATCACGGGTGGAATGTCCTCTCCAAAGTAGTGCTTTAATCGATGACCATTTACTTTAAAATTTGGACCATCAGGCTGAGATAACTCAATGGTACCATAAGGATAAACCTTAGTGATAGTAAATGGACCAGACCAACGGGACTTAAGCTTTCCCGAGAAAATCTTTAATCTAGAATTAAAAAGAAGGACTCGATCACCAACGTTGAAAACGCGGTTCTTGATTTTAGAGTCATGAATCTTCTTTGTCTTTTGCTTGTAGATCAAAGAGTTCTCGTATGCTTGATCACGGAGTTCATTTAGTTCATTCATTTGAACTTTTCTGTGATCACCGGCTGTCTGTATATCGAAGTTTGCATGTTTTAAGGCCCAGTAAGCCTTGTGCTCTAGCTCAATCGGAAGATGACACGCCTTTCCGTACACTAGCTTGTATGGAGTACACCCAATTGGTGTTTTGTAAGCCATGCGAAAAGCCCGAGTGCGTCATCCAGTTTATCCGACCAGGATGCACGATTTTCGCCTACTGTCCTTTCAAGGATTCTTTTAATACCACGGTTTGAAACTTCCACCTGCCCACTTGTTTGGGGGTGGTATGCAGTAGATAGACGGTGAGTAACACCATACTTTTGCATGACACGATCAAATTGGTCATTACAAAAATGTGTACCACGATCACTGATTATAGCTCTCGGAGTTCCAAACCTGGCAAAAAGAGATTTCAAAAATTTCACAACAACTCGGGCATCATTTGTAGGTAAAGCTTTCGCTTCAACCCATTTTGACAAATAGTCAACAGCCACGAGTATGTACTTGTTACCACGAGAAGATGGAAACGGCCCAATAAAATCAATACCCCATATGTCAAATATCTCACAAACTTGAATGGCATTTTGCGGCATTTCATTTCTTTGAGATATATTTCCGTGACGTTGACAAGCGTCACAGGCTTTGACAAATTCGTGGGCATCTTTATAGATGGTGGGCCAATAAAACCCGGAATCAAACACCTTTTTGGCGGTGTAGTTTGGACTATGATGGCCCCGGTGGGTCCAAAGATGGCAAGCTGTGAGAATGTCAATAGCTTCCTGTCCATAAACACACCGTCGGATGACTTGATCCGCACAAATTTTGAATAAGAAGGGGTTGTCCCAGAAGTAATGTTTAACATCTTTGAAGAATTTGTTCTTCTGCTGGGTTGACATCCCTTTCACAATGAAGTTACCCGCATGGTAATTTGCAAAGTCAGCAAACCATGGGGTAGAAGAGTTTCCATGAAAAGAAACCGCATTGAGTGTCTCGAGAGGAAATGTTTCATTTATTTCCTTTTTCTCGAAAACATCTTGATGTGGGTTTTCTAATCTGACAGATGATCGGCAGCCGGTTCTCGGCTCCTTTTTATCACGTATGATGATATCAAATTCCCGGAGGAGGAGAACCCAACGGAGCAATCTCGGCTTTGCATCTTGTTTTGCAAAGAGATATTTGAGAGCCTAGTGATCCGTATACACTACACATTTGGTCAAGATTAAGTACGGCCGAAACTTCTTAAATGCATACACCACGGCTAATAGCTCTTTTTCTGTGGTGGTGTAATGAGTTTGAGCTTCACCATAGTCTTACTTGCGTAGTGGATAGGCTGAAAATGCTTAGCTCTACGTTGCCCTAGGACTGCACCGATAGCAAAATCACTTGCATCGCACATGAGTTCAAAAGGCAAGTCCCAGTTGGGAGCAACGAGAATGGGTGCTTCAGTAAGCTTTTTCTTCAATGTTTCAAAAGCTATGATGCACTCGGGTGAGAAGATAAAAGGAGCATCCTTTTCAAGAAGATGGGTCATAGGCCGGGCGATTTTGGAAAAATCTTGTATGAATCTACGATAGAAACCGGCATGACCTAAAAAACTCCTAATACCTTTGACGGTAGTAGGATGAGGCAGCTTAGCAATAACATCAACTTTTGCTCTATCTACCTCAATCCTGTTCTTGGAGATCTTATGGCCAAGGACTATGCCTTCTTTGACCATAAAATGGCTTTTCTCCCAGTTTAGACAAAGATTGGTGTCTTCACACCGTTTGAGCATTTTATCTAGATGGGAGAGACATGTTTGAAACGAATCCCCAATGACCGAGAAGTCATCCATAAACACCTCCATTGTTTCCCCGATCATGTCGTGGAAAATGGCCATTATACATCGTTGGAACGCGTGCAGAGCATTACATAAGCCAAAAGGCATACGTCTCAGTAGGCAAAAGTTCGTATGGGGGTGAATGTGGTTTTATCTTGATCCTTTGGATCAATGGGGATCTGAAAGTACCCCGAGAAACCATCAAGGAAACAATAGTATTCATTCCCTGCTAATCTCTCAAGCATTTGGTCCATAAAGGGTAGAGGAAAATGGTCTTTACGAGTGGCGTCATTCAACTTACGATAGTCAATGCAAACACGCCATCCCGTAACCGGCCGAAGTTGGAATTAACTCGTTATCTTCATTTGTGACAACAGTAATGCCACCCTTTTTCGAAACACAATGAATTGGGCTGACCCAAGGACTATCGAGATTAGGTAAATCAATCCCGCATCAAGAAGTTTGATAACCTCCGTTTGATAACATCATGGATTTTGGATTTACTTTCTTCTCGATGTTGAACTGCTGGCTTGAAGTCATCCTCCATCAAGATTTTGTGAGTACAAAATTCAAGGTTGATACCCTTGATGTCGGAGAGTTTCCAAGCAATTGCTTGCTTGTGTGACTTCAAGATTTTTATGAGAGAAGTTTTTCATCTTTACTCAAATCTCTAGCAATAATGACTGGTAATTTATCATCACCTTCAAGAAATGCATACTCGAGATGAGGTGGTAAGTCCTTAAGCTCAACCTCAGGAAGTTCTTCAGTTTTCTCAACTGATTTGATTTCCTTGTTATGAAGTTTAATGGGAGGGAGTGGAGGAGAAATGTCATGATTTAACAACTTCTCAAGAAGAATATCTCCCTCCAGATTAATCTTATTTTGATTAATCTCATCAGGAATTGAATCACTAGAGTGAGGGGCTGATGATGGATCATCATTAAGCAACTTCTCAATGAGAAGTATGTCCCCATCAATGTCAATTGGAGCGTGATCAACTTCCCATGGAACGTAATCACTAGCCAAGTATGCTTCAATCTCTTCCAAGATGAAGTTGCTTCCCTCAAACGGAGTGAGAGAAGGAGTATAATTGGCTATGATAGGTTGAGAAGATGTAGTTGGATCCCCACTCACAGAATTATGAGAATAACCAAGAACTTCTTGAGAGTACTCTTCAGAAGCAACATCAATGAAATCTATTCGGTTAACGACCGAATCATAGTTTGCAGAGTACCTCGAAGTTTGATCAAGGTTAAAAGTGCGACTTCATTACCAACACGCAATGTGATTTCTTGCTCAAATACATCTATGAGAGCACGGCCCGCTCTCGTGAATCCTCGACCAACAATGAGAGGAACCCGATGATCGGCATCAAAATCAACAACCACGAAGTCGTACGGAAAATGGAACTTTCCTACTTTCACAAATACGCCCTCGGCAATGCCAAGAGGGACGGGATATGGAACGATCTGCAAGCTCGAGAGTCATGCATGTAGGAGTAAGTTCCGGAAGAGAAAATTTCTTCCATCTTGAATAAGGCATCAGGTTGATGCTTGCACCAAGATCCGCTAGGGCAAAGCATTCAACCATTCCTGGAAATACACAAGGTAAGAGAAATTTTCCAAGATCTCCAAGCTTTTCTGGAAGCTTCTTCAGGATAACTGCAGAGCGCTTCGTTAAGAGGAGTTTTAGCCATTTCAAACAGCTTTTCCTTGTTGCTTAACATGTGTTTGAGAGTTGATGCAAACTTGGGCATCAACATGATAGCATCCGCAAAGCTTATGTCAAAATGTAGCTCTTGGAATATTTGGAAAAATTTGTCCATTTGATGACTAGCTTTTTCACGGAGCTTTTGCTCATTCAAACGTGATGGATAAGGAATAGAAGATTTGGATTTGGTATTTTCAACGAGAGCTACAGGTGGTTCAAAAACAACTCCTGGATTAGACTTGGGTTTCTGGACAACTTGAGGCTGGACATCATTGGTTCCTCCGTTATTAACAGGAAGTTCCTTGATAACTTGACTCATTTCTCCTAGTGGAGGAGGCATTGGAGTCAAAGGTCCATTGTGTGTCTTAGGTTCACTTTCCACTACCTTAGGGAGAGAAGAAGAAGAGGTAGTAGGAATAGCGGGTCCATTATATGAAACACCACTTCTGGTTGTGATCGCCTTTGCATCGCCCTCGGGTTAGCGATCGTGTTGCTCGGAAGTTTTCCTGAGCTCGAGGGTAAATCATTTAAAGACTTTTGAGATCGCAATTGACGACCAACAACCCTGTTCATTTCATCTTGGGATTTCATGAATGCTTCAAGAACTCATCGATGATGGTACTGGAGGATGTGGAGGGAAATTCTGAGGTCGGATGTTTTGATTAGGACCTTGTTGTTGAAAATTCCCTTGATTAGGATTCACATTTCCATGAAATTGATTCCCTCGATTGAAATTGTTTTGATTAAGGTTCCCTTGTTGTTGGAAACCTTGATTGGGTCCAGGATAGAAATTACCTTGGTTTTGATAACCTTGGTTCATTCTAGGTTGATTCTGATTCCGGTAAAGATTCTGGTTAAAACCGGGTTGTTAGGAATTAGAAAATTCCATGTTAAAGTGTCGGTCACCCCAATTATAAGTCTAGCATATGTTAGCTCGTAGACGTGTCGTTTGTTACGTTATTAAGTAGTTTATTTGTTAGTTTGTAGCGTAGTTTAGTTTAGAGCAACACCGTGGAGGAAGGACGGGTTTTTACCCACTGTATACGATCCACAGTGATAGGAGGTCGTGTATTTGTAAGTATAAATACCCCTTCCATCCATGGAAGGGGTGGTGCTTCAATTCAATCTAACCTTTCATTTGTGTAAACCTCTAGCAAGAACACCCTCTCTCTCTACTTTCTCTCTCTAAAATGGAAAACATGTATTTTGATCTCCCAAGACCACCCGAATCATCTAACACAATAAAATAACGATCCTACAATTGGTACCAGAGCCAAGGTTATTGTGTGTTGATGATTTTTTATGGTTTTGATTCATGTTTTTAAACTGTTTTGGTATACTGTTTAAATGGTCCGAACATTTTTATATTCTGGTAATGGTAAACAGCTTTAAACATGTATTATGTATCCTTTGGTCAAAGATGGTTTTCATTCTTACAACTGATTTGAGTCAATATTTTTATGGTCCAATATCTAATATTGTTATGGTCTAATATGGTTTTTCAGTCTTACAAGTGGCACGATTGAAAGAGGTTTTCAAAACAGTGGGTCATGTGGTCACTTTTCTGGGTCAAATCTGCTTTTACTAGTCATACAATGAATATTTTATGCAGTTTTCTGGGTCAAAACATTTTTTTTCTGGGTTTATCACGAATATGGTCGGAAAAGTAGTCTGAGAACTCATCAGAAAACATAAAAAATCTTGCTAGCGACTTAGAAACAAAACTGTCCTGATTCATTGTATTGCAGTAGCGAGTTGTTTGAATATAGCGACTTGGTAACGGTTTGACTTTTAAGTCAAACTGATAAAGCTAGCGATTTGTTATAGACCTAGCGACTTGTTATTTAACAAGTCGTAGTGAATTGGCTAGCGACTTGGCTAGCAACTTGGCTAGCGAGTTGGCTAGCAACTTGGCTAGCGAGTTGGCTAGCGAGTTGGCTAGCAACTTGGCTAGCGAGTTGGCTAGCGAGTTGGCTCAAGACCATTGACCTAGCGACTTGACTATGAACAGAAATGAAGAATGAGAAGACCGTGACAACAACAGGACTCGACCACACAACACTTCCATATCCCAAATGCAACAACTCCCTCATCTATCCTAATCTCCTTCAACTCAACCACTTTACTCATTCGACTCAACTTAATGAAAAAAATAAATAAAAATAATCTCAGAATCAATTTCGTGACCACTAATGATAAATCAAGACTTACAAGAGTCCTTAATCACGAAACTTAATCATCATCGATCCTCTCTCTTGTGATACTATTCGAATATGAAAGAAATAAATGTAACAATTATGTTACTTTATTTCCTTGATTCGTTCGTTGATTAAACCAAAAAACGAAAAACATATTTAAAAAACCTACCCGTGATTGTCTTGTCTTAACTACAAAGCCCTCTCTATCTTGCCAACCCTGTGGCCTATTCGAGTGATGTTCCTCGAAGCCATCCCTGTGGCTGAGTTTGGTCTTAACCGATTCAGGATTTGATTGTTTTTCTGGAAGAGTGGCGTATTATTTTGGTGTGAAAAGTTTGATGGGGGCGGATTATTACTTGAGTGATTTTGTTCTTATGAAAAGTGGTGTATGATGAGAAGTGATGAGAGTGGCTGAGCAATTTTTGATTTATGACATATGAAGGAGGCTTCTGTTATTAATCAAGGGATTAGGGTTTCGTTTTTTTTTCTGTGTTTATGAGGAGAGAGGCAGATAAAGTGAGTATTTTTAGGGTTGAGTGAGATTATGGAGCGTTTTTATACTCATAGCCTTTAGGTCATTGTATTTAATGGGCAAACTTGAATCTGCTACTATCTTTGTGGGCCGTGTGTTAGGTTTGGGCCAGGAGCAGGTCGAGTAGTGATTTACATGGATGTGCCGTATGTTTTTTTTTGCCTCAATATGTTACTAGGCTGTGTGGTCTTGACTTACAAACGATGGGAGTGCTTAAGTTGGATCCAGTGTACGGTTTGTATGTCGAAGAGATTGGATTGCTATGTGATTTGGATGTTGTGAGACTTGTTGATGAGTTTTAGTGGGATGCTGAGATTCGTCATGTTATGAGGATTGGTACATTGGTTTATACATTTTCACGAATAATATGATGTCACGGCTTGGTCTGATGGTTAAACATTATTGACTACGGGGTTGTTGTACGATATTTCTTATTTGAATTTGAAGTGAGGATTTCCGGGCACGTTTACTTACTTTGTCGTCTTTCTTTCTACCCTTCCGCGAAGATGACTTGTTTGGGCATTTATTGAGTGTGATAAAGACTTGACTATTTAGGTACGGTTGTGATTCTTTCTCGGTTTACCCACAACGTAGCTATCACTTCGGTGTCTCACTCAGTTGAGAATGTCAAGAGGTTTTGTACATTGGGTACACCGTTTCTTCTTCACAAGGATTTATACAAGTTTAAGTAACAAATCTGGGGAATTTTACTTCATGATCAAGTTTGACATATCGGGTTTACTTCACCAAATAGTCACAGCAACAGTCGACAGAATGCGTGAATGATGTGTTTACCAAAGTGTTTATTGGATGGTTTATGATAGTGTTGATGTTGGGTAATGAACAGTTGACGAGCCGCTGCATGTTCCCCTAAAACAGATATTCACCGAAACCAAAATTGTCATAACACATTCAAGCTGCCGTTGTTTACGGTTTAGTCTTGATTTTGTAAAATCCCACGAAAGAAACTATTTCTCGGTTTAAATCATAGACTTGTAAAATCCCGTGACAATGAAAACATCCTGGTAAAAGTAAAGTGCATT
>OU343222.1:87378175-87834603 GCA_910596185.1 Chrysanthemum makinoi | reverse complement strand
TCCAGATCTATCTTACGGTTTATTCTTGGTTTTGTAAAATCCCGCGAAAGAAACTATTTCTCGGTTTAAACCATAGAGTTGTAAAATCCCGTAATGATGGAACCATCTTGGAGAAAGGAAATTGTATTTCGAGATCTCTTTTGATGCTGGTGCTACGGTTTCTTTTTCAAAGAAGAGATAAAAGGGTGTACTTCATAAATTGGATGTGTGTTTGGATTTTCGTCATGGCAGTGTGGTTATTATATGGTTTTACGGGGTTATGTTCTTTTAACCATGGTCGGGATGAACCCATTATCAAAGTTCATTTAAATGTCAAAGAAGGCTAGAGTTGAGCAGTTCAGAAGATGTGACAACGGAGTTCAGTATTATTTATTTGAGGTTGAAGTGAAATATCACGGGTGAGTGTACTTAGTATCTGAAGGTATCGGGGATGGTTGGATGAAGATTCTTCATGATCCTTGTTCGAGCTTACTATCATAAAACGAAGACTTGGAAATCTAGTTATTGTTGGGTGTCTTTTACCTTTTCTTTTACCACTTGGGGGAATTGGGCTTATACCACTACAAAATAACTATCACTTTAAGGAGTTACGTTGTAGTGCTCAGTGTCACATTCAATTGTGGATTTTCAAGAGGTGATGTACGTCTATTACTTGATGGTTGGTTGGTTGAAAAGTATAGAGTACTTAGAGATTCAAATGGGCATGAAGTCTCGTCACCGCTCTTTGTTACATTTGTACAAGTTTAAGTCACGAGTTCGGGTGAGTTTACTTGTGGTCAAATTCATCATATTGGGTTATCTCCATCACTGTCACTTCAAAGAGCCTCTTGAATGATAATGGTTGATTACATGTTTTGCCAAGAGACTGAAAGAGAGAGATTATGACGTCTGCTCACATCGATTCAGGCCTCGTACTCCAAAGAAAAGAAATGTGTACGTTTCAGTGCGCTTTATCTTCAAAAGAAGAGAAATCTTCTTATGACGTATGAACACAACAGTTCATGCCTCGTTCCTCAAAGAAAAGAAAGGTGTACGTGTCAATGCGCTTTATCTTCTGAAGAAGAGAAATCTTCTTATTTATGACCATTCTCTTCAACATGCTTCATACTTTTTCCATGTGCTTCAATTATCAAGTGAACAGGGCTACCACTGATTGTTTTCTCATTCCACTTGCTCGATTATAATGAAGATGGCGACATCATGTGCTTATTTTTGCGGGAGAGAAGTGTGAATAGAACATTTGGATGGATTTCACTTATTTAGTCAAGAATGGCATCTCCGTATGCAATTCTTGAGGGGGAGAAGAAGTGTGAATTTTTTGCATTGTTGATTGATATTTGAGAATATAAATGGTCATACGGCTCTAAACTCATGTAAGAACCGAGCTTCTTCTTATCGGGTCATCTTCACATGTAGTTTCTTCTAAGAGCTGTTGGTTGACATCTTCACACGGGATGATATGATTAAATGACAAAGTGCTTCTAGTTCTTTGGGTGATTTCTTTGATGAACATCTTTCTATTCTTGTTTGATTGGAAGGGATTTTAATTAAGGGGATTTGCTATTTACAAGTTAACGGGAATGCCTTTGGTGTAAAGAAGATGTTAACTATCTATTCCCCAACTGGACAATCTAGAAGAAGGTCGAGTCTACAATCGGTTCTACATTTTCTGCTATATGTTAGAAGACTAAAAGACGAGTTGCATGTGATTATCAAAAGACTTCTTCTTATTCTGGGCATTTACCAAACAGATTGTCAGTTTAAGGGAGAGCACTAATTGGGGGAGATTGAAATGCCAAATATAATCTCTAATTAGACTTGCTCACGTTATTATTCAACATGTTGATTCTCACAAAGACTTCAAGCGATCTTCTCAACAAATTTCTAGTATACGGGCTTATAATGATTTGATGACTCAAGTGTCTAAACCAAGGGGAAGGAGACACACATCTATACGCGAGTAATCTTGACGAGCTTAATACTTCTAAGTGATTGAAGATATCCCGGGAAGACTATCGTCATTACCGCAGAGAAACTCAAGATTTGACTCATGGCGTTCAGTTTTTTTATTCCAACTATGTGGGGGAAGAGATGGAAGAGTTAGTTTCGATGATAAAGAGGTACACAAGTGTGTGATGATGCTATCGCATTCATCGAGGAGAGATTGTGTACATTGGGGACACTCATTTGTCTCACTTGAGGGCTTAATCGCTGATTCGAGATATAATCACTTATTCCGAGTTGACATCCGCAGAGATTGTCACCCGCAGAGATAATCGATGATTCGGCCCGCTTCTTCAATGTTATCGGTTTTCTCTCTTTGGGCATTTGGTACTTCGGGTTCTTGAGCTTCATACACTTTCTTCGGGGAAGAGAAAAGTATACATCGGGGTTATTCTTTGGCTATTGGACTTAATCGCTACTTGATGGTATAAGTTTCTTTGTCTTCGGGTATGTGTATTCGGGTTCGTGAGCTCTAGTCTAAGAGACTGACTTCATCAATTCAACTACGTGGAGGAAGTGGTCTCTTGACACCTTTTGAATGGATTGCTTCGACGTCAAGAGAAAAGAAATTTGAGAAGATTATTTTATGTGTGGGATGATACGTGTCTTTGTTCTTCTTGATGATATAACCCCAAATGGAGATCCTCGATCATCATTCTTAAATGGAGCAGCAGGATTTATGATAATGGTGTGCTTCTCTGCACTGGCTAAGGCAAGCTTGAAATAAAGCTTCGAATCTGCTTCACTAAAGGATTTTCGGTTTGGGGAAGTCGCCAAAGTCTCACTTTCAGATGGTTCAATTTCTTTCTTTGATTCAAGAGCCCTGGAAGCTTTGGTGGTGAATGTTTAAGAGTTGATGAGTTTTATCTTCTACGACGTCTTTGCTCGATATCCTTATCTCGATACTCGTATCATCATCTTCTTTTACTATATCATCTTATCTATCCTTGTAAATATTTGTTCGAAAAACAAAATACAAAAATATAAAACCAACAAAAAGAAAATAGAAAAATATAAAACCTTCAAAAACCCATAAAAATCAGAAAATTGAAAAAGACCAAAAATATGTTTTCAAAGACATGTCTTCGGTATCGATAACATCTACGGTCTTAGAAATGTCATTCAATAATGGCACGGGACTTTAGATGAAGTTCGAGTAGGAGGTGTAAATATTCTTTTCTATACATGTCACAAACTATGGCTTACGCTATTTCGATTGTAACCCGGCTTCAAATAATGGCTTACGCTTATTTGATCAGTAACCGCGCTTCAAACTATGGCTTGCGCTATTTCGATCAGTAACCCGCTTAAACCATGGCTTGCTATTATTTCCGATAGCAACCCGTTCTTAAAGAAAGGAAAGTGTTGCACTAAACAAATTTTCAAAATATTTCGTGCACTTATCCTAAAATCAAAATGAGGAAAGTATGTCAAGGATCTGCTGTTCCTACACAAATGTTTTTCTGTCTAAAATTCTTCCGAAAAATATTTGTTGTATTTCAAAATGGTGGTAAATGAGTTGCTTGAAAAATCAATCGAATCGAGTTTTCGATTAATTTGCAAAAACTCAATCGATGACTTCAACACTTTTAAAACTTTTCAAGAAAAAGAGTCATTGGTTGAGGGGAAGAATATTTTTCATATTTACATCATCTTATGGGCTTTCTTAATCATCCTACGTGCTTATCCGAAAAATATAATTGCCTATGTTGAAGGACTAGGTTTCTAGGATGTGATTGTTAGGTTTAGATGATTATAGATTGATGAACATTATTCCCATGCCTTATATGAACTGATTGATATGTTGAAATTGACTTTTATTAGTCGATTGTTGTTTGGGTGATGTCGACCACCATATATCTGTATGTGTGTTCACTAACGTATGCATGTATCTTGGTATAAGAATGTTCCCGATCCGGATCCCACATAATATGATGTTTGGATGCCGAAAGGAAAGGGTAACTAGATCTTGGGTTGACAAATGAAGAAACGGAGCTTAATTGGACTTCTGTGGAGAGTTGGCATATATGCAACGTAAGAGGTCTCACTGCATCAACAGATGGTTTTCTTCTAAGTGATTGAAGAAACGGAGCTTAATTTGACCTCCGTTGGCATTCAAAATGCAACGTAAGAAGAAGTCTCACTGCATCAGCAGACGGTTTTTCTTCCAAGCCCTAAAGCAACAACATAAGCTTCTCAACCATCTAACGTATCTTGTGCAGGAAAAAGTAGTGGATGATACCATTTTTCTTAAAAAAAACTTGATAAAATTGTTTGAAAATGGAAAATATTGTTTTGAAAATATATTGGACTAATTTTTGAAAATCATCGGACTTCATATTATCAAAACCTAAGTCACTCAATTATTGACTTCTGTCATGGATTGAGGGGAGAGTGATTTAAAATAAAATATTTTCAAACGATATTTCTTCACAAAAGTTCCGCTTTGTACGTTAATAAGTGGTGATCTAAATATTTAATGTTATGTCATGGTATGATTTTTCTTTTGAATCAAGGTCTTTCAAAATGAAATTTTTTCTGTTCTTGTTTGATTGTGAAATTGTTTTGTTTTACTTAAAAGATCTCTTAAAAAACTATCATACCTGACACTAACAATCTTTAATGTCTTAAAATGGTCCTTATCTGTCATTTTTCTATATTAAATCTTGCCACGTCTTTTCCAAATTCTTCTAAATGATTTGAATCAATTGGGACCACAAATCTCAAATGGTTTGAAATTTTTGATCGGGGAAGAGATCGTGATTTAAATCTCAAATCTGTTTAAATGGAATTGGTTTTAGTCCTTCAAAGGCACTCCTGCCTCCATGTGCAAAACATTTTCAAATACACAATGCACATGTTGAGGAGGAGGATTTATCCAAAAACCAGATGAGTATTTAAACAAGGCAACATTTTCTCCCATGTTTTCTAAACCTAATTAAATCACTTGGGATCCAAAATCTCAAAGGGTTTGATATTTTTGATCGGGGAGAATTTGTGATTTAATAATGAAATTTGATAAAAGGTGATCGTTTTGATTTAATTGTGCGGTCTGCTCTCTCATATGTGCTAAACGCTTTCTAATCTCGAAGCACATATTGAGGGGGAGCAAAACTATCGAGGTACAAAAAGTTTTTTTAAAGAGACTTATAAAGTACCTTGATTGAGTATTCAAATGGTTTTCTTAATGGCTTTTGTGATCGTGGATGTGCTTCAAAAGAACTCTTGCCTCTATGTGATAAAATGATTTTAAATATCCTATGCACATATTGAGGGGGAGAATTTTACCAAAGAAATTCAAATGGCTTTTTCTAAGGAAATTGTGATCAAGAAATTATTTCAAAGAACTCTTGCCTCCATGTGCCAAACAATTTTAAATCATATGCACATGTTGAGGGGGAGCATTTCTAAAATGATCAAAACTATTAAGGTACAAAATGCTTTGATCTCGTATCACAAGTACCTTGATTGTTTTTCCAAATGATTTTTCGATTGGTTTCAAGGAAGAATGAACTGTACCAAAAGACCGACCATTTTACTTTATGTATGGAGTTATAAGGATGGTGAGGTTAGGTATTAGTTCCCACGATCCGCCAGAACCGGAGGGATCTACCAGGGACAATCCACTAGATAGTGTAGAGTCCTTAGGTATATTGAAAAAAGGGAGAAAAGTGAGATATGGGAAGAGTGCGGACCGAGACAGAGCTAGTACTGGAATAAACCCAACAAGGTTCTAGTTATGAAGTCTCGGTAAGTACTGAAGGGGTTGAAGAAAGAAAAGAATTGAATGTAAAAAGGGTGAAAAGAAATATCCCTCCATCAATTCAACCTTAGGCGTAAACCGGTTCAATTCATATGCTACTAGTGGTTACTAAGGTAACACCGGTATTGAAGACAAGACGTCATGGACCCAGTGGACGCTGCACTAAACTTCCCAAGCCACTCAAGTTCCTCTTAAAAGGGCTTGTTTCATTCTCTCGGGGAACCAACATTATCTATCGACTTTCTCTTAGAGATTGTTGATATTGAAGAAGGAGACCCTCTCCCTAGTCTCCGTCATAGGAACCAAATGTGCACTATTGAGTCTAGAGCCAAGAGATCATCCACAATATCTCGTTAGGACACTAAATTCTTGAAGACTTTCTTTTTCACACAATGTAGAAAGTAAGTATATATTAAGAGTCCTACGCATTATCCTTGTGGTATTGCCATAACATCCGAGTGATATGTAAAAATATTCACAATGAAGATGGAAATCCTTCTAGAGCCAACATCAAACAAGCTCTTGGTGGGTGACATGTGAAATCTTGCAAAAGATCAAGCTTGTGACAACTGGATAGAAACAATGGGGCGATTCATTCTTGAATCAACCTTGGTCCATGAATGGAATTGACGAGTACTTTTGGAAAAACCATTCGATGTGCAAATCTTCTTTTCTCTAGCACGTCGAATGTGTATTCATTTTCAAACACAAAAGTATCTCTGATTGAAAAATACTTTTAGAAAAACCGCTCGATGTGCGAATCTCTTCTTTTCGCTAGCACGTCGAATGTGTACTTATTCTCTAATACAAAAAGTATTTTGATTGAAAATTGATCTTTCTCATAAAACCTTCGTCGTATTGCAAAACTCTTTCTTCAAGCAATACGCTATTGTTTTCAAATCATTTTTCATCAATCCGTGAATCTCAATTTGCTGGTTCACTCACTCCGTGTTGTCTTCTTTGAGACTTTTCGGTTTGAGAACATTTGCGAAACACCGTCAAGGAGATTCTTAGGAATCCTACGATCACAAGCGACTTGTGCTTGATCAACGGGAACCGTGGGCCGTGTACCTCAAATCAACGAAAGTGATCAAAGATACTTTCGTGTGTTTTATTGTCGACCGTTGTTTGCGGTACATTTGGACGGTTGGTGATCGTAATTGAGGAGTCAATCCAAAGCGCATGCTCACAAGATCCACACTTAATTTGAAGAAATCATGACGGTGCATATCTACATAATCGCTCGATATTTCATACTATGCTTCGCCTGCCGCAAATATCATGAACCGAAGGCTTCCGCTACTCGATGGAAAGATGTCATGATTCAAAAGTGTGAGCATGTCGGTCCAAAAGTCACAACTTCACATGATGGCAACACAATAAAGGGTGATCCGAGATTTATCGTGGTGATGATCTCAATGAAAGCTCGAAGATCATCAAAGATGTGGATCAATTCAAAGGCCTCCACTTAAAGTACAATTCAATGCGGACTTTAAAGAATCGCTACAAAAGCACAAAGATGCAGATGTTGAAGAATTCAAGTCTACGAGCTCAAGAACTAAAGACAAAGATAGAATGCTAGGATGCAAAATGTATTTCATGGGGTGACCTCCCTTAGGGGGAGATTGTTAGGAATTAGAAAATTCCATGTTAAAGTGTCGGTCACCCCAATTATAAGTCTAGCATATGTTAGCTCGTAGACGTGTCGCTTGTTACGTTATTAAGTAGTTTATTTGTTAGTTTGTAGCGTAGTTTAGTTTAGAGCAACACGGTGGAGGAAGGACGGTCTTTACCCATGTATACCCGATCCACAGCCGATAGGAGGTCGTGTATTTGTAAGTATAAATACCCCTTCCATCCATGGAAGGGGTGGTGCTTCAATTCAATCTAACCTTTCATTTGTGTAAACCTCTAACAAGAACACCCTCTCTCTCTACTTTCTCTCTCTAAAATGGAAAACATGTATTTTGATCTCCCAAGACCACCCGAATCATCTAACACAATAAAATAACGATCCTACACGGGTGGTGCCTGATAAGTGTTAGCATGGTAGTTTGGTTCATTCTGAGGACGGTATTGATTACCTCCTTGATTTGAAGTACCGGCTATAGCATTTGCTTCAAACGGACTACCATCGGTGGCAGTACAGTTGTAATATGCATGAGGACCACCACAGGTAACACAAACTTCAACTTTCTTCACTTCACCATGTGATGGTGTTTGAGTGAAAGTGACTTTCTTCTGGTTAGCAAGAACCAAAGCCTGCACAATATCTGTGAGTTTATCAATCTTAGCATCGGTGCTAGATGTACTCACAGGAAATGAAGTAGAAGGTCCAAAGATTAGACCTGAGTTTGATATGTCTTTGTGCGGAAAGAACGGACCTGGGACTTGTTTTCAATGATTTGTAAGGCTTCTTTTGTGGTTTTGCTAAGGAAATTACCTCCCGCAGAGGCATTCAGAGAGTCTTGGTCAGCTTGTCTCAGACCATTATAGAAAGTATCCATTTGCATTAACTCGGTAAAACCATGATGTGGACACTTGCTGAGCAATTCTTTGTAACGATCCCATGCCTCCCCGAATGATTCATCAAATCTCTGAGAAAATTTCATTATCTCATTCTTAAGACTGGTAGTTCGGGATGGAGGATAGAATTCGTTAACAAACTTGGTAACTAGATCCTCCCATGTCTCAATAGAACGAGGGGGTTGTTTCTCAAGCCAATTCCTGGCTTGTCCCTCTAGAGAGAATGGGAACAGAAAAAGCTTGATAGCTTCATGTGGGACATTCTTGTACTTGATGGTAGATGCTATCTTGTTAAACCATCGAATGTGTGCATGAGGATCATCCCGCTCAAAACCATATAATTGGCTTTGGGTTACTAGATTAAGCAACCCGGTTTTGAGCTCGAAGGTATCAGCCACAATGGCTAGGACAACAATGGCATCTCCGTAACCCTCGATGGGTGCTTGGAGAAGCTCATTCATGGGTTTGTCTTCTGCCATTTCGACAGGTGGTGGTTGTGGTAGACGTTCCTCACCACGGTGAAGGAGTGAACGCCCTCTACGTCTACGAGGAATCTTTCCAAGTTCTGAAAATGGACTTGTAGAACTGGAAGAACGAGTGCGCATGCACTAAGTATAAAAATCAATTTTTCAAAACAAATGAGGCAAAACAACAAGTGAACTTAATCAATAATCACAACTGAAATGGCTTCTTTGAAAAAGGTACACCAAATCACAAGTGACACAAAGGCAAGTTTTAAATCTGATGTTCGGGAACTTATTATGGTCACACCCCCAGTTAGTAGGTGTACTGCCTTGATTTGTGGTGGTTGATTTTTATGTATATATTAAGTACCACTGAAAAGACGTAGGTATGATTTGTGCAAATGGTTTAAAAACTTTTGGAAAATATTTTTGGTATCGTCTCGTTCAACTGATCGTATTTCTTTAAGAATCACCTTAAAAGAAACACAAGCTAGAAAACGTTACGATTGTTTTGTTATTTTATATTGTTTTTGGTGTTTTTAACACTTTAGGAAAAGTGTTAATGAACTTTTTGATTTATATTAACTTTACAGAAAACTTTTTACAAACTGTGGTATATGTGCAAGTACGGGTCTGAAAAATGCTAAAAACACGCTTACAGCCTCCCCGGCAGCGGCGCCAAAATTTGATCTGTGCTAAACCGTCAAGTCTAATCACACAAGCTAGCCACTTGTGAATGGCTAACCGTAATAGACTTAAAACTGCTTAAAACACAAATACAATTTAAGATCAAAGGAATATAGGGAATTCCTGGGTCGTTAAGTCCCACGGAGGATGAATTGGTGTATAAACACTTGATCAGATGATAGAATGATCACTAAGGATAGTGATCAGTAAGGATATTGATGGATAATTACCTAAAGAAAAGATTGACAAATTACAGCGACTTAAATGCGATTTAAGAAAATTAAAAAGTTAAAATATATTAAATAAACGCTATCACTATTTTTACAATGATGTTTTTGTGATTTTATAAAATAAAATAACTTAAATAAACTATTTTAACTAAAACGTAAACTAAAATTACCTAAAAACGTGACTTAAAATGAAAACGTACGTTATGTCTAAAAATTACGCGAGTGCGCAAGCAAAAACGTAAAATTTGTGAAATAAAAGTCCTACAAGTGTAAAAACAATTTTATTACGTACTATATAACAAAAGAAAATTTTAGAAAAAAGATTTATATTTTTTAGACTTTTATATTTTTTATTATGAATTAATTAAAATTTTACACAAGTTAAATGTTTAAAAATACTAAAACTAATGAGAAAAATCTGAAACTTTTTTATAAAATACTTAATACTAATACAATTATATAAAAAATACAAAAACTGAAAAAGCTACACTAAATAAGCTGGAAATAAGTGAATAAGCTCGTATAAGCTTATTTGGAAACAAAAGGGTTATGTATTTGATTTTGCAAAGTATAACCAAGAAAGACCCAAGGGCGCTTGGTATCCAGGTACACTCTTATCACTCTCCAAAGGGGGAGGTCTCAGGTTCGAGCCTGCCTACCCCCTTTTTGCTAAACATTTTATTTTTGGAATTTTTCTTTACAAACTTATTAAGCAAAGAATGATAAGCAATTTTTAAAACTAAAACTTTTTATAAAAATGACAAATAAGCTCTGATTTGGCTTAAGATTTCTTAACAGTTGCTTAATTTGGAAATAAGTACAAAGTTTAAACCAATTGGCTTATAAGCTAGTAAATAAGCACTAGGGAAATGGAAATAAGCTAACAAGCTGTTTAACAAGCTAATACAACATTTGAAAAAGCTCAGTTAAATAGGAATAAGCACAGGATAAGCCATAAATAAGCACTACTTAACTGTTTACACAGGGTATTCTTTAATTTACTTGGCACCTTTAAGCTACTGATTAAGCACTGAATTAAGCTAGAAATTAAAAATAAGCACTTGGCTTAACAAGCTGGGTTGGTTGACTATCTAAAGAAACAAAGCTTATGCACTGGGGACCACTGGAGAGCTTATGACAAGCTTAAGAAGAAGCTTATAGTTCACTGAATGCATGGTTAAACAGAAAATGGGACAAACAAAAGGCTTATTGCAGCCCTATAGAATAAGCTACAAAATGGAAAATTTAGCTTGGTACCTCAATTTGGCTAGGTTAGCTACCAAAAAAAACTAAAATTCACCAGGTATAGTTCACTAGTAAGCTTTTTACAAGCTTATGAAAATGGCATGCAACTCGCGTACAGGGACATTTTCGACAAGGGGTCCAAAAGAAGCTACAAAATAAGCTATCTATGAGCTAACTAGAAAATATGAAATACACTAAGGTACAGATAAGCAACTATATTTTAATATCTTATAAGCTCAAGTATAGAATACTAATATTAAGCCCTATGTAAATTAATCTATTTAATTCAAAAACTGCAACTAAGAGATTTTTGACTTTTTAAGATGAACTACAAGGTTGACTTTAATGAACTTTGAATTGAATCTATTAACTGATTAAGTAGTATTAAGCTAAAATGAGATGGAATTAGGCTAAAGTAACAAGCTATGAACTACTGTGATGGGTTTTACACTTTAAAATCCAACAGTGAGCTTATGAGGTGAGATTAAAAGAGTATTTTGACTTTTCACCAAATAAGGTCTGGATTTTATTGTTGAACTGAGTTCTTAGAACCTAATGTGACAGATAATAACAACAAGCAACCACACTAATACCCTTTAACACAAGAACTGAGCAAATCCAAACAGTCTTGTATGAGACTATTTTGGTGATTTTCAAAGAGTTTTACAGATTCAGATCACGCAAATCATTATAGACTTAAGATTATCACTAAACAAGACTAAATAATCATAAAACAACAGCAATAGCAACATAAGACAGTGACATACCAAGATTGAGTAAAATGCTTACAAATTGGTTTCCAATGTAAAACTGAGAACCATGGTCTGAAACAACTTCCTATAGCTTCCCAAGAAGCACTAAACCAAGGGCAATCCAAAATCAACCCTGCTCCAATGTCTTGATCATCTTCTTCATTGATTTTTGATTTTTATCTAATTTATGTGAATTTTTGGTATTTTTGGTTTTTGATTCTAAACTGAGTTTTAGAGTATCTAAAAGCTTCAATAAGCTTTCTGAGGAGCTTATGTGTGCTTATGAGTCCTTATTATCCACTACAAACAACATTCAAACAATTTAAGATTTTGAACTTTTGAAAATGCATAAACTGAAATCATGAACATAAACTGGAATTACTTATTGATAAAGGTTTATAATACACTGAAAACACTTAATTCAACACTAGAAAGATTAAACATACACTGGAATTTAAAGTTTTAACTAATTCGACATAAACTAATTGAAATTACTCTAGATAGATTGATACAATGCTTCTCTCTTGCTTTATAATCACTCTGAAACTTCAGTCAACAACTCTGAATCTTTCCCACCTCAATCCAACCATTGGATTGGTCAAATTCATCTTAATCGTCCACATGGTTATTTTGGCGCCTAAAGTCTATTTGACTGAAACGGGTAGTTTGAATCTAATTAAAGAATCTTGGGGTGTTGTGGAGGTGTAGGGGACACAAAAGAAGCAATTTGGTGGGTTCAGAGGTCAAGTAGGGCAAAAACAGAGTTTTGTAAGTATAGATGGAGTGTTGAATGGTGGAGAAGCATTAACTGCTTGTGGGCTGTGATGATAGGAGGGGGGTGAGCTGGAAAGTTGAATGAGGTGGAAAGGGTGAGGTGGTAGTGAGAAAACAGCGGTTTTGGTTTACAGGGGTGTAGGAGACGATGCTACAGTGTAGCTGGTATTTAGGCGGGTTTTATTTTAAAACTGGTATTGGGTTTGGGCTTGGGTAGGTTGGGCCTGGCTGGGTTTAGTGGATTGGATTTGGTTTTAACTAATAATAGGGTTCGTTTGGTTATTTGTGTAATAAAGCCCAAGGACCAAATGTGTAATACCACCAAACATGAAGGGTTGAAACTGTAGCTTTTCCAAGGCTAGCATAAGGACCATTCCTGCCATATAAGAATAGAACAAGGACCATTATGCATAAAATGTCATTCTTTATAAATTCAAGGACTAATTATGACATTTTTCAAACTCCAGGGACCAAACTTGTAATTTCTCTATAAACTTATCATAAAGGACCAATTTTGTCATTTATTAATAATACAATGGTGTTGTTTGAATAATTTCTATTTTTGAACACCCAGGGACTATTTTTGACATTTTTGTAAAGTTGAGGGACTAAAGTTGTCAATTGTGATTTTTGAACTTTAAAGGGTTTGTTTTGACAACTTTTGAATCTCAAGGACCTTAAATGACATTTTACAAGCTTTTGAATTACCAGGGACTAATTTTGACAACTTTTGTAACTTGGGGGACTAAAATTGCCAATTATGCAAACTTTGCTCATTTTTCATCTGATTTTGAACATTTTGCATCTGAAACATAAAAAATGCAATTTTGGAATATATTCAGTATTTTGATGCATTTCTGAGCATTTTTAAACGTTTTGCAATTCAGATTGACCCAAAAATGATGAGTATTTACACACTCATAAATAACACCCATAAGGTGGAGTAAAAGGGTTAAACTTGTGCACTAAATGCTTAGACATTCACAAGCCCTTTTACTCCTCCAAATACAACTAAGTCCCTGAGGTTAGCTCATTTGGTTAGCATAGTTGTACTTAAGCTTAGCTTAAGTTTAGTAAGGAGTACACCATACATTGTCATTCAATCCCAAGTGTTGTTCCGCAAGCACTTGGGTAATATATTCTTTGATTAAATTTTTACTAAGAATATAAACGTTGAAAAACTCTTGTCTATTTTACTTGACGTTTTTAACTTATTAAACTGTTTTTCAAACAACATTGCTAAGCCATGAAGCTTGGATAGATTAACTTGTAGTTAATTCTAATCAAGTTAAAGGGAACAACACTAATCTTATTTGATGTTCCTATTGATCAATAAGATTTCCACCAGCCTACAACTCTTGTTCAACCCTTTCTTCTTCTTCTAACAAATTGATTATTTCTTCTTCGTCTAGCATACCACTACCACCTACACCACTGCCATTTCCAAAACATGTATCCTGTGGAAAACCTTAACTAAGCTTCTCATTGTAATGTTATGATAATAGAGTGATGGTTTGGGAGAAAACACTTACAGTAATATCCTTTCCATAACCCCCTCCCCCCTTTATAAGGACTTTCTGATGTATTGAACTAGATCTTGTACTTGAAAGATCTTTCAGAGTTAGTGTAAGATCGCCAAGCGCATTCAGCGTACAAGACTTGATTATTGCAACAACTTGATCAAGTTTCCCATTCTTGACAAAGTTCTTGATATCTCCTAAATACCCACTTACAGTCCTCCGCATTAGCATTCACAAACTCAACCGCGTTAACCCAAGGCACGTGTAAAATCCTCATCTTCGCCCACATCTTCAAGAATTTTCCTAATATACTCATGTGTCGACATGACACAATCCTCCCCACCTTCCCGGGTATCGGCTATTTTACGGAGCTTTGCCGATTGAACAATACCCGCAGGACCTGGTATTATCCTAACATGTTTTTCAGGGTGTATTTGGTTGTTGTTGCAGGGACGGAGGACCGGGGTTGGTCGTAGATTGGAGTCGTCTATATCAAGGGATTGTTCTCATTGATCATTTGGGGTTGAATTCATTTTCTTGCTTAGTTTGGTGTTGGTGAAGAGCCTCCGTGGTGGTGGGGTTTTAATAGTGAAGAAGCTTTGGTGGTGGTGGGAGATTGTGGAAAACTAGAAGGGGGGTTGAAGAGTTTTACCAATTAAAACTTCGTTTTAAAATATTTAGATCGACTTATGTCAATCTATTTACTTGTTTATGTTGGACGTTGATAGATAGATATATAAACGTGTAATGAAAGATAAAGAGTAAGAAGCACATAACCACGACACGAGTATTTATAGTGGTTCGGCTACAAGGACACCTTCCTTGCCCTACTCCACTCCCTGAGTCACCTACTCGAGAGTTTGTAAACACTACACGACACCAATCTCCTTATGGCGGAGAAGCCTTCACAACGTCGCCTACTCTTTTTCCGGTACTAGGCTAACCACCAGGTTCTTTCACTCCAAGGTGAACCACACCTACCACAACGTCGCCTACCCTTTATTAGGTACTAGGCTAAGCACCTAGTTCCATTACTATGGAGGAACTACTACCCATCACAACACAACACCTAATCTCAAAGAGATCCACTCCTTGTTACAACACCATCAAGGATATCACCATCCTTGGAAATAAACAAATACTCATATGTATAACGATGCCCCTCATCGATTATATGACCTAGACATTATTCCCTAATGCCACTTGATTTGATTCTTAGGCATCCATCACTAATGCCTTTGACACAACGCTTGGCACCTTTCACTAATGCCTTCGTCTTGACACCTTTAGCATTCTTCACTAATGCTTTTGACACGAACGTTTAACACCTTTCACTAATGCTTTCGTCTTGACTCATTCGGAATCCTTCACTAATGCCTTCAATATAACATCTAAGGAGGAAGAAAGAACTATCAACAAGAGAACCTCAGTTGTCTTGATGATGACGAAGTATGGCAACTCATGGACTTGAGCTTGCTCGACTTCAAGAAGTGGTGATCTCGCCTTTAAGAGGAACCTAGAGAATCACACAAAAATAAAAGACAAACTACATAGAAAGATCCCTTAGGATCAGTGGTTAGAGAGGTACAATACTTGGAGAAAGTATGTGTGAAAGTGGTGAACCAAAAGGAAGAAATGGCTCACTATTTATAGAGGAGAAAGTTCACTGTTCCCCGGATCCTACGGATCCCTCCTACAAGGGATCCGGCTAGCGTAAAGCTAGGGATCCGTGGGACGCTCCTCTTTGCCCATGGGTATTTTTGGTTATGGGTCATGGGTCATGGGTCATGGGTTGATCCATGGGTTTCTTTCTAGATACAATGTATCTCTAGAATACAATGAACCTAGTTAAGTGGTTTGGACAAAAACATGGGTTATGGGTCAATACCATTTGTTAGTTTTTATCCATTTTAGTATATACTTGTTTTTACCCATTTTAATATATACTTAGTTAAGTATATGTTAGCCTAATATGTAAACACTAGTTGTTGTACATATGTATCTCTAAATCATAAAATCACTTATACTTGTTTTAGTGTTTTATGTGTAAACGTAAGTGTGTTAGAAAACTATTGGCTCAAACAGTTTACGTATTTTATTTGTTTCGTTAAATTGATTTTACGTTTGTTATCGACAAAACATTAGAAGATCGTAAAATATAAATAAACGTTTTTACGGATTATTTGTATTAACAATCTTCCCTTTTTTGTTGATGAAAAACATAAAATTATTTTAAGGAAAAACAAAAATTCGTAAAAGTTTGAATTGGAGTTTTTACTCTCTTCTCCCCCTTTTTGTCGAAACAAAAAGAGCGTCGAAAAGAAACTAACACAAAGTTTTAAGAAAAACATGTAAAAAGAAAAGATGTAAAGTGAGTAAGTGACGGGAATGGTTCTCATCTTAACTCCCCCTTGACAAGTCCATATCTTTGTGAGGGCGTCAATCACTTAAGAATAAGTGAGCTAATGTATTGCAATTGGTTCGTCCTTGTGATGAAAAATGCTCCCCCTTGAAGATTTCAACTTTGCAATGGGGTGTCATGAAGAGTAATCCAAATAAGGATCAAGTTGCAAATGGATTTGCAATGTATGGTTTGACACTGATGACGTACCCTCCGATCATGTCGAAGGACCCCCCTTCGGCCTCAGTCGAATTTGCATTACGAAGACCCAAGTCTTTCTTCATAAGTCATTGGTGGCGTAAAACCATTCATTATTGACATGGTTACCAGTTGGGAATCCGCCAGCCGAAGGCCTATGCCCTTCGGTGTCTTCTCTTGAAGATGCCAAGACAAAGAAGAACCTTGACTTGGTCTTCCCCCACGTTCCCACTATTTCCTTAGCTTCCCCGCCAAGTCCGAGATAGTAGGGATGAAGCCCTAGCGGTTACCACAAATCAGGGGACGCCCCCATGATCTCCTAAACGTGTGCTAACACTCTCCAAGCTATTTTCATCACCTATAAATACGTTGGACGAGTCATTTCAATGGTATGTTCACTCAACACAGTATTTCACATACATCATATTATTTACAACTCATATCACATACTTACTCTCACGCCGGAGGTGGTTCGCAGGGCGCAACCTCTGCGCAATCACTTAACGAAGTGTCTACTATTTCTTATTGCAGATTGGCTACAAGTTTGGCGCAAGCATATCACCCTTCATACCCTTCGATCACCATCGAAGGCCTGGTCGTACAAATTATTGTACAATCAGTGGTGCCATCCGTGGGACCCGCTACTATTGGTCTCGTTATTTCAAACTTACACCCAGTCAATCACTCTCACTAGTTTTACGGCATGAATCAAGGAAGAGAAGATACACCCCCTCCGGGTTTCTCGACCTTGACACCAATCCCAGTCAATGATCCTAACAACCTTCCCAATATAACCGCATCCACTTTTACCACACGATCTCACCCTGAAATAACTCCCAACAACCATGCTTCAACCTCGGCTAACCCTGAACCGGTAATTAGTCCAAATTTGTCGGCTAACATCGAAGCATTAGAATCTTTACTAAGGGCTCGAAGGAGGCAAGCTCGGAATGTGGAGATGCGTAAGGAGTTAGAATACTCAAGCGATGAATATGACGAAGAGTTGGAGATGGAGACTAGGCCCTTGGCTCCTGGGGCTTCACGCCAAGTGCTAAGGATAGGGTCTCCGAGCAGTCGAAGGCCTAGTGGAAGGTCGGTTGGTTTTGAAGACGTTCCGGAGAGGGCTTCGACTAGACGGGAAGGCACGATAGAAGGCTCCAATGGAAGGAGTCACCGAAGGGATGCTACGGAGGTTAATTTGCCACCACTTTTGGCGGCTCATCTGGGAAGAACTGAGGCAGGGGTTCCGTTGCAGCCTTCTCACGCATCCGGCGTGGAAGGCAATCCATATCAAATGAATGGGGGAGGAAATCTTCCTCCTCATGGTATGTACCCTCCTTTTCAGGCTCAATCTTACCCTAAAGGGGTTTATCCCCCACCTAATGGGCAGGCTAGCAACCCCAGTTTTACTCAACCATACGGAAGTATGCCCTACGGGCAACCTATGGTATATCCTTCGTACCCTGTTGGAAGTCACCCACCTTATATACCTACTGATTACCCTCAATATGTTAACCAAAACCCTGTTGGAATACCTCCAAATCATAACCCGTACAATGCTGCCCCTACCTACATGCCACCTTATAACTGCCTTTATTCAGAGCCCATGGGCTCTACAACACCCTTCGTAAGATGGATAGAAGACTACCCTTTGCCTGATGGGTTGAAAATGCCCGCACATATTGGTACCTACGAAGGGAAAGGGGATCCGGATAACTTTTTACACTTGTTCGAAGGGGCTATTAGAATGCAGAAGTGGGTTATGCCCGTTGCTTGTCACATGTTTACATACACCCTACGAGACTCTGCTCGTATATTGTGGAACGGGAAAAACCAGTAGCATTGTGAATTTGCATGATCTCAAGGCCAAGTTCCGATCACATTTCAGCCAACAGAAAAAGTTTACAAGAACGCACCTAACAGTGCACAACATCAAGCAGAAGGAAAATGAGAGCACCAGAGCTTTCATCACCAGATACACCGATGACACGTTACAGATAATGGGCTTGCACGAGGACCAGCATCTCGTGTTTCGTGCATGGCCTACGAAAATGTAAGTTTGGTTGAATTCCTCTCCACTGATCTTCTTGCAACCTATAAGGGTTTGGTGGAGAAGGCTTACACCTGGATCGAAGCAAAAGAAGTGTCTACCAACGGAGCTCCGGTCGAAAATAAAGAAAGTCACAATAAAGCCCCGAAGCATCCTTCGTGGGAAGGGTCAAGGAACAAACACAAAAACAGGGACAGGTTTACACCGTACCACAAAAACATCAACCATGGGCTCTTGGCTAATCTGTCCAAATCTCCAAGGGAGATACTTGCTACAGAAAAGGCTGCGAAGACCTTTGATCCTCCTCCTCGCTTGGCAAACAGAGGAAGGCCCAGAGATACTTCCAAATTCTGCTACTTCCATGACGATTACGGACACGACACCAACAACTGCAGAGAGATCAAGAAACAGATAGAAGAGGCCGTGAAGTCCGGCCAATTGGGACATTTGGTGAAGGGTATAAAGAAAGGTGAAGACAAGGTCTCCGACACACAGTTGGGAAAAGATACCACACCTGTAGAAGCACCCATCCTCATGGTGTACAAGGATGACTCTGGTTTGAAAAGGAAAGAAACGGAGGAAGCCTTGTGTGGAGTAGGAGATGTCACTTTTCCTTCAATCATAGGGAAAGTTCTTTCAAATGACCCCGTGGTCATCAAAGTCTTGATCTCCAACAGAGAAGTAAACAGGGCCTACCTCGACTGCGGTAGCTCCTGCGAAGTTATCTACGAACGCTGTTTTCTAAAACTCAAACCTTCGATAAGGTCAAAGAGAGTAGATTCGAAGGTAACTGATGTGCTTCGTCGTGGTTTTAAATTTGTAAACATGAATTACCGGTTAACTAGGAACACATTCGGGCAAGTATACCCTAGTCAAGTTGTAGTATAGGTTTTGGTAAATCAAGGTCGTCCCAAGAGACTTGGTTGCACTACAAGTGTCGTTTGTTTGTTTAAGCAAGTAACAAGTTGATGGTTATGATTGTCACATATCAAACCAACAAGAAAAGCAATATAAGAACAAGCACGTATCAAGGTCGTGGTTATGATTGTCACGGATCAAACCACTAAGAAAAAGCACACAAAGAACATACATGTTTAGACAAATGATCACAAGGATATTAGGATGTTTAGTTTGGAAAACATATTATCAAAGATAGAACCTATAATAATAGTTTAGTGTTTTATAAATCAAATGTGCATAAGCCTCAATCAAGTGGTCATGTCATGAGCCTTATACCAACAACAACAAAGAATCCCTTTCGGCCTTAGACTTTGATGTTATTAATTTTTGAAGTTCCATTTACTTGAAAGATAATGAGAACACATATTCAAAAGATTCCTTTCGGCCTTAATCCAAATTAAACCTTTACTTGTTATGTTTATTAATTCTCTTGCACAATCGTCACAAAGTACAAGACCAAAATCATTTGTCGATTAATGAATTAGAACTAACCATTGTTAAGAATATTTCGACATTAGACTCAACAATGATCAACCAAACCAATAAACAAGAACAAGTTCCAATTCAACCAAATATGATGTTATCAACATATTCCAAACAAACACTACAATTATCCAAACATCCTTTTATCACAAGTTCTCATATGAAATAAACAAGTATCAAGACAACATTCACAAGAGTCACATAATCAACACAATCAAAGAACCAACATGAATCATAACATTCAACATCATAAAAGTAACAAGAGTTTACGCAAAGTAAGATTACATTAGGCAAGGGTGAAGGATTATAGCACTCCTTCAAGCCTCCAATCAACTAAAACTTCTAACCAAGCATACTTCCGGAAATGGTAGAGGTTTGTGGTCTTTTGGGAGAGATAGGTTTGGTGTATAGTTGGTGGAAATTCGTCCTTAAGGTTGGAGGCTTGAATTTCACACCTTTGGGGAAGGTAAGTTGAGAGAGGGATGTTGTAATAGGTGGAAATTCGTCCTTAAGGGTGGAGGATCGAATTTCACACCTAGAGATGGAATGGTGGGTGAAAGGGATGAGAAGGATGGAGAAGGGATGAGAAAATGAGGTTGCGAAGGCCTCTATTTATACTAGAACCAAGGCTAGGGGCTATAAATGCATTTCTTGGTGGCCAAGGAGATTGGAAGGGACTAGAATACATGTAGGAAGGGACTAGAATCATTTGGAACATGATTGGGACTTGATAGGACTCTTATTGATGAAGAAATGGTAGAAACAGGACCTCCAACCAAATTGGTTGGGCTCCAACCGTTTCGGTTGGTCTTCTTGACCATTCTCCAACCGGATCCGGTTGCGAGGCCCGACCGAACGGTTGGGGCAAGATGACAAAAAATCATAAACACCAAAGTTGTAGATCTTTCTCTTAGCTTTCCGTGGCCGTGAACCGGGGGTCAAACGGAGTCCGTATGCAAAAGTTATGGCCAAAATGGTGAAGGTGTGTCGGGAACAACGAGGCTTCCAATATGTCTTCGTTTAAGCTTCTTTTCTTCATTTCTTTCTCGTTTCCCTTCTTGAACTTTATTCTTGAGTCTTTGGACCACTAACTTGATGACTTTATCTTCTCAAATATACTCCACAAGTCTTGCTTTTGACGGGAATTCTTCGAACATGGAGAAATCTTCATATTTTACTTCTTTTTCCGTCTTTTTCTCCACTTTCCTGTACTTGGCTACAAATGAACTAGCAAACGCACTTTTGTACGATTTAGCATCAAAAGCATATGATTATAGCCAAATAACACACATAAAATCACAGATAACGCTACTAAAAACATGCACAATTTGAGCGTTATCAGTAACCTTAGTAGGGTTCTCAGGGGAACACTCATGGCCCTTGGGAGAAGTCCCTCTAGAGGTTACGATTGGAGAAGGAAGGCTAAAAAGAACAGAAATTCTGGTTTTCACGATCGTGAGGTCTGAATCTCCCTATAACCTATGGATAGGGAGAACGGCAATGCAGAAGATGGGCATCGTTGTCTTAACCATACATGCCGCGATCAAATTCCAAACACCCTTCGGCATTGGAACGGTTTTCTCCAGCTATAAAGTGAAGGGGCCTACGGAATTAGGCAAAAGGATTAAACAGGTTTCGGAAGAGCCTCCGAAGGATGTTCTCGTTGTACCGATGTCAAGAACGCATTGTGGTAAATGATCTCTACCCGATCGACGGTGGTAATCGAAAAGCAGCTCCCAACCTCCTTTAAAGCAGAATTGGAAAAGGTACTACGTGCTAATGCAGATGTCTTCGAATGGACCTACTCGACATGACGGGGTCCCCGAACTCTCATCATAGACGAAAAGCCCTTCGGCACTGAACACAAGCTCAATGAGTTCAAACATATTGAACCCATCAAACAAAAGCGGCGAAGCCTGGCTCCCGAAAGAAGCGCCGCCGCATGCAAAGAAGTGGACGAGCTTGTAACAGCAGGCATACTCAGAGAGGTGAAGTATCAAACTTGGGTGGCCAATCTGGTGATGGTCAAGAAGCATGATGGAGGATGGCGAATGTGCGTGGACTTCACAGATATTAACAAAGCCTGCCCGAAGGACTACTACCCTCTGCCAGAAATTGATTGGAAGGTGGAATCCTTGTCAGGGTTTCGGCTAAAGTGTTTCCTAGACGCTTATAAGGGTTACCATCAGATACAAATGGCGGAAGAGGACGAAGAGAAGACAGCCTTTTTTACAAGAAAAGGCGTTTATTGTTACAAAAAGATGCCTTTTGGTTTGAAAAATGCAGGTGCCGCCTACCAACGTTTAGTGGATAAAGCCTTCCACAAGCAGATAGGTAGGAATCTGGAGGCGTACGTAGATGATATGGTCATCAAGAGTAGATCGGAGGAGGACATGCTCTTCGACATCAAGGAAACCTTCGACCAGTTTCGCGCCATCAACATGAAGTTAAATCCCAAGAAGTGTTCCTTCGGCGTGGAAGAAGGACAATTTTTGGGGCATCTGTTCACCAAGCAAGGTATTAAGGCCAATCCTTCAAAAGTCAAGGCCATCACGGATCTACAGCCTCCTAAGTCCCTAAAGGAAGTGCAAAGTCTGAACGGAAAGCTAGAAGTACTCAGCAGGTTCTTATCGAAGGGTGCAGACAGATCTTTGCCGTTCTTCAAAACACTCAAAGGATGCACGGACAAAAAGACGTTCCAGTGGAGTATAGATGCAGAAGCAGCCTTTTAAAAGCTCAAGGATTTCATGGCTATTCTACCTACACTTACCGCCCCAATCAAAGGCGAAGTGTTGTTTATGTATATCGCAGCCTCCTTCGAAAGCATCAGCGCTATGTTATTGGTAGAAAGGGAGAGGAAGCAAATCCCCATCTACTTCGTTAGCATGGTTCTACAGGGATCTGAGCTAAACTATCCAGCTTTGGAGAAGCTAATTTTGGCCTTGGTCCATGCTGCGAGACGCCTTCGAAGGTACTTCCAAGCTCACCCCATAACCGTACTTACTGACAAACCAATTAAGCAGATACTTTCGAAGCCAGAGAAATCTGGAAGGATAGCTAAATGGGCTATTGAGCTAGGAGAACACGAAATTGAATACAAGGGCAGGAACTCGGTCAAAGGGCAAATATTGGCAGATTTCTTAGCAGAAACACCCTCCGAACCAAATCATGACACAAAAGTTGCTGAAAAGAAGCCTGACAAAGAGGTCGAAGGGTGGAAACTTTATACTGACAGAGCCTCCAGCTCCGACGGTTCTGGCGCAGGTCTCATGCTTGTTGATCCCAAAGGGAAGGAGTACACTTATGCACTCCGTTTTGAATTCGACGCTACGAACATTGAAGCGGAGTACGAAGCCTTACTAGCAGGCCTCCGATTGGCCAAAGACATGGAGGTGGAAGACTTGGCTATTTTCGTTGACTCGCAACCGGTGGCCAACCAGATAAAAGGCTCCTACGAGGCAAGACAACCTGTGATCAAGCAATACCTGGATAAGGCTAAGGAAATGCTCGAAGGGTTCGCATCCTACAACATAGAGCATGTTCGGAGAAATCAAAACAAGAAGGCGGATGCACTTAGAAAACTGGCATCAATGGCATTTGCTCATTTAACTAAGGAGGTTCTGGTCGAAGTGTTGGCAGATAGGTCCATCGTCTGAAAGGAGGTGTCTGACGTAATACAGGAGGAAGACTCAAATTGGATGACTCCAATTAGAAAATATCTAATACGTGGTATACTGCCGGAAGATCAGAATTTAGCTCGAAAGGTCCGCATCAAAGCACCGCAGATGAATCATGGGAAATTATCTATACAGAAGATCCTTTCTGTCCCCATGGCTTTGTTGTGTAGGATCTAGACAAGCTGCCAACATCATTCAAGAAGTGCATGAAGGATCCTGCGGACTTCATGCAGGGCCCCGCTCCGTTGTCTCCAAAATCATGAGGGTTGGATATTACTGGCCTTCGATGCACAGGGACGCTGTTGAAATCTTTCAGAAGTGTGAAGCCTGTCAAGTACATTCAAGGGTCCCAAGGCTACCAAAACAAGATATGACTTCCATGACGTCCGCATGGCCCTTCAGCCAATGGGGGATAGACATCGTAGGTCCGCTGCCAATTGCTCCCGGAGGAGTAAAATTCTTGGTTGTAGCCATCGACTACTTCACTAAATGGGTGGAAGCGAAGCCTTTGGCATCCATCACAGGCAGGCACATGGAAAAGTTTGTATGGGAGCATATTATCTGTCAATTCGGAGTACCTCATATCATCATTTCAGATAATGGGAAGCAGTTCGTCGAAGGGGTATTCCCAGTGTTTTGCAGAGGTCTGAATATCAAACAATCTTTCACTTCCGTTTACCATCCTCAAGGTAACGGACAAGTGGAGGTTACTAACAGAGACATCATACAAGGAATAGAACGGAGGCTGGGATACAGTCACCACGGTTGGGTAGATGAACTACCTCAAGTACTTTGGGCTCATAGAACGCATACGAAGTCAAGTCACGGAGAAACACCTTTTAGCTTGACATATGGCACGGAAGCTGTCATCCCTTCGGAAGTGAGCGTCGAAACAGAAAGGGTCATGAACTTCGAAGCAGCAGACAACGAAGAAAGACTCCGTAGTAACCTGGACCTACTTGAAGAACGAAGGGAAATAGCCTCAATTAGAGAAGCTATCCATAAGCAAAAAATTGAAAAGTACTATAACAGTCGAGTTCGGCCTTCGACCTTCAAACCAGGGGAATATGTCCTCCGACTCAACAGAGCAAGTAAGGCTGAGTACCAGGGTAAACTAGGACCTACATGGGAAGGGCCCTACGTTATTAAAGAAGCACATGGCAACAGAGCCTACAAGCTGGAAACTTTGGATGGAGACGCTATTGATAGAACCTGGAATGGAACTACCCTTCGTAAGTTCTACGTATGAAACTTACAATGTCCACGGACATTCTTTATTTTTGCTTTCAATCAATGTATTTGCATTCTTCTCACTTGGGGAAAGAAGCATTAATGGTAGGCGTCTAGTATTCATTTCTTAAAATGATGTAATCCTCCCTACCCACTTAATGATATAACACATTTCCCTCAAATCTCTTGTTTCGTTCAATATGATTCCTCCCGAACTACCTTCTTTTATTTTTCCGTCACACTTATCAACCGCTTGCGAACGGTCAACCGTAACAGATGATAAAAGGGCGACAGCCCGGGAGAGAATGCAAAGTTTACCAAGGATTAAAATATCCTTGGATCGTTTATGTCCTGGCGAGGCGTGACGTTCTGGTACAATGACTTGTGAATTGTTTGAAAATAATATTAGTATAGGAAAAACAGGAATCTGATTGACTAACACTAGGAATGTGAATAGTAATAGCTCTGTCACAGCTATGTTGTTAAAAACGTACAATCAGAAACCTAAAAATCTAAAAGATATATAAACGTACGTTTAACCTAAATTAAACGTAAACGTATAAAAACAAATCGAATATAACTATAGTAGGGATTTGCATGTCTTAGCGACTTAAATGCAAATTAAAGGAAATAAAAGATAAAATATATTAAATAAAGGCTATCACTATTTTTAAAATGATGAACGTTTAAAACCTAAAATGTACGTTTAAATAAAATTACGTAAACGTACAAAATAAAACGTGAGTTTTAAAGAAATAAAAGGCCTACAAATATGAAAATGAAAATTTTACAATCCTAATAATAAAAGAAAATTATTAGAAAAAGAAAATTATTTTTAAAACTATTTATTTAATTATTATTAATTAAAAACTATTTATTAAGTATTTAAAATGCACTAAAATATAAGAAAATACAAAATTAACCTAGAAAAATGAAATTTAAATTTAGAAAAATCTAAAATATGATAAAACTTATTTTAAAACTGAAAATATATTTTTAGACTTTTTATGTATTTATTATTAATTATTTACTATTATTAATTACTAAAAACTATCATAGATTTTAAAAATATTAAATGAATAAAGAAAAATCTGAAACTTTTTACAAAATTCTAAAATAAATAAAAGAAGCTAGGAAAAATATAAAAACTATATGTGCTTAATGAAAATAAGCTAATAAGCAAATAAGCTTCTAATGAAAAGCTATCCATTAGCTTAAAAATGATTCTTTTTGGTTTTTCTCTTTCTGGAACTAAAATATATACTGATATTATACATATTTAATGAAAACAAAACTTATATAATCTAAAAATAAGCCATACGTGGGCTTATTACCCACACAGTTGAGCTTTTGGGCTCAAGTGGAGTAATAAGCTTGGTATAAGCTTTGAAAAGCTATACAGTGTAAACTAAGAATAAAAATATGTATGTACATGTATAATGGACTAGAATATACAAGCTTGTACACTGGAATTGGCAAATAAGCTTGAAATAAGCAAATAAGCACTTCCAGTGCACTACATATCCAAACACCCCCTGCAGTCTTTTGTTTGGGCAATTTAAGCTTATTAAATAAGCTTCAAAACCAAATAAGAAGTTAAAGCTGCAAGATGTTCCGTAGACTTTTCAAAAAGCCCAAGCTCACCCAGTGGGGTCCACTAGTGAGCTTGTGGGAAGCCATTGAAAAGCTCCCATATGACTGAGTAAGATGGCTACCCAGGACACTTAGAAAAATGGGACAAACAAAAAGCTCATTGCAGTCCTGGTTAATAAGCTGCAACATGAAATTAAGGATTAGGATCATGAAGCTGGGTAGCTTGGCTTCTCAAAAAGCTAAACCACTCATCCCATGGATCTTTAATGAGCTTGTAAGAGCTTGAAGGAAATGGTGTAAATGGACTGCATAAGCAGTCCATTGTTGTGAATGAGCAAACATACAAGCTCTTAATTACATATCAAATAAGCTCTAATAAGCTCAACTCATATTGAGGCATTGAGATGGGTACCTTGGCTTTGTGAAAAGCCAAGGGTCACATACTCAAGCTCACTGAGGAGCTTATTAGAAGCTTTGATAACAAGCCCCACTCAATTGTTTGCTTCAGTTGAGTGGGCTAAATGGTACAAAAAGATGGTTTGTAAAAAGTGACTAATAAAGCAGTAAACTAGAAAATAAGCACAAACATAAATAAACAAGCTAATAGAGTATCATAAACAGAAATAAACTCAAGCTCAAGCTCAATATTCAACAAGCTGAAGGCTTGTGAATATTGACTTGGGATCTTGATACAGGGCAAAATAAGTACATAAAAAGCACTCAGAAAAGCACTTCAACATAGAAACTAAAATTCAATAAAAATTTGTAAGCAAGACAAGCAGCTAAACATTGAAACCCTAAAAGCATTAAAGCAGAAACTTAATAATAAAGACACACTAAAAATAAACATTTAATTCAAAAACAGGTTTTAGGTAATTTTGACTTTTATAGGTTATGATCAAAATTGACTTTTGTCAACTTTGATATGAATTTAATCACAAAACATGTTATAATAAACATTAGGAACATGAAATTAACAGATATAAACAACATTTAAACACATATTAAAGATTTGGACTTGTAAATTAAAACAGACAAGAAATTAAGACAGTTAAAAAGGAAAATTGACTAAACACTGAATAAAGCATGGTCATGATCACTGAACTGAGTTCATAGACAACTAATGATGCACAATCAAACAAGAACAACATCATTAACACCATGTACCACAGATTTAGACAGTAACCATTCAGTGAACAAAGATCTTGACTTGAAAATGATCATAATCGCCAAAGACATTATCATTGAACCTAAAGGGGTGTCAAACCCTTTAATAGCCCAAAGATCATGCAGTGACAGGAATGATCACCTCAAACATTTTCATTATTCTCAATCAAAGCAAATCCAAACAGTCCCTTATTCACCACTTGTCACATGATTCTTAAAGTTTTCATTGAATAAGCATTTGAACCTGATTCCATTCTCTATAATAACATATAACAAGACAAAATAGACAGATAAACAACAATTTAAACAACTATAAACATGAATCATTCATGTTTCATTTTCACAGTTGAAAATGAATCATGAATGAACAACACAAACTAATACATAAACATACAATTTTAAACTTTAAAAACATTCAATAACAACAGATAAATAAGAAAACATATAAATCAAAGCAAATAAAGACATGAACAGTAAATTGCAAAAATTAAGGAAAATTGCTTACAAGATGAATCAAACTGAGAAACATGGAACCAAGGACAAGGTTACACCTATTAGCTTCCCAATAAGCTCCTAATACCCATAGCACTCCAAATTCACCCCTGCTTCATCATCTTCTTCATGATCACACTATTTTTGATTTTATTTTCTATTTTCTACTTTTTAGTGATTTTCTATTTTAAAGAATCAAACTGAATTATTGTATCTAAAAGCTATTTAAGCTTTGTCAGGAGCCTAAATTATCTATTAGAGTCCATTAATCCACTATGATCCAACAAGAATTTTAAAGACAGGAAATTTAAATTGACAATAAATTAAAAGATATGAAATTTAAAGATAGGGAACAATTAAACTGAATTTAAAGGTTCATTACACTAATTTAAGATAAAATATAACATTTGAAAGATTAAAAGACATTTTAACTAAGAAAAGCAGTAAAAGTTGCATCTACGTGACCATGGCTTAAGGCCAAAAGTGATTTCTCCTCTGTCTCTCTTCCTCTTTTATAACTTCCAATGCTTCCACGTGTCCTCTTGAGCAAATCCCACCTCTTAGCTTGGCCAATGGGAGAGTTATGAGTGTGTTGCCTGTTTTTATCATTTTGGCGGGAAACAGTGATTTGACTTGTAGGCTGTGTTTTATCAACTAGGGGGGGGTGGCATTTATTGTGGAGTGTTTGTGATGATGAGGGGGTGGTGGAAAGGTGATGGGAGAGGACTGTGTGCAGGCAAGTGGTTGCAGGTAATGGGTGGGGAAGACAAGCATGAGGTGGCGGCAAAGAGGGAAGTTTGACTTGGGGGTTCAAAAACGGGTAATGACAGGGGGCCAATTGGGTGTAAAGGCAGGGTTCAAAATTAGTTTTGACAAGGCAAGGCTTAGTTTAGACAAGGACTATTATTGCCAATCTGAAATTATGAAGGACCAATCCTGTAATTTTCCAAACTTGTTACAAGGGACCAATATTGACAAGTCTCAATAGTACAAGGACCAGTTTTGACATTTTCAAATTTCCAGGGACCAAACTTGACATTTTTGAAACTTGAGGGACCTTTTCTGCCATTTGACAAAAGATTTATTCAAGGACCATTTTTGACAATTTAAAATATTTCAGGGACCTTGAATAACATTTTTCTTAATTTAGATTTACCAGGGACTGTTTTTGACAACTTTTGAAACTTGGGGGACTAAAACTGCCAATTATGCAAACTTTATACGTTTTTCACCAGATTTTGATATTTTTGCATTTGAAACACATAAAACACTAATTTGTGATATTTTTATCATTTTGATGCATTTCTGAGTGTTTTCAGATGTTTTTGCAGTTTAAATGGTACAAAAATGATGAGTATTTAGACACTCATCAATCCCCTACACTAAACTATTGCTAGTCCCTAGCAATGTTTTGAGAAAAATTAATGGATTTCATCTCTTTACCTAAAGCCATTACTTCTGAGTAGCCAAATGTTTCAGTTCAAGTAAGAACCTTGGTACACCGATAACCAAATGATTTTGAGCAAATCACCAGCTTTCAACGGATTTGATTTGTCTTTACCAGAAGCCGTTTGCTTCTGGACTAGCCAACTCTTAGATAAATTATCAATATTATCTTTGGTGAGCTGATTACCAATTATGGTTTTTCCACTGCCTTTACCACAAGCCATAATCTTGCGGGCTAGCCAACTCTTCACTTTTTAGGATATGGTGAGTTGAGGTACCATACAATTTTAGGCAAATTGCAAGCCATAAACGGATTTGAGATATCTTTACCAAGAGCCGTTTGCTCCTGGATTAGCCAATCCTTATGTGGGTTAGACATGGTGGACTGATTACCATTTGTTGTGTTTAGTACATAGTACTTAAAAAAATTTAAAATTTGGCCATTTTTGGGGAAAAAGGGACTAAAAGGGTACATTTATGATCAAATTCGCCAGAATTTCCCCCCCACACTTAGAAATGAATATTGTCCTCAATATTCAAAGTACCGGCTGTTATGCCGAAACTTAGAACGTAAAAAGATAACATTGCTAGCTAAGTGTAGAAACACAACAATTATTCTCTTTTTTAATATTTACAATTTTCATTCATTTTTAAGGTCTATATACAACATGTGGGGCATCTCCCCCACACTAAGGTGGTACACACGGGTGAAAACCCATGTTTAGGCTACTGTTTTTGATTACCGAGTCGCTAGCTTGACTCGACCCCGAATTAAATGGTTCATGGGGAAGTGGAGTGGGATTGCCACTCAAAGATTGGGTGAGAAATTGGAGTGGGATTGCCACTCACAGAATTATAAATGATAAGGTAGGGAGAATCTTTTTGATTTTTAATTTTATAATGTTTTTGTATTTTTAATTATATATATATATGTACAAAAGAAAGAAAATTCCTTACAACCGCCCCTCGAAAGGGAATCTGAGTCTGACAGAGCTCAGCAATGTAAACACCAACAACCAAATGTTGTAACTGAGGGACTCATCAAACTGGGCAAGTTGTGTGCAAAGGAAAAATGTTTTTGTATTTTTATATTGTTTATTGAAAAGAAATATGATACAGTATAAGTAATCACTACCTCCCAAGCTTGTGTCAGGTTTACCACGCTAGCTAATCACTTGTGAATGATTAACTGTAATAAATATGTCCTGACAGCCCGGTAGTTGAATGATAAGGTTTAATATACAAACAAGGATAGGCATTTCAACAAAATACAAAATACAAGTCATAATACGTAACACAGCCTCCCCGGCAGCGGCGCCAAAATTTGATTCCTCCCGAACTACCTTCTTTTATTTTTCCGTCACACTTATCAACCGCTTGCGAACGGTCAACCGTAACAGATGATAAAAGGGCGACAGCCCGGGAGAGAATGCAAAGTTTACCAAGGATTAAAATATCCTTGGATCGTTTATGTCCTGGCGAGGCGTGACGTTCTGGTACAATGACTTGTGAATTGTTTGAAAATAATATTAGTATAGGAAAAACAGGAATCTGATTGACTAACACTAGGAATGTGAATAGTAATAGCTCTGTCACAGCTATGTTGTTAAAAACGTACAATCAGAAACCTAAAAATCTAAAAGATATATAAACGTACGTTTAACCTAAATTAAACGTAAACGTATAAAAACAAATCGAATATAACTATAGTAGGGATTTGCATGTCTTAGCGACTTAAATGCAAATTAAAGGAAATAAAAGATAAAATATATTAAATAAACGCTATCACTATTTTTAAAATGATGAACGTTTAAAACCTAAAACGTACGTTTAAATAAAATTACGTAAACGTACAAAATAAAACGTGAGTTTTAAAGAAATAAAAGGCCTACAAATATGAAAATGAAATTTTTACAATCCTAATAATAAAAGAAAATTATTAGAAAAAGAAAATTATTTTTAAAACTATTTATTTAATTATTATTAATTAAAAACTATTTATTAAGTATTTAAAATGCACTAAAATATAAGAAAATACAAAATTAACCTAGAAAAATGAAATTTAAATTTAGAAAAATCTAAAATATGATAAAACTTATTTTAAAACTGAAAATATATTTTTTAGACTTTTTATGTATTTATTATTAATTATTTACTATTATTAATTACTAAAAACTATCATAGATTTTAAAAATATTAAATGAATAAAGAAAAATCTGAAACTTTTTACAAAATTCTAAAATAAATAAAAGAAGCTAGGAAAAATATAAAAACTATATGTGCTTAATGAAAATAAGCTAATAAGCAAATAAGCTTCTAATGAAAAGCTATCCATTAGCTTAAAAATGATTCTTTTTAGTTTTTCTCTTTCTGGAACTAAAATATATACTGATATTATACATATTTAATGAAAACAAAACTTATATAATCTAAAAATAAGCCATACGTGGGCTTATTACCCACACAGTTGAGCTTTTGGGCTCAAGTGGAGTAATAAGCTTGGTATAAGCTTTGAAAAGCTATACTGTGTAAACTAAGAATAAAAATATGTATGTACATGTATAATGGACTAGAATATACAAGCTTGTACACTGGAATTGGCAAATAAGCTTGAAATAAGCAAATAAGCACTTCCAGTGCACTACATATCCAAACACCACCTGCAGTCTTTTGTTTGGGCAATTTAAGCTTATTAAATAAGCTTCAAAAGCCAAATAAGAAGTTAAAGCTGCAAGATGTTCTGGTAGACTTTTCAAAAAGCCCAAGCTCACCCAGTGGGGTCCACTAGTGAGCTTGTGGGAAGCCATTGAAAAAGCTCCCATATGACTGAGTAAGATGGCTACCCAGGACACTTAGAAAAATGGGACAAACAAAAAGCTCATTGCAGTCCTGGTTAATAAGCTGCAACATGAATTTAAGGATTAGGATCATGAAGCTGGGTAGCTTGGCTTCTCAAAAAGCTAAACCACTCAACCCATGGATCTTTAATGAGCTTGTAAGAGCTTGAAGGAAATGGTGTAAATGGACTGCATAAGCAGTCCATTGTTGTGAATGAGCAAACATACAAGCTCTTAATTACATATCAAATAAGCTCTAATAAGCTCAACTCATATTGAGGCATTGAGATGGGTACCTTGGCTTTGTGAAAAGCCAAGGGTCACATACTCAAGCTCACTGAGGAGCTTATTAGAAGCTTTGATAACAAGCCCCACTCAACTGTTTGCTTCAGTTGAGTGGGCTAAATGGTACAAAAAAAAGTGACTAATAAAGCAGTAAACTAGAAAATAAGCACAAACATAAATAAACAAGCTAATAGAGTATCATAAACAGAAATAAACTCAAGCTCAAGCTCAATATTCAACAAGCTGAAGGCTTGTGAATATTGACTTGGGATCTTGATACAGGGCAAAATAAGTACATAAAAAGCACTCAGAAAAGCACTTCAACATAGAAACTAAAATTCAATAAAAATTTGTAAGCAAGACAAGCAGCTAAACATTGAAACCCTAAAAGCATTAAAGCAGAAACTTAATAATAAAGACACACTAAAAATAAACATTTAATTCAAAAACAGGTTTTAGGTAATTTTGACTTTTATAGTTTATGATCAAAATTGACTTTTGTCAACTTTGATCTGAATTTAATCACAAAACATGTTATAATAAACATTAGGAACATGAAATTAACAGATATAAACAACATTTAAACACATATTAAAGATTTGGACTTGTAAATTAAAACAGACAAGAAATTAAGACAGTTAAAAAGGAAAATTGACTAAACACTGAATAAAGCATGGTCATGATCACTGAACTGAGTTCATAGACAACTAATGATGCACAATCAAACAAGAACAACATCATTAACACCATGTACCACAGATTTAGACAGTAACCATTCAGTGAACAAAGATCTTGACTTGAAAATGATCATAACTGCCAAAGACATTATCATTGAACCTAAAGGGGTGTCAAACCCTTTAATAGCCCAAAGATCATGCAGTGACAGGAATGATCACCTCAAACATTTTCATTATTCTCAATCAAAGCAAATCCAAACAGTCCCTTATTCACCACTTGTCACATGATTCTTAAAGTTTTCATTGAATAAGCATTTGAACCTGATTCCATTCTCTATAATAACATATAACAAGACAAAATAGACAGATAAACAACAATTTAAACAACTATAAACATGAATCATTCATGTTTCATTTTCACAGTTGAAAATGAATCATGAATGAACAACACAAACTAATACATAAACATACAATTTTAAACTTTAAAAACATTCAATAACAACAGATAAATAAGAAAACATATAAATCAAAGCAAATAAAGACATGAACAGTAAATTGCAAAAATTAAGGAAAATTGCTTACAAGATGAATCAAACTGAGAAACATGGAACCAAGGACAAGGTTACACCTATTAGCTTCCCAATAAGCTCCTAATACCCATAGCACTCCAAATTCACCCCTGCTTCATCATCTTCTTCATGATCACACTATTTTTGATTTTATTTTCTATTTTCTACTTTTTAGTGATTTTCTATTTTAAAGAATCAAACTGAATTATTGTATCTAAAAGCTATTTAAGCTTTGTCAGGAGCCTAAATTATCTATTAGAGTCCATTAATCCACTATGATCCAACAAGAATTTTAAAGACAGGAAATTTAAATTGACAATAAATTAAAAGATATGAAATTTAAAGATAGGGAACAATTAAACTGAATTTAAAGGTTCATTACACTAATTTAAGATAAAATATAACATTTGAAAGATTAAAAGACATTTTAACTAAGAAAAGCAGTAAAAGTTGCATCTACGTGACCATGGCTTAAGGCCAAAAGTGATTTCTCCTCTGTCTCTCTTCCTCTTTTATAACTTCCAATGCTTCCACGTGTCCTCTTGAGCAAATCCCACCTCTTAGCTTGGCCAATGGGAGAGTTATGAGTGTGTTGCCTGTTTTTATCATTTTGGCGGGAAACAGTGATTTGACTTGTAGGCTGTGTTTTATCAACTAGGGGGGTGGCATTTATTGTGGAGTGTTTGTGATGATGAGGGGGTGGTGGAAAGGTGATGGGAGAGGACTGTGTGCAGGCAAGTGGTTGCAGGTAATGGGTGGGGAAGACAAGCATGAGGTGGCGACAAAGAGGGAAGTTTGACTTGGGGGTTCAAAAACGGGTAATGACAGGGGGCCAATTGGGTGTAAAGGCAGGGTTCAAAATTAGTTTTGACAAGGCAAGGCTTAGTTTAGACAAGGACTACTATTGCCAATCTGAAATTATGAAGGACCAATCCTGTAATTTTCCAAACATGTTACAAGGGACCAATATTGACAAGTCCCAATAGTACAAGGACCAGTTTTGACATTTTCAAATTTCCAGGGACCAAACTTGACATTTTTGAAACTTGAGGGACCTTTTCTGCCATTTGACAAAAGATTTATTCAAGGACCATTTTTGACAATTTAAAATATTTCAGGGACCTTGAATAACATTTTTCTTAATTTAGATTTACCAGGGACTGTTTTTGACAACTTTTGAAACTTGGGGGACTAAAACTGCCAATTATGCAAACTTTATACGTTTTTCACCAGATTTTGATATTTTTGCATTTGAAACACATAAAACACTAATTTGTGATATTTTTATCATTTTGATGCATTTCTGAGTGTTTTCAGATGTTTTTGCAGTTTAAATGGTACAAAAATGATGAGTATTTAGACACTCATCACAATACAACAAAGATTTGCCCACCAAGTCGCTTTATAAGTTTCAATGTCGAAGGGATGTACAAAGACTAAACAACATGTCTTGCTCATATGCATAACATCCATCTCAACTTCACATTAACTTTCCTATATGGCCTTAAGGTATTTTAAGCCTTTCGCTGCCCAAAGGATCAAGATGGAGTGGGTCGCGACCCTCTGTCAGCAGTCAAATTATACGATTGCTAATATTCTTGGTGAAGTAACTACACACAATGAGGCTATGCATCTACCATACGCCTTAGGTTGTAAAAAATATTTTTTACGCAAGTAAAAATAAAAAGAGAAGAATCACACATGGCAAAATTCGAGCCCTAGTGGCTTCAATGTAGATTACTGACTAGTCTAGCTAGTCTAAAACAGGCCGAAGCCTTAACGATCCAACAAAATTAAAAATTGTCTTAGGCCGTAGCCTACATCACACATACCACATGTTAATTGTTTCATCAGGCACGAAGCCTGGAAAGGAACACAGACAATTGTTTTAAACAGGGTACATACCACCCTGGGGATCAAATTACAACCACATGGTTGCCTTCATCAAACCTTGGAATGAGTGGGATCAGCTGAACCTGGGGAGGGAACCTTGGGTGACGGAGTCTTCTTGGAAGAATATGGAGGCTGGACTGTCCTTGGCTTCTTGGCCAGCAGGTCCTCAATTGAGGCCGCTGGGTCCTTAGTCACATTTGCAAGGAAAGGGAACTCTAAAGCAGTTAATTGATTACCTGCATCATCATACTCTTTTTCATGAGTTGCCCTGTAGTAAGGAACTTTCTCCAGCACCACTGGTTCCCCAGTCTTGGCTATCTCCTCCAAAGTGGTACACTTGCCATGGAAAATGGTAGCATTCACCACATTCCCAATGGCAATCCCCACATCATCGCTATGGTAAAGTTCCATAGCGACATAGGGGATCACCTTGGTTACCAAGTCCACCCTGTCCTTCTTCAGCATTTTCAGACGAAGGTTTAAACCATCTACCTTTTCTCTGAGCTTGATCTCTTAGTCCAGCAACTTTGCCCTCTCTTGTTCAAGGCCTCCACACTTGGATGAAAGAACATATATCTGCTCTTTATAGCCTACGACCATTGAGCCTTCGACAGTCAGCCTGCTGCATTCAGCTTCACTCGTTGCCAGTTGACCTTTGAGCTTTTCATTCTCAGCTCTGAGATCTTGCACCAAGGGGTTCTTGTCAAAATCTTCCAAGGCATCCTCACACTTCTTCTCCAAGTCTGCATACTTCCGATCCCTATCCTTCTCCCTTCTCAGCATAACATCCATTTCTTCCCGAGCTTTGGTGACAGCACAAAGTAGTTCCCTTATCCTAGCGTTGAGTTGGTTATCTAGCATGCACTGTCGGACATAGCTTTTGTCATGAAGGTCGCAGAGCCTTTCTATGGACATGTTATCCATCACCCCCTTCCATTTGGGTGGGATCACATGGCCCACGAGCTCGTGACAAGCTAAGGGAGAGGGAAGTTCTTTCGTATCAGGAAGTTCTGCAACATATGTACATTTGTTAATATATTATTATTGGTACTTAAATTTTGTTCATAGGTAAGAAACTTTACCATGGATATCATCGCCGCTGGGCCCTTCGATGGCTGGAAATTCCACAGCCTTACCCTGGGCACTCTTTTGCCGGGTAGTTCGAGAGGGAGGAGTAGGTAGGATGAGCTTCCTTTTCGAAGCAGACTTCACAGCTTTAGCACTGCCCTCTCACCTATGCCGGAGGGTCCTACGATGGCCAACTGTCCTTCGGAGACTGGTTCATCAGAGTCAGCAACGTTCTCCACAAGTCGATCTTCCACATCTATGGGTTCCTTTGACGGAGGAGCAGACGATACAGGCTCGATGGGCTGGGCTTCCACATCATTGTTGTTTATGGACACTGATGGGGAGCCCACGCCATAGCTTGTCTCTTGGGGATTCTTTGGAAGGAAGCTTACTTCCTTTGCACCACCAGCCACCACAAAGTTCCTGAACGACATCTCTGCACAAAGAAGCAAATAAGATAAATATCAGAAAGATAAGTTTTTATTTTTTATTTTAATAAAAAAAGTACATACTTTCTCCATCACAAATAATCTCAGGTACCAAAGGAGACCCATCCCATCTTTCAGCAATGCCAGCCATGAAAAGGATTGGCTCAGGGAATGTTTGGCAGTCAGCTGGATGACGAGCCAAACGTTGATACAAAGGGTTTCTTCTCACAGTATAGGGCAATGGATCGTTGAACCTTTTTTCATTATATTGAAATTCTGGGTTTAACAATGCAAAGTATGCCGGAGGGATAATGGTGTTTTGGATATAAAAGAATTTGCCTTTCCAGTTCCTTATGTTCGTAAAAGGCCTATCTATCAGAATGGGCACATCCCTTTCACCCCTTTTGGCCAAGGTCAACCAATCTCCTCCCGGGTATAGATTCAGAAAACCCCTAAGCACAGTCAAGGATGGTTCGAACCCATAAGATTTGCACATCACGATGAATGTTGTAAGCTTGGCTAGGCCAAAAGGGTTGAACCTAGAAATGTGTACCTCATAATACCAGAGGAATTCTAAGATCATAGGATGCAAAGGTATCCTAAGGTTGGAAGTGGTGAAGGCATGGGTATAAAGGCCTACATAATTTTCAGGGGCATAAAATATTCCTTGATTTCTTCTCGGTAGCATGATTTTATGTTCCTTTGGAATCGGGTAATCAGTGAGGAACGCTTTAAGCTCCTCCCTTGTTAATGTGCAACCTTGTTGCTTTATTACAAATTTTTTATTGGTTGACATGGAGCCTTCTAAAATAGACAATAATGTATTTGAAATACAGAGAAGAAGGAGCACTTTACCTTGTTTGATCGAAAGCTTGATCGGAAGAGGTTTTAGTAGGTGAAAAAACTTGGGCGAGAGATAAACTTTGTTAGGGTTTTACTGTTTTTACATTTTATATACCCTACAAGATGAAAAATCTCGGCCCTACACGTGTAATTACTTATCCCCTTACCACCGGATTTCAAAACTCTTTTAAATTTTGAAAAGATGTTCTCTTTTACCGAGGAAAAGGGGTGGTTAGGATAATTAGTTGCATTAATTACGGTCAATAGGCGCAAGACTTTTCATCTTCGTTCGTTTTTGTGACGAAGGGGAAGTTTCGTTCTTATTTCTGAGTCGTAAGCAATATTTCTTGTTCGTACATATCACTTTCGACTGGGGGGCTTGATGACGTACCCTCCGATCAGGTCGAAGGACCCCCCTTCGGCCTCAGTCGAATTTGCATTACGAAGACCCAAGTCTTTCTTCATAAGTCATTGGTGGCGTAAAACCATTCATCATTGACATGGTTACCAGTTGGGAATCCGCCAGCCGAAGGCCTATGCCCTTCGGTGTCTTCTCTTGAAGATGCCAAGACAAAGAAGAACCTTGACTTGGTCTTCCCCCACGTTCCCACTATTTCCTTAGCTTCCCCGCCAAGTCCGAGATAGTGGGGATGAAGCCCTAGCGGTTACCACAAATCAGGGGACGCCCCCATGATCTCCTAAACGTGTGCTAACACTCTCCAAGCTATTTTCATCACCTATAAATAGGTTGGACGAGTCATTTCAATGGTATGTTCACTCAACACAGTATTTCACATACATCATATTATTTATAACTCATATCATATACTTACTCTCACGCCGGAGGTGGTTCGCAGGGCGCAACCCCTGCGAAATCACTTAACGAAGTGTCTACTATTTCTTATTGCAGATTGGCTACAAGTTTGGCGCAAGCATATCACCCTTCATACCCTTCGATCACCATCGAAGGCCTGGTCGTACAAATTATTGTACAATCAGACACAAAGCTCCCCCTAGCTTTATGGTGTCAAAATCTTCATGTGTATTTTGAAAATCTACAAAATAAAGGTTAGAAAACAAGAGTATAGTGCATAATTTCCTGCAAGTAAGACTCAAGTTAGTAGTAATTTATGCTTCTGGACCACGGATCCCACGGTTCCCTTTGTGGAGGGATTCGTCTAGGCCATTTCTAGGGATCCGGCTGTCTGGTGACAGTTTCTTCTGCAATGAAGATATGCCAAACAATGCTAATAATGAAGCGAGATATGTATATAATTAGCAAGCATAAACACAATGTAACATGGCATATAATTAATCATTCAATAAAACCAAGAGATAATCAAACAAATCTTTAAAACTAAGAGAATGATCTAGCCATGCAAGTACTACTAATGCTAATGAGTTACCCAAACTCAAGATTCAACTAAAATCTTAATGATGATCAAGGATGAGATAGGTTTCCTAAACGTTCTAAGTTTGAGCTTGTGACAATGATGCTCATTGTTGTTTAGGCTTGTTGACATCTTCAAAACATTCGAGGAGGTGATAAAACATGAAACGTTGCTCTTCACGTAGTTTATGTATTAACCTTTCAACATGTTGACAATGATAGCAATCCTTGTCATGGTTTTGAGCTTCTTGAAGTGGAGGTTCAAGTGAAGTGGGTTGAAGATCCTCAAAAGAAGGAATTGGTGGAGGCTCATTGAGTGGTGGCTCAACAATGTTTGAGGGTGGAGGTAAGGAAGTGTCAACTTCCATGTGGTCGGGTGGTTGACTTTGATGTCTCCTCATAATCCAAAATAGACTATTGGGGGGGGGGGATAAGAGAGGTTGATATTGGTGCAAGTGTTGATTCAACACTTTGTTGCACAACCTTTTCAAGTGAATTTGTTGGTAGTGGTGGAAGATGAGATGGCCAAGGAGGTAAGTCCTCTAAGTTGTGAGAGTGTGGAGATGATTGTGAGGTGGCTCTAGGCACCAATGATGTTGGTTGAGTTGAAGAGGGTATGTTTGGTTTAGTAGAGTTTGGTGATGATATCCTTGTGGGAACAATCCTCTTGGGGATTAGTTTGATTGGTTTCTTTGGTGTAGGGGAAATCCTAGCATTAGTGGACTTAACCGGAGATGATTCGGTTGAGGAAACTTCGTGTATGACCCTAGTAGGTTTCTTGGGTGGTTCTTGGGTGAATGAGTTAGCACTAGGAGCTTTTCTCATGATGAAATGACTAAGGAATATGTTTGTAATTGCTGAGAATTGTGTTGAGTTTGATGACTAAGATGTTCTATCAATATGACTTATAAAAAGAAGAATTTGGTAAGTGCATTTAAGACTTAAGCCACTAAGATTCTTAAAAATGTGATGATCAACATGCACAAGATTGAAGGTCAGAATTTCACTGATTTAGGAACTTAATAAAGATGAGATGGAGTGTTTAAGTAAGCAAGATGAGCTTGAAATGATTGTTTTGGCTAGATCTGACATAATCTGTCAGTCGGATCCCACGGTTCCCTCCTTTGAGGGATCCGGCTAGGCTAATCCTAGGGATCCGGCTCTCAACAGTTATGAAAGGTTAGAAATGAAGTTTCTAAGAGCTAAAACCTATATCATTTTGGGTGTTTCAGTCCTCCTAAGTATCTAAGATGAGGGTGTACTTGAATGATCAAGAATAATGAATGTTATAGCAAATGATTGCTTTTTATGAAAGGAAAATGGGACTAAATGACTACCAATGGTTGTTCAAGGATAACACTAAGAGTTTTGGTGGTGTCAAGTCATAATAAATGATCCTAGAGATTAGATTTTAGCTTGAGATGGAATTTGAAAAATCCTTAAAATCACAAGAATTGAAAGACTAACTTTTTTTGACCCACTTTGAGATAAAGATGACTAGAGACAATTTCCTAAAATTGTTCAATATGTCCATCTAAGTGTTTTGAAAGATGAAAAACAATTTGTGAGTATTGAAGTGGAAATATGGTGAGTTTTGACGATTTGATAAATTAAGAGACATTTTGACTAAGGTCTTATGTAAGCTATAAGTGAGTCTAAGGCTTTCTCATCCTTGAAGTAGACTTAGTTGAGTTCTAATATCTTATGTTTAGCTAATGTGATGTTATCTAGTAAGCTATCTTGATGTAAGGGATGTTGTATTGCTGATCTGATGCCACGGATCCCACGGTTCCCTCAAGGGAGGGATCCGTCTAGGCTAATCCTAGGGATCCGGCATCTGCAGATCAGAACCCCTACAGAATAATGTGCAGATTTTGCACACTAATTAACTATTAAATTAAACACCAAGTACAAGCATGTCATCACATAACAACACTCATTGATAATGGTAGAAGCAACAATATCCAAATTACCACAAACAAAAAGTGCTAAAACATAATCATCCACACATAAGTCAAGTGTTAAAAATAAGCATATTCCTATTGTCTCTTTCGTCAATTCTTTCTTTTCCTTTTTGACGACTTTGTGAGACGGTAAGCAAGATTTTGAATCATGCCCCTCAATTGTTTGAATTCCGCGGTCTCGTTTGGAATGGTTGGAAGTAGTTCGTAGTAATCAAAGGGTTCCAATTCAATGTTGGCTATGGGGTCGACATCTTCTTCTTCTTCATTTTCTTCTTCTTCTCCTTCCGAGGAGTCCGAAAGAGCTTTAGGTTTCTTTCCTTTGATCATGAAGCGTTTAGAGGGTATTTTGGTAAGAGGTACCATTACATGATCGGCAAAGAAATGATCATTGTTGATAGGAGATGGTTGCAATGCACTAACATACTTACAAGGTCATGTTAGAAGCATACCATATGGAAGTACCATGTTGGAAGCTTTGAATACCCCGACCATTCTCCTTACCATGTAATAGGCGAGATTAAATGGCTTTTGGTAGATAAGACAATAGATCATTTGCACAAGACATGCGTTTGGATGATCCTTGTTACCAACTAGGCTTATGACGTTTTCCCTAAGGATTTCTTCCCATTTTTTAAATATGGGATGCATTTCGAAAAGTTCCATTTGAAAAGGATTACGATGAATGAGCTTTTTGTTTTGGTTGTAACGGGATTAGTCGGTCCTAACCTTGAAGATAGTATCTCGAATGGTTTCGGGATCATCGAGAGGAGTATTGTAGATAGGTTCGGAATCAAGTGCAAGGTTTTGAGCGTTAATTGCCCAATCTTGAGAGTACATACAAATTCCTTCACAAGGAATGCGAAGAATTTGAGCAAAGGTGTTGAGCGGGAGAATGAAGTTTCGTTTATTGATGATGAAGGCGATTGAAATGCTATCATCGGCGTTTCGAATGATCCTAATGCTTTTATAAAACTCAAAGATGAAGACAGGACAAATTTGTTCATCAATGTCAAGAAGACAATCAAAATTGATTGCCGAGAAGGCTTGACGAATGTCGGTATCCTCAAGGAAACATTCCTTGATTACACGACCTTCGTGGATAAGTCGTTTTTCAAGCTTTTTGAAGACCTTGCGGTCGGTTTTTGAGAATTCCTCATTTCGATAGTAATGAGTAAGGTAATGAACGGTATCATGATGATCTTGTTGAGTGGCTTTAGGCATGGTTGGTCCTAGAAACACAAATTTTCCAATTAGGTAAAATTTAGTTGAGATAGGTTTATGGTTTTGATTTGTATTAACAATGTTGTGAACACGATGTGATCTTAATTATGTAAAAAGCCCTTTTTAAAGATTAATTTTGAAAACCCTAATTAGATTAATTGATTAGAGATTGTGAAACCATAAACCCTAGGATGAGGATGATGAAAATTAGAACAAGTTAGTGTAAAAACTTACAATGATGTACTAGAGAGGAATACTTGAGGGTATGGAGTCCAATGAGGATGAAATCAGTAGTTTAGTCGTTTTTTGTGTTATGTGAGGAGAGGGAAAAAGATCAGTGGTGATTTTGAATGCGTATAGCTGTGTTCTATTCCACGGTTCCCCCGGATCCCTTGTATTTGGGATCCGGCTAGTACAACTAGGGGATCCGGCTACTGTGGACAGAAAAAGGGTTGTTTGGCATTATTTTTGTAGTAGGCTTATAAGCTAGCTTACTAAAAAATAGTTTAGAGGTATCAAATGAAAGGTTATTTTTGGTCGACGGGTTTTGATAAGTTACTTATCGAGAGTTCATATGTGACGACGACGTTAGTTTGACGAATCAAAAGGAATACTATTCCCCGATGATGAATAAGACGGAAAAGTGACGAAAGAGACTTTTAAAGAGACTAGCAATTATTAAACAAAGAGAACTATGATATCAATAAACTCATGTAAGCTATCTAATGAAAAGTAAAACATACCTCTATGCTTCTTGGTTTGGCATAATACCAGAAATACTTTATGAGCTCTTAAAGTAATCCTTTGTACTTGGAGTAAGTAAGTTGTGATTACTTTTAGATCCTTTCTTGAAGGTTGACTTCATTATTCTTTGAATAGAAATGAAGGTTTTGGAGAGATCCTAGCATGAAGATTTCTTGAAACAAAAAAAAAAAATGTTAGGATGATCTATCAATGTCCAACAAAATGATTTAAAAAAATGACTTGAAAAATCCTTCTTTGTAGTTTTCAAACATACACGGATCGTATCAAGTTTTTAAAGTACAACATACTCTAAGAAACTTGGTAACGAAGCTCTGATGCCAATTGTAAAAAACTAGAAGGGGGGTTGAATAGTTTTACCAATTAAAACTTTGTTTTAAAATATTTAGATCGACTTATGTCAATCTATTTAGTTGTTTATGTTGGACGTTGATAGATAGATATATAAACGTGTAATGAAAGATAAATAGTAAGAAGCACATAACCACGACACGAGTATTTATAGTGGTTCGGCTACAAGGACACCTTCCTTGCCCTACTCCACTCCCCGAGTCACCTACTCGAGAGTTCGTAAACACTACACGACACCAATATCCTTATGGATGAGAAGCCTTCACAACGTCGCCTACTCTTTTTCCGGTACTAGGCTAACCACCGGGTTCTTTCACTCCAAGGTGAACCACACCTAACACAACGTCGCCTACCCTTTATTAGGTACTAGGCTAAGCACCTAGTTCCATTACTATGGAGGAACTACTACCCATCACAACACAACACCTAATCTCAAGGAGATCCACTCCTTGTTACAACACCATCAAGGATATCACCATCCTTGGAAATAAACAAATACTTATATGTATAACGATGCACCTCATCGATTATATGACCTTGGCATTCTTCCCTAATGCCACTTGATTTGATTCTTAGGCATCCATCACTAATGCCTTTGACACAACGCTTGGCACCTTTCACTAATGCCTTCGTCTTGACACCTTTAGCATTCTTCACTAATGCTTTTGACACGAACGTTTAGCACCTTTCACTAATGCTTTCATCTTGACTCTTTCGGCATCCTTCACTAATGCCTTCAACACAACATCTACGGAGGAAGAAAGAACTATCAACAAGAGAACCTCAGTTGTCTTGATGATGACGAAGTATGGCAACTCATGAACTTGAGCTTGCTCGACTTCAAGAAGTGGTGATCTCGCCTTTAAGAGGAACCTAGAGAATCACACAAAAACAAAAGACAAACTACATAGAAAGATCCCTTATGATCAGTGGTTAGAGGGTACAATACTTGGAGAAAGTATGTGTGAAAGTGGTGAACCAAAAGGAAGAAATGGCTCACTATTTATAGAGGAGAAAGTTCACTGTTCCCCGGATCCCACGGATCCCTCCTACAAGGGATCCGGCTAGCGTAAAGCTAGGGATCCGTGGGACGCTCCTCTTTGCCCATGGGTATTTTTGGTTATGGGTCATGGGTCATGGGTTATGGGTTGATCCATGGGTTTCTTTCTAGATACAATGTATCTCTTGAATACAATGAACCTAGTTAAGTGGTTTGGACAAAACCATGGGTTATGGGTCAATACCATTTGTTAGTTTTTACCCATTTTAGTATATACTTGTTTTTACCCATTTTAATATATACTTAGTTAAGTATATGTTAGCCCAATATGTAAACACTAGTTGTTGTACATATGTATCTCTAAATCATAAAATCACTTATACTTGTTTTAGTGTTTTATGTGAAAACGTAAGTGTGTTAGAAAACTATTGGCTCAAACAGTTTACGTATTTTATTTTTTTCGTTAAAATGATTTTACATTTGTTATCGACAAAACATTAGAAGATCGTAAAATATAAATAAACGTTTTTACGGCTTATTTGTATTAACATAGATTATAATGGTGAAGGAGCTTTGGTGGTGGTGAGGGTTATAATGGTGAAGGAGCATCGATTGGGGCAAGAAACTCAAGGGCAGGAATATGGACAACATACCTAGTCTTGTAACAAACATCGTCCATGTGGTTTCGCAGTGAAAATAGACCATTTTAACCCTTACATGACGCTCACGTGACCAGGGTTAACGGTTGAAACTAACGCTCGTCCGGTCAAAGGACGGGTTAACTAAAAATGGACAACCACAAACACGAATCATGTAATTATTGAGAGTTAAGGACGAAACATGCAACTATGGCCTAACCACAAAGACGATTAATGTAATTATCTCTAAATAGATTTAACTTTGTAAAAATTGTAGCTAGTTAGTTTTAGCAAGTGTTCTCTTTTTCAACTTTTTATGTATTAACCAATGTTTAGTATAATCAATTTGTTATATGGTTAAAACATTTATATATTAAAGCTAACACCCATTTAAACCAGATGTTAGAATAACTCATTTTTTTCACGTAAAATCTCATGCTCCGCAGTGAATTGTAGGTAAGAAAATTCTCATAATTAAGTAATTAGGGTTACGTTTTTCAGATGTTTATGTTTAATTTGCAAAATCATGTCTGTGAGAGAAAATGTGAATATGAAGTTTTTAAGATACAAGAAATGATAATCAGAAAAAAAATAATAATAATCTAAAAAACTGACGAGGAAAAAGGTTATTTTTGGCTCTTATGTCTAAAGATAAGCAAACACACTTTTTTTCATTTCATCTTCCCACCTGCAAATCTTCCCACCTGCATATATAAGTAAAAATAAAAGCACTTTTTTTCCCTCTTATCACTTGCATACAAACGTGAAAATGGACAAACAATGCCTAATTCTACAACTTATTTGAGACAAATCAAAATAATTGTATACCTATAACAATTGTATTGAAAGAAATATGATAATTAACATATAGAGTAAAATACACCGTTCCTCCCTAATCTTGTACACATGCATCACTTTAGGACAAATCTTACATTTTTCATCGTTGGGAGTCCAAAACAAGGCTTTTATAGTCTAAATCAGTCCCTTGACCAATTTCGTTAGTCAACGTTTGTTATTTTCCCCATGTACCTTGCAAAAATAATTATTGATTAAATACACATTAGTCCCTAAGGTTGTACCAGTCTTACCACTAAAATTATTGATTAAATACACATTAGTCCCTAAGCAGGATAAAGAGATAAATGGAGGGTGGTTGTAGTGATGGTATAATTTTATTGATTAAATACACATTAGTCCCTAAGGTTGTACCAGTCTTACCACCAAAATAATTAACCAAAACAATGAAATGACCATTTTGCCCTCATGTGCAAGGCACATGGGGAAAATAACAGACGTTGACTAACGGAAAATTGGTCAAGGGACTGGTTTAGACTATAAAAACCATGTTTTAGACTCCCAATGATGAAAAATGCAAGGTTTGTCCTAGAGTAATGCATGTGTACAAGATTAGGGACGAACGGTGTATTTTACTCTAACATATCTATACTACTTTATAATGCATTTAAGCCTTCTAAAATTAGAAGGCTTAAAAATTCAGACTTTTTTACTTACTTATTATGGAAAAATATATTATAATGCATGTAAAATTAAGATAAGGAGCTCCAATCATGATATAACATGTGTCACTTCTTAACAAACTACAAGCCTAACTTCTAATAAACTCCAAGCCTAACTCCTAACCACCAAAAATTAAGATAATGAGCTCCAATTATAAAATGACATGTGTCACTTCTCAACTAAAAATTCATCTTTATTTTCAAATTAAAATATCTTTTTATCTACTTATTTATATTATAATCTAATTTCACCATATTTTCTAAAATTTTATGCTCTTTAATTCAACATCCATTTTAATATATATTTTTATGAGTTTTTAGTATTTATATTTTTAGTGGGTTTATTTTATTTTAATTCAAAATTTTACAACTTTAACCTTTATTTCATTTATTCCAATCAATATAATCTTGATTCGTCAAAATCATATACTTTTGGGGGAGTGTTTGACGCGTAAGAGATTGCGAGGGTATTTTTATATGCGGGAATAATGATGTCGCGTGAAAGTTACGGGTAACCCAAACAAACACTTACAACTAACACATATACATTCGAAGTGTTGTGAAACGAATTCACTAAACGGGTAAGCAAACACATATAACTATACTTATCGCCGCCGCTGTCACCACTCTCATCACATCACCACCTCAAAACATTTGTTCGCTATAAAATAGTCATCGGGTACCCGCCGCCGCATTGCGCGGGTACCCTTCTAGTATAACTAAGGAGAAAACTTATGTAAGTTTTTAAGTTTGTTCTAATAAGAAAAAGTAAAGAAATATAAAATAAACATTTTTAGTTTAATTTAAAAAAAAAATAATAAAAAACAACATTTTAGTTTATAATCAAGCAAATAATTTTTTTCATTTACTTCTTATTTTCTTAATGATCGAAAACACAAGAATATTTGTTTTTTTAATTTACTTCTTCCTTAAGAGAAATTAAAAAGAAAAAAATTACTGGTATTACTTACCGCACAATTCAAACGAAAGAAAAGAAAATGTTTCATCACTAATTTCACATTTTCACTTTCATCAAACAATCACCAGATTCATTCAGCCATCAACTAACCACCAAACAACAACAAATCGTTGAATAATCAAATCAGCGATCAGATCATTAATTAAATTCCGATCTGTAAAAATTAGGGTTTAAATGGCAACAAGGAACAGAACATTGATATTTAAGAAATACAGAGATGCATTGAAGAGCGTTAGGGCTCCTTCATCAAGTTCATCTGGTGGTGGTGTGATTGAATTAGGTTTGCTTAAACAGAATTCTAATTATGCTCCTCTTAGTACTGAAGATCCCGGTACCTCCTCGTATGTTTTCCTTATCTCGTTCTGTTGTTGAGATTTCTAATTATGTTTTATTAATGTGTCTAGTTAAATGAGTAATTATAATGTAGAAGTTTGTTATGTTTTGAGAAAGTTTAGAAGATGAATTTGAGGGAATTTGTTAGTGTATCGCGCAATTTTAGTTTGTTATATGTGATATTGGTTTTTTGCGATGTTATAGAAATATGTGGTGTGTTGCGTGTATAATTAGAAATTTAAGACGCAGGAAGGCAGGATCTGGGATGTGATAGAATGACAAGTTTTAGTTAGCTTATTAAGGCTAGGAAAATTTAAGTTGTTTGTTTGAACTTGAGAGTTAGTAGCTTTAGCCGAACATTTTCGTATATGACTTTACTTAAATTGTCAATAGATCGGTTCCCTTGAACTACCTATTATTACGCTCCTGCCAAATGTAATACACCATTTCCGTGAGGACTAGATGCCCTATAATAGTTTGCATGAACCTTTATTCTCGTCGAAACCTGCGATGAATTAACACACTCAAAGAAAAGGTCAGGGTGAGAATCCGATTGCATTTGACATAATGAGCTTCTTATCGAAGCAGACAACTTATAGACTACTGTATGGGCATATTACTTGCGGACATATAGTTGCTTAGTGTTACTATGGCCACTGTTTAAGTTTTGTTTTTATAAGTATGGTCGAGTTGCACCAGCTGGTAAGTATTGTAATTAATTATGATGCGGCAATTGCACACTCCTCTAGTATACTATTAGTGAAGAAAGTATACCCTACTGCAAGACTCTAGTCTCTTTGAACTTTAAAGTTGACACCAACTAACTGAACTCATTCTCATAGATCTTCAAGGTGCAAACCCAAATTTATAAGATCCAAACAGGATTAATATTACTTTCACAGTTAGTTAGAGATTATTTATCTTTTGTGTCTAAAATGGAACTCACACCCCTCATACCTTTATTCTACCGTGCGATCCTATCACGTCTCGCTTATTGGTAAGTCATTAACCTTAGAAGGGCCGTGCTATGGTCTATATCTTTTCTCGGGGAAGGGACCTATTATGTAATGAGACAATTGGTTGTTTGATCTTATCTGAAGTTTGAAATCTTGACTGTGTCACTTAATATCAATCTTGAAGTTTCCTTCTTTAGCTATGATGATCCATTGTTGTCCTTAAGAGCTTTTCAAATGTTGATTTAAGTGAGCAGGGTATCAATGCACCATTGTAACTCAACCTTATTGCCAGAATAGTGGAACTGACTTGTTATTTAACATGAAACTTTGTCATGTACATGGTATCCTTTTCTTTGTTCTGTGAATAGATCATATGCAATCAAAGACAAAGAAATTTTGACCACATACCGATAACCATTAACCCTGAAGCAACACAAACTAGATTACTAGTTTCTGAATCATGTTGATTGAATCGATACAATCATCTGTGCAGTACTTGTCTTCAATTTAACATCTGTGAAATGTCCCGTGTTGCTTTGGAACAGTCCAGGAATACCATGCTGCTGCTTAAAAATGGGACCAATTTTATTGCTGGAAACTATGTCAATTGGTTATAATATTGTTGGGTATTAATTAATTTCTAGGAATATAACTAGATGCAGCCGTCTGAGAACTATGGTTCTTACTACTCTCAACCATATTTTAGTTTTTGTGCATTTCCTATTTGTAATCCTATAAAATAAACTTGACCTTTCAATTTTTGTGATACTAGTGCTGGGAAATTCTAGCCCATAGTGATCTGACATTGCAAGTACAAAGTATTAGTATTTTTAGAGAGAAAAAAAAAAAAAAAAAAAACGAATTAGAATTCTGTAAGAACTCTGTGCTTGCTGGTTAGACATGACCTATGTGGCTGCTAAGCTGCTTGACTTGGTGATCGTTCATCATCTTTAATGTGATTTTTTGTTCTACATCTAACACTTTCGTCTACTTTGTTCTGATGACACCTTTTTGGGTAAAGGGTTTCAATACCCGGTGAATTGATTCTGATTACACCTTAGGAAGTCTGCAAGGGATCCTTGTGTCATATGGCCCTTTAATCTTTAAGTATACAGTTTTTTTTAACGTAATGAACTGTTCAATACTTCAATCCTTTTTCTTATTAATGAGGTAGCAAGAGCATTAAATATTAACATATTAGCAAGAGCATTAAATATATGCTTCCATGAAGTTTGAAGCCGACAAAATTTTCTTCTAGCCCCTTATATATTACTTGAAGCTGTATTTTTCGGGTTCTTTCTGATAACAATTGCTTGGGCTTGTTTGGTTTCTTTCTGATAACAGTTACTTGGACTTGTAACAGAAATATGCTATCGATCTCTTCCTTGTAGTAGCTGGTGATGGTTTATCTTTGTCTTTCAGTGCAGGGGCTTTTACATTGGGTCTTCCTCCTGCATGGGTTGATGTATCTGATGAAATAGCATCAAATGTGCAACGTGCAAGGTCTAAAATGGCAGAGCTAGCGAAGGCTCATGCCAAGGCTTTGATGCCCTCGTTTGGGGATGGTAAAGAAGATCAACACAGGATTGAGGCTCTAACTCACGAGATAACCGATCTTTTAAAAAAGTCAGAAAAGAAACTAAAGAAATTATCTTCTGGTGGGACTTCTGAGGAGTCAAATATTAGGAAAAATGTTCAGGTATTATCTCATCTTAAAAGCTGTCACTTGATGGCTTGAAATTTAATAATTATTCTTTTTGCAGTTTTGACTTCACCTTGAATGTAACTTAATTATGGACTTGTTTGTCCACCAACTGGAATCGTAAATTATTCTAAGAATTGTGTTATTGGCCCAGTCTTGTTTATTCCATTAAAACAGAAATTATCAGTTAACTTGTTATATATTTTCATCAGAGACGTAATTGTTTAATCTATTTTGATTCATTTTATGAAGTAATGTGTAGTTCTCATTTGATAACCACCTGCTCATTGTATTATTATATGTTAAATGGCTGTGACTAGTTTTTCTGTAATGCTTTTATGTACTCAAATTTAACTTCAAGTAGGATACTCCTCGTTAGTTGCTAAAAATGCCAATGCATTTGCTCAAGTTATTATCTGCCAATTCATCTAGGTAGTTTGGGTGAATATCTCGGGGGATAAAAGTAATCATTTTTTTCTTTGAACTTCTATGGCAGCGTTCTCTTGCTACTGATCTTCAGAGTCTTTCAGTGGAACTCAGGAAGAAGCAATCAACTTATTTGAGGCGCCTCCGGCAGCAAACAGAGGTCCTCCAGACATTTTAACTAAATATTTAGTATAAGCTAATATACAACTGCATGTGTTAATCTGAAATTCTGAATCATATCAAATGGACTGATAAGATTCATATGATTCAATGCCTTTAATTAAAATATTATATCTAGCTAGAGGAAAATACACCATACTACAGAAGCAATTCACTGACAAGCTGCTTGGTGTTTCTTATAGGGTCCCGATGGGGTTGATCTGGAAATGAATTTGAATGGGAAGCAATCTACCAGGGATGATGACGAGTTTGATGACTTGGTATGTTGATAGCTATTATTTACTCATCATTTATATATACTACCCTCTGTTATAATCATTTCTCTGCTCTAATGGTTGCAATTCAAGTTGACTAAGTCCAAGAACTTTTTACTTTCTTATTAAACTTACCTTTGGTCAATTTTCAGAATACTGACCATGTGGAATATGATAATCAGGTTAAAAAATACATAAATAATTGATTTCCATCGTAGTTTGGGACAGTGCCACTTATCTCAGACATCTGAAAAAAAAAATCCCTTTAGTTTTGGCCTTTTGGGCAAAGGTGTTGTTTATCCCTTGAAACATACAAAAAAACCATGTAACTTTACAAATAATCTGTGCGTTAGAGAAGAGGTAAGTTGGAAAATCCTAGCAGAGTGTGGTAGCTTTCAGAATAAAAATTGCTGTCTAGTAACTAATTTAAAGGATCTCTTATGCTCAAAAAAGGGAAGTTCGCTGTCTTCATTTTATCTGTTTTGTGATTTCTCGTACCTTTTTTACTAGAAGGATCTATGGCACCAAACAAGCTGAGCCAAGCGTGACTAGTAATGATACTCGTAAGAAAAGCTAGAATTAAGCGTCATAGCAGCTAAGTGCTTATTACTTGTATAATACATGTAAGTTGTAACTAACTTAAATTTTAGGGGTACATGTAAATTAAATGTAAAATTAGCTTATTAATGGGTTTAAGATACTATTGCTATTCTAAAATGGTTAGTGATTTCCAAAACGTGTTAATTAATAATTTGTAAAATGACTTTAGTGGCTCTACTCGATCACCTGGCTTGTCGAGTGTCATAACTTCCATGTTAAAATTAAATTTGGAAAGTGACTACTAATGGCTGTACTTTATCGCTTGGCTTGTCTAATGTACATTCACATTGAGTTCAAGAGCTTCTCCATGTTAAAATTAAATTTGGAAAGTGACTACTAATGGCTGTACTTTGTCGCTTGGCTTGTCTAATGTACATTCACATTGAGTTCAAGAGCTTCTCCAAGTGACTACTATTGGTTTTAGTAGCTTCACTGGAGCCCTGAGTCTGTAAACTAGTTTTTTTATGAACTTAATGCTATTGTGTTCCTGATTTTGGCTAGTTCATTTGCTGCACTCGAGTCGATATCAAGAAAGGCGTCCAGTTATGTTGTATATCTAATAGGTGATATTGGTAACATGAACAACTATTTTAAAAGGAAATGGGTCAAACGGGTTAAAGTGATCATATCTCTTTATTCGTTTTTATGCAAAAAATCAGATTGCAATATAGTTTCATACTCAAACTTATCACATATACTAAAAATTGAGATTTTGAATAAGAGAAGTGTTTGGAGGTGACTCGCCTGTAACCACTTCTACAAGTTCCCATTCTTAAGTTGTCATTATTTTCCCTTGTTTTGGACGATTTACTTTATATGCACTGGAAGCCGGTGTGATGCTCATGCTATTGAACCTACCAGTCTAGAACATACTTTTACATTAAGATGTGTAGTTAGAACATGCCTATGCCTTTTTATCTATGAACATTTCTTATTTATAACACTTGAATCATCTGTCTAGGGTTTCAATGAACATCAAATGGCCAAGTTGAAGAAAAGCGAAGCTTTTACTGTGGAAAGGGAGAAAGAGATTCAACAGGTTGGTGCAAAGCAGTTGTATTTGTGTTTCTTTTCTTGTCTATATACTAATCTGATCATCTTTTAAAGGTTGTGGAATCAGTAAACGAGCTGGCGCAGATTATGAAGGATCTTTCTGTCCTTGTGATTGACCAGGTCAGAAAGCCCGTTTGTTTTCTCGAAACGGTAAATGATTTTCGTAGTATATATAACTGGATTTGATTTTTGAAAGCAGGGAACTATTGTTGATAGAATAGACCACAACATTCAGAATGTCGCTGCATCAGTGGATGATGGCCTTAAACAGCTACAAAAGGTTGTCCCTAATCCTTAAAATAGTTCTAAAACTGTATTTCTATGGAAAAACATAACAGTTGGGTTATGTTTTCGTTCAAACGAGTCAAAACTTGTTTTTACTACATAGTACTACTCAATAAACAGTTCTCTTTTAAAAGTTAAATTATTATTGTATAAATGAAGTTTTTGTAATTGTGTATGATATAATGAAATAAATAAAAAAATGTTTTCGAGTTGACCCGACATGACCAGCTCAGGTGTGTTATCCAACTCATATCTCTAGCTTATTTTTTACGTCTCTCTGACTACGTTTGGATGTTCTGATGAAACTTGCAGGCTGAGCGAAGTCAGAAACGAGGGGGGATGATAATGTGTGCTACAGTACTTGTTGTCATGTGCTTAGTAATGTTGGTTCTGTTAATCCTTAAGGAGATTCTTTTCTGATCTATCTCACATTACTCTTTTGAAGTATTCTACTTACAAAATTACTGTTGTAACCTTCCCCGACCATCCTCAAACATGCAAAGACACTTACCATTGTGTTAAAAGAAAGGGAAGTTTTGGATTCGCAAGAAAATGACCGTATGCTTTGTTTATGTATGTTCCACAAGAGCAAAAGAGTACGTGTATAATCCGGTGAAGTGGCTTGTCCATGGTCATGTATAGAGGATTTTATACTGTAATTGGTAGGAGACCGAGCGAGAATATACATTATCAATTTATAGTACTGAGAATTGGTTTGTAGTTTGGTGATTAACCGGCTGGATTATCTTGTTTTGTATCCATTTTTTCATTAAATATTATCGAAGAGTTTATTATTAAATAAAGTTACTATCACCAGTGGCTCTTGAGGCAAACTATCAAGTCTGGCAAATTGCAAACATTTTAAAAGGTTGAAAGATAATTTCTTGCCGAATGGCGACTTTTAACCGTAAAACAATTGATTCGATGTATTTTATCCCTGGCTTGGGTTTGACTTCTACTACTAAGCTCAAGCTGCAGTTAAGTAACTTAAATTGAAGACACTAAACAAGTTGCTTTCATAGCTCAGTTGGTTAGAGCACCCGTTTAGTAAGCGGGAGGTCTTGAGTTCGACTCTCAATGAAAGCAAGTATGTAGAGGAAATATTATTATTTAAAAAAATAAATGTTCTTTTTTATTCATCTTTATACAATAAACATAAACTTTGTTTAAAAAAATAAATATCATTATTTCAAGTGAGGAGGAGACCTTTATATATATATACAGATCAAAACATGTACATGAATCAAACATTTTGAATGACGCACAAGAAAATCAAGTAGTGGCGATCGCAGACACACAGATCCGGCCACTGAACATTATTGTAACCAATTCAAAAACTTGTTTCATGATTACCAACTCTAAATTCAGAAATTAAAATACGACTTATATTCTGCCATTCTTTTAGCAGCAACATCTCGCCTGACTGATCTCCACTTGAGCGCAGCCCGAATCTTACACCACCATGCACGGGGTGACCCATTCCTAGAGAAACTAATTCCAAAATCAGAGGAAACAATATCTATGGTTTGGTTACTTGTATCAATGAACAATTCATTTCCACGCCATAGAGATGCCCCAATATCAGCAAGATCATCTTGACCATAACCTCCACTGCTGAATTCTTTAAATACGAAGCTGTTTCTCAAAGCCGAAGAAAAATAATCCATAGGGCAAGGATCATGTCCCACACCAATTTCCGTTTCACTATCAACCACTCCATACATGTGTGTTTCATGCTCATCTATATAAAGTAAGGTGCCGTTAGAACCAATATGTGAGATATTTTTCCTATGATACATATTACGAGATTTTATATACGGAATAATAAAGATGATATATATACCTTGTTGCAGAAGAGGGATGTTAACACCTTGAAAATCTACACTTTCACTTTTGAGATGGTCTTGGTGTAGAAAAGACATTGGCACTGGCACTCCAAAAACGGATGATTCATCAATTGGTACCATCCCGTTTAAGTTTTTGTAAACCTTCTGCTTTGAAGCTTCCACCATAGGCTGCAAACCACCAATTAAGGTTACATCAGTTTCGAGTACCAAGCATCACAACAATGATAATACTTCTCAAAAGGATTCCAATCAAGAAAACTAGTTAAAATGTACATACCATCTGATACACAGAGAGTTTATCTAGAGGCTGATAATTTTGGCCATCAAAGGTTGCACCCACAACCGTCAAAACAGAATCAAGCAAAAGCCCGATTGCATCTTCACTAGATCTGTACATGTACAATTTGTCATCCAAAACGCAGTTTTTGGCATGCTTAATCACGGTCTCCCATGTCTTGTTAGATGATCCGCCAAGCAACTATAATAAACAAGAATAAAAGCTAAGAATCCTTTCATTGAAAATCTTATAATGCAAAATAAGTAACAAGTATAATAACAGTATTAAAGTTACCTTGCGAAGTAAAGACTGATTGGTAGCATACATTTGCAGAAAGTCCTTAACCGTGCATATGCGATATGTTGCCAAGCGTTTATGAAGAACACCATCTTTTGCTATCTTTTCCAACCGCCAAATTTCATCGACCAAGTATGGTGGATGGTGCTTCTTGTATGCTGAATTAAGAATACAAAAATAATTAGTTTATTAGCTCGTAGTTCGCTAAAAAGAGGGAAAAAAATAGGATTCTCACATTCGCCACGTTGGTCTTTTACTATGACTGCTTGACTCCTGGCTTCTCTAATTCTGACTCCACGATTAGTATCTTTAACTCGGGCACCAATTATGAACTTTCTACTCCTTCTCCAGCTTGAATTATCAGTAAAATATAGTTCGCCTAAATCCGCAACTCCATTTTCAAGAGTGACTACCAAATCCCCGGTTAACAACGGTCTTCTGCCATCTCTAGCAAATATAACTTTGTCATCAAAATCTTTCTCGGGCCAATCTTCGTCATCATCAACAGCAAAATCGCCATCAAGAGGAACAATCTCTACCTTCATTGATGATAAGGGCCCACATGATACTATTTTATTTGAATCAACATCAAACAGCACTAGCTTCGCAGCAGTATTATCTTCAGACCGTATCTGACTGCCAGTGAAGATAGTATTAGGCAGCTTTGCTACAATACGGAGCGGCAACGATGTCTCCTTACATGGTTCAATGGCATTAATAGGAGATCTGTGGTACAAAAAAAATGAGAATTATAACAAGAGTTAACAAAAGATATGCAAATAGGCAATTTTGATCTATACTTGAAAATGGGTCGATTTGGGACTTTGGGTTATAATTAGTATCTAAAATTAGCTTTTATAATCATATCTTTACTACCTTATAATGCATTTAGGACATTCCCTAAATAGCAAGGCTTAAAATTCAGACTTTGTAACTTACTTATTATGGAAATATAATGTCTGTTGCTAAATTAATACATACACATGCTAGCTTAAAAGTTAAGCCAATACTTGTAACATTAGTAGTCATTGATTACAAAATTTAATTTTATAAACTTGTAACAGCCTCATAATTAATCGACTTCAATTCTCTAAACTTGTAACAACCTAAAAATTAAATGTCTTCAATTCTATAAACTTGTAACATCTTTTTAATATTCATACATAAGCTAAACACTCTCTCAAAACAAAAAATACAAAACTACTTCACTCTCTCTAGAAATATGTTCTTACACACTCTCTAAAAAACCATGCCACCAGTACAACAAATTAGTTTCAGGGTATCTGCCGCCGCAACGCGAAAAAGGACAATTACTCACTCTAAAAAACCGTTGTCCTTTTTCGTACACACACTCTAGAAATATGTTCTTACACACACTCTTAAAAACAATAGTCCTTTTTCGTTGCTAAACTATTTTGACCTCTTATCTCAAGTTATATCACGGAAAATAAATTATAGAAAAACATTACTCGCTCAAAAAATTAGTTTCAGGGTTTTCGCCGTCGCAACGCGCGGGTACCCTGCTAGTTTATTACTACATCTATATGACACAGAAGTTATATCATGCAATCTATTGAAAATAACATAACAATAAATTACATCAGAAAATGACCCTAGATTAACCTATTACTATTAGTAACAAATTTTGACTAGAAATAATTGAACCAAATTATAGGCTATTAGGCACATATATAGTTGGAGATCTAAACTTGTTAACGTATCAAAGAACCTTTGACATGAGCTTTGGACCTCTTCTCGTACCTATCGAAAAACAAACAAAATGTTGTTCAGATTCTATACAACTAACTAATAATCAAGTTATATGAAATTATCAAAGTCAAAACATCAAAACTTGAACATAACATACCCATCTTCGAATTAACGGTTCCAAGGTCGCGGCTAAATCTTGTGGTGAAAGCCCACATATCATATTTTGAGCATTAAAGCTGCAAGCAAACGTATCGAATACCAACATAAGAAAACATGTAATAATGTAAAAATGATATAAACAATCATAATGATGTTATCGTAATCACTTACTTAGAAGTCGTAATCCTTCGTTTCGATTCTTGATTAGCAACTCTAAACCCATCTTCCTCTCCATCACCAAAAGGTCTCTTGAGTACCATTATATCAAACACTTAATAAAATCTCTCAAACGAAACTTTAGTAGGTTTGAAATGATACAAAACTAAAGATAACTATATATCAACTGCAAAATCAACAAAACTTATATATATAGAAGTTTAGAGGAAAGTTGCATGAAGCTTCCAACTTAAATATATAGTTTAATACAAAAGTTGACAAGTACACAACACAATACTATGTGTAGCTGAGTGTGTGTATATGTGGGATGGTGTGGGCTTGTTCTAAAGAATCTTAAAACTTAAATCTCAAATAACTAGACAAGTGGTGCTTAGTATATACTCTTTACACAATGAATATTAACAATCTATATACAAGAAATATTTGTGTAGGGTGAAGATTAATATTATCAAGCCGCGTAAAAGTTGAAAAACATACTATCTTTTAAAGTAGGTTCAGTACAAACAGGGACGACGCCAGGAATTGGTGTTAGAGGGGGCTCAATTTTTTTTCGGTAGTAACATCCATGTTGGATTGAAGTTTGAATCGTACAACATACGGGTTCAATGACTTTTTTATTTCAGTTGAAACATACAATTATTCGATTATCTGAGAAAATGAACAAAATGCATAAATGGTAGTGAGAATGGGTAATTGAAGAAGATAAAAACGTCATTTTTTTTAGAAATGGGCCGCTAGGATTTAAGCTCACGTTCGGTCTTGAGTTTTTTGTTGCTCTGACCAAGATGATCGAATGATCGATCACCCAACTGAATGTTGTAACTACAACACACCGTTTTTATGTTTGAAATGTAAACAGAACCGCATTGAGATTCGATAAAACTTTGATGATGTCAAAATTAATCATACACTAATTCAAACAAGGTAACCACGCTCGATTTTACGACAAAAAGATCTCGATGAGATCAATTTTGGTTTTTACTTAAATAAGTTTTGAAGATATACATGTTATGGCCTATTTCTAAACATTAGAAGTTTGGCAAATGTATACAAATAAGAAGTTATGACAAGGTTTATATTTTACGACTAATATTTTTTATTTTATAGACTAATAAAAGTTTTAAACATAATTAAAAGAAAAACATTACTAAAACAAAAAAGTGATAAAATGAAAATAGAGTAAATAGATTGTAAAAGGAAAAGGAAATTTCAACTCCCTATGTCATCACCTATCACCAGGGACGAAGACAGGAATTAATGTTAGGGGGGCTCAATTTTTTTCGGTAGTAACATATTATTCCTTGTTTTAGATGTTCGATTGAAGTTTGAATCGTACAACATACGGTTCGATGACATTTTTTTCAGTTGAAACATAAAATTACTCGATTAGCGGAGAAAATGAACAAAATGCATAAATGGTAGTGAGAATGGGTAATTGAAGAAGATAAAAGCGTTTTTTTTTTAGATACGGGCCGTTAAGATTTAGGCTCATGTTCGGTCTTTAGTTTTTTGTTGCTTTGACCAAGATGATCGAATGATCGGTGACCCAACTAAATTTTAGTAACCACAACACACCGTTTTTATGTTTGAAATATAAATAAAACCACATTGAGACTCAATAAAACTTGGATGATGTCAAAATTAACCATACACTAAATTTAAACAAGATAACCAGGCTCGATTTTACGACAAAAAGATCTCAATGAGATCAATTTTGGTTTTTACTTAAATAAGTTTTGAAGATATACATGTTATGGCCTATTTCTAAACATTAGAAGTTTGGCAAATGTATACAAATAAGAAGTTATGACAAGGTTTATATTTTACGACTAATATATTTTTTATTTTATAAACTAATAAAAGTTTTAAACATTATTAGAAGAAAAACATTACTAAAACAAAAAAGTGATAAAATGAAAATAGAGTAAATAGATTGTAAAAGGAAAAGCAAATTTCAACTCCATATGTCATCACCTATCACGTGACTAATGAGACAAAATAGTACCCAATCATAAAAAAAAGAGCTTTTTACAAAAATGAACTATAACTCATACTTGTTTACGAAAATGGTTCTCGCCCAGAGTGTTTACGAAAATGAACTTTTCAATGTTATCCGTTCGATCTCTTAAAACATAAAATCCCAACGCTACACGTGTATTATACGAGCCAGGGCGTGGCCTGGGCGTGGTACAGGCGAGATTGTTTGCCAGGCGAGGCCCTGGGCGTGGTACAGCCGGCCTGGGCGTGGGCGTGGCCCTAGGCGTGGCCCTGGGCGTGGGCAATGCCCTGGGCGTGGCCCTGGGCGTGGGCAATGCCCTGGGCGTGACCCTGGGCGTGGGCAAGTGGCAAGGTGCTGCAAATGGTGGCTGAATGCTTGAAATGGTGAGCGAGGAAGATAGGTTTGAAGCTTGAAGATGGTGAGCGAGAAAGTGTTCGTTTAAGAAAGTAGCAGTAGAAAGGTTTGAAGCTTGAAGATGGTGAGCGAGGAAGATGTGGCTCATTGTACCAGTAAATGGAGTCTTTCGTTTTGGATAGCATGCATACAAAAAGTAGACAAAGACAACACACGGGTTGAAAATGACGTTTTTTGGTCACTTTGGTAAAGTGTGGGAAAAAAGTTCAGTTTCGTATTATCAATGTGTATATGGTTCGTTTGGGTAATTTGCTTAAAAAAAAACGTAATACATCTTCATCTCCCTTGTGTCTTCCGGTTCCAGCCACCCATCAACTGAAACATTTTTTTTCCGACAAAAATGTTTTTTTCTAAAATTCGCCAGAGCTGTTTACGGTTTACCGGACTTTTTCATCATCAAAACAGCATCTTCGTTACAGAAAACGATCTAAAACACCATTTGTATAGGCTATTATCCAAGCTTCAAGGTGGGGGAGTTGGGCCGGTTGTGTGTGGGGGGGCGAGCACCCTCCAGCCCCCTTACTGGCTCCGTCTCTAAGTACAAAGTACTACAAAACGAGTAACGTGTCATTTTCATCACTAAATATGGATATTTGTTGTTATCGTGTAAAGACATTTGATGGTTGAGAATTAATGAAGACTTTTTGAGTGTTCAAAATAAGAGACACCATTCAAAAATATTTTCTAGAGTTAAGTACATAAATCGGTTGACACACATTTGCACATTTCATTTATAACTTTCAAAAATTACACTCTTCGACCTTGTGGTTGTCCATTTTTCATAGACGGGTCCTTTGACCAAACGAGAGTTTGTTTTGATCGTTAACTCTAGGGGCAATATAGTCCTTTCAACCCCAAGCTATCTCATTTAACCCTGGTTGCCACATTTAGCCCGAGTTAGTTTTTTTCCCGCCTAACATCACCCACCCTTTCCTTTCTTCCTTGCCACAACTACACGCTTTTATTTAACCTTTTCCCCAAATCCCAATTTAATACCCAAATTCCCAATTAAATAACGAAGAACCCTAAATACCTTTTCTTTCTACAAACCCCTACAACTAAAACAGGGTGGCATTTTGCGAATTTGGGAATGAGGGAGTAATTCAAACCTCATGTACAAGCACTAATCATGGTTATAGGTTTATCACTTGTCCCAAAAGTGTAAGTTTTTTTTAACATAGTTTCACTTATATGTACTAAATGATCCGTGATTGATATTTGATAAATGGTTGCAGGGTGGTTCAAGTTATCTTTTTTTTTGTTAGACCCCCGATGTATGTTAGATCCGTGATGATAATCTCAAGCTTGTTAAGGGCAAGAAACAGGTTGGAACAGTCATGGAGCTTGTGCAAGCAAACAGAAGGTTGAAGATGTACTTGATATGTAGTTGGTTGGATTTTGGTGTTTATGTAATTATATCTTAGTTGGATGGCTTTTGATATGTAGTTGTTTGTCTTTTGGATGTTTAAGTATTTTTGTCCTAGAATGGTGTAAGAAGCAATTGGTATGTAGTTAGTTGGTTAGTTTTCTTTGTTGGGTTCTAGTGTAACCAGCATGGCCAATAAAACATGCACAGCGGAATTATTCAAATAACATGGCCATGCTACCAGAAAACCCTAACCAGTTATGATCTTAACTTAATTAGTGATATAACTTAATCCTAAACACATAAGAAGGATGTTTACATAATAGTTACTTGTTATCCTGCTTTCATAAGCTCCTGAATGAAACTGATGCACAGGTTTGCCTTCCTTTATTGTTGATCGACTAAGTTAGGGTTTTCGGGAGAAAACCTAACTTCCGGGTTGCGCCAAGTATCCACCGATACTGCACAGGTAGAACAGGGCTTGAACCTCAGTAAGTTAGGCGAGATACAAAACACTGGGTAAACCTAAGATCGACTACGGGTCGATTTAGTTATGAGTTGCGATCGAAAGGGTATGGAAACCCTTAGCCGACTAATCAGTTTACGGAGAGAGGATATGGGAGATTTTAAGGTTAGTATGTGAGTTATGAGGATCCCTGTAGGTCTATTTCATTTTATAGGGAACCTAAGAAGGATCTAGAATACTTGTAGAACAAGTATCCTAGTTTTTTTAGGAAACAAACACCCTCACTTGTGGAGTTCGGTTGAACAAAACCCAAACAACACTTCGAGGTTGTTTGTTTTGCTTCTTGTTATTAATTACCCCTAAATATTTATCTCTTGATAAATATTAAATTTCGGCTAATAACCGTTTATTCCACAAATGAAAATAATGTTAGATTTTCATTTCCATTTCCTCTCATTTCATTTCGTATACTCGTTTCTTATTTCCGCTTGCTTGTTTTGTTTAGTGTGCATCGGCGTGACCCTTCAGCATTACCACGAAGGTAAGTTGTGAAAGCTTTGTTGTGTTGTTTGCACATATAAAATCCTTTAATTCTTTGTCTTTGATAATATATGATGTAATAACCAGTTGGTTTTGGTATATAAGAATGGAAATTGGTCTTCTGTATGTACAATATTGATGCAAGTTTCTTGATGTTAGTTGTTCAAAGTTATGACAGTTTGTGAAAATGTTTAACTTTTGATGGTCAATTCAACAAAATGACCAAAATAAATTATCAATAAACCAGCTGACTTATGATGGTCAAAACTTAGCAGAAAAACTAAACAAATGCTACAACCATAGCAAACAAAGCTACATGAAAAACATAAAGCTAGACCAATAAACCAAATCATTTATGATGGTCAAAACTATCAAAATAGCCAAATACATCAGTTGAATTTATAAGGTCAAACTTAGCAAAATGATCCAAACAAATGACCAAGACTATGTTATAGCCTTAGCGAACAAAGCAACATAAAAAACATACATCTAGACAAATAAAACAATTGACTTATGAAGGTCAAAACTATCAAAATGACCAAATACATCAGTTGACTTTACAAGGTCAAACTCAGGAAACAAAACATGATAAAACAACATACACAAACATAATTCTTGAACTACATTTGCCATACATTAAACATCACCAAAGTTGTTACAAGAAAATTATGCATGGTAAGAATGTTATGAAACTACTATTGTTTAAGGTACTTCTACCATACATTAAACCACATCTACCAAATTGTTTTAGGTACTATATAACAACTGAAGTAAATTGGTTCCATGAGACTTAGTCTGTTGACAAACTTCTTGGTCATTCTAACAGCTTGGCTTGGACTTGCACTACCCTGCACCTGTTCTGATGCAGTTTTCCTTGGTGCTTCAAAAGATTGCCCATGTCTTTTAGTAGCTTGACTTTTTGCTCTTGACTTGGTCCTTGACTAGCTTGGCTTGCTCTTTGACTAGCTTGGCTTGCTTTTTGACTATTTTGGCTTGTTCCTGGACCAAGCATTGGTCCTGCACTCTGTTGACTTGCACCAACAGCAACTTCACTTGACCCATTTCTTGCAGCAAAGCTTCTTATAGGTTAACCAAGACCACCTTGTTCCCTAAATTCTTTCCTGTTATGACCCATATTTTCACACAACCTGCACCTTATTGACTTACCCTTCCTAGAAATCTTGCCTGTTAAATAACTTTGACTTGCAATTTCATCCGGTTACTTCTTCTTCTTTTTTGGTAGCCTGCGATTTTTATTTTTTATTTTTTTATTTTTTTTATTATTTTTTTTTTTTTTGAATAGATGGTATTAGCGTTGTTGGAGACTGAACAGATGGCCACATGTCCCTTCCATTACATGGATTTACCTTAAATGAGTAAACATGTGTCCATGTTTCAAGTCTATAAGCAACATTAATCCAATCTTCAGGTACACCAACTCCCATATCATTCTCATAATTGTTGTGAATTGCAGCCAATGCATGTTTACATGGGATTCCACTCAGCTCCTACTTCCTACAAGAACACACCCTTCTCTCCATGTCAACTACACACTGATCCATCCAAGGCCCCTTTACTTGATATTTTAAATCTCTATTCCACTCCACATTGTACTAACTAGCTGCACTTTTGATACCTTTAAAGAGCAATGTACCAATAGGACTTATTGGTCCAACAATTTTTGCTACTTGTTAAACTAGTGCAATTCTTTTCATCAAGTACTCTCTAATATACTCCAAACAAGTAATGATGGGTTGATCTCTGTCATCTACTAACTGCCTATTGAACACCTCACATATGTTATTTAATTGTATATCACATTTGGCTAGGCCTGTTAATATCATAAGTATGCTCTCCTATGCTCTACTGTAATTTAGTTAATTAATTGAAAAGTATGCTTTGCTCCATTGCTCAGCTAGAATCTTGAACAACCAATCATAAGCAGCATGATTAAATGACTTAAGCTCTCACATTCTTTTGTTGAATTCAACGATGTTGCAGCTTTCCAAAGCATGTCTTTGTATGCACCACCTTTAAACACCAACTTCATTTTTTCATGAATATACTTAATTAACACAGATGTTGTGTTTAGCACTTGGAAAGATCTTTACAATTGCTTGTACAAGTCCCTATAGACAGTAAAGGATGAGCTTAAAACATTAGATGTTATCATTTACATAAAAGACATGAAAGGGAAATGAAAGTGAAATTGTAATTGCTTTTTATATCAAGATCATCTTCAAGTAATTTCAAAGACCAGCACCAAGATGCCTTATTTTTTTTCCTCAACTACAACATATGCTACTGGATAAATCCTATTATTTGCATCAACTACAACTGCTATTAGTATTTGACCTGGATTAGGGCCCTGACATGAAGCATCCATCTAATCATAAAATTTCTCTGCCAAGAGCTCTGAAACTGTTAGCGTTAAAGCACTGTTCATCATTAGTTAAATGGACATTGTAATGTATGAGGTATATGTAATAAACTAGTTAATGGGCCTATGGACTTGAGTTAGTCAAGATAGCTTAACTTTAACAAGCTGTCCAAGTCCAAGCCCACAAAAGCCCATCTATGGCCCTTGTACATCATATAAACGCCTCACACTAGTGATGTGTGAGGTATGGAACTCATTTTTTCTGTCAACATATTATTAGTTAGTGAAAATTTTACCTAGTTCTCTCATATTCTTCCTACTTTCCCTCTCTTGAAACTAGCTTCTTTGATCAATCATGTGTGTGAAAGATCCATTGTGGAGACCTACAATTGGGATCAAGAGCCATATCAAAATCTAGAAGTGTTCTGTTTTTTGAAAAATTCAACAAGTTTAAAGGCTTTTTCCGAGTTTGTGTATAAGGTGCGAAACAATGATATCGAAAATGATAATGTCGCAAACAAGGACGGACTTAAAATCCTATTCGTCTTATACAATAAACTTTCTTTTCTGCTTAAGACAAACATACAACAACCTTAATATATAGACAGATCAAAACATGTACATGAATCAAACATTCTGAATGACGCACAAAAAAAATCAAGTAGTGGCGATCGCAGGCACACAGATCCGGCCACTGAACATTATTGTAACCAATTAAAAAACTTGTTTGATGATTACCAACTCTAAATTCAGAAATTAAAATACGACTTATATTCTGCCATTTTTTTAGCAGCAACATCTCGCCTGACTGAACCCCATTTGACGGCAGCCCGAATCTTACACCACCTTCCTCGGGGTGACCCATTCCTCGAGAAACTAATTCCAAAATCAGAGGAAACAATGTCTATGGTATGGTTACTTGTATCAATGAACAATCCATTTCCACGCCATAGGGATGCCCCAATATCAGCAAGATCATCTTGACCATAACCTCCGCTGCTGAATTCTTTAAATACAAAGCTGTTCCTCAAAGCCAAAGAAAAATAATCCATAGGGCAAGGATCATGTCCCACACCAATTTCCGTTTCACTACCGCTATCAACCACTCCATACATGTCTGTTTCATGCTCATCTATATAAAGTAAGGGGCCGTTAGAACCAATATGTGAGATATTTTTCCTATAATACATATTACAAGATTTTAATTAATTGTTGAAAGATGATATACCTTGTTGCAGAAGAGGGATGTTAACAACTTGAAAATCTACACTTTCACTTTTGAGATGGTCTTGGTGTAGAAAAGACATTGGCACTGGGACTCCAAAAGCGGATGACTCGTCAATTGGTACCATCCCGTTTAAGTTTTTGTAAACCTTCTGTTTTGAAGCTTCCACCATAGGCTGCAAACCACCAATTAAGGTTACATCAGTCTAGAGGATCATAAGTATATATAACTAGAAAACTAGTAAAAATGTGATATGAAGTATGTACCATCTGATACACAGAGAGTTTATCTAGAGGCTGATAATTTTGGCCATCAAAGGTTGCACCCACAACCGTCAAAACAGAATCAAACAAAAGCCCGATTGCATCTTCACTAGATCTATACATGTACAATTTGTCATCCAAAACGCAGTCTTTGGCATGCTTAATCACTGTCTCCCATGTCTTGTTAGATGATCCGCCAAGCAACTATAATAAACAAGAATAAAAGCTAAGTATATATTCATTGAAAATCTTATGTTACAAAAGAAGTAACAAGTTTATTTATCGAGTTACCTTGCGAAGTAAAGATTGATTGGTAGCATACATTTGGAGAAAGTCCTTAACCGTGCATATGCGATATGTTGCCAAGAGTTTATGAAGAACACCATCTTTTGCTATCTTTTCCAACCGCCAAATTTCATCGACCAAGTATGGTGGATGGTGCTTCTTGTATGCTGAATCAAGAATACAACAATAGTTAGTTTATTAGCTCGTAGTGCGCTAAAAAAGAGGGAAAAAATAGGATTCTCACATTCGCCACGTTGGTCTTTTACTATGACTGCTTGACTCCTGGCTTCTCTAATTCTCACTCCACGATTAGTATCTTTAACTCGGGCACCAATTATGAACTTTCTACTCCTTCTCCAGCTTGAATTATCAGTAAAACGTAGTTCGCGCAAATTTGCAACACCATTTTCAAGAGTGACTACCAAATCCCCGGTTAACAAAGGTCTTCTGCCATCTCTTGCGCATATAACTTTATCATCAAAATCTTTCTCGGGCCAATGTTTGTCATCATCAACAGTGAAATCGCCATCAAGAGGTACAATCTCAACCTTCATTGATGAAAATGGCCCACATGATACTATTTTATTTGAATCAACATCAAACAACACTAGCTTCACAGCAGTATTATCTTCAGACTGTATCTGACTGCCAGTGAAGATCGTATTAGGCAGCTTTGCTACAAAACGGAGCTGCAACGATGTCTTCTTACATGGTTCAATTGCATTAATAGGAGATCTGTGGTACAAACAAAATGAGAATTATTACAAGAGTTAACAAAAGTTAAGAATGTAAACCAGTTTTTATAGAAGATATGCAAATAGGCAAAATTTTGATCTATACTTGAAAATGGGTCAATTTGGGACTTTGGGTTATATTTAGTATCTAAATTAGCTTTTATAATCATATTTATTACATCTATAGGACAGAAGTTTTATCATGCAATCTATTGAAAATAACACAACAATAAGTGAATAAGTTACATCAGAAAATGACCCTAGAAATACTATCAGTAACAAATTTTGACTAGAAATACTGAAGTATAGGCAATTAGGCACATATATAGTTGCAGATCTAACCTTGTTAATGTACCAAAGAACCTTTGATATGAACTTTGGACCTCTTCTCGCACCTATCGAAGAAACAAACAAAATGTTGTTTAGATTCTATACAACTAACTAATAATCAAGTTATATGAAATGAAAATTTTAAAGTCAAAACATCAAAACTTAACAACATAAGAACCTACGACCATACAAGAAAGAAAAGTAGACATGAACATAACATACCCATCTTCGAATTAGCGGTTCCAACGTCGCGGCTAAATCTTGTGATGTAAGCCCACACATAGCATTTTGAGCATTAAAGCTGCAAATATATCAAATACCAACATCAGAAAACATGTGATAATGTAAAAATGATATAAACCATCATGATGATGTTATCGTAATCACTTACTTAGAAGTCGTAATCCTTCGTTTGGATTCTTGATTAGCAACTCTAAACCCATCTTCCTCCCCATCACCAAAAGGTCTCTTGAGTACCATTATATCAAACACTTAATAAAATCTCTCAAAGGAAACTTTAATAGGTTTGAAATGAAACAAAACTAAAGATAACTATATTACAACTGCAAAATCGACAAAACTTATACTATATTAGAAGTTTAAAGGAAAGTTGCATGAAGCTTCCAACTTAAATACGTAGTAGTTTAATACAAAAGTTGACAAGTACACAACACAATACTATGTGTAGCTAATAAGTGTGTGTATATGTGGGATGGTGTGGGCTTGTTCTAAAGAATCTTAAAACTTAAATCTCAAATAACTAATTATAACTAACTGGACAAGTGGCGCTTAGTATATACTCTTTACACAATGAATATTAACAATCTATATACAAGAAATATTTATGAAGGGTGAAGATTAATATTATCAAGCCGCGTAAAAGTTGAAAAACATACTATCTTTTAAAGTAGGTTCAGTACAAAGTACTACAAAACGAGTAACGTGTCATTTTCATCACTAAATATGGATATTTGTTGTTCGTGTAAAGACATGCATTTGATGGTTGAGAATTAATGAAGAGACATCATTTTTGAGTGTTCAAAATAAGAGACATCATTTAAAAATATTTTCTAGAGTAAGTACATAAATCGGTTGACACACATTTGCACATTTCATTTATAACTTTTAAAAATTACACTCGTCGACCTTGTGGTTGTCCATTTTTCATAGACGGGTCCTTTGACCAAACGAGAGTTTGTTTTGATCGTTAACTCTAGAGTCAATATAGTCCTTTCAACCCCAAGCTATCTCATTTAACCCTGGTTGCCACATTTAGCCCGAGTTAGTTTTTTTTCCGCCTAACATCACCCACCCTTTCTGTTAGTGCAAATATTACGATATTTAATCTATACAGTCTCGTTTGTTTTGATTGATTACAAACATGTAACTTGTAATATATAACGTAAAATGTACAAGTTACTCGTAATCACATTTTGTCTCAACATACATTCAACATCTCTCGATGTCTCAAGTCCTCGTATGTTACAACACAGGTTCATACATGTTTGTTATGTGGCATTATGATCAAACCCATTAACAAATCATTTAGAATGTTTAAAATGCGTTTAGAGTCACTAAGTATTTTAATAGGTTAACCATTCTATTTCGAACCTCATTTTACATTTTGCATTCACAAGTATTTTATAAAAATACATCTTGTGTAAAATGTCTAACAAATATATACTTTTATTTGTACAAGTAAACTAACTATAATATTCATAAAAGTACTAAAGTTTACTTACATTTGACAAAATATATTTTATTTTGACAAGCACTCAACTAGATATTTTATTTTACAAAAGGTCACTTACATTTTATTTACAAGTAACTTACCTTTTAAATAAGTATATACATTTGTTTAAATGTATTTTTCATAAAAAGGAAAACACTATTTTATTACCTCATACATAGTTTCATCTAAATTTTGGAAAGATTTTAGAAGATATTCTAAGATATCAAATCTAATAAATTATTATATTTTTAATTACCACTTTGGCTATAAATATCAACCTATTGTTTTCTCATTTCTTCATTTCTTCCAACACACATTCTCTCTATCTTTCTTTCATCTTTTAGATCTATAGATAACCATGTAGTAACATACATTAATCACCCTCATCATCACATGATCATAATGCTTCTAACATTCATCTTTGTTGTAAGCATACTTTACATTTTGATCAACCAAGGAAAGCTTGGAGATCTAGTCATCCTCATTCACCAAAGCATATCAACATATGAAGATTCAAGATCTCTTGATATCCTCATTGACTGAAGACTTCTTATTTAAGAAGATCATTTAGATTAGTCATTCATATCCATTAGACATTTATGTCATGGATCATCATTGAAAACATTATTGCATTATCACAACACTTTCACCAAACTAGATTAGATGTGTTATGTGTTCGTACCATAAAACACAAGGTTTGTTATGTTGGGCCATAAAACATAACGGGAGTGGTTGTACCCAGAAAGAACTCGACATCTAGCTTAGTGTTGGAAATATTGTATAGGCGACGTTAGCTTGGTTCTACCTCGAACTAGAACCCGCTATTTAGCTTTGTACCGGAAAAAGTGTAAGCGACGACTGTAAGGTTTTCTCCGCCGAGAAGGGAGCTTGTTGATTTAGTGAAGTAACTCTCGAGTTGGGTACTCAGGGAGTGGAGTAGGGCGGAGAGAAGATCCGTGACCGAACCACTATAAATCCTCGTGTTCGGTTTGCACTTTCTTTTCTTTATCTCTTTACTTTTATAATTGCTTGTGATGTGGTTGGATGTTGATGCTTGTGTGACAACTTGGTTTACTATGCTTTATATTAGTCGCAAACAATAATTGGTACTTTCATATTATAACAAACTTTATAAGCGATTTGATACAAAAGATCTAACATTTTTAAACGACAACGTATTCACCCCCCCCCTACGTTTTCACACTTTCCTTTCTTCCTTGCCACAACTACACGCTTATTTAACCTTTTCCCCAAATCCCAATTTAATACCCAAATTCCCAATTAAATACGAAGAACCCTAAATACCTTTTCTTTCTACAAACCCCCACAACTAAAACAGGATGGCATTTTGCGAATTTGGGAATGAGGGAGTAATTCGAACCTCATGTACAACCACTAATCCTGGTTATAGGTTTATCACTTGTCCCCAAATTGTAAGTTTTTTTTAACATAGTTTCACTTATATGTACTAAATGATCCGTAATTGATATTTGATAAATGGTTGCAGGGTGGTTCAAGTTATCTTTTTTTTATTAGACCTCCGATGTATGTTAGATCCGTGATGATAATCTCAAGCTTGTTAAGGGCAAGAAACAGGTTGGAACAGTCATGGAGCTTGTGCAAGCAAACAGAAGGTTGAAGATGTACTTGATATGTAGTTGGTTGGATTTTGGTGTTTATGTAATTATATCTTAGTTGGATGGCTTTTGATATGTAGTAGTTTGTCTTTTGGATGTTTCAGTATTTTTGTCCTAGAATGGTGTAAGAAGCAATTGGTATGTAGTTGGTTGGTTAGTTTTCTTTGTTGGGTTCTAGTGTAACCAGCATGGCCAATAAAACATGCACAACGGAATTAAACAGATAACATGGCCATGCTACCAGAAAACCCTAACCAGTTATGATCTTAACCTAATTAGTGATATAACTTAATCCTCAACACATAAGAAGGATGTTTACAAAATAGTTACTTGTTATCCTGCTTGCATAAGCTCCTGAATGAAACTTGTTGCACGGGTTTGCCTCCTTTATTGTTGATCGACCAAGTTAGGGTTTTCGGGAGAAAACCTAACTTCCGGGTTGCGCCAAGTATCCACCGATACTGCACAGGTAGAACAGGGCTTGAACCTCAGTAAGTTAGGCGAGATACAAAACACTGGGTAAACCTAAGATCGACTACGGGTCGATTTAGTTATGAGTTGCGATCGAAAGGGTTTGGAAACCCTAGCGGACTGATCGGTTTACGGAGAGAGGATATGGGAGATTTTAAGGTTAGTATGTGAGTTATGAGGATCCCTGTAGGTCTATTTCTATTTATAGGGAACCTAAATAGATAACATGGCCATGCTACCAGAAAACCCTAACCAGTTATGATCTTAACCTAATTAGTGATATAACTTAATCCTCAACACATAAGAAGGATGTTTACAAAATAGTTACTTGTTATCCTGCTTGCATAAGCTCCTGAATGAAACTTGTTGCACGGGTTTGCCTCCTTTATTGTTGATCGACCAAGTTAGGGTTTTCGGGAGAAAACCTAACTTTCGGGTTGCGCCAAGTATCCACCGATACTGCACAGGTAGAACAGGGCTTGAACCTCAGTAAGTTAGGCGAGATAAAAAACCCTGGGTAAACCTAAGATCGACTGCGGGTCGATTTAGTTATGAGTTGCGATCGAAAGGGTTTGGAAACCCTTAGCCGACTGATCGGTTTACGGAGAGAGGATATGGGATATTTTAAGGTTAGTATGTGAGTTATGAGGATCCCTGTAGGTCTATTTCATTTTATAGGGAACCTAAGAAGGATCTAGAATACTTGTAGAACAAGTATCCTAGTTTTTTTAGGAAACAAACACCCTCACTTGTGGAGTTCGGTTGAACAAAACCCAAACAACACTTCGAGGTTGTTTGTTTTGCTTCTTGTTATTAATTACCCCTAAATATTTATCTCTTGATAAATATTAAATTTCGGCTAATAACCGTTTATTCCACAAATGAAAATAATGTTAGGATTTTCATTTCCATTTCCTTTCATTTCCTTTCGTATACTCGTTTCTTATTTCCGCTTGCTTGTTCTGTTTAGTGTGCATCGGTGTGACCCTTCAGCATTTCCACGAAGGTAAGTTGTGAAAGCTTTGTTGTGTTGTTTGCACATATAAAATCCTTTAATTCTTTGTCTTTGATCATATATGATGTAATAACCAGTTGGTTTTGGTATATAAGAATGTAAATTGGTCTTCTGTATGTACAATATTGATGCAAGTTTCTTGATGATAGTTGTTCAAAGTTATGAAAGTTTGTGAAAATGTTTAACTTTTGATGGTCAAATTCAGCAAAATGATCAAAATAAATTATCAATAAACCAGCTGACTTATGATGGTCAAAACTTAGCAGACAAACTAAACAAATGCTACAACCATAGCAAACAAAGCTACATGAAAAACATAAAGCTAGACCAATAAACCAACTCATTTATGATGGTCAAAACTATCAAAATAGCCAAATACATCAGTTAACTTTATAAGGTCAAACTTAGCAAAATGATCCAAACAAATGACCAAGACTATGTTATAGCCTTAGCAAACAAAGCAACATGAAAAACATACATCTAGACAAATAAACCAATTGACTTATGAAGGTCAAAACTATCAAAATGACCAAATACATCAGTTGACTTTACAAGGTCAAACTCAGGAAACAAAACATGATAAAACAACATACACAAACATAATTCTTGAACCACATTTTCCATACATTAAACATCACCAAAGTTGTTACAAGAAAATTATGCATGGTAAAAATGTTATGAAACTACTATTGTTTAAGGTACTTCTACCATACATTAAACCACATATACCATATTGTTTTAGGTACTATATAACAACTGAAGTAAATTGGTTCCATGAGACTTAGTTTGTTGATAAACTTCTTGGTCATTCTAACAGCTTAGCTTGGACTTGCAATACCCTGCACCTGTTCTGATGCAGTTTTCTTGGTGCTTCAAAAGATTGCCCAGGTCTTTTAGTAGCTTGACTTTTTGCCCTTGATGTGGTCCTTGACTAGCTTGGCTTGCTTTTTGACTAGCTTGGCTTGTTCCTGGACTAGCATGGTTTGGTCCTGCACTCTGTTGACTTGCACCAACAGCAACTTCACTTGACCCATTTCTTGCAGCAAAGCTTCTTATAGGTTAACTAGGACCACCTTGACCCCTAAATTCTTTCCTGTTATGACCCACATTTTCACACAACCTGCACCTTATTGACTTACCCTTCCTAGAAATCTTGCCTGTTAAATAACATTGACTTGCAATCTCATCAGGTGACTTCTTCTTTTTTGGTGGCCTGCGATTTTTTTTAGGTGGTATTAGCGTTGTTGAAGACTGAACAGATGGCCACATGTCCCTTCCATTACATGGATTTACCTTAAATGAGTAAACATGTGTCCATGTTTCAAGTCTATAAGCAACATTAATCCAATCTTTAGGTACACCAACTCCCATACCATTCTCATAATTGTTGTGAATTGCAGCCAATGCATGTTTACATGGGATTCCACTCAGATCCTACTTCCTACAAGAACACACCCTTCTCTCCATGTCAACTACACACTGATCCATCCAAGGCCCCTTTACTTGATATTTTAAATCTCTATTCCACTCCACATTGTACTGACTAGCTGCACTTTTGATACCTTTAAAGAGCAATGTACCAATAGGACTTAGTGGTCCAACATTTTTTGCTACTTGTTAAACTAGTGCAATTCTGTTCATCAAGTACTCTCTGATATACTCCAAACAAGTAATGATGTGTTGATCTCTATCATCCACTAACTGCCTATTGAACACCTCACATATGTTATTTAAGAGTATATCACATTTGGCTCTACCTGTTAATATCATAAGATACATTATAAGTATATGACCAATCATAAGTATGCTCTGCTCTACTGTAATTTAGTTAATTACCTGAAAAGTATGCTTTGCTCCATTGCTCAGCTAGAATCTTGAACAACCAATCATAAGCAGCATGATTAAATGATTTAAGCTCTCACATTCTTTTGTTGAATTCAACGATGTAGCAGCTTTCCAAAGCATGTCTTTGTATGCACCACCTTTAAACACCAACTTCATATTTTCATGAATATACTTAATTAACACAGAACGTGTGTTTAGCACTTGGAAAGATCTTTAAAATTGCTTGTACAAGTCCCTATAGACAGTAAAGGATGAGCTTAAAACATTAGATGTTATCATTTACATAAAAGACATGAAAGTGAAATTGTAATTGCTTTTTATATCAAGATCATCTTCAAGTAATTTCAAAGACCAACACCAAAATGACTTATGTTTTTTTCCTCAACTACAACATATGCTACTGGATAAATCCTATTATTTGCATCAACTACAACTGCTATTAGTATTTGACCTAGATTAGGGGCCTGACATGAAGCATCCATCTAATCCTAAGATTTCTCTCTCAAGAGCTCTGTGTTAGCGTTAAAGCGGTGTTCATCATTAGTTAAATGGACATTGTAATGTATGAGGTATATGTAATAAACTAGTTAATGGGCCTATGGACTTGAGTTAGTCAAGATAGCTTAACTTTAACAAGTTGTCCGAGTCCAAGCCCACAAAAGCCCATCTAAGGCCCTTGTACATCATATCAACGCCTCACACTAGTGATGTGTGAGGTGTGGAACTCGTTTTTTCTAGAAAGACAACATATTATTAAGAACACCAAAAAATGAAACAAATACAATACAAGGCCCCCGGGTGGAACTCATTTTAGCTAGTGAAAATTTTACCTAGTTCTCTCATATTCTCCCTACTTTCTCTCTCTAGAAACTAGCATCTTTGATCAATCATGTGTGTGAAAGATCCATTGTGGAGAGTGGAGACCTACAATTGGGATCAAGAGCCATATCAAAATCTAGAAGTGTTCTGTTTTTCGAAAAATTCAACAAGTTTAAAGGCTTTTTCCGAGTTCGTGTATAAGGTGCATAACAATGATATCGTAAATGATAATGTCGCAAACAAGGAGCTAGTCTCTGCATTTGGAAAACAATGATATCGTAAATGATAATGTCGCAAACAAGGAAGGACTTCAAATCCTATTCGTCTTATACAATAAACTTTCTTTTCTGCTTAAGACAAACATACAACAACCTTGATATATATACAGATCAAAACATGTACATGAATCAAACATTCTGAATGATGCACAAAAAAATCAAGTAGTGGCGATCGCAGGCACACAGATCCGGCCACTGAACATTATTGTAACCAATTAAAAAACTTGTTTGATGATTACCAACTCTAAATTTAGAAATTAAAATACGACTTATATTCTGCCATTCTTTTAGCAGCAACATCTCGCCTGACGGATTTCCACTTGAGCGCAGCCCGAATCTTACACCACCTTCCCCGGGGTGACCCATTCCTAGAGAAACTAATTCCAAAATCAGAGGAAAGAATGTCTATGGTTTGGTTACTTGTATCAATGAACAATCCATTTCCACGCCATAGGGATGCCCCGACATCAGCAAGATCATCTTGACCATAACCTCCGCTGCTGAATTCTTTAAATACGAAGCTGTTTCTCAAAGCCGAAGAAAAATAATCCATAGGGCAAGGATCATGTCCCGCACCAATTTCCGTTTCACTGCCGCTATCAACCACTCCATACATGTCTATTTCAGGCTCATCTATATAAAGTAAGGTGCCGTTAGAACCAATATGTGAGATATTTTACCTATAATACATAGTACAAGATTTTATATTATTGTTGAAGGATGATATATATACCTTGTTGCAGAAGAGGGATGTTAACACCTTGAAAATCTACACTTTCACTTTTGAGATGGTCTTGGTGTAGAAAAGACATTGGCACTGGGACTCCAAAAACGGATGATTCATCAATTGGTACCATCCCGTTTAAGTTTTTGTAAACCTTCTGCTTTAAAGCTTCCACCATAGGCTGCAAACCACCAATTAAGGTTACATCAGTTTTGAGTACCAAGCATCACAACAGCGATAATACTTCTAAAAAGGATTCCAATCAAGAAAACTAGTTAAAATGTGATATGAAGTACATACCATCTGAAACACAGAGAGTTTATCTACAGGCTGATAATTTTGGCCATCAAAGGTTGCACCCACAACCGTCAAAGCAGAATCAAGCAAAAGCCCGATTGCATCTTCACTAGATCTGTACATGTACAATTTGTCATCCAAAACGCAGTCTTTGGCATGCTTAATCACTGTCTCCCATGTCTTGTTAGATGATCCGCCAAGCAACTATAATAAACATGAATAAAAGCTAAGTATATATTCATTGAAAATCTTATATTGCAAAATAAGTAACAATTTTAATAACAGTATTAAGTTACCTTGCGAAGTAAAGACTGATTGGTAGCATACATTTGCAGAATGTCATTAACCGTGCATATGCGATATGTTGCCAAGCGTTTATGAAGAACACCATCTTTTGCTATCTTTTCCAACCGCCAAATTTCATCGACCAAGTATGGTGGATGGTGCTTCTTGTATGCTGAATCAAGAATACAACAATAATTAGTTTATTAGCTCGTATTTCGCTAAAAAGAGGGGGGAAAATAGGATTCTCACATTGGCCACGTTGGTCTTTTACTATGACTGCTTGACTCCTGGCTTCTCTAATTCTGACTCCACGATTAGTATCTTTAACTCGGGCACCAATTATGAACTTTCTGCTCCTTCTCCAGCTTGAATTATCAGTAAAACATAGCTCGCCTAAATCCGCAACTCCATTTTCAAGAGTGACTACCAAATCCCCGGTTAACAAAGGTCTTCTGCCATCTCTAGCGCATATAACTTTGTCATCAAAATCTTTCTCGGGCCAATCTTCGTCATCATCAACAGTGAAATCGCCATCAAGAGCAACAATCTCTACCTTCATTGATGATAAGGGCCCACATGATACTATTTTATTTGAATCAACATCAAACAACACTAGCTTCACAGCAGTATTATCTTCAGACCGTATCTGACTGCCAGTGAAGATTGTATTAGGCAGCTTTGCTACCAAACGGAGCTGCAACGATGTCTTCTTACATGGTTCGATTGCATTAATAGGAGATCTGTGGTGCAAATAAAATGAGAATTATTACAATAGTTAACAAAAGTTAAGAATGTAAACCAGTTTTTACAGAAGATATGCAAATAGGCAATTTTGATCTATACTTGAAAATGGGTCAATTTGGGACTTTGGGTGATAATTAGTACTGTATCTAAAATTAGCTTTTATAATCATATTTATTACCACATCTATACGACACAGAGGTTTTATCATGCAATCTATTGAAAATAACACAACAATAAATTACATCTGAAAATGACCCTAGATTACCCTATAATAGTTAGGAACAAATTTTGACTAGAAATAATTGAACCAAATTATAGGCAATTAGGACACATATATAGTTGGAGATCTAACCTTGTTAATGTATCAAAGAACCTTTGACATGAGCTTTGGACCTCTTCTCGTACCTATCGAAAAACAAACAAAATGTTGTTCAGATTCTATACAACTAACTAATAATCAAGTTATATGAAATTATCAAAGTCAAAACATCAAAACTTGAACATAACATACCCATCTTCGAATTAACGGTTCTAAGGTCGCGGCTAAATCTTGTGATGAAAGCCCACACATCATATTTTGAGCATTAAAGCTGCAAGCAAACATATAGAATACCAACATAAGAAAACATGTAATAATGTAAAAATGATATAAACAATCATACTGATGTTATCGTAATCACTTACTTAGAAGTCGTAATCCTTCGTTTCAATTCTTGATTAGCAACTCTAAACCCATCTTCCTCCCCATCACCAAAAGGTCTCTTGAGTACCATTATATCAAACGCTTAATAAAATCTCTCAAACGAAACTTTAGTAGGTTTGAAATGATACAAAACTAAAGATAACTATATATCAACTGCAAAATCAACAAAACTTATATATAGAAGTTTGGAGGAAAGTTGCATGAAGCTTCCAACTTAAATAGTTTAATACAAAAGTTGACAAGTACACAACACAATACTATGTGTAGCTAATAAGTGTGTGTATATGTGGGATGGTGTGGGCTTGTTCTAAAGAATCTTAAAACTTAAATCTCAAATAACTAATTACTATATATACTATAGAGCGAGCAACAGTGTTTGCAATGCAAACATTAATTGCCAACTTTCACAAGTTGGCAAAAATAGTCTCTAAGGTTTAAATGTCGTTGCAAAGTAAGTCCAAGTTGGCAAAAATAGTCCCTAAGGTTTAAGTGTCGCTGCAAAGTAAGTCCTTTATAGCAATTTGGCAAAAATAGTCCCTATCCAAATTCACGGCTACAAAAGCAATCCCGCTGCATCGCGCGGGTTCCCACACTCGTTATAACTAACTGGACAAGTGGCGCTTAGTATATACTCTTTACACAATGAATATTAACAATCTATATAAAGAAATATTTATGAAGGGTGAAGATTAATATTATCAAGCCGCGTAAAAGTTGAAAAACATACTATCTTTTAAAGTAGGTTCAGTACAAAGTACCACAAAACGAGTAATGTGTCATTTTCATCACTAAATATGGATATTTGTTGTTATCGTGTAAAGACATTTGATGGTTGAGAATTAATAAAGACTTTTTGAGTGTTCAAAATAAGAGACATCATTCTTTTTTTTGAAAATATATATTTTCTAGAGTAAGTACATAAATCAGTTGACACACATTTGCACATTTCATTTATAACTTTCAAAAATTACACTCGTCGACCTTGTGGTTGTCCATTTATCATAGACGGGTCCTTTGACCAAACGAGAGTTTGTTTTGATCGTTAACTCTAAGGTCAATATAGTCCTTTCAACCCCAAGCTATCTCATTTAACCCTGGTTGCCACATTTAGCCCGAGTTAGTTTTTTTTTCCGCCTAACATCACCCACCCTTTCTGTTAGTGCAAATATTACGATATTTAATCTATACAGTCTCGTTTGTTTTGATTGATGACAAACATGTAACTTGTAATATATAACGTAAAATGTACAAGTTACTCGTAATCACATTTTGTCTAAACATACATTCAACACCTCTCGATGTCTCAAGTCCTCGTATGTTACTACACAGGTTCGTACATGTTTGTTATGTGGCATTATGATCAAACCCATTAACAAATCATTTAGAATGTATAAAATACGTTTACAGTCACTAAGTATTTTAATAGATTAACCATTCTATTTCGAACCTCATTTTACATTTTGCATTCACAAGTATTTTATAAAAATACATCTTTTGTAAAATGTCCAACAAATATATACTTTTATTTGTACAAGTAAACTAACTATAATATTCATACAAGTACTAAAGTTTACTTACACTTGACAAAATATATTTTATTTTGACAAGCACTCAACTAGATATTTTATTTTACAAAAGGTTATTTACAAGCAACTTACCTTTTAAATAAGTATATAAATTTGTTTAAATGCAATTTTCATAAAAAGGAAAACACTCTTTTATTACCTCATGCATAGTGTCATCTAAATCTTTAAAAGATTTTGGAAAGATTTTGAAATTCTTAGATATCAAATTTAATAAATTATTATATTTTTGATTACCACTTTGCCCATTGTTTTCTCATTTCTTCATCCCTTCCAACACACATTCTCTCTATCTTTCTTTCATCTTTTAGATCTATAGATAACCATGTAGTAACATACATTAATCACCCTCATCATCACATGATCATAATGCTTCTAACATTTATTTTTGTTGTAAGCATACTTTACATTTTGATCAACCAAGGAAAGCTTGGAGATCTAGCCATCCTCATTCACCAAAGCATATCAACATATGAAGATTCAAGATCTCTTGATATCCTCATTGATTGAAAACTTCTTATTTAAGAAGATTATTTAGATTAGTCATCCATAGACATTTATGTCATGGATCATCATTGTAAACATTATTGCAACAGTGTTTGCAATGCAAACATTAATTGCCAACTTTCACAAGTTGGCAAAAATAGTCTCTAAGGTTTAAATGTCGTTGCAAAGTAAGTCCAAGTTGGCAAAAATAGTCCCTAAGGTTTAAGTGTCGCTGCAAAGTAAGTCCTTTATAGCAATTTGGCAAAAATAGTCCCTATCCAAATTCACGGCTACAAAAGCAATCCCGCTGCATCGCGCGGGTTCCCACACTCGTTATAACTAACTGGACAAGTGGCGCTTAGTATATACTCTTTACACAATGAATATTAACAGTCTATATAAAGAAATATTTATGAAGGGTGAAGATTAATATTATCAAGCCGCGTAAAAGTTGAAAAACATACTATCTTTTAAAGTAGGTTCAGTACAAAGTACCACAAAACGAGTAATGTGTCATTTTCATCACTAAATATGGATATTTGTTGTTATCGTGTAAAGACATTTGATGGTTGAGAATTAATAAAGACTTTTTGAGTGTTCAAAATAAGAGACATCATTCTTTTTTTTGAAAATATATATTTTCTAGAGTAAGTACATAAATCAGTTGACACACATTTGCACATTTCATTTATAACTTTCAAAAATTACACTCGTCGACCTTGTGGTTGTCCATTTATCATAGACGGGTCCTTTGACCAAACGAGAGTTTGTTTTGATCATTAACTCTAAGGTCAATATAGTCCTTTCAACCCCAAGCTATCTCATTTAACCCTGGTTGCCACATTTAGCCCGAGTTAGTTTTTTTTTTTTTTCTAACGATATTTAATCTATACCTCTTTTGTTAGTGCAATCACATTTTGACCTCTATGTTCAATCTATGTTATACGTTTGTTTTGATCACCCATTAACAAATCATTAGAATGTATAAAAATGACTAAGTATTTTAATAGATTAAACATGTAACATTTGTAGTATATAAAATACATCGTAATAATGTAAACTAACTATAATATTCATACAAGTACTAAAATTTACTTACACTTGACAAAATATATTTTATTTTGACAAGCACTCAACTAGATATTTTATTTTACAAAAGGTTATTTACAAGCAACTTACCTTTTAAATAAGTATATAAATTTGTTTAAATGTAATTTTCATAAAAAGGAAAACACTCTTTTATTACCTCATGCATAGTGTCATCTACATCTTTAAAAGATTTTGGAAAGATTTTGGAATTCTTAGATATCAAATTTAATAAATTATTATATTTTTGATTACCACTTTGCCCATTGTTTTCTCATTTCTTCATCCCTTCCAACACACATTCTCTCTATCTTTCTTTCATCTTTTAGATCTATAGATAACCATGTAGTAACATACATTAATCACCCTCATCATCACATGATCATAATGCTTCTAACATTTATTTTTGTTGTAAGCATACTTTACATTTTGATCAACCAAGGAAAGCTTGGAGATCTAGCCATCCTCATTCACCAAAGCATATCAACATATGAAGATTCAAGATCTCTTGATATCCTCATTGATTGAAAACTTCTTATTTAAGAAGATTATTTAGATTAGTCATCCATAGACATTTATGTCATGGATCATCATTGTAAACATTATTGCATCATCACAACACTTTCACCAAACTAGATTAGATGGGTTTGATGTTGATGTTTGTGTGACAACTTGGTTTACTATGCTTTATATTAGTCACAAACAATAATTGGCACTTTCATATTATAACAAGCTTCATAAGCGATTTGATACAAAAGATCTAACGTTTTTAAACGGTAACGTATTCACCTCCCCTCTACGTTTTCACACTTTCCTTTCTTCCTTGCCATAACTACACGCTATTTATTTAACCTTTTCCCCAAATCCCAATTTAATACCCAAATTCCCAATAAAATAACGAAGAACCCTAAATACCTTTTCTTTCTACAAACCCCTACAACTAAAACAGGATGGCATTTTGCGAATTTGGGAATGAGGGAGTAGGGGTGTCAAATGGGTCGACCCGAACCCGACCCGAACCCGATAAGGCCTTATAGGGTCGGGTTAATTCGGGTCCAACTTAGCTTATCGGGTTTATCGGGTCAACCCGATAAACCCGATAGCCTTATAGGGTCGGGTCGGGTTAGGGTTTTATCGATTTAGGTGTAGGGGTGTCGGGTTAGACCCGACCCGACCCGATTAGACCCGAACCCGATAACCCGATTTCTTATAGGGTCGGGTTGCGGGTTATATTTCTAAAGGTCGAAACCCGATTCAACCCGACCCGATAGAGGCTTATCGGGTCGGGTTGACCCGATTGACACCCCTATGAGGGAGTAATTCGAACCTCATGTACAAGCACTAATCCTGGTCATAGGTTTATCACTTGTCCCCAAATTGTAAGTTTTTTTTTAACATAGTTTCACTTATATGTACTAAATGATCCGTAATTGATATTTGATAAATGGTTGCAGGGTGGTTCAAGTTATCTTTTTTTGGTTAGACCCCCGATGTATGTTAGATCCGTGATGATAATCTCAAGCTTGTTAAGGGCAAGAAACAGGTTGGAACAGTCATGGAGCTTGTGCAAGCAAACAGAAGGTTGAAGATATACTTGATATGTAGTTGGTTGGATTTTGGTGTTTATGTAATTATATCTTAGTTGGATGGCTTTTGATATGTAGTTGTTTGTCTTTTGGATGTTTAAGTATTTTTGTCCTAGAATGGTGTAAGAAGCAATTGGTATGTAGTTGGTTGGTTAGTTTTCTTTGTTGGGTTCTGGTGTAACCAAAATGGCCAATAAAACATGCACATCAGAATTAAACAAATAACATGGCTATGCTACCAGAAAACCCTAACCAGTTATGATCCTAACCTAATTAGTGACATAACCTAATCCAAAACACATAAGAAGGATCTTAACAGAATAGTTACTTGTTATCCTACTTTCATAAGCTCCTGAATGAAACTGATGCAAGGGTTTGCCTTCCTTTATAGAGCGAGCAACTGTGTTTGCAATGCAAACATTAATTGCCAACTTTCACAAGTTGGCAAAAATAGTCCCTGAGGTTTAAGTGTCGTTGCAAAGTAAGTCCAAGTTGGCAAAAATAGTCCCTAAGGTTTAAGTGTCGCTGCAAAGTAAGTCCTTTATAGCAATTTGGCAAAAATAGTCCCTATCCAAATTCACGGCTACAAAAGCAATCCCGCTGCATCGCGCGGGTTCCCACACTCGTTATAACTAACCGGACAAGTGGCGCTTAGTATATACTCTTTACACAATGAATATTAACAACCTATATACAAGAAATATTTATGAAGGGTGAAGATTAATATTATCAAGCCGCGTAAAAGTTGAAAAACATACTATCTTTTAAAGTAGGTTCAGTACAAAGTATCACAAAACGAGTAATGTGTCATTTTCATCACTAAATATGGATATTTGTTGTTATCGTGTAAAGACATTTGATGGTTGAGAATTAATAAAGACTTTTTGAGTGTTCAAAATAAGAGACATCATTCTTTTTTTTTGAAAATATATATTTTCTAGAGTAAGTACATAAATCGGTTGACACACATTTGCACATTTCATTTATAACTTTCAAAAATTACACTCGTCGACCTTGTGGTTGTCCATTTATCATAGACGGGTCCTTTGACCAAACGAGAGTTTGTTTTGATCGTTAACTCTAGGGTCAATATAGTCCTTTCAACCCCAAGCTGTCTCATTTAACCCTGGTTGCCACATTTAGCCCGAGTTAGTTTTTTTTTTCCGCCTAACATCACCCACCCTTTCTGTTAGTGCAAATATTACGATATTTAATCTATACAGTCTCGTTTGTTTTGATTGATGACAAACATGTAACTTGTAATATATAACGTAAAATGTACAAGTTACTCGTAATCACATTTTGTCTCAACATACATTCAACACCTCTCGATGTCTCAAGTCCTCGTATGTTACTACACAGGTTCGTACATGTTTGTTATGTGGCATGATGATCAAACCCATTAACAAATCATTTAGAATGTATAAAATACGTTTACAGTCACTAAGTATTTTACTAGATTAACCATTCTATTTAGAACCTCATTTTACATTTTGCATTCACAAGTATTTTATAAAAATACATCTTTTGTAAAATGTCCAACAAATATATACTTTTATTTGTACAAGTAAACTAACTATAATATTCATACAAATACTAAAGTTTACTTACACTTGACAAAATATATTTTATTTTGACAAGCACTCAACTAGATATTTTATTTTACAAAAGGTTATTTACAAGCAACTTACCTTTTAAATAAGTTTATAAATTTGTTTAAATGTAATTTTCATAAAAAGGAAAACACTCTTTTATTACCTCATGCATAGTGTCATCTAAATCTTTAAAAGATTTTGGAAAGATTTTGGAATTCTTAGATATCAAATTTAATAAATTATTATATTTTTGATTACCACTTTGCCCATTGTTTTCTCATTTCTTCATCCCTTCCAACACACATTCTCTCTATCTTTCTTTCATCTTTTAGATCTATAGATAACCATGTAGTAACATACATTAATCACCCTCATCATCACATGATCATAATGCTTCTAACATTTATTTTTGTTGTAAGCATACTTTACATTTTGATCAACCAAGGAAAGCTTGGAGATCTAGCCATCCTCATTCACCAAAGCATATCAACATATGAAGATTCAAGATCTCTTGATATCCTCATTGATTGAAAACTTCTTATTTGAGAAGATTATTTAGATTAGTCATCCATAGACATTTATGTCATGGATCATCATTGTAAACATTATTGCATCATCACAACACTTTCACCAAACTAGATTAGATGGTTTTGATGTTGATGTTTGTGTGACAATTTGGTTTACTATGCTTTATATTAGTCACAAACAATAATTGGCACTTTCATATTATAACAAGCTTCATAAGCGATTTGATACAAAAGATCTAACGTTTTTAAACGGTAACGTATTCACCTCCCCTCTACGTTTTCACACTTTCCTTTCTTCCTTGCCATAACTACACGCTATTTATTTAACCTTTTCCCCAAATACCAATTTAATACCCAAATTCCCAATAAAATAACGAAGAACCCTAAATACCTTTTCTTTCTACAAACCCCTACAACTAAAACAGGATGGCATTTTGCGAATTTGGGAATGAGGGAGTAATTCGAACCTCATGTACAAGCACTAATCCTGGTCATAGGTTTATCACTTGTCCCCAAATTGTAAGTTTTTTTTAACATAGTTTCACTTATATGTACTAAATGATCCGTAATTGATATTTGATAAATGGTTGCAGGGTGGTTCAAGTTATCTTTTTTTGGTTAGACCCCCGATGTATGTTAGATCCGTGATGATAATCTCAAGCTTGTTAAGGGCAAGAAACAGGTTGGAACAGTCATGGAGCTTGTGCAAGCAAACAGAAGGTTGAAGATGTACTTGATATGTAGTTGGTTGGATTTTGGTGTTTATGTAATTATATCTTAGTTGGATGGCTTTTGATATGTAGTTGTTTGTCTTTTGGATGTTTAAGTATTTTTGTCCTAGAATGGTGTAAGAAGCAATTGGTATGTAGTTGGTTGGTTAGTTTTCTTTGTTGGGTTCTGGTGTAACTAGCATGGCCAATAAAACATGCACAACGGAATTAAACAGATAACATGGCCATGCTACCAGAAAACCCTAACCAGTTATGATCTTAACCTAATTAGTGATATAACTTAATCCTCAACACATAAGAAGGATCTTAACAGAATAGTTACTTGTTATCCTACTTTCATAAGCTCCTGAATGAAACTGATGCAAGGGTTTGCCTTCCTTTATTGTTGATCGACCAAGTTAGGGTTTTCGGGAGAAAACCTAACTTCCGGGTTGCGCCAAGTATCCACCGATTCTGCACAGGTAGAACAGGGCTTGAACCTCAGTAAGTTAGGCGAGATACAAAACACTGGGTAAACCTAAGATCGACTACGGGTCGATTTAGTTATGAGTTGCGATCGAAAGGGTTTGGAAACCCTTAGTCGACTGATTGGTTTAAAGAGAGAGGATATGGGAGATCTTAAGGTTAGTATGTGAGTTATGAGGATCCATGTAGGTCTATTTCTATTTATAGGGAACCTAAGAAGGATCTAGAATACTTGTAGAACAAGTATCCTAGTTTTTTTAGGAAACAAACACCCTCCCTTGTGGAGTCCGGTCGAACAAAACCCAAACAACACTTTGGGGTTGTTTGTTTTGCTTCTTGTTATTAATTACCCCTAAATATTTATCTCTTGATAAATATTAAATTTCGGCTAATAACCGTTTATTCCACAAATAAAAATAATGTTGGATTTTCATTTCCATTTTCTCTCATTTCATTTCGTATACTCGTTTCTTATTTCCACTTGCTTGTTCTGTTTAGTGTGCATCGGTGTGACCCTTCAAAGATTTCCACGAAGGTAAGTTGTGAAAGCTTTGTTGTGTTGTTTGCACATATAAAATCCTTTAATTCTTTGTCTTTGATCATATATGATGTAATAACCAGTTGGTTTTGGTATATAAGAATGTAAATTGGTCTTCTGTATGTACAATATTGATGCAAGTTTCTTGATGTTAGTTGTTCAAAGTTATGAAAGTTTGTGAAAATGTTTAACTTTTGATGGTCAACTTCAGCAAAATGACCAAAATAAATTATCAATAAACCAGCTGATTTATGATGGTCAAAACTTAGCAGACAAACTAAACAAATGCTACAACCATAGCAAACAAAGCTACATGAAAAACATAAAGCTAGACCAATAAACCAACTCATTTATGATGGTCAAAACTAACAAAAAATAGCCAAATACATCAGTTGACTTTATAAGGTCAAACTTAGCAAAATGATCCAAACAAATGACCAAGACTACGCTATAGCCTTAGCAAACAAAGCAACATGAAAAACATACATCTAGACAAATAAACCAATTGACTTATGAAGGTCAAAACTATTAAAATGACCAAATACATCAGTTGACTTTACAAGGTCAAACTCAGGAAACAAAACATGATAAAACAACATACACAAACATAATTCTTGAACCACATTTGCCATACATTAAACATCACCAAAGTTGTTACAAGAAAATTATGCATGGTAAAAATGTTATGAAACTACTATTGTTTAAGGTACTTCTACCATACATTAAACCACATTTACCATATTGTTTTAGGTACTATATAACAACTGAAGTAAATTGGTTCCATGAGACTTAGTCTGTTGACAAACTTCTTGGTCATTCTAACAGCTTGGCTTGGACTTGCACTACCCTGCACCTGTTCTGATGCAGTTTGTCTTGGTGCTTCAAAAGATTGCCCAGGTCTTTTAGTAGCTTGAATTTTTGCCCTTGACTTGGTCCTTGACTAGCTTGGCTTGTTTTTGACTAGCTTGGCTTGTTCCTGGACTAGCATGGCTTGACCTGCACTCTGTTGACTTGCACCAACAGCAACTTCACTTGACCCATTTCTTGCAGCAAAGCTTCTTATAGGTAAACTAGGACCACCTTGACTCCTAAATTCTTTCCTGTTATGACCCACATTTTCACACAACCTGCACCTTATTGACTTACCCTTCCTAGAAATCTTGCCTGTTAAATAACTTTGATTTGCAATCTCATCAGGTGACTTCTTCTTCTTTTTTGGTGGCCTCATGAGGGTTTTTTTGAGTAAGTGGTATTAGCGTTGTTGGAGACTGAACAGATGGCCACATGTCCTTTCCATTACATGGATTTACCTTAAATGAGTAAACATGTGTCCATGTTTCAAGTCTATAAGCAACATTAATCCAATCTTCAGGTACACCAACTCCCATACCATTCTCATAATTGTTGTGAATTGCAGCCAATGCATGTTTACATGGGATTCCACTCAGCTCCTATTTCCTACAAGAACACACCCTTCTCCCCATGTCAACTACACACTGATCCATCCAATGCCCCTTTACTTGATATTTTAAATCTCTATTCCATTCCACATTGTACTGACTAGCTGTACTTTTGATACCTTTAAAGAACAATGTAACAATAGGACTTAGTGGTCCAACAATTTTTGCTACTTGTTAAACTAGTGCAATTCTTTTCATCAAGTACTCTTTGATATACTCCAAACAAGTAATGATGGGTTGATCTATGTCATCCACTAACTGCCTATTGAACACCTCACATATGTTATTTAAGAGTATATCACATTTGGCTCTGCCTGTTAATATCATAAGATACATTATAAGTATATGACCAATCATAAGTATGCTCTGCTCTACTATAATTTAGTTAATTACTTGAAAAGTATGCTTTGCTCCATTGCTCAGCTAGAATCTTGAACAACCAATCATAAACAAAGATGATTAAATGACTTAAGCTCTCATATTCTTTTGTTGAATTCAACGATGTAGCAGCTTTCCAAAGCATGTCTTTGTATGCACCACCTTTAAACACCAACTTCATATTTTCATGAATATACTTAATTAACACATAACCTGTGTTTAGCACTTGGAAAGATCTTTACAATTGCTTGTACAAGTACCTATAGACAGTAAAGGATGAGCTTAAAACATTGGATGTTATCATTTACATAAAAGACATGAAAGTGAAATTGTAATTGCTTTTTATATCAAGATCATCTTCAAGTAATTTCAAAGACCAACACCAAGATGCCTTATGTTTTTTCCTCAACTACAACATATGCTACTCGATAAATCCTATTATTTGCATCAACTACAATTGCTATTAGTATTTGACCTAGATTAGGGGCCTGACATGAAGCATCCATCTAATCCTAAGATTTCTCTGCCAAGAGCTCTGAAACTGTTAGCGTTAAAGCGGTGTTCATCATTAGTTAAATGGACATTGTAATGTATGAGGTATATGTAATAAACTAGTTAATGGGCCTATGGACTTGAGTTAGTCAAGATAGCTTAACTTTAACAAGTTGTCCAAGTCCAAGCCCACAAAAGCCCATCTAAGGCCCTTGTACCAATGGTTCCCCTACGGCTACCTTGTTACGACTTCACCCCAGTCGAAGACCCCACCGTGGTATGCGCCAATAAGACCACCAAAAGCCTTTGTGGCACTAGTGGTACACAGAAGTCATGGGTGATCATTGGTCTGATGCTTCGGGCGAAACCTATTCCCAGGGTGTGACGGGCGGTGTGTACAGGGCCCGGGTACATATTCACCGCGGCATGCTGATCCGCGATTACTAACGATTCCAACTTCATGTTCCCGAGTTGCAGAGAACAATCCGAACTGAGGCAATCTTTCCGGATTCGCTCCGCCTTACAGCCTTGCTTCCCATTGTAATTGACATTGTAGCACGTGTGTGGCCCAGCCCATAAAGGCCATGCGGACTTGACATATCAACGCCTCACACTAGTGATGTGTGAGGTGTGGAACTCATTTTTGTGTATAAGGTGCGAAACAATGATATCGTAAATGATAATGTCGCAAACAAGGAGTCTCTGCATCTGGAAAACAATGATATCGTAAATGATAATGTCGCAAACAAGGAAGGACTTAAAATCCTATTCGTCTTATACAGTAAACTTTCTTTTCTGCTTAAGACAAACATACAACAACCTTAATATATATACAGATCAAAACATATACATGAATCAAACATTCTGAATGACGCACAAAAAAATCAAGTAGTGGCGATCGCAGGCACACAGATCCGGCCACTGAACATTATTGTAACCAATAAAAAAACTTGTTTGATGATTACCAACTCTAAATTCAGAAATTAAAATACGACTTATATTCTGCCATTCTTTTAGCAGCAACATCTCGCCTGACTGATTTCCACTTGAGCGCAGCCCGAATCTTACACCACCTTCCCCGGGGTGACCCATTCCTAGAGAAACTAATTCCAAAATCAGAGGAAACAATATCTATGGTTTGGTTACTTGTATCGATGAACAATCCATTTCCACGCCATAGGGATGCCCCAATATCAGCAAGATCATCTTGACCGTAACCTCCGCTGCTGAATTCTTTAAATACGAAGCTGTTCCTCAAAGCCGAAGAAAAATAATCCATAGGACAAGGATCATGTCCCGCACCAATTTCCGTTTCACTACCGCTATCAACCACTCCATACATGTCTATTTCAGGCTCATCTATATAAAGTAAGGTGCCGTTAGAACCACTATGTGAGATATTTTACCTATAATACATAGTACAAGATTTTATATTATTGTTGAAGGATGCTATATATACCTTGTTGCAGAAGAGGGATGTTAACACCTTGAATATCTACACTTTCACTTTTGAGATGGTCTTGGTGTAGAAAAGACTTCGGCACTGGGACTCCAAAAATGGACGATTCATCAATTGGTACCATCCCGTTTAAGTTTTTATAAACCTGCTGCTTTGAAGCTTCCACCATAGGCTGCAAACCACCAATTAAGATTACATCAGTTTTGAGCACCAAGCATCACAACAATGATAATACTTCTCAAAAGGATCATAAGTATATATAACTAGAAAACTAGTAAAAATGTGTTATGAAGTACATACCATCTGATACACAGAGAGTTTATCCAGAGGCTGATAATTTTGGCCATCAAAGGTTGCACCCACAACCGTCAAAACAGAATCAAACAAAAGCCCGATTGCATCTTCACTAGATCTGTACATGTACAATTTGTCATCCAAAACGCAGTCTTTGGCATGCTTAATCACTGTCTCCCATGTCTTGTTAGATGATCCGCCAAGCAACTATAATGAACAAGAATAAAAGCTAAGTATATATTCATTGAAAATCTTATGTTACAAAAGAAGTAACAAGTTTATTTATCGAGTTACCTTGCGAAGTAAAGATGGATTGGTAGCATACATTTGCAGAAAGTCCTTAACCGTGCATATGCGATATGTTGCCAAGCGTTTATGAAGAACGCCGTCTTTTGCTATCTTTTCCAACCGCCAAATTTCATCGACCAAGTATGGTGGATGGTGCTTCTTGTATGCTGAATTAAGAGTACAACAATAATTAGTCATAAAATCTTACTGATTATTTGCTCTTAGTTTGCTAAAGAGGGAAAATAGGATTCTCACCTTCGCCACGTTGGTCTTTTACTATAACTGCTTGACTCCTGGCTTCTCTAATTCTCACTCCACGATTAGTATCTTTAACTCGGGCACCAATCATGAACTTTCTACTCCTTCTCCAGCTTGAATTATCAGTAAAACATAGTTCGCCTAAATCCGCAACTCCATTTTCAAGAGTGACTACCAAATCCCCGGTTAACAATGGTCTTCTGCCATCTCTAGCAAATATAACTTTGTCATCAAAATCTTTCTCGGGCCAATCTTCGTCATCAGCAGCAGCAAAATCGCCATCAAGAGGAACAATCTCTACCTTCATTGATGATAAGGGCCCACATGATACTATTTTATTTGAATCAACATCAAACAACACTAGCTTCACAGCAGTATCATCTTCAGACCGTATCTGACTGCCAGTGAAGATTGTATTAGGCAGCTTTGCCACAATACGAAGCTGCAACGATGTCTTCTTACATGGTTCAATTGCATTAATAGGAGATCTGTGTTACAAACAAAATGATAATTATTACAAGAGTTAACAAACACAACATATAATATCTAAAACTTGGAACAAATTTTTACAGAAGATATGCAAATAGGCAATTTTGATCTATACTTGAAAATGGGTCAATTTGGGACTTTGGGTTATAAATAGTAAGTATCTAAAATTAGCTTTAATAATCATATTTATTACCACATCTATACGACACAGAAGTTTTATCATGCAATCTATTGAAAATAACGCAACAATAAGTTACATCAGAAAATGACCCTAGGTTAACCTATTACTATTAGTAACAACTTTTGACTAGAAATGATTGAACCAAATTATAGGCAAATAGGCACATATATAGTTGGAGATCTAACCTTGTTAATGTACCAAAGAACCTTTGACATGAACTTTGGACCTCTTCTCGCACCTATCCAAGAAACAAACAAGATGTTTAGCTACTATACAGCTAAGAGCATGTCCATTCAACGGCGTGAAAGACGAAAATAACGGCGTTATGCCGTTATTACCCTTGGACCTTCGGCGTTATAACGGCGTTAGTCCCTGCCCGTTAGTGGCATAACGCCCGTTTTTTTTTTTTTTTTTATTATTATTATTATTATTATTATTATTATTATTTTCATTTATGCCCCTAAATGAGGGGTTGTTTTTGTAAATTGTTGGGAATGTTATTGATGTTATTGGGATGTTATTGTTGTGGGTGTTTTTTTGGGATGTTAATGTTAAATGTTAAAGCTGATGTGGCGCTGACGTGAACGGTGTTATTGGTGTTATGGTGTTATGAATGGGGATGGTCTAAGTAATAAATCAAGTTAAATAACATAAGAAGCTACGACAATACAAGAAAGAAAAGTAGACATGAACATAACATACCCATCTTCGAATTAACGGTTCCAAAGTCGCGGCTAAATCTTGTGATGAAAGCCCACACATCATATTTTGAGCATTTAAGCTGCAAACATATCAAATACCAACATCAGGAAACAAGTAACAAAGTATAAAATGAAAACAACCATACAATTATGTCGTGATCACTTACTTTGAGGTCGTAATCCTTCGTTTCGATTCTTGATTAGCAACTCTAAACCCATCTTCCTCCCCATCACCAAAAGGTCTCTTGAGTACCATTATATCAAACACTTAATAAAATCTCTCAAAGGAAAACTTTAGTAGGTTTGAAATGATATAAAACTAAAGATATAACTATCAACTGCAAAATCAACAAAACTTATATATAGAAGGTGTAGAGGAAAGTTGCATGAAGCTTCCAACTTAAATAGTTTAATGCAAAATATGACAAGTACACAACACAAAGAACTATGTGTAGCTGAGTGTGTGTATATGTGGGATGGTGTGGGCTTGTTCTAAAGAATCTTGTAATCTTAAATCTTAAATAACTAACTGGACAAGTGGTGCTTAGTATGTTCAACTCAATTGGTTGCTCAAGTGATTGATTGTATCATACTTTTACAAATTGAATATTAACAATCTATATAAGGAAATATTTATGAAGTGTTATATTATCAAGCCGCGTAAATGTTGAAAAACATACTATCCTTTAAAGTTCGTTCAGTACAAAGTACTACAAAACGAGTAACGTGTCATTTTCTATCATTAAATATTATATTTTGTTGTTATTGTGTAAAGACTATTTGAGGGGTTCAAATAAGAGATGCCATTCAAAAGTATTTGAGGGTTCAAATAAGCGAATGTAATGGGGCAGCTATGATGTTTTATTCTTAAACATTTTATTAATTGAGGAGAGTTATTTTAGATACCAAACTTTTCTCACATACTAAGTGACTCATCTCCACCATCCATTTAAAAAAAAATCAATGGCTGAGATTAAAAGTATTTTATTATTTCACCTATTTTTTATAATTTAAATATCTCTTAAACCGTTTATCGTTAAGCAAAAATATTTTCACCGTCGCGACGAACATTTAATTATCTTTCTATAGACATGCACTTTGATATACTTTCGAAAAAAGAAAAAAAATTCGTTTTTTTTCACGTTTTTTCGTCTTTTTCCGTTTATTTTACGTTACTGAAATTTGCATGAAAAAAATCATATATGATAAAACACTAAATTGAATATCACATGTGATATTAGTGTTAAATCATATATGATATGTAATATCACATGTGATATCATATGTGATTTTACACTAATATCACATGTGATATTACATATCATATGTGATTTTACACTAATATCAAATTAGTGTTTTATCATATATGATTTTTTAATGCAAATTTCAGTAACGTAAAAATATACGAAAAAAAATATTTTGTCGAAAGTATATCAAAGTACCTATCTATAGAAAGATAATTAAATGCTCGTTGCAATGATATATTTTTTTTCGCTCAACGATTAACGGTTTGAAAGATATTAAAATTTGAAGAAAAAAAATATGAAAGTGGGTTTTTTAAATTGTTGTGATTAATCTCATCCATTAGATCAAATAAAAATGAATGGTGGAGATTGATCCCTTGGTATGTAAATAATATTTTGTCCTCAAATGATCTTATATCTTATTCATTTTGTCTCAAAATTATATTTTTTCTTGGATATATTAAAATAAGATTTACTTTATTTTGCATACACAAAAATCTTTGCAAAGGGATAAATTTTCACCTTTTATCTAGTTTGATCTAATGGTGGTAATTAACCTAAAATTTAATATGTCTAAACCTAGGTCCATGTCTTTTTTGTTTTTTTTGTTTTTTTTTTAACCAATTTTTTTAATTGCACTTTTTCGCGGCCATAAATGCTTTTGTCCGCTTCTTCGCTTTTCATACGCTGCTCGCTTTCTTACGTTTTCGTCTGTTTTCTTACGTTTTCGTCCGTTTTCATACGTTTTCGTCCGTTTTGTTACGTTTTCGTCAGTCTTGTTAATTTTTCATCTGTTTTCGTCCGTTTTCTTACGTTTTTGTCCGTTTTCATACGTTTTCGTCCGTTTACATACGTTTTTGTCCGTTTTCTTACGTTTTCGTCTATTTTCTTACATTTTCGTCCGTTTTCATACGTTTTTGTCTGTTTTCTTATGTTTTCGTCTGTTTTCTTACCTTTTCTTCTGTTTTCTTATGTTTTTATCCGTTTTCTTACGTTTTCGTCCGTTTTCATACGTTTTCATCCGTATTCATACATTTTCGTCCGTTTTCTTATGTTTTTGTCCGTTTTCATACGCCCCGCTTTCTTACGCTACCGTTTTCTTACATTTTCGTCTGTTTTCCTATGTTTTCGTTCGTTTTCTTACGTTTTTGCCCGTTTTCATACCTTTTCGTCTTTTTTCTTTCGTTTTCATCCGTTTTAATACGTTTTCGTCTGTTTTCTTACGTTTTTGTCCGTTTTCTTACGTTTTCATCGATTTTCATTGGTTTATATACGCTTTCGTCTGTTTTTTTACGTTTTCGTCCATCTTTAGATGCTTTCGTCTGTTTCAGACGTTTTCGTCCGTTTTCATACGTTTTCCTCATTTTTCATCCGTTTTATACGTTTTAGTCCGTTTTCTGACCTTTTTTCCCCTTTTTACGCTTTTCATTCGTTTTTATACGTTTTTTCATACGTTTTCGTCCTTTTTTGAAGTTTTTATACGTTTTCGTCTATTTTCATATGTTTTCATGCTTATTATTAAACTTTATTATATTACATGCCTAATATCAATTGTGATATTTTATTATAAAAAAGTTAATGTCTAATATCACTTGTAATATTTCATAAACAAATAAGTATGTTTTTTAACATTGAATATCACCTGAGATATTTAATTGCTCTGTATATCTTTATATATTATCACCTATGTGTTTTCTAATATTTTTATAATTTCAGTTACAAGATAGTTTTTGTGCCTTTTGATAAGGTTTTAAAATGTATCTTTTTTAGGGGTCATTTAAGCCCTTATTTGATCACTTTTGTATCCGTTATTACTTAATATATTTCCTTTTCACTTTTTAGGTCTCTTGAAGGAAAATTGCTGGAATAACACTTATTCGGACGTAAAGGCGCGAATATACGAAGAAAATGACCAAAGTCAAGAATCGAAACACTCAAGCTGCTGAATTGAAAAGGGACGGCGTCAGGTTATACTTGTGACGCCTTCGGAACAAATTTTGTGACGACTCAGTAGCCAAATTGCTTATTTACAAGTGACGGCTTCAGGTGTTAAAAGAGTAGGGTGTCGCATCTCAGACGGCCTAGAGTTGATCCAGACGACGTTAGAGACTGAAGGAGACGGCGTCACAGGCATAAAGTGACGCCGTCGCAATGATAATGTGGCCAAGACGAAACCCTAATGAAGGCGACCCGACGGCGTCACAAACTAAAGGGTGACGACGTCGCAGTTGTAACCTTATATATAGAAACCAAATTTTTTAGTTTTTAGTGTGTAGTTTTGTGGAGTAAAAACCTAAACCGAACCAAGGCTGTCTTGTACAGTATTTTAGGGTTCCATAACCTATCTTACATCAAGATAAGTGTTTTACTTCATTAATTTAATTATGTCTTCAATTGATTGTGTGCATGCTTGCATGTTCCCCATGTCCGGCTAATTTACTTGTGTGTTTGCTTAGGTAATATGAAACTTAGTTATTGAATATTGATTGGTTGTCTCTTATCTTAATTGTGATTGACCTAGTATTGCGATAGGTCATTCGTTGTGTTGTTAATGCTTGATTAATCTTTGTTGAACCTTAGTTTATAATCACCTAGAGTAATTGTAGGCTATACATCCAAAGAATACCTTAGAGTTAAAGTTTATAAATCCTAGAGATTTTTTAGTCATTAACCTTTGGTAGCTTCAAAGAGTTAGGGATAAACGCATACCCTACGACCTTAGAGACACAACGCGATTAAGAATAAGGACGTGACAATTCAACCATCAATAGGAGATAACTAGGGAGTAATAAAGCCTAAGCAAATACATTTTTAATCATCATACGAGCACACAACAATAGACATAGACTTCCCTCACCTTAGTTAAATTAGATAATTAGATAGTAGAAGTAATCGGTAGAAATACCAACCCCCAAATTCAAACCCCGAGATTCGTACCTTTCCATTTCCTAAAAAAAACATAAAAAAATAAAAAAAATAATCTTCCTCAACCCCAACCTTAGCGTAGTAACCTCTCACTAGCATTCCTATTCCCCTAGAGAACGATATCAATTCCCGTGGCTTACCCTAATACTACACTACAACGATTAGGTTCACTGCCTAGGGTGTTGAAAAACTTGCTCAACGAAAAGGAAGTTCATTTGACCCCGAACGCGCTGTGTAAGCGTATCACCTTTCATCGCAATTGACAAGCACATATTTTTTTTAATGCAACCAATGTTATCTATCTCGTGTGATATTATACTCTTAGTAGAAATAAAAATGGTTAAAGTCTCTTTAGGTGAATTCTTATTTTGTTCAAAAAAATGATAATTTAATGCAACACTTGTTTTATTTTGAGAATATGTCAAGTCTCTATTTTCATAGTTTGCTTTCTTTTTATTCATTTTGATATTTTTAAGTGACACTTATTTATCTCTTGTTATATAACATCAAGAAAGATGAAGAGTATTACACTCTTCATCATATATGTGTTATCAGTTGTGATACTCAACTAAGAATGTGAAATATTAAATTCATACAAAATGTGATAAGAATTTAGTATTTTACCAAGTATATATGAAAGAAATGATAATAAACATCACTTATTATATTACTGTGATGATTTTGTTCATTTTTCTTATTTGTGTTTTTGAAGATATTTAGGAATATTTTTGTGTTTTATAATAATATGAAATATTAGAAAAGGTGTTTAACTGAAAACAATAGATGTTATGAAACTTTTGTTAGACTTGTGATGGATTTTTCTATTTAATGGATATATTGTGCATGTTTCGATAGGTTTTGATAAGGTTTTAAAATGTACCTTTTTGAGGGGTCGTTTAAGCCCTTATTTGATCACTTTTGTATCCGTTATTACTTAATATCGTTCCTTTTCACTTTTTAGGTCTCTTGAAGGCAAATTGCTGGAATGACACTTATTTGGACGAAAAGGCGCGGATATACGAAGAAAATGACCAAAGTCAAGAAATCGAGACACTCAAGCCTGCCTGAAACACAAGGGGACGGCGTCAGGTGTTATCTGTGACGCCATCGCATCACTTTTGTGACGGCTCAAGAGCCAAATTGCTTATTTACAAGCGACGGTGTCGCTTTAAAAGAGTAGGTCGTTGCAACTCGACGCCTAGATTTGATCCGCACGACGCCGAGATCAAGAGGACGGCGTCACAAGCATAAGGTGACGCCGCCGCAAGACTAACGTGGCCAAGACGAAACCCTAATGACGGCGACCCGACGGCGTCACAATTCATAAAGTGACGCCGTCGCGATTGTAATCTTATATATAGAATCCGAATTTTTTAGTTTTCAGTGTGTAGTCTTTTGGAGTAAAACCTAAACCGAACCAAGGCTGTCTTGTACAGTATTTTAGGGTTCCAAACCCTATCTTACATCAAGATAAGTGTTTTACTTCATTAATTCAATTATGTCTTCAATTATTTGTGTGTATACTTGCATGTTCTCCATGTTCGGCTAATTTACTTGTGTCTTTGCTTAAGGAATATGAAACTTAACTATTGAATATTGATTGGTTGTCTCTTATCTTAATTGTTAATGATATAGTAATGTGATAGGTCATTCGTTGTGTAGTTAATGCTTGATTAATCTTTGTGAACCTTAGACTATAACACCTAGAGTAGTTGTAGGCTAAACCATCCAAAGAGTACCTTAGAGTTAGAGTTTATAATTCCTAGAGATTTTGTAGACGAGACCCTTTGGTAGTTTCAAAGAGTTAGGGACAAACGCATACCCTACGACTTTAGACACACAACGCGATTAAGAATAAGGACGTGACAATTCAACCATCAATTGGAGATGATTAAGGAGTAATAAAACCTAAGTAAACACATCTTTAAACCATCATACGAGCACACAATAATTATACATAGACTACATACACCTTATATTAGATAAGTAGACAAGTAGAAGTAATCGGTAGAAATACCAACCCCCCAAATCCAAACCCCGAGATTCGTACCTTTCTAATTCCTAAAAAGATAAAAAATAATCTTCCTCAACCCCAACCTTAGCGTAGTAACTTCTCACTAGCATTCCTATTCCCCTAGAGAATGATATCAATACCCGTGGCTTACCCTAATACTACACTACAACGATTAGGTTCACTGCCTAGGGTGTTGAAAAACTTGCTCGACGAAAAGGAAGTTCCTTTGACCCCGAACGACGCGTGTAGCGTTATCAGTTTTATAGCAGAATTTAAAAATATCTATGGCTGAATCAGCAAACTAAAGAAGTTATGGTTAAAGAAAGCACACATCTTTATAAACAAACTGAATAAGCTCAAACACTTGTGATATCACACATGATATCACAGGTGATATCCCCTCACTTGTGATATCACATGTTATAACAGGTGATATCACATGATATAACATGTGATATCACATGATATAACAAGTGATATCACATGATATCACTGGTGATATCACAAGTGATATAAACTATGATATCACACATGCTATCACCGGTAATATCACAGGTGATATCACAGATTATATCAACGGTGTTATCACACATGATATCACGTGTGATATCACAAGTGGGGTGATATACCTGTGATATCACAAGTGTTTGAGCTTCCTCAGTTTGCTTATAAAGATGTGTGTTATCTTCAACCATAGCTTATTTAGTTTGCTGATTCAACCGTAGATATTTTCAAATCCCGCTATAAAACCTATTAAAACATGCACAATGTATCCATTAAATAGAAAAATCCACCGCAAGTCTAACAAAAGTATCATAACATCTCTTGTTTTCAGTTGAACAACTTTTCTAATATTTCATAATATAATAAAACACAAAAATCTTCCTAAATATTTTCAAAAACACAACCATCACATTCTTAGTTGAGTATCACAACTGATAACACATACATGATGAAGAATGTAATACTTTTCATCTTTCTTACAGTTTTATATCACAAGAGATAAATAAGTGTCACTTACAAATATCAAAATGAAAACGTATAAAAACGGACAAAAACGTATAAAATCGAATGAAAAACGTATGAAAACGGACAAAACGTATAAAACAGACAAAAACATATAAAAGTGGATGAAAACCGACGAAAACGTATAAAAACGGATGAAAACAGACGAAAACGTCTAAAATGGATGAAAACGTAAAAAAACATATGACAATGTATGAAAACGTATAAAAACAGATGAAAATACATAAAAACCTTAAAAATACAGACGAAAACATCTTAAAACGGACGAATATTCATGAAAACCTAAAAAAAAAGACAAAAACGTATGAAAATGGCCAAAAACGGACGAAAACGTAAGAAAACAGACGAAAACGTATGAAAGCGTAAAAACAAGTCTGAAAACGTATGAAAAATGGACGAAAACAAAAGAAAACGGACGAAAACGTATGAAAACGAATGAAAACGTAAGAAAATGGACAAAAACGTATGAAAACAAACGAAAACGTAATAAAACTGACGAAAACAGACGTAAACGGGCGAAAACGTAATAAAAGAGACGAAAATGTATGAAAACAGACGAAAACGTATAAAAACGGACGAAAACTTCTGAAAACAGACGAAAATGTCTAAAAATTGACGAAAACGTAAAAACGGACGAAAACGTATGAAAACTGACAACAACGTCTAAAAACAGACGAAAACGTATATAAACGTATGAAAACGTACAAAAACGTCAAAAAACGGACAAAAACGTCAGAAAACGGATGAAAACGTATGAAATCGGACGAAAACGTAGATGAAAACATATGAACACGGACAAAAACGTATAAAAACAAACGAAAACGTATGAATACAGATGAAAACGTATGAAAGCGAAAAAAAAACATGAATAAAAAAAAGTGAATTTAAAATTAAAAAAAAAAAGAAAAAAAAAAGAAAAAAAGGAATTTTTAATAAAAACGTGAATTCAAAGAAAGAAAAGAAAAAAAAATGTTAATAAAGAAGAAAAACAAAAAGACAAAGAAAAAGGAGGGGAAAAAATGGACGTAGGTTTCCATATTAATTTTTAGATTTATCCCTACCATTAGATCAAACTAGATGGATGGTGGGGATTTGTCCCTTGGTGATCACCAAAATAAGAGTAAACATTTGAATATTCCTCATTAAAACAATTATTTAATTTAATTTTTAAGTAAGAACTAGCAAATTTAGTAGAAAAATATTATATTTGAATGGTTGAAAATTAAAGCAACCTCATTTTTATTAAATAATGTAATTTTTTTTGTGACAATAATTTTGATACGGAAAGAGTAAATCAAGTTTTACTTTTGGTCTAGTAAAATTATTTAAACTTTGTTTTAAGATCAAACCAGTTAAAGTAAAAGTGTTTTTAACAAAGTCACTAGAACCCCTTTTTAGACTTCAAAAACTACTCAAGTTTTAATATTTTTACATTATTGCAATTTTTTTCTAGTAACGATTAATCCAAAAGTGTAAATCGACGAAAATACCCTGACCTTATGCACCCCTAATCGGGATGCCAACCTAACTCTTCTTCAAGGACCAAGCCGCAAGCAATACTCACATATCTCAGTGACCTAATTAGTCAGGAGTTAGGATCAAACTCAATCCATTCTCCAAAAAGGCCCTCCTTTGACTAGTTAATGAACGTTTGCAATGGGGGAATGATACCACTGGACCAGTTGGTTGTAGCAATGGCAATGGGGCGGGGCGGCCATCCCCATCCTCAAACCCGATTACAAAAATCATACCTAAACCCGCCTCAATCCCCATTGAGAATTTTATCGAGGCTCCCGTTGGGGTAAAATGATCCTCCAAACCCGCCCCATACCCCGTTGGAGATCTTATCGGGTTGTCTTCTTTGGGTGCGATGCTTCACCAAACTCGTATCTTTCCCCGTTTATTATTGTTTTTACCCTATAAACAGTTATGTAATAACTTAAAAAATCGAGAGGCTATTTTATCTATACTACTTATAACAGAGGAATGAATCTCTCTCCTCATGGTCTTAAAATTAAGACTTACAAAATGCAAAGCCTATTGTACAATACATAATGCACTATTAATGATCTTTTTCATCAATCTTAATTTTAAGACTTACAAGTCTTAAAGCTTAATGTACAAAATACAAAGCACTATTAATGTGTCATGATATTTAATGTAGTTAATTAATTAACTGGTTAATAAATACAATTAATGCAATTATTAAAACACCCCTCACACAAGAAATACAAATTATCAAACATATGGTACAACCAACTTAAACATAATTCCTGCATTAAAATGTCACTAATACAAATAATAAAGAACATTATACAAATATTCAAGCCCGAACGGGCAACGGTCCAAATGGGCCCGAGCCCGAACAGGTACGATCCAAACGCACGGGCAAACGGGGTCGAGCCCGAGTGGGCACCGGCCAAACGGGCTCGAGCCCGACCGGGCACGAGCTAAACGAAATTCTTGAAATTCGTAAATTTATTATCAAAAAGAACATAATAAACTAAAATACATAATTCACCATAAAATTTTATTTCAGGGTATTCACAGCCGCAACGCGCGGGGACCCTGCATTAAATGTCACTAATACAAATAATAAAACACATTATACAGATATTCAAGCCCGAATGGTCAACGGGCAAAATGGGCTTAAGCCCGAACTGGTGCAAGCCAAACGGGCTCGAACACAAACGGGCATGGGCCAAATAGACACGGGCCAACGGGCTCGAGCCCGAACGGGCATTGCTAAACGAAATTCTTGATATCCATAAATTTATTGTCAAAAAGAACATAATAAACTAAAATACATGATTCACCCGAAAAATTTATTTCGGGGTACCCCCCGTCGCAAAGCGCGGATACCCTGCTAGTAATAAATTAAGCATTAGCCTTATTAAACTTCTAACAACAATATTAAACAAAAAAATGATAAGCTACTTACGTCGCAAATCAACTTCTTTTGAATATTATGACACGAAACAAGCTTCCATGATCAAAATTTTCAATCTTACAAATATTGAACATTAAATAATTATATTTTATTAGGTAATACAATGTAAAACTATAGGTATAATTGTATATAGATAGTTTTGTATGTATATATATGTTTCAGGGCAGGGCGGGGATGTTGAGCCCCGTACCCGCCCCAAATCCAATAAAAAATCTCCATTAATGCCTCGAAACCCGCTCCGTAACCCGATAAGCATGCTCTGTTCTGCCCCAAAAAAGTTCGAGTTTTGGGTTTTCTCCTCGAATTCGTGTATTTTTCCCATCCCTAGTAGTAACAATTTATATTAGGTGATGAATGAATTTTTTTCAAGTTATATTAAAACAAAATCACAAAATAGTAATAAAGTTTAATAATTGTTATATTTTTTAAGCCAAAATCTTAAAAATTGTCTCAATAATAAAAAAAGAATGAAACTTAATCCACTTTAAATGCAACAATATGGAAACTTGAGAGTGATTTTAATAGTTAATGTAGTGTTATTAAAACTTAGTTATTATTTAATCAGTTTTTTATTTTTGCATGTAATTAATGTATATGCAAAAAGGATTTTACCAACATGTGCTCAATGTGCATATTCTAAGCTATAAAAGATTGATTGATTAATATTTTAATTACATTTAGTTAAGTTTATTAGTGTTTGATTAATGTTTATTAAGTGCATTAGATGATATAAAAAAACTTTTTGTTATTTAATTTTATTTTTTATTTTTATTTTTTTGCAAAAAACAGATTTTATATTGATAATATATACTTCAACAATGTTGAAATGCAATTACAAAATACTTGACTAGAGATCCTTACTTAACTACAATACAAACTATATTTGATTACAACAAACTAAACATTCCAAAGGTCCGTTTGGTTTGTTGCTAGGAATCACAATGGGTATCGGATTTGGTATGGGGTAAAATGACAATGGATATGAAAAAGTGTATCATTACGATTGTTTATGTTTGGTTGATGAAATATGAAATGAAAAAGTGTATAGATATTTGAATTTTGTAATAGAAAATAGAGCGGCCCGCATGAATGGATTTCATAGATATTAAATTAGCGTATAATGAATCTATAACTATGACATACCAATTTCATTATTAGGCCAACAAAACAAACACATTTAATCACTTTGATAGTTATAGTCTTATGTCATAGTGCGATAACAAATGCACCCCAAATGTGATATTGTGAAACGCTTTATGTTATTTAAATGATGTGTGGCTTAGTAACTCATTATCATGAGTTTTGTTGTCTTGTTTCAAATGAACATTAAATTAAAAGGAAAAAGTAATTCATTATTATGAGTTTTGTTGTTCTTGTTTTATATGGTTTGTTGCTATTTGAGGGGATCAAATAAGAGGAGTAAAAGAAACATGAGTGTGTCTGATATTGAATAGATGCCGAGTAGATTTGAGAGTTAAAGGTTTGATACGTGGAAAGGGTTGGTACGTGGAAGCTTCATAGAAACGCGTAAAGACTATTTAAAATAAATTTCATTCCGTTTTTTTTTTTGCAAAAGTCGTCGGGTTTGTGTTTTCGTCGTTTGAGGTGGTAACTTGGAGCGCAAGGGTCTTTTAAAACTATTGAAAATATATAGGTTGTTCGTTATGACGTTTAGGTTGCTAAAAAAGGTTATGATGTGTTTAAGTGGTTCCACCACGTTTTTAGTGAACGTGACTTGTCAAAATAATAATAAGCGCATCTATAATACATCAAATTTTTAAAAATTTTATACATTTAATGCAATCAATTTTTTAATATATTCTATTTTTTAACAAGTCATTTTTAAAACTTTTTTTGATGCAAAAAAAACTTTCTAAAATTTACAAACCTTTCAACTAGTCTTCAGTGAAAATGACTTGATAAATTTGTTGTCAAACACTTGACATTCATCAAGCTATTCAACAAATATTAATTAGCTAAGCTTTTGTCACAATGGGTCAAGTCATTCAAATGATTTTTTGAATGGTAAAAATCTTTTGTAAACCTTGCATTGCGGATACTCTTAGCTGTGATAGTTTTCATTTTTTTGATTCTAACACTTGACGTTAGGCACAAGTGGTTTAAGCATGAACTAGCAGGAGACCTTGCTTAGGCGCGCCAAGCCCTCAATTACCAAATCTCAACTTTGGCCAATGCTTGTTTACATCGTTAATAAACAAATGTAAATAATGTTTAATATACGTACAAATCATATAAAAGACATCTATCTATAACTTATAAGGAGTATCAGTTAAATTAAAGAGCTTAAAGAGTTCAAAACTCGCTAGGTGTGTACATATGCGATAACCAAAAATGGTCAAAAACGATTAATCTTGTTTGACTGCATACATCTGAATAAAGAAATGTTTGTCTTACCTTGATAACCTGAATATGAAAAACCTCATATGTTTACCTGTTTAGTTAATCAATGAGCTTATACCACAAAATTCTCAAGGTCTTCTTGATTCATGTTTCAGTTCAAGAAACGGAAAACCAGTTGTATATTTAGTAAATCTGCCGAGAGTTGCTGTGCGTGAACGTCATGGTTCGAGCTTGGCTTCACGAATTTAGGAAGCACTCACTTTGTAGCCTTGATAGTGTGTGTAGGCTAACTGGCTAAGCTTGACAAATAAACTCAAAATATTCAAAAACTATCTTCAATAACAAAACATATTTCTATTGTATATATGTAAAGTTAATTAATATACGACAACAAACTTGTTTTTATTTTTTAGTATATACACAGTGCAAATCACAAATTTTAATATCCAGCCATAACGAATTTATCTCCTACATATTGCATGCTCGGGCCGGCTTTACTCAATGAACTCGAGAAACTCGATGAATAACCTTAACTATTTGCGACCTTAATCCATATTAATTACATTTCCCTACTAAATCGGTACAATATTCCTATGACATGCCATAGGGTATTTTTTTTTAAACCAGGGCACGGCCAAACTGCACCTATTGGTGTCATAGCCATATATTATACATCCTATAGCCAAGGCAACAACAACCGTTGAATGAGATGTTTTTTGTGATGTTTTATAAGAACTTTATTGAGGAGGGTGTTAATTTATAAGAGTGTTAGGCTGGTTCCAGTAAGGAGTTGAGATCGATATACACGATCGATCGTGCTTGTGTGGGATGAGTCGATCGTCCAATATGAAACCCAACTTGGTCTTGACTGCGATCGACATCTTGGACAAAAATGTGGGTAATTTTATCCCAACCGTTGCTTGCTAGGTTCAAAAAAACTACCGTTAGAAAAAAAAAAACGAACGTTTGTGGTTTAAAAATCAAATATGAGCGGGATTTATTCAACTCTGCCTATATATACAACTCTGCCAGAGTTGTTTAGAACACACAACACACATAAGTTACACACACAACTCACACACACAAAAAATGTCTCGCAAAGATTTTTCTCAGCAATTTCCAAGTCCACAAAAGTTGCCGGAAACCAGCTTTCCAACTCCACCATAGTTTCTTGAAACTAGCTTTCCAACTTCAGAAGAAGTTGAAGTTTACTCAACACCACCTGAAAATGTCTTTCCGGTTTTCCAACCGGAAAACGTATTTTTGAACACTCCACCTGTGAACAATCCAATTGTTCCAACTCCACCTGTGGCTCCACCTGTCAACACTCCATAGGTGGATCTTGAAAACAACCCATTCGGGTTAAGTGAGGCTTCCCTTCATCAACTTGAACAAGACGAAGAAAACTATAGGGAGATTATGGAAGAGCAGGCACGCGAGGAAGCTGCTCGTCGTGAACAAGAAGCAAGGGAAGCTCAGTATCTTCAAGATAACTACTTTGACATAATGGAGAGTCGGATCGTTAATGGCGAGTTTTATTCCTCTTCAAGTGACGAGGGTTGGGACTCTAGTGATTCGTTTTAGACTAAAATACACCGTTGGTCCCTAAACTTGGCAGGCCGGATCGCGATGGGACGAAACTCGCCCTTTTCATCGCCACAGGTCCAAACCTTGGCCATTAAATGCCAGATTTGTCCCTTGACCAATAATGCCGTTGTCAACGTTATGTTGGTGAGGGCAAAACCGTCTTTCACTGTAGCGTACTAAATAAAACCGTTGTACAGTGTATGTAGCTAGTATATGTGTGTAACAAGGTTTGGTCTACATTTATCACCCATCCCTAAACTATCCTTCAAAACCCGTCTTCTTCAAAACGATAATTGTTTGAAGATGGTACGTTGCTGGTGTGGTAAGCAAGCTATTATTCGCACTTCGTGGACCTCTGCCAACCCAGGGCGTCGATTCTTTGGTTGTCCTGTTCAAGTAAGTGCGTCTTAATATTTCTTGTGTAAGTTTGTAACAATGGTGGTTGTTTAATGACTTCTCATAATTATCAATAGGGGTCTTCTTGTCGGTGGATAAGATGGTATGATCCTGAAATCTGTGCTCGTTCAAGAATGATCATACCAGGACTTTTGAGGGGGAGAAATGAGCTTGAGGCAAGTTTAGCAGCTGCTCAAGGTGATGTAAGGAAGTGGAAGATTTACATGGTGCTAAGTTGGATGTTGTTCTTAATTGTTTATGCATTGGGATAACTTTTTAACCTTTTATGTAATGAGGCTACTTGGTTAATGTTCTGTATCTTGAATTGTAGTAACCTTGTTATGAAGTATTCATTTTGTTTGTTTTCGATTTTCTATGCCTTATGGGTATGCAGATGGTTAGCAATTTGTTTAGGGTTGACTTTTAAATGTCAACATTCTTATGAGGTTCTATTTAGCTTTGGTTACTTTTGATGCAAATTATTCACACATCAAGCTTAGTCAATCTAAAAAAATACATAATAATGACATGGTTCCATAGTTAATGCAAATGGATATAATTCCAACTGCATAAAATTGCATACTTTTCAAAGCATGAGAGCTACAGTAAGACACACACACAAACATATGTTTTTAGAGTACATAACTTGTCCATCGGAAATAACATAGATGAAACATCGTCTAGATAATTAGCATAACAGATTTGACCTATGGTGAGGCCATCATTCTTTCCAGTGCAGCCTGCTGCATAGTCATTCTTCGTGTAGCAGGCTGGGTTGAAGCAGAAAGTGCTTGAACATCAGTCGAATGCGTCTGAGAATCAGACTGGGATTGATCATGTTGTTGGGATTGACACTGGGCTTGCTCATGCATGATGGGAACGGCAATTGCTTCAGCTTGATGTTCTTGCCGGATTGTGACAGGGATGCATCATGTATGATGGGATCTTCATTCGGCTCTTGATTTTTAGATTGAACACCAATTCCTTGAACTGCACTAACTTGGCTTTCAACAACAACAACTGTACCTTCAGCTTCTTTATCTGCTGCTACCTTTTTACCTTTACGATGTTTCTTTTTTCCTGCAGCTTTAGTAGGCACCTGTTTGACATTTCCCTTATTGGCAGTTCCACTACTTCCAGCTCCAGCATACCCTAGGCATGTTACCTTGTTGTGTCTAGCAATGCCACAAATACTACACCTGACACTCTTCCAAGCCCTTGATAGCTTACCATCCTTCACAATCTCTTTAGTTTCAGGAGCTATCCTAACTCTTTTTCTACCTCTTGCGGTAGGCGGGTGTGTTTCGGATTTCGGTGGAACAATTGTTGTTGGCATACTTGATTTTTCCCAATGTACACTGCTAGTTATAGGTTGGACATGGTGTTTGTAGGTAGCCTCCCAAGTGAGAAGATAGTAACAAGGATGAGCCCATGTTTCTACAGCTCCGACTTGTTGGCCATTTAAAGCCATATTCCAATTGGTAGCAACAACATGTTTACATGGTAAACCTGTTATCTCCTACCTTCTGCAAGTACAAGTCTTGTGTACAACATTAACTACACATTGGTCACCCCATGGTCCACTAACCTGAAACTTAGATCCCCCATTCCATAACACATTATACTTAACAACCTATTTCTTAATAGCCTCTAGCATGTGTTGTGCAGTTGGTGTTAGTGGCCCATCACTCTTCTCAGTCACCATAAGAACATGCATTATCCTCTTCATACAGTATTCCCTGATGTATTCTAAGTCTGTAATAATTGGTTTGCTTAACCCCTCTTTTATTTTCTCATGAAACACTTGACACATGTTATTAAGTAACACATCCGAAGTAGCTCTCCCTAAAGATGACAAGTAATAAACATGTATTAATTATAACTGTTTATCTGCATTTATGGATACAAAGTAAGTGAAACAGATAGATCACTTACATGAAAAATGTGACCTTGACCAATGAATCGGTGGTATCTTACTTAACCAATCATGGGCTGGTTGATTAAGTTTCTTGAGATCAGCCATAGCTTTCAGAAACTGTACAACAGTTGAGGCTGTTCCACATTTCCACAGATGGTCTTTGTAGGCCCTACCTTTCCATTGCAATTTCATTTTCTCATGAATGCTTTTAATACAGAATCTGTGTTCTGCACTTTCAAAAACTTCTGCTACAGCTGTACTTATATCCTGCACAAAATAAAATATCTTTACTGTCTGTTTCAAAAACAACGAGACTTAAATTTATGAACAGAGTAAGAGAGTACCTTATTCATGTCAGTAATAAAAGTGATGCTTGAAATTGGCCCAAGTGCTAAATCATCGGATAAACAATGAAGAAACCAAGTCCATGATCCTATGTTATCTGAATCAACAAAAGCATAAGCGAAAGGGTATATACCATTGTTGCTATCAATTCCCACAGCTGTCATCAGTTGACCATTGAAAGGACCACGAATTGAAAAGCCAGCCCCAACAACGATCTCCCACAATCTTTAAATCCTTGCTTCAGTGCACCTAAACAAACATACACTCTCTTGAATTCTCTGGTTGGAAGAGACTCATCCGGAGGTCGTTCCACATTCATCTCCACTGTTGTATTAGGGTTTTTCTTCTGCAACTCTTGAACATAATCTCTCAACATGGTAAATTGTAGCTTGAATTGACCCCGATGGTCATTATTGCTAGGTTCTCGGCCCTTAAAACCTTCTGCAGGGACACTTGAAGGTCGTATTGGTTGGTAAGTTGATTATGCAGCACTGACAGGAAGCTCTGGATTTGTTTCAACTTGTGCTGTAATTTTCTGTGAGATATAACGAAGGTCAAAAGCTCTGACTTCCCTTGATTGCAAACAAGTGTGTTGCTCATTATATGTTCTGACCGACCAGATACTTGTCTCACTATTCCTGCCGACAAACAATAGCCATGGGCAGAGTATTTGTGAAGGATCCTTTTTGGAAGAAAGCAATGCACTTAAACCCCTTCTGCTTAATGGACTTCTAGATGGGCCAATATCCAGTCCAGGACCTTCAGTTGGGCCTGAAACTGGAACACAACCCCTACACCTGACCTTTATTTTTGTTTTGTCATTCTTAAAAAAAAACAACTCCCTCCTAGTTTCTATTGAATGCTCTCTTACTAGGTTTTTTACTTCCCCTGCAGTACCAAACTCCTGACCAATATAGAAAAAAGTGGTATAGACGCCATTAGCAAAGTGTGCGTGTTGGAAACTAACATGGTCACTACAAAATAGTTCATCAACCAACACAGGTAAATCATTTACCAACTGCCTGTCATCACTTATATTACTGGTTGTTTCTTCTTCACCAAAATCATTACTCTGACCTAATTGTAGCATACCAAGTTGTGCATCATTCTCTTGACAAGTGTTATCTTGATTTGGTTCAACTGCATTGCCAAATTCACTAGTGTCACTCGCTTGTAACAGAGTAAGATCAACAACAGGATCCTCTTCCATGTTATCCTGAGTCAGTTGAAACAGAGTTACATCCACATCAGGCTCCTCAAACCTGTTATTCACATCAACTAGTGGTCTGCCTGCTTTGTGTAAATGCTTCTCCCGTGTCAATTGAAACATATTAACCTCAAAATTTTCAGGCTCCTCAAAGGTGTTATTGACATCAACTAGTGTTGTTCCACCTTTGTCAAAGTCCTTCCCCTGAATCACTCTAAACAGATTAACCTCAACATTATCAGGCTCCTTTATAGCATTCTCCTCATCAATAACTACTAAAGCACGCTCACTGTTTTGAACAGGTTGGCTAGCAAATGAGCAGTCTAAGGTGGAAAAGAGTGGCTCAATGTTTGGCAAATTGCTAGATTCACCAATATCATTGACGTCCACAGGCAATTGTGTAAGTTGGATAAACGGATCTAGGGAAGGTTCATTATCTATATCATCTAACACCAACCGTCTACAACAGGATTGAATAGCCGCAGTAGCAACTTTTCTCCTATCTTCATCCATCTCCCAAAACACAGTCTTAATTGATTGTGGGGACATTTCAGAAAGTTCTAATCTAGTCTTCCCTATTTCAATATACACGTCTATCAGCTTATGCTGTATGACAACATCTTTCAACAAGTCTAGATTAGCAGCTTCACGCAAAGAAAACAAACCGTCGTCTAATGTACAACCAGGCTTAAGAAAGTAGAAATAATTGGTTTGTCCAGACTCATAACCGATTTGGGTCATGAGAGCATCCATTTCATCAACAGATACCTCTTTTATTTCCACAAGATCAACAAGGCATTTCTTGCCTCCTTGAAATATCCTACTTGGAAAGTATTTGAATGTACCTTCATAATGTAACATCATGCTAAACGATCCAGGTTCACCCGCTGTATAAAAAAATGTACAAAAACATTGTTAAGCTAAAGTTACCTAAAAGGGGAATAACTTAATCAGTCGTACTAACATATGATTGTAATAGGCTCTAACCAAAAAAGACTTACAATATCTCTTGACTGCAGCTCTTTCCTCCGTTTCACGATCATCATATAAAGGATATTCCCTTACTCGCCACAGAGTAAATCCAAGGTGGTTGTTTGTTATTTTCTTACTCAGATTATTTGATTTGATGATAGACATTGTATTAGGGTTTTCTGGGTAGGCTTCCAAAACAAGTTTGGGGATGAGCAATGAGTACACGGTTTTGTTATATTGTACAAAATGGCGGGAAGTTGGACAAGACAGATGCTACAATATATAACACAAAATGACTATTGTACCCTCAACAGTAACTTGATTACGGGTTTTTTTTTTGCGTATAACGGAACGTTGACAACGCCGTTATTGGTCAAGGGACGAATCTGGCATTTAATGGCCAAGGTTTGGACCTGTGGCGATGAAAAGGGCGAGGTTCGTCCCATCGCGATCCGTCCAGCCAAGTTTAGGGACCAACGGTGTATTTTAGTATTCGTTTTATTAAGTTTTAGTAGTTTATTTTCATCAATCTCGTTGTAGTTTAGTCGTTGTATTGTCGTAATGTTTTAATTTTATTCGAATTATTATGTAACGTTTTAATTATTAATGAAATTTTATTTTGTGTTAAAATGTTTTTTATTTTTTTTTTCTTTAAAGAAAAAAATTGATCATGGTCGCCCTTACTGGGGCACCTAATCGCCTGAAAGTCGCTGGAGAGAAAAAACTAACGTGACAGTGAAAATGAAGGGGATTGAATCCCCTTACTGGAACCAGCCTTATAGAGTATATAATGACGTGACAACACATATAAAATTTATAGATGTCAAGTACACCCATCTTAAGTTCAAAAAAAAAAAAGTACACCCATCTCTCTAACCATTAAATTTTATCAAACAAATGTATCAAATGTAGCAATTTCCTATCTTCGTATATTTTAAAATCCTAATCCTAACAGACGTTCATCTTTCTCATTGACCCAAGCATTGACTTGGTAACTAGTGCTCCTCAAACTATTCTTCTTCTTCCTTTTTTTTTTTCAGACGACCAAAATTTAAGTTTATCTCTGTAAAAAGAAAACTAAGATAACCAAAGCATATTAAATGTATGTTTGTGTAAGCTTTGCTATCCCATAGCAAACCGATGGTTTATTAATTGTGTCATTTTTGCTTACACCCGACTCATGACCCGATGACTTTTTGCGGGTTGACCCATAAGAGTCTTTAGTTACCGCGTATATATCTCATGCATCCATGCATGAAGTTTCCTCGTAAGACCGTTTAAATTTTTTAATCACAGACATTTCTCCTTTTACTACCATTGCAAACTGCTACACATGAAACGTGAAAAAAAATCTGACATGTTACAGAGTCGTGCGTGAGGATGTGCATAGCGTACAAGGTTTTCATTTATGAGGGTTTGAAAAGAGTTTACATACCGAGTAATATGTTATGTGTACATAATAGGCTGAGCGTCGGTCCGGAACCGACCCGAACCGACGAAAATCGAACCGACCCGAGAACCGATTTCACAAAAAACATGAACCGAAATCGAACCGAATCGATTCGGTTCGGTTTTGTGTCGGTTCGGTCGGTTCGGCCCGGTTTACATGCTTTATATGCGTGTTTTGTCGGTTTTGGGCCGGACCGAACCGAACCGAACCGAACCGAAAAACGACAACCGGTAATACATAGAACCGAAACCCGGTTCGGCTCGGTTTTCCGGTTCGGCTCGGTTCGATCGGTTTTATCTCAGCCCTACATTAAACTAACAACACATAAAAAAAAAAAAAAAAAAAACAAAAAAAACTGGCCAAAACGTTTTTATAATAAAGGTTTTTCTAACTTGTGCTCTAGAGACATAAGTTAAGCACAACAAAAATATACAAAAATTACACATGAACCCACATAAAAATAGACTTGTCTGTACTTTTATGTGAATACCTGTGTATTTTTTTGTGGGTCCCAGTATACTTATGATATGCTTAACTTGTGCTCATAAGGTACAAGTTAGAAAAACCCTTATAATAATTACTTCTCGTTTTATCTCTTTTATAATATTATATTTAACTTTTATTGTTAGACGTAATTTTGTAGTTAAACTGAATTTTGCACATGTTTTCCGTAAGTTTAGAGATGGCACTTGTAGTGTTTACGGGATAACTAGGCAATCAGCTAATTTATACATCAGCCAAAGTATGTACGTACTTCCTTCGATTGAAATCAATTCATAGAAAGAAAAAGAATAAGCAAAATGATTTTAAACTTTTGTTATTTACTTGGTTACCTTTTATATTATGCATAGCCAAGACATGAGCATTTCGTAAAACAAAAATTAAATGGATCTTTATTTAACTCGTTTTTTGTATTAGTCTAGGCATACATACAACGGAATGTAATATGAAAATAGTTGAACAGGTGTATTTAAGTAACCTAATGAATGCAAGTAGCCCGAATTTTTTAGATCGGATGCATTTTAGAAAAATCGAAGTTTTTAAAACAAAAATTACATCACCAAGTAAAATTAAAAACTGTAGGTGTCTCGTGAACCCTCGCAACCCACTCTAGTTCCGTCCTTGTACATGTACGAAGTCCTTGTTCATGTACGAAGCACAATTCAAACTTTATACTTGGATGAGATTAATAGTAGTTCGAATATTTTCGTGACTTTATATTGTTGGTAAACACAATATAATGTTTTTAAACATCATCTTTAGATATTAATTTACACTTTTTAATAATAAATAGAGAAGCAGCCGTTACTCGGTTTATAGTTAGTAGTAGAAGTAGTTTGGAAGGTGGCTTTCCAGATTTACGCGGTTCGTTTTGTAGAAAGGTACTCTTTTGGAAGCAACTGAATAAATTCAAAAACATAGGAACAAAATTATTAAATTGGTGACCAATACTTCTTGTTGGGATTTATAATCTAGTTAACCAATTAACGCAAACGAGTACGCAACACAATTGGATTTAGTTAATGCAATTAAGTAAACACATATTTAATAAACAATAATAAATAAAAGGTAAATAGAAAAACTAACCCTTGATGTCAACTGCACGCTATAACACGAACAAGAAACCAAATATCTAAATTAGATACCTCTACGAGTCCACACACAAACACTTAAACCAAGTACGTTCGAATTAGCTAGTCGAGAACGTTTAACCCAATCAACACCTTGAATACTTGAATACCACGAACAAGAAAACCCCAAGAACTCCTTACTATTATGTCCGAGAAACCAACTGCCCAAGAACTTTTCTTCAGTTACACCCGATATCGGACAAACGTGTCTGATGTCCTCCCTTTGCTGTCCGAGATCCACCACGAACAGAAAACAGAAACTTTTTGCAATCTGCTGTTCGACCAGGAATACTAACGAATCTCCAAAAACTCTTGGATCAAGGAATGATGCAAGTGACGAAGTTTAAACAAACCAAACAAAAACCCTAATCGGATGATAGGAAGATCCGATCGGGTTAGGGATTAGGTTAGATCGATTGATAGTATTTTCTGAGTTAGGGATATTGTAAAATCGTTACAATGAATGGCATGGGTGTTTGTTTATATAAGCTCATGAACCGACCCAAACATGGGCTCAATACTAGAGCTTTAAGCAACAAACCCAAACACCCCCGATCGTGCATGTCTAGGCGCAAACACTAACCAACCCACTTTGTAATTGGAACAAGTCCATGGGTCGCTTAAACGGATCAGATATCATGCATGGATAAACGGGTCAAGTATATTCAAGTATTAAATCGTTTGTCACGTACTCTCATATTTAATGTATGTGCCCCCATAGGCTCACACACTTCTAGTCGTTTACGTGTGTTTTAACTCCCACAAACCAACAGCTCCCACTTGGGAGTTGGAGTGTCGAATAGCACACAAAACTAACGACGGAAACGCCTAGCAACGCTTTTACTCGCTTTTTAAATAAAAGTGTCTGAGATATAGTTTCGTAAAATTTCTTAGTAGCATGATCATTCAATGTCTTGCTTTAATCATCCTTTGTTATAGATACCGTTAAACCATGGATATGGATCCGAACTCATTCCATATAGTTTAACCATTTAGAATCTCGTTATAGATTTTAATTCAGATATACCAAATGTAATCAAGAATCATCTTGCATTATCCTTTGGGGTTTGGCCAAACATTTATCTGATTAAATCTGGAGAGGCGCTATGGTATCTTTCTGCACATATCAAGTGGAGTAACAAATATTTTATTGACTACAAGTGTTGTGGATGCTGCTTCACATCACTCCGAAATATAGCTTTTATAACTACCTTATTCAGATAGCGTTTTGCTTATACTTACAAAAGTGATATCCACACATAACAGAACTTGCTTATATCTCAAGTCTAAGGACAAAATTAACAAACCATTTTCAATATTTACTTATGACAAGGATCCAAAAGTATAATGTTTGAAAGTTGGGGCATCCAATATGCATCTCTAGTGAATACATATGAGTTTGGCAGGAACAATCCACATTCTCATTAGAATATAACCAATACTCACATTTGCCTTACATAACAATATTCCCATATTGTTAACTGACAATGGACATATTTAGAATGATAAATCATTTCATGGATTAAACATGCAAATATGGAATAACAGATTATATGAATGAAATAACAAATACCTCTTATCTTTATTTATCAGAAAGTAATAACAGTCTTACAATTCAAATTATCCAAATACTAATTAACACACAGATTTACATGAGACTACTAGCAGGTATTAAACCCACACCTCTAGTCAATTTAGAATGCTTAGGATACGCTAAAGCTTTCGTAAATGGATCAACTAGGTTGTCATCTGTGTGAACCTTTGATATCTTCTCATCACCCATTTCAATGGTCTCTCGAAGATAATGAACTTTAGCGCGATAATGTCTAGCACCTTTTTTGATTCCGCTTTCATTAGCTATAGTGATGGCTCCAGTATTATCACAATAAATATTTATGGGTTCTTCAATTGTGGGAACAATGTTCAACCCAGAAATGAATTTATGAATCCATACAACATCTTTAGATGCATCACAAGCAGCTATATACTCAGCTTTTGTAGATGAAGTAGCAAAAATACTTTGCTTTGTGCTTTTCCAGTCAACAACACCTCCATTTAGAACAAATACATATCTAATATGAGATTTCAAGTCATCAGCATCTGTCAGATATCTAGCACCAGTGTAGCATGAAACCCTGAGCTCTTGTTCCGTCTCCCCTCCATAAACCAGAAACATATCCATAGTATTGCGTAAATACTTAAGAATATTCTTAACAGCAGTCCAGTAAAGTTCACCTAGATTCTGTTGAAATCGGCTTGTCACATTCTGAGGATCAGGACGAGTACATCTCACAACATACATAATAGATCATATAGCCGAATCATAAGGAACTCTTTGCATGCGCTTTTTCACAGCAGGTGTCTCAGCACCTTGTGACTTACTCAACTTAGGCTCCTCTTGCATTATGATAGCTCCACGTTTGGAATTCTCCATACAAAATCTCTTCAAGATTTTCTCAATGTAAGCACTTTGACATAAACCAATCAATCGTTTAGATTTGTCTTGATAGATCTTGATTCCAAGAATATATGCGGCTTCTCCTAAATCTTTCATGGCAAAACATCTTCCAAGATAGGATTTTACATCTTGTAACATTGGAATGCTGTTTCCCATAAGCAATATGTCATCAACATATAGAATTAGGAAAGTGACAAAACTCCCACTAGCTTTCTGATATACACATGGCTCAACTTGATTTTGAGAAAATCCAAATTTCTTAATCTCATAATTAAAACGCTTATTCCATTGCCTAGATGCTTGCTTAAGTCCATAAATGGAACGCTTGAGCTTGCATACACGGTTAGGATATTTAGGATCAACAAAACCCTCAGGTTGCTCCATATAGACCTCTTCGTAAAGATGTCCATTGAAGAAGGCGGTTTTAACATCCATTTGCCATATCTCTTAATCATAGAACACCGCTATGGCTGTGAGAACTCTTGTAGCTCTAATGTCTGCTACAGGAGAAAAGGTTTCTTCATAATCAATCCTGTAGGTTTGAGTGAAGCCCTTTCCTATGAGACGAGATTTAAAGGTGTATACCTTACCATCCATGTTGGTTTTCTTCTTGAAAAGCCACTTGCTACCAATTGTCTTGCAGTTAGGAGGAAGCTCAACTAAAACCCAAACATCATTGTCTTTCATGGATTGCATTTCCACATTCATCGCATCAAGCCATTTCTTGGATTCAGGATCCAGCAATGCAGCTTTATAGTTATTGGGTTCACCAAGATCCCCTAACTCATGTTCCTCAGCATCGATGTATAAACACATTCGATCAGGAGCACGGCGTGTCCTTGTGGACTTTCGAATTAGAACAATATTACTTTGAGGTTCATCAATTTCTTGATCATCCTCATCATGATGAATGCTAATGTCTAAAGAAGGATTTGTATCTTCATCTTGAATTATTTCAAGATCTTCTAAACTCCCACTTGCTTCTTGATCCATGAGATTGCTCTCAAAGAACTCAGCATTTTGAGCAACAATTACTTTGTTCTCTGATGGAAGGTAGAAATAATATCCCATTGTTTCCTTTAGGTATCCTACAAAGATACACTTAATAGATCTGGGTTCAAGTTTGTCAGGTTTGGTAAATGTATCACGCTTAACAAGTGCCTCACAACCTCAGACTTTTAAGTAAGACAGCTTAGGGGCTTGCCCATGCCATACTTCGTATGGTGTCTTATCAACCTTCTTAGCTGGAACCATATTGAGAATGCGTGCAACAGACTCAAGGGCATAATCCCAAAAGGACTTTGGAAGAGTAGTTTGACTCATCATGGAGCGAACCATGTCAAGCAGGGTTTGATTTCTCCTCTCAGATACACCATTATGTTGTGGAGTGTAAGGAGGAGTTTGATGGGCAATAATCCCATGCTCCTTTAGATGATCCAAAAACTCTTGACTCGTATATTCACCTCCACGATCAGAATGAAGTGACTTTATGGTCTTACCGAGTTGGTTTTCTACTTCCTTTTGAAATACCTTAAATGTTTCAAACACTTCATGTTTATGTTTCAGCAAGTAAGCATAAACATACGGACTATAGTCGTTAGTAAAAGTCACGAAGTAATTTGCTCCTTGTCTTGACATAATTCTAAATGGGCCACATACATATGAGTGTATTAGTCCAAGTAGATCTTTAGCCCTTTCCACTTGATGTGTATGGGGTTTTCTTGCCATCTTAACAGACATGCATGAAACACACTTTTCAAGTGACCTAATTTCAGCTAAGTTGAGAAGTCCATCGTGTTGCAACTTCTCCATTCGTTTCTTGCTAATGTGTCCAAGATGACCATGCCACAAGAGAGCAGAGTCCAAGTTAGACTTGGCTCTTTTATTGCTAATAGCAAACATATAACTATCATTTGTATTTGAACAAGACATATCAATTTCATAAATACCATTACGAGGAATAGCAGTAAAATAAACAACGTTATTCTTAGAAACTAAAATTGCATTATTCGATTCAAAACGGTTAACAATACCATCTTCATACAAACGGGAAACTGAAATAATCCCTCTAGTAATAGAGGAAGCATAATGGCAATCATTTAAAACAATTACTAATCCACTAGGGAGACATAAATGAAAAACACCAATAGCTTCAACTCCTGCCCGTTGACCATTGCCCACGTACAAACTTAAAGCTCCTGGCTTCAGCTTCCTACTTCCCCATAGACCCTGAGTAGTATTATAGATGTGAGTACCACAACCCGTGTCATATACTAAGGATGTATTAGGAAAAGAGTAGAGTTCTATAGTGAAAATACCTGAAGAACTAGCTGCAAGAGACTGTTTCTTCTTTTTCATCAACTCGGCGAGATAATGGGGAAAATTCCTTCTCCATTGACCCATCTCACCACACTGGTGACAGGTTGCGTCCTTCGCAGGATTATCCTTCTTGGGTGGTGGAGGAATCTTAGGTTTAGAAGCATTGTATGGTTTATACTCAGTAGCATAACCAAACTTGTTCTTTCCATTTTCATGATTCCCTTTAGCAGCCTTAAACGATTTATTATTTTTTTTGGTTTTCTGGACCTTCCCCGCACGTATGTTATGTAGTGCAGGTGTGGCATCTTTCTTTGGCAACGTCTGCTCATGCTGCTTAAGCATACCATGTAATTCATTTACAGTCTTCCCCATGTTGTGCATATTAAAGTTCTGCACGAACGAAATGTACTATTTAGAGAGACCGATTAGGATCAAACTAACTTCATAGTTCAGAGTAACTGGGTGACCAAGACGTTCCAAATTTTTAATGTAGCTCTTCATCTTTAGAACATATGAGCTAACCGATTGACCCTCTTCATGCTTGCAAGCGTGAAATTCACATGCAGTTTGTAGAAGATCTTGTTCTGCCTGTTGGGAGAACATATACTTCAACTCCTGAAGCATGTCATAAGCACCAAGATGAGTTAGATTTCCTTGGATCTCTAACTCCATGGTCATGAGCATGAAGGCAGCTATATCCTTTAAGCCTTTGACCCAAGCAGTGTGAGCTGCAAGAGCCTCAAGAGGGATAGGGTGGCCAGGAGTTGCAACAGGTGCAGCAGGTATAGGATGTGTGGAAAACTAGAAGGGGTGGTTGAATAGTTTTGCCGATTTCAATTTAAGTTTCAAAACTTTAGAGTCGATCTTATGTGAATTCGTACGGATGGATAGAAAGTATAAAGTAATAAGTAAAATAAATAATGAAAGCAAGTAAAGTAAATGATAGAGAGTAGTGACACAATCGATTTATAGTGGTTCGGCTACAAGGACACCTTCCTTGCCCTAATCCACTCCCCGACTTCCTCACTCGAGAGTTCAAGCACTATGTTAACAAGCTCTTTCAACACGGCGGAGAAGCCTCACAACGTCGCTTACACTTTTTCCAGTACAAAGCTAAATACCGAGTCCTTAACACGGCAGACCAAACCAACACAACTATTACACAACAACTATGTGAAATATGAAATATAAGATCTTGCTAAAGAAATCTTGTGGAGGAACAAATCAATCAAGGATCCCTTGCTTGGATGACTTGTAGTATCGTGATCTCGCCTTTGAGAAAGTCCTATATGAGAATCACAACAAAAGAAAGAAGAAAGAAGAACTACTAGATTGATCAAGAGATCAGAGGTTAGAAGAGTGAGATAATATATGAGAGAGTTTGTAAGAAGAGGGGTGAGTAACAATGAAGAAATGGCTCACTATTTATAGGCAAAAAAGCTTACTGTAGCCCGGTTCCGGCGAATCCCTCACTTGGGGGATCCGTCCAGTGCAATCCAAGGGATCCGGCAAACTGAGTTGTACCAGTCTGGATTTTAGGTTGCAAACCGGGTCATGGGTTATGGGTATGAGCCATGGGTACCCAACATGATACAATGTATCTAGACAATGGGTTATGGGTCTTGGGTCATGGGTCATGGATAATACCCAACATGATTTCATTCATGATGTCATGCAACGGATCATGGGTTATGGATTAGCTCCATGGGTATGGGTCATGGGTCTTGGATATTACATATCCTATTACATAAACTATTACAACAAATGAATTATTACAACATTTTATGTGAATGACCAAATGCATATACTTTACAAAAATAAAATGTATTCTTATAATTTTACTTATGATAACTTTATATTTGTTATCAACAAAACACAAAGAGATCACAAAATATGAATAAACATTTTTACGGTTTATTTGTATTAACAATCTCCCCTTTTTTGTTGATGACAAAACATAATGTTATGATGAGTAAAACTTAAGATTAGATGTATGTTTTGAAAGCATATGTAAGTTTTACTTCTTCTCTCCCTTTTTTTTTTCAAAACAAAAAGCGAACCTAAAGAGGAAATAAATTGTGGAACAAAAATAAGTATGATCCACAAAGCATTAGCTCCCCCTTTACGGTAGCTCCCCCTAGAATTGGGCGTCAAGTGAGAAAATATAATACCTACAAAAAAAATGTTAGTAGTAATATGTAATATAATCTTGTATAGGATGAGAAACAAGATGGAGAGCCAAGGTACATAAACAACGCATTTTAATAAAATATCAAAGTGTAGTGGTATATAGGCCACATACAAAATGTAAAACTAAGAACAATGTTTTTTCTTTAAAATGACTCAAAGAAAAAATAGAGAAAATAGTAATATCATTCATTCCATGCTTGCATATGGTTTATTATGGAAGTTTTGGTGAGTGATAATGTGGATGCGATCAAGGATGGGGTTGAGTATGAATCGCATCTCGTCCTTTATTTCCATTGCAAGTTCCCTAGTGGATTGACAATGTTCGCAATGTAAATGGTGAGGGTAGTGTTGGTGGATGGTTTCCGGGTAGGTTGGATTTATGGAGGGCGGAATGTGTGGTGGAAATGTTGGTAAATATGGGTAGATGGTGAGACTAGCTCTTTTGGGCTTAAGTTGGAAGCTATTTGGGTAGATTTGGATGGTTGAAATGGAGTGGGTGGTGGACTAGGCACAGGTAGTGGGATTGTTTTAGGAGTTTTAAGGAGTTCTGATAGGGTGAATTGAGTGTTAGGTAGAGACTCGGTAGGTGAATGTGTTGATGAGCTTGTGGGAGATGATAGAGGTGCTACAATGTAGTCATTTGGTGGGGAGTTAGTAGTTAGTGATGAGCTTTTTGACAAAGGTTTAGCTAAAAAACAAGGCGGATACTAATCCGTGCGATTCTTCTAGATTTGGTTGGTGGTGGCACTACGGAAGGTGGTAGGATTAAGTTTTAGATTTCTTGAAAAGGATTGTTTTCACTAGATGGTTCATCAATGTTTGAGGATCTTTTGGATGACACGATGATGATTGTTTGTGAGGTTAAGAGTGATGGATATGCAAGCATTTTGGAACCTTATTTATTGAGGAAATAATGCATTGCAATGAATGCTAAAACCAAAATGTGAACTAAAATCTAATGATTTGATATGAATTTAAGGCATGTGATCATGAGAACACAAGTATTAAGTAACATATTCATTAGTAAAAAGGCTAAAATGTTGAAAATATGAAAGTTTTTAGCCAAAGTGAGAAAAATAGGAGAAAAGTTTCGCTTCTGTGGCGCGGTTCCGACCCTTTAGGGATCCGTCCAGCGTAAAAGTTGGGATCCGTGGAGCTGGTGTTCTCAGATAGCTCAATTTTTTCCTTTTGGAAACAATGGTGCCTAGTGTGTGCATATATGCAAACCATTTGGAGTTATGGTTATCTCGACTCCTAAAATAAAGAAAAATAAACAAAGAAGTGAAAAAACACACACACACACACACACACATATATATATATATATATATATAATTATGTGAGATAACCCGAGTGCTCCTTAATTCATTTTTCCTTAAATGAATGTACCCGAAAACACATATTAGTTATGTATTCCCTTTAACATTCAAAAGACATGAGATGCAATGAAAAAGGTTTTTTACTTTATATTAAGAATGAAAGAAAAGGTTTGTCCTAGACGTGAGAGTGATTTTAGAAAAATGATACGGGGAGAAGTATCTTTTAGAAAGAATTTCAAAAAGTTTCTTGCATAGAAAGAAGAAAAATTTATCTTGAGTTTTGAAAATCCCTATGTTGTTCGTAAGTTGTGTGTGAAATAGAGATCCTAGACTCAGAAAAGAAGGTAAGGCTAACGTTTACATACCTTGTAGAATGAGAAACATTTTACGACAATTGTTCCATGAGACCAAGACCAAGACGAAGCAAGTTGAATTGTTCCCGCTTCAACGGTTTGGTGATGATGTCGGCTATGTTGTCTTCGGATGATACTTTCTTAATAGAAATGCTCGCCTTCTGAACATTGTCTCTTACGAAGTGATGACGGATCTCTATATGCTTGGTACGAGAGTGCAACACCGAATTTTTGCCTAAGTCAATAGAACCTTTGTTGTCGCATAAAATGGTTGTGTCGCTTAGATGAATGTCGTAGTCGACTAACGCTTGTTTCATCCATAGTGCTTGTTGGCATGTTTTGCCTGCGGAGACATATTCGGCCTCAGTTTTTGAAATGGCCAATGCTGTTTGCTTCTTCGAGAACCAAGATGTTAAACAACACCCCATAAAAGTACATACACCACTTGTACTCTTTCGGTCAACATAATCACCTGCATGGTCAGAATCCGCATATACAATAGTTTCTACCCCCGTCCCCTTAGGATACCATAATCCCAATTGAGTAGTACCCTTAATATATCTAAATATTCTTTTGACGGCTTCTAGGTGTGAATTTTTAGGGTCTTCTTGAAACCTAGCACATAGACATACACTAAACATGATATCCGCCCGACTAGCCGTAAGGTAGAGGAGACTACCAATCATGTCACGGTATTTGGTGTTATCAACGGATTCACTTTCTTTATCTTTGGTGAGTTTGGTATCGGATGAAATTGGTGTTCTTATAGGTTTTGACTCTTCTAATCCAAAATTATTTAGCATTTCTGTTATGTATTTGGATTGATTAAAGAAGATAACATCTTTTAATTGTTTGATTTGTGGACCAAGAAAGAAACTTAATTCTCCCATCATACTCATTTCAAACTCATCTTGCATGATTTTTGAGAAATCATCACACATATCTTGACAAGTCGGTCCGAATATAATATCGTCCACGTATATTTGAACAATAATTATATGAGAGTCATTTTTTTTAGTGAAAGTGTATTATCAACGAACCCCATGGTATAGTCTTTTTTGATTAAAAATGATTTGAGTCTATCATACCAAGCCTTTGGGGCTTGCTTAAGACCGTAGAGAGCTTTCTTTAGTTTGTACACGTGGTTAGGTTTTTCGAAATCGATAAAGCCCGGAGGTTGAGCTACATAGAATTCTTCATTAATAAAACCATTTAGATAAGCACTTTTAACATCCATTTGAAAAAGCTTAAGATCATGAGCACAAGCATAAGCAAAAAGTATTCTTATAGACTCTAATCTAGCTACGGGAGCATAGGTCTCATCAAAGTCTATGCCTTCTTGTTGGTTATACCCTTGGGCAACAAGTCTAGCTTTATTTCTAGATACTACACCGTTTGCATCTAACCTATTTTTATATACCCATTTAGTTCCGATTATGGTTTGTTTTTTAGGTGGAGGGACAAGTGTCCAAACATTATTAGAAACAAATTGATTTAATTCTTCTTGCATAGCCATTACCCAACTTTCATCTTTTATGGCTTCTTGCGTATTTTTAGGTTCTATGGTTGAGACAAAACAAAATAAACTACTTTGGTTTTGGACTTAAGATCTTAAGGTTCTTTCATTTAACTTTCCTATAACCTTTTCTACGGGATGATCTTTAGACTCTTTAATATTGATGATTTCATTGTTTAATGGTTCATCTTCTTTATTTATATTTTCCTTGATATCTATGGCTTCACTTTCGATTAACTCGTCATCGATAAGAGGTAGGGTAGCTTTAGGTGGACTTTCATCAAATTTTACGTTTAAGGATTCTTCAACCTTCATTTTTTTTTTTTTTTTTTTTTTTTTTGTGAAAGGAGAATTATATATTATCACAAAAATGTATACAAGCATTGAAGTATTCCATGGACATGCCCATGTATACTGATCAAAAAATGCATGACAATAAAGAAAAGCTACTATACTATAGCATTCATCACGCTAATACAAAAGATTGTAACACAACCTAAACACTATCCAGTTAAGCTACATCTGTTATTCTTTTACAGTGCTTTTCCTACTGATTTTGCTTGTCCTCATCATTGAATCTGTGCAATTTAATATCCCATAACAGTTCCACATTCTTCACTGCTCTAGATTCCTTTACCAGTAAACTCATCATTTTCAATTTGACAGTTTCCACTATTTATTTGAATAACACATCAACCTTCCTTTTATCTTTTCCAAATATTCTAGCATTCCTTTCTTGCCAGATATAGTAAACAGCAGCTCCAAGTACCAATCTCCTGATAATGCTCCATATACTATTGTTGCATTTGCTTTGAATAAACTCTGTGATAATGTCTTTCCAGCTTATTGGAAGCTTCCATTTCATCATTTCCTGTACCTTTTCCCATATCTCATAAGAATAACTGCACTGGAAGAACAAATGGGAATGAGAATCATAGCCAGTCTTGCATAAAGCACACTCCAATCTGTCATTTGGTTTCCAGATCAACAATCTGTCATGTGTCAATAGTTTCTCTTGGATAGCCATCCACAAAACAAATGCATGTTTGGGAATACACTGATAGAACCAAACTACTGAGTGCCAATCCACTTTCTGACCATTCACATTAAAATCCTTCCACACTTGTTTAGTAAAGAAGGCTATCTGTTTCCCATCATTATCCACCCATTTCACAACATCTTCCCTCATCTCATTAAGTATTGGTGATTGAATGCTATTAAGAACAGGGTACTTATTGTACCACTCAGTTGGCCATTTCCAATTACTTCCATCCGTAGCCTCAGCAACAGTACAATTATCTTTCATTCTAGCACCATATATGTCTCTTTTGGTTATGAAATTACATAATGGCCCCATATTGTGCCATTTTTCATACCACACAGATACAACTTTCCCACTACCAATGCTATACCAAAAATGATCTTTATATTTGTCTCTCATTTCCAATATTGTTTTCCAAAAAGGGCTGCTATTCTTCTCCATTGGAACATCCCAGAAATTTCTATTCTTTAATTTTTCTACACTGATCCATTTCACCCACAGTGTGTCTTTTTTAGCTGCTATGTTCCACAACTGTTTGACAAGTAATTCTTTACTATTTGGTTTCTTTATTTAGTATTATGTATGCTTTACTATTTGGTGAGTATCCTAAGAAGACACCTTCGGTTATGATCAAATTTAGTTAGATAATCTTTAGTATTAAGTAAGAAACATTTACTATCAAATACTCTAAAGTGTTCTAACGTTGGCTTTTTGCCTCGGTGGAGTTTTTCCAAAAATGGTCTAATTAAGACTCGATTTAGTATATAAGTTGATGTGTCGACGGCATTGCACCAAAAATTTTGAGGAATTGATTGCTCATTAATCATGGTGCGACTCATTTCTTGTAGGGTTCTATGTTGGGAATTATATTTTGTAATGTTTAAGTCTTGTTAAGTCTGGTAGCTTTAGTAGTTAAGTCTGGTAGATCAGACTTAAGTCTGTTAGTAGTTAAGTCTGCCAGTACTAAAGATGTTAAGTCTGGCAGAACAAATAGTCATTGGTTAAGTCTGTTTATGTCTAAAACAGAATAATTGTTAGAGTTATATTAGGAATAGATATGTACGTGTAGAGATATCTTAGGAGAAGATATCTTTACCCTTCTACAAGTTTGTTAGACAATTAGGGTTTCCTTTGTGTATAAAAGGATTCCTAAGGTGTTAGGTTAATGTACGGTTGGTGAGCATTAGCCTTTGAGCAAGTTAATAGAAAATACGAAGTTAGTAATTCTTGTGTTCTTCATGCTTGTGTGTTAAGATTCTGCATTAACACATTAAGCAATTACAAAGAGTTCTTCATATAGTAAATTGAATTTATTCAATTTTACTATTAGTCATTCAAGGCTACTTAGATCTATAAACTTTTGGACCTACAAGTGGTATCAGAGCCTGTTGAAGGATTCTGAATTGAAGAAACAAAACACACCAAGAACACTCATCTCATCTTTCTTAAAAACCCTCAAGAATGTCTCTTCATGATAACTTCTCAAATCACCATAGTGATGAAGAAGCCTCTGAGCGAGAAGCTGAAGCATCAGAGGCAGGATCAAAGAAACAATAATAGAAATAGCAACAACAACAACTTCCTGCAACAACAACTATCTCCAACCTCAAACTTCCTATTCTGAAAAAGGAAGAATACGACATCTGGGCCATGGAGATGGAACAGTATCTGGAATATGTAGATTATGAGGTCTGGAAAGTGATCCAAAATGGGAATTCAAAGAAGAGAATTTCCAAAGGCAAAGATGGCACAGTCAGGATCCTTCCACCAGTTACAGCTGCAGAGATACTTGCTGAGGAGAAAGAAAGAAATGCAAGAACTCTTCTAAAGATGGCCATACCAAAGGAACATCTCAGAAGGTTCCACAATTTAGATGATGCTAAGGAAATATGGGAGGCTATTAGGACAAGATTTGGAGGGAACGCCAACTCCAAGAAAATGCAAAAAGTTGTTTATAAACAACAGTTTGAGGCATTTACCATCAGCAGTTCTGAAGGCCTGAAGAAAGGCTATGAAATGTTCCAACAACTCCTATCACAGTTGGAAGCACATGAATCTGAAGTGTCTAATGAAGATTCAAATATGAAGTTTCTCAAATCATCGCCCAATGAATGGTTAAATCTAGCAATGATCATGAGAAATAAAGAAGATATTGACACCTTGTCAATAGATGACTTGTATAATAATCTAAGAGTCTATGAACAAGACATCAAGGGAAATTCAAAAGCTTCTTCAAGTGACAACAATGTTGCCTTTGTCTCTCATGGCAGAAACACTAAAACCAGAGATAAGTCTGGTAGTGGTTTTAGTTATGGCAGCTATACAGTTAGTACTGGTGTAAAGAAAAAGGATGAGACTGCTGGTTTTGCTGATAAGATCATCTACTCTCTGTTTTCAAATCAATCTGAAAACATTCTAAATGAAGAATTGGATCAGATTGAAGATGAGGGGATGGAGGAAATGGATATCAACTGGCAGTGTGCTATGATTGCATTAAGGATGAGGAAATTCTTCAAGAAGACTGGTAGGCAAGTGCGTTTTGATGGAAAGAGACCAGTAGGATTTGACAAGTCAAAGCTGAAGTGCTATAGGTGTCAAGAAAGGGGTCACTTTGCTAGAGAATGCACAGTAAAAGAGGCTAATGAAGAAAAGAAAAGGGATTCCTTCTATCATAGTCATGCTGAGAAGGAAGACAAGAATCAGATGGGGATGCTAACTTTGAAAGCTGGTGTGATAAACTGGGGAGAGCATCCTACAGAGGGGACATAAGTCAAGCATGCTCTCATGGCCATAAGCTCCAGCAGTGAGATAACTTTATGCTAAAAAATATGCACTGATTCATATAATAAACTGCAGTCCCTTTATGATGAACAGATGGGTCAAATGGGTGATCAAGAAATTAAATTAGTTGCTTATGAAAGTGCTGTTAAAACATTAGAAAAATAAGTAAATAATCTTCAAGAACAAAATGCTTCTCTTATTGAAAATATTACCTTCCAAGGTAATGAAATATTTGAAAAGGATGAGAAGCTTAGAAGATATAGGAGAATAGGAATGAAGGCAGTTAAAGATAAAGAAGAGGTGCAAAAGATAGTTGAAAAATGGCAAAATAGTAATAAAAATCTGTGGAGGGTAGTAAATTCTGGAATGAGCTCAACAAGTAAAATGGTTTAGGGTATGGGAAAAAAATCAGATAAAGAGGTTTTAGGATATGAAGAAGAGGTGATGAAAAATGTTTTTGTAAATTCAAAAAGTGATTTTGAAGGTAAATCTATATATCATAGATTTGCTAAAACTGACAATTACAAGGGAGTTCCACCACCAATTAATGATGATTATACTCCTGAACCTGAGAAAGAATATGATGGGTCCTTATTTGACTATAGCAAATGGAAGAACCCTGAAACTGTTGCTTCTCGGGACTACTCCATTGAATTTACTAACTGTCAATCCAATGACAGTAAAGGATTCTGTGGAAAAAGTTCTGAAAGTAGTGTTTCAGAAGGGAAGACCAATGAGTACGCTTTCTGTCAATCTAATGACAGTGAAGGATCCACTAGAAATATCTCTGAATGTTCTCTAGAACTTAAGTTTGAGCCTATAAGGATATCTAAACCAGTTTTAAAAAGTGAGCCTTTTGTGCCAAAACAATCTGAACCATTTAAACCTAGTGTGTCTCCATATAAGCTAAAATCAGATTCACCTAGCTTTGTTCCTCTAAGAACAACTCCTAGACAGAAAATAGAGATACATAGCACTGACAAGGTTAACTGGAATGCTAGAATGAAAAAGGATTTAGGTTCAGGTTACTCCTTTGAGGTTAAAAGATGTTTTGTATGCAATAGCTTAAGCCATCTAATTAGAGATTGTGACTTTCATGAAAAGAAAATGGCTAGAGAAGTTGAGGAAAGAAAGAAAAATGTTGTAAACACTCGGAATGGGGTAAATAAAAAAGTGTGGAATAATGTGAACAGGATTAACCATGCTAATAAGTTTGCTACTAGACCAGTACCTATTAATACTAGTAGTACTTATGTTAATTCTGTTAGACCAAGGGTGGGTACTGGTGGTCAATTTAGTTCTGGTAGGCAAAATGTTAATACTGGTAATATATTTAGAGTTAATACTGGTCATGTTAAACCTGGCCAAACTAAAGTTAATTCTGGGTATAAATCTCAACCTACCAGTCCATCACCCAGTCCCAAGTTTAGAAAACCACAGGGGAACCAATTTAATCAAAGACTTCATTATGGTTCTCATTCACCTGTGAGAAGACCCATGTCTCAAAATGCAACTCGAATGTTTCAATCTTATGCTGTAAAGGGAAATTGGGGGACTGTTGTTAAGCCCTTGGCAGGTTATACTTGGAGACAGACCAAACCAAACTTCAAATATTATAGTGGACCAATTTCTTTTAATGCTGGAAAATATAAAGGTCCACAAGGCAGACCCAAGCCTCTACAGGCCTGGGTCCCCAAGAGAAACTAATTTCTCTTTTCAGTACAGGAACATCCTCAACTTCTTACCAGAATTGAAAGATTGGAAAAGGATCTACATAGGTCATCTAAGGCTCAAGCTGATACTGTGGTTAGATTGGTTCAGAAGTTCAAGAAGTTGGAGGCAAAATTCAAAGCCAAAGGAATTGAAGTCACTGATTCTGAAAGGGAAGAAAATTCTCCCAAACAGGGGAGGAATATAGAGGAAGAAGGGGAATCTGAGTTCAGAACACCAGTGAAATCTTCTAAAGAGACCATCAGTCCTCAAGGTCGAGAAGCTGCTGAAATCTTAGCCAAGAGTTTAAGTCACAAGAAAAGAAAATCAGAAAAAGAGGCTACAGTTTCTGAAGTTAAGTCTGGTGGTTCTTCTGCAGTTAAGTCTGGTAATGATATTGGAGTTAATCCTGGCAGTGAAAAAGTTAATTATGGTGGAGAAATTCCTCAAAGAGAAGGCAAGGGAATATTACAAGAGTCTCCTAAGCCTAAAAGGACCAAGAGACAGATCAGAGAGGATGAGGCAAGTATGGCAGAGACTGCCAAGATTAAAGCAAAGGAAGAAGCTGCTGAAGCCAAGCGTGAAAGACAAAAGATTGATGATGAATATTTGGCTAGATCCTTGCAGCAACCTCCAGTATTAACTGAGGAACAACACAAAAGACAGACTGAGATTTTAGAATCTGCTAAGTACTACACTGATGAAGATTGGGATACTATCAGGGTAAAGCTTAAGGTAAACAGGGAAATTTTACCAGACATTGGTGCTGAGGACTTTGCCAGAAAAATAGTTGACATGATCAATGAGAAGAAAAGGCAGCTTAGAGAACAAAGGTACAGGGAAAGGAAAAACAAGCCTCTCACCAAAGGAAAACAGATGGAGTATATGATCAAATTCATCAAGAGTCAGGGAAATCCTAGCTGGAAGGTTACTCAACTGAGGAAGCTGACATCTGATGAACTTAAAACAGAATTTGAGAAGGTGGTTGATCAGGTCAACAAATTTGCCCCAATGGATTCTTAGATGGAAGCTTCTAAAGTCAAAAGAAAAGGGCTTAACCTTCAGTCTGAAGAAGACAAAAAGCAGAAGGTGGAAGAAGTAGCTGAAGCAGAAAAGGTTGCAGATAAGCCCAGTATTGTGCAACAGGAGGAAGAAGCTGAAGTCAAAAAGCCTATCATCAAGTAGACTAGAAGGAAATCTTCCAAGAAAGAAAAGACTAAGTCAAAGAAGGAAGTGGAAGCTTATATGGAGGAAAAGGTAGAAGAGCCTCCATCTGAAGAATTTACTATGGGTACTATCCCTGAGGGTCCAATGGTTGCAAAGATTGCTACTATCAAGATCATCAAGACTGACAACAAGGCATCTTATCAGGTGATAAGGGAAGACAATACCAGTAATGTATATGTGAATTTTTCAAGTTTTCTGAGTGATATGTCTAGGGAAGACTTGAAGTGTTTGTATACACTAATGTAGTGAGAAGTGTAGTGTAGTATTAGGTAAGCCTCGGGAATTGATATCGTTCTCTAGGGGAATAGGAATGCTAGTGAGAAGTGTACTACGCTAAGGTTGAGGTTGAGGAAGATTCTTTTTTATCTTTTTATATTTTTTTTAGAAAGCTAAGGGTAAAATCTCAGGGCTTGGATTTGGGGGGTGGTACTTCTACCGATTACTTCTACTATCTAATTATCTAAACTATGGGTAGTCTATGTATTTTTGATGTGTGCTCGTATGATGATTAAAAATGTGCTTACCTAGATACTATTACTCCCTAGTTATCTTTTATTGATGGTTGAATTGTCACGTCCTTATTCTTAACGCGTTGTGTTTTCTAAGGTCGTAGGGTGTGCCTTTCTCCCTAACTCTTTGAGACTACCTTAATGTTATTGCCTACGAAATCCTCTAGATTAATCATAAACTAACTTTAAGGTTATCTTTGAATGTTTAGACTAAGAAATCCCCTAAGTGATTCATAAACTAAGGTTCACAAAGATTACTCAAGAATTTAAACACAACGATAGCTTAATTACATTCCTAAGCCAATTATAATTAAGATGAGAGACAACGAATCAATAATTAATAACTAAGTTTCATAGATCTAAGCAAACACACAAGAAATTTAGCCGAACATGTTAAACACGCAGACATACACACATTCAATGGAAGACATAATGAAATCAATGAAGTAAAACACTTATCTTGATGTAAAATAGGGTTTGGGAACCCTAAGATACTGTCCAAGTAGGACTACAAACGTTTAGGGTTTTTACTCCACAAGTATACCTATTAAAATTCTGAAAATTCGATTTCTATATATAATTTTACACTTGTGACGGCGTCGACTTATAGGTGGGACGCCGTTAGATCGCCGTCATTAGGGTTTTCTTCTTGGCCAAGTTATCGTTAGGACGATGTCACCTTGTAGTTGTGACGCCGTCGGGCTTCAGCAGGGATGTCGTCTGATTCTGGATCTGGGCCGTCTGAGATGAAAAGTCTTAGTGACGCCCTTCCTCTTCAAAGCCTGACGCCGTCAGGTGTATTTTAGCAAAAAGTCTACTGAGCCGTCATAGATTTTAATTCGTATAAAGGGACGGTGTCGCCCTTTCATGGGGACGCCGCCAGGTTTAAATTCAGCAGCTTGAGTGTCTTCGATCTTGACTTTTCCATTTTCTTCATGAATCAATCCTTTTCGTCCGAATATGCATCATTACAACATTTTTCTTCAAAGAAACCTAAAAAGTGAAAATGAACAAAATTAAGCAGAACGGATATAAAAGTAGGCGATTAAGGGCTTAAATGACCCCTTAAAAACGTACGTTTTAAATCCTTATCAAATATCCCTACACTTGGTATTTGCTTGTCCTCAAACAAATGTGCTTTTGGTCAATCAATTTATAAGTTAGGGGGCATGAAGCATTGGTTTAACATAATTCACAACAAGTAAAAGCACCGCAATAGTCATAACAAGGATGGAAATTGTATACTAGCACCTCACAAGTGGTGTTTGGATACTCTCATCTCTCGGGTGTATATGAAATATAGCAAATGGAAATGAAAGATAAACACTCATTAACCGGTCATAGTACATAGATTACCATAGGCTTGAGACTAGATCAAACCTCCACCGCTTTGGCGTAAGCACCTAGGAACAACTATCTAAGAGGTCTTTTAAAGGGTTGTAATGTTAGGCTTACTGTATGGAAAAAAAGGGTTTGGTTGGATAGGCGATTTTGTGGTGGCAAGTCAAAAATCATATGTTACAAGCATGAAAAGAATGGCGTTGCTAAGCCAAGACTAGAATCACTAAACTCTAGATACTTTGAAACAAACAAACATAAATATAAAGATAGATGTAGGATGGTAGCCCGTATGTTTTTTTTTCTTCATTTTTTTTTCAACACTATGTTTTTCGATTTTTTTTTTTTTTTTTTTTTTGCACACACTTTTACTCTACCATCCTCTAAGATAACATCAAAATATAAGGGATTTATAGGAGCATCCCTACACTTGAGTTTTTATTACTCTAACACTAATTTGACCCGATTTGAAAAGATCAAAACACTTGGAGTATTTAATTACGTAAATAAATGGAATTTGAATTTAACGTTATTTCCCGTCACTCCATAAAATATTACTTTTACCCATGAGTCTCAATCATCCCAAAACTGTGTACACAAGATGTGACTCGACTTAGCAACCATGCAAGTAACTAGATAATTGAACTAAGGGTTTAGTATGATAACAATAATGCACTAAAAGTGAGTGCATACAAGGTAGGCTAAGGAGATTTGGGTGTATATTTGGGGGTGGATTGTAAACAATGCTCTTCATTGATATTCCAGAAAACCGAAACATCACGAGAACCACGAAAAGGATAGGCTCTAAGGGGTTAACTAGGGGTATCGTGTACTAAAGATGAGTACATCGCAAGGGTGTGGGGTAATTACTCGACCGATGTGGAAGAAGTAATTATAATACGGGTATCAAACAAGGGTTATCCTAATGCCTCTTATCATTTAGTTATTCCTAACAACACAAGTGTAGTCTCACTAGCGATCTCGGAATGCATCACAAAACAAGTTCTAGAATCTATTATACTACCGATACACTCTCGAAGCATTAAAGGTAAATGCTTCAATTCCTATAGATCTAGGGGCGAACCTCACATTTTTGGGGTGGAATTTGAGTGGTAAACGGTTTTTGTGCTAGTCATATAACTCCTATCCATGAGACGCTTTATTAAGACTAAAGTCCCACCCGTACAAGTCATGAAAATTTTTAAATTTGGTGCTAAAATTTCCCTAACAAATATTTCTCATAGCTTATTACACAAATGAAATAGGACAAGAAAAATAATCAAGGATAAGCGTAGTTTCAAAGTTCCCGTTTTATTCTCCCTCCCTACACTAAAACTGAACATTGTCCCCAATGTTCCTCGAAAGTATCAAAGTTATGATAACGGAAGGTAATTAAAAGAGAAAGAAACTAGTACTCCCCTGATTAGCTCGGTAGGGTCCGTGTGAAGTAGTGGTTAAATTATTTCCTGATTCGTTGAGGTTTAGGGGTGTGTGTGTATGGATAAAGCCACAATATCGATATCAAAAATAACCACAAGGAATGACTTAAAATCCCTTTAGGAAAAAGGATAATGAATCAAAACCCGTGAGTGATAGTGATACAGATTAGGAAATCCGAGTCGTTTCCCAACGAGGTGTGAATGGGCAACGTCGTTATTGGTTCGTTATTAAAATGCTCGATGTTTTGGATTTTTGATTTTTGATTTAAACTACGAAAAATGGGAAAGCAATTAAGGGAAATTACACTACGGGAAATCCTAAATACGCGAATTATTCTAAAACGAATTAAATGAAACGTAAATAAAATGCAACTACGTCTAATCTAAGTCCTAAAAATAATCTAAAATTACTTTCTAACTAAAAAATGATATTAGAAAATTAACTAAGAATTAAAACTATTTTTTAAGATTTTTCTGGAATTTATTTGAATTAAAATCTAATTAAAAATAATTTAAATGCTAAAAATTACAAATTAAACTAGGAAAAATCTGGAAAAATTATTTTTTTACTTTTTATAATTTTCTTAATCTAGGAAAATTGAAAAATTATTTTTTTGAACCTTTTCTGAATTAATTGTAATAAAAGCTATTTAAAAAGGTCCTAAAAACTGTTTTAAATCAAGAAAAATAGTAAACAGTAACTAAAAATTATGAAAAATTCATGAAAAATCTAAAATATTATTCTAAATCTATGAAAAATATCAAAACCTAAGCTTATGTGTGAGATTTAAAAGCTGTAGTGTAACTGTCTATGAATAAGCTACTTGAATTAAGCTACAAGCTATAAAAATGAACCAGAAGCTACCAATACTTGTAATAGGCTAAAACTAAGTAAACTGCACCTATATTATCTAACCTATATCTCTGAATCACAAGCTACAATGATTTGGTGAGCAAAAAGCTAAGATGCCAAACAGGCTTAACCCCTATCTTTAAGCTGTTGCACAGGCTTATTCAATAAGCTAATCTAAAAACCAAAAGTTGAGACCTCAAGACCACCAAGCAATCAACAACTAGAACAAATCTCAGACCCTAATGATCAAAAGTGAGTACTGTTCATAAGCTACAAGATGCCTATTTCACACTCAGTGTATGCTGAGTGTGAACAGGGCATATGGGAGCTTATTGGACAGCTGATTAAGAGCTTAAGACAGTTTCCAAAAATTTGATAAAAATCAATTTTATAAACTTGAGCAATTGAACTAGTTAAATCCAAAATTTCACTTGAATTGAACCAATAATGAATCTATGAAAAATTCACAAAGTTTTGTAAAAATCTGTTTATGCAACTTTTGACTTTTGAGGACAGAAATGAATTGTTGACCAAAATGAATTTTGATCTATGAAAACTGATTGAGATTGATGAAGTGAAATGCAAAATGACTGAATTAAGCTAGATCTAGTTATTCTACACCTATTATGCAAGTTATCCAACCTCAGATTCAAACATATATGAAAATAAGACAGGTTTCAAAGTAATTTTGACTTTCTGAGTTCTAGAGTGCAAATGAATCACTGATATAAGCCTAATTAACCTCACTGAGACTTATGTGACAGATCTTAACCACAAAATAAGCCTTAAGTTTAATATTACCAACTGATCCAAACACTACTATACTAACTGTTATGCAACTTACTCTAACCTATACTCTAATCTAGTTAATGATAGTAATGAAACTCTAATCTAACTACTGAATATGAACTAATAACTGCAGAGACAACAATTAAGCATAACAGAAACAGAATACTTAATAATTCAGTTTTAGAATTAAACTCACTTGGATCCTTAGCCACTATGGCTTGCCAAAGAACAAGTAACCACTATCCTAAACCCATAACCTACTCCAAATCCAGCTCAAATTTAACCCAACTCTGATCCAATACCAGCAAATCAAACCATTCCTTTTTTAGATTCACCACAGTTGACTTTATTTGACTAATTCTTTGAATTTAAGTAAATTGATTGTAGAACTGAGTAAACCTTAAGATAAGCACTAATTAAGCTATGGATAAGCTTATAAGAGCTTATGGTAACACTAGTATGGATTGATTAAAACTGAAAAGCAAACTTGAGATATTTTTTATTTTTGAGGTATTTTCCTTATTTTTTTTTGTGATTTTTTTTTGAAAGAGTAGATAAGCTGAAACTGAGTTTAGATAAGCTAATATGAGTTATTGAAACACTAATAAGCTACTGACATTAATGAAACAGTAATTGAGATTAATTGAAAACAAAAGTTGAAATTACTTGAATTAATAAAAAACTTGAGATTACAATGGAACTGAAAATTGGAAACACAGAAATGAAATTTATAAAGAAAACATTAATAAACTACTAATTCTACTCAAATTCTACTTGATCACAAGTGAGAAAATGAAAGGGTATTTATAGGCGAAGCATGAGTCTTAGAAGGATGTGGAATCAATCAGGTTGTGCTTTCTCTTGGCGTTTCTCCACCTTTAGATCATGCTTCCATATCATTCTACAAATCAGAACCCTTGGATTGAATCTTACACGCATCTCTGGCCAATCATAGAAGAGTATGAGGTGAGATGACACACGGATTGCCAACCTGGCATCCGTGTGTCAGCATGTGTTAGGTGATAGTACGGAATTACCCTTAATTAGGGTTAATTGGCTGAATTGGGAGGAGGGCTTTTTAGGGTTTATACATGGGTTTGTTTGGGGGAAAGTTTTTTCACGCTTGGTTTGTTTATAATATTTTGGTTTGTGTTGACCGGGTTTAGTTGGGTTTGACTTGGGTTTAAGTGGGAAACGGGTTGGGTATTTGGGTATGGTTTGTTGGACCGGGTATAAGTGTTGACCAGGCCTTGTGTGGGCTTTGACTTGGGATATCAATGGGCTTAGGATGTAATTTGGACCCATGTGTTATTTCAAGGACCAAAAGTGTGCATGCTGAAATTCCAAGGACCAAACTTGTAAATCTGAAAATGTGATAAAGGACTATATTTGCCAATCTTCAAATAATCCAAGGGCCCTTCTTGCCAACTTTGAAAATTCCAAGGACCAAACATGACAATTCTGAATCTTCAGGGACTAAAACTGTCATTTTTAGAATTGATTGTCCAAACTTGCAAATTCCTTCTCTAGCCTCAGCTTTTGCACTCTTCTTTCTCTCGTGCTCAGTTTTCTTCGGTTTTGGCTTTCTTTTGTCTGTTTTGTCATATCCGTACCTGAACATGCAAAAACTCAAGAAACACGCAAATATTAACAATAAACGGCTCTTTCTTGATTATTTTGGGTCTGATTTGATAAAGAAATTATACGTGTTTAAGCACATATCATTTCCCAAAAAGAATGTATGCATGATAAGGTTCATCCAATATTATGTTTCTTCTTCTTGATAAATAAAACCTGCACACTTTAAGAAAATAGACGAAACTTTCACGTAAAATCGACGGTAAAACTATATATGACTCAATTACACTAGGATATAATGCTTGTGGAATGGATGTTTGCAGTTTTTCTGAAAAATTAAGACCTGAGAATTTCCAAAAAATTATACTTAGCACATAAAACGAGAAATTTTTTATAAGTTGTTTCTGCTCCTCCTGACGTCGTCAGGTGCTAGTCTTGACGCCGTCAGGTTGTCCTGATAGAAACTGGTCAACTGCGTTTTCCTGGAAATATTCTGGAAAAATTACACCTTTAAAATCTGGAAAAATTCCTGCAAAACATCCATTATGACTCGATACAAGCCTTTGACTCTAACAAACACACTATATATATATATATATATATATATATATATATATATATATATATATATATATATATATATATATATATATATATATATATATATATATATATAATAAACCAAAGTTTTTTTGAAATTTTTGACAGCTCATTAAAGCCACGTGGACACTTTGCCACGTCAAAAAAGCCAGCTCATTTATTCCACGTCAGACAGCCTAGTCTTTTAACAATGTTTCTCTGTCATTATCAACCGACATTTATGGATCAATAATCCCTATTCCATCTAATTTTTAATCTTTAAATTTTAAGGTTTCTTCATCTCGAAATTGCATAAGGTATGTAATGCCTTTATAATTCGTGTTTAATTGTTTGTGTTAACCGATTCTTCAACATCTCATAAATTTGGATCGGATTCATGCTATTGATAGATTTAGGGTTCTACTTGATGAATTGTAATTTCGAAATCCAATATTAGGGTTTAATTTTTGTTGTATATTTATTTTATGTTTCTTCAAGAATTTTGGATATTCTGTTTTTGCCTAGATATGTGTTAAAAGAAGCAATTTGTAAGTTTATAAACCTGATTTCCCACTGTCACTTTCACTTTCTACCAAACCTTTGAGATCCACAAACTTCATACTTCTATGAACTCATTGATTCAGAAGCAGATTCATTTGATTCTTCTTCAGATGATTCTGAAAAAGATCCATCTTTCGACATGCTCGAAGATACTCGATCAAAGCTATGGACTCTCTCCATCAAGAAAAAACCCAAATCTCGGTAATTCATTTTATACCCTTTTTAGTAAACGTTTATAAACTTTATAGATTTTATTCTAATTTTTTAGTATATGTTTGTTTGTTTTTTATTTTTTTATGCATTCTTAGTTTTCTGTTTGAAGTAGACGAGGACGATGAGGTTGTCGCGCCTGAGTTTGATGCCAGTCACCAACAAAGTTATGAGGTTGTTCAGACGATGATTGAATGTAAGTTTTGGATTCTTATATAAGAAAGCAGGAAGATGATATGTACATTGAATGTTTATTTTTGAATGGTTGTGTTTATTGGTTTCTTTTTGCATCATTTGGTAGGTGGCCAAGTGGAGAAACTGTATTTGAGAAAAAATGGGTTGAGATTAACGGACAAAAAAATATGTTCTAATTAGCCGCATTAAAGGAGCACATTAGGTATACTTGGTTATTTGACTGATGTATTAGTTAACTGTACATTTGGTTAGATTAGTTATACTATAATTGTGATGATATTGGATTTTGATTTGTCATTTCAGTATTGTGAATGGAGAAGGGGAACTTAAATACCCTGCTTCGAGTTTTGTTATGAATTGCAAAGGTATAACATATAAGTAAATGCATGTACCATAAGCACCGATCAGCAGATCCTATACATGAATTCAAGCTTCAGGTCAATGTTGACTTTATAAATGAAGTAGGTACGGAGATCTGTTATGCATCTTAAAGCGACCATAGTTTCTGTTAGATAAGTTAACCCCACATATGTACCAATAAGGCATAGTTTATGGAAACCTTTTTATCATATAGGTGAACAACTAAACCAATAACTTATATCTCTTTCATGCAGGTTTTGGAAAGAGAAGATGTGATTAAGTACGAACATAAACTTCTTGGAGCCACAGATCCACAAATATCATAAGCGGAACCATCATGGGTGATTTGGCTGTTGTTGAAAGGTACCACTCTTAAAAACTACCAGCTGTTATCCCTTCATGTTTTGCATCAGTAGTCTTAAAATTGTATAATGTGAGTATCTATAGTCACACATGCTAGAGAAAAATATATAATCCATTAAGCCTATTATAATTGAATGTAAGTTTTGGATTCTTATAAGAAAGCAGGAAGATGATATGTATATTGAATGTCTATTTTTGAATGGTTGTGCTTATTGGTTTCTTTTTGCATCGTTTGGTAGGTGGCCAAGTGAGAAACTGTATTTGAGAAAAAATGGGTTGAGATTAACGGAAAAAAAAAGATATTCAAATTAGCCGCATTAAGTGGCACTTTAGGTATACTTGGTTACTTGACTGATGTATTAGTTAATTGTGCATTTGGTTAAAGTAGTACTCCGTAATACTGTAATTGTAATATGTTGTTATCATATAGATTGTGAAACTTTTGTTGCTTTATAGTAAATGCATAGATAATAAAACTTTGTGTAATGGCAATTTGTTTCTAATTCACAATTGTTTCCAGTTCGCTATTCAAAACAACTTACATCCAAACCACTACACACCTGATACTAAAACTTCGGTGCAATCATATCTAGATGGTTCAATATTATTAAGGCTTGGCATACTTTATGCTTATTGTGAAAACTATAAATGGGTCAATTCAGGTTATTCGTTATTTCTTGCGGGTCAAATTTTTTTTTTCTTGCGGGTCAAATGAAAAAAAAAGGCTTAGCATACATTCGATCTTCTTTTTAAGGTTCATTAAGTAACCATATTTTATGTTGTTTACTGGTGACAAGCTTAACCCATTAGCTTATAAATGGGTCAATTCAAGACATTTTTTCATTCTTACGGGTCAAATTGGCTAAGAAAACAACTTACAAGGAAACAGGTCAAAATTGCCCAAAGTTAAAATCCCAAATAATGAGATCCGCGGATGCTTAGCCGATAATTTTTAGATTATCTATGGTTAAGGGAACAAGCTAGGGCTCAACACGCCCGGTCAAGTCAGAATTCTATTCCTACTCTCACCAGCGGAAAGTCAACAAGGTGTCAAAACATATATTAACTTAGCAAATGCTTCGTAAAATAATCTCAAGTCTCGCATTTTTAAAGTCACTTATTAGAAACTAGCAAATTCTTGGTTAAGTCTCGCATATTTAAAATCACTCAGGGAGACTTGCAAATTCTTGGCCTTGAGAGCTAGAATCGCATTTTATAGCCTCTTGTCTAAGCAATTAGCAAAGACTATTTCAAGAAAAACGCATATTTAAAGTAACTTCTAAGAAACTCGCAAAGACTTTTCAATCATAAAACTAACAAAAGCTTACAAAAAATTTTAAAATTTTCACATTTTGAACAATTTTTTCATTTTCTAAGGAAAAACGGGGTTGCGAGAGTACATGACAAAAAACAAGCAAGTGCGGTCAAATCAAATCGAAGATTACCCTACCCCAGACTAGAACGAAACATTGTCCTCAATGTTTAAAAGCAAGGGTATCAACTAAAATCTAAAAGCCGTTTATTAAGTATTGATTCGCTCCCAAACGGTCAAGTTTTCTCACACAAGCCGGCCACTTGTGAATGGCCGACCGTAAGAAACTTAAAACAGTCTGGAAACGAATGCAATGAAGATCAGGGGAGAATAGGGTTTCCCCGGGTCGTTATGTCCCAGCGAGCTATGCGAAGAATCACCAAACGAATAGTGATCGAGAGATTTGAACGGAAAAAGGGATTTGAATTATTATAACTACAGAAAAAGTACATAAACTACAAGGGCTTAAATGCAAATTAAATAAAATTAAAAAGATAAAATATATTAAATAAACGCTATCACTATTTGCAAACTGATGTTTTTGATTTTATGTTTTTATAAAACTAGGATTTAAAAACTACGCGACGTACAAATGAAAATATGAAACTAAAGCAGTATTAATCCTAAAAATATGAAAATGATATTTTTACAACCCTAATGATAAAAGAAAATTTTTAGAAAAAGAAAATTATTTTTAAAACTATTTACCTAATTATTATTAATTAAAAACTATTTTTACTTATTTAATAAAATCCTAAAATACAAGAAAATATGAAATAAAGCTAGAAAAATAAAATTATGACTTGGAAAAATCTAAAATAACAAAAGAGAATTTTCAAAACTATTTTTGTATTTTTCTGATTATTTTTCTATTTTCTATGAATTAAAAACTATTTAAAACTACTTAAATTACTTAAAAATACAAATTTAACTAAGAAAAATCTGGAAAAATATTTTTTTTGACTTTTTATATTTATCTTAACTTAAGAAAAATGAAAAATTAATTTTTTGAAACTTTTCTTAATTAATTGTATTAAATGCTAATTAAAAAGGCTTAAAAACTGATTTAAATAAAGAAAAATAGCAAACTGACTTGGAAAAATATGAAAAATTCAAGAAAAGCCTAAAATAATATTATGAATCTAGGAAAAATATAAAAACATGGGGTTATATGGAGGATAATGCAACTGCAGGCACAAGTGCTTATAAATAAGCACTTGGAATAAGCAAATGAGCACCAAAGGCCACCCACTGATCACAGAGGCTATATTATGCTAAAAGAACTCAAAAGCAACTAAAAACAACTACTCTTAACCTATGAAATACAAAATGCTATGATTTGAATGATTTGGCAAAAGTGCCAAAATCAGTTTCTGGGGGCTACTTTGGAGATTAAAAATAAGCACTTAGATAAGCTGGAACTAAAAATCAAAAGTGGGGACCTAAAGTAGACCTGGTTGGCTACTTGTAAACCAAATTTGAGACCAAGAAAAGCTCAATTGAGCTCTGTGCAAGGGCTGCACAAACCCTGTGCAGACTCAGTATTGACTGAGTCAATACACAGGGCATTTATGCCCATCTTGACAAGCCATGTAGAGCTTATAAAAAATTGACAAAATTCTACTAAAATGATGATAAGTAAATAGACCAGTAGAAGTTCTTAAACCCACAATTTCATTTGGTTTAGCTCAGAAATAAATCCAAGAAAAATCATCTTAGTTAGGCTCAAAACTGATTTTTCACTATTTTGACTTTTGACAGATTTGAAAGTTTGACTATTTTGAGGTTTGATTCATAATGGTGGACTGAGATTGATGTTAATTGATGAAATAAACTTAGTGCAAGCTATATCTATGAATTTGAAACACAAAACAAGTTTTTGCTTTTATAAAAATCCAACAGTTAAGTTATTAAGACAGTTTATAAGTGATGTTGACTTTTAGCTAATGCAAGCACAAGTTTATGACTGCAATGAGTCAAATAGAACTTAACAAGCCTAAACCAACAGGTTTCTACCACTGAATAAACCTCTAAGACAGTTTAAGCAACAAATCTAAACACACCTTTAACAACTGGTATGCAATTTAAATTGAGCTAAACTCTGCACTAGCTTGTGCAGACAATCAAAATGAATCTAAGTGACCTAAATACTACTTAATCAACAGAAAGAAACTGATTTAAACCACAGATACCAATTATGCAATTACTTTGAAAATACACTTACATTTGGTCCTATCCACAGTGGATTGCCAAAGAACAAAGGATCCACTTATCTATTCTAAACCATAAAACAACTCAATATCAACCCAAATCCAGCACTGCATCACCATTATCCATTTCCAAGACCAAATGAGCCCAGTTTGACTTTTGTTGACCAAAAACCAAAATTGCTTGGAATTGATTGATAAGCTTACAAAAAGCTATAAGTAGCTTAAATAAACTTACTTGAGCTTAAAAAGAAGCTGTTTGAATCTTAAACATAGGAGTTTGAAACTAAATTTTGCAACAGTGGACTTGGAAACATGAAATGGTATTAAAACCTTGAATTGATATTTAAAACTGGATTACAACTATAAAACAACTTTAGTTTGATGCATAGAAACAAAAAGATTACATCTTAGAGTTTAATTAAAACATACACATAAAAAACGACATACATAAAACTTTTAAAACTAACTACTCTCCATCTCTTCTCCTCTTTCTTCTTTTTATATGGAAAAGGCCTTCCCCACTTGTTCTGAACACATCCCACATGCATTAAGAGCCATTGGATCATTTAAGGAGATTATGGCCATTGATTCCATTTTGGCGGGAAAAAGGTTTATTTGCCAGTGGGTGAGATTGAGTGTTAGGAGGGGATGCAATTAATGTTTTTTGGATGTTTGGTGTTGGAGGAGTGATAATAGAGGTGAAGAGGTGAGCTGGGGGGATGGGGGTGTCTGGGTTTGCAGAGATGGAGTGTGAGGAAGGAGAAGACTTGGATTGGCGGGATTTGACTTTTTTGACCAGAGGGTATTATTGCAAGGGGGGTCAAAACAGGCAGGGGGTCACAAGGCTAACATGGCAGGGGGTCCAAATTGGTTATGACATGGTCCAAAGGGTTTAAAGGGTTTAATAACACAAGGACTTATTTGTAATTTCTGAAAATACAGGGACCAATGCTGCCAATTCTGCAAAGTTGCTCCAAGGGACTAAAAGTGACAAGCTCCAATAGTATAAGGACCAAACTTGACATTTTCAAATTTCCAAGGGCCATTTTTGCTAATTTTTAAACTTGGAGGACCAAACTTGTAATTTCTCAAGACTTTTGACATTTTTCACCAAAGGACTAATTATGACAAGTTATGATTTTAAAAGGACCTTTGGTGATTTTTCTTTTGAAATTAAGTGCTCAGGGACTATTTCTGAAAACTTTTGAAATTTGGGGGACTGAAACTGCCAATTATGCAAACTTAGCTCATTTTTCATCCGATTTTAAACATTTTGCATCTGAAACATATAAAATGCAATTTTGAGATATTTTCAGTATTTTGATGCATTTCCGAGCATTTTTAAACGTTTTGCAGTTCAGATTTAACCAAAAATGATGAGTATTTACACACTCATCAATCCCCACACTAAACTATTGCTAGTCCCTAGCAATCTTTTGAGAAAAACTTAATGGATTTGAATCTCTTTACCAAAAGCCATTACTTTTGGAGTAGCCAAATGTTTCAGTTCAAGTAAGAACCATGGTACACTGATAACCATGTGATTTTGAGCAAACCACCAGCTTCCAACGGATTTGATTTGTCTTTACCAGAAGCCATTTGCTTCTGGACTAGCCAACTCTTAGATAAAATATCAATATTATCTTTGGTGAGCTGATTACCAATTATGGTTTTTCCACTGCCTTTACCACAAGCCATAAACTTGCGGGCTAGCCAACTCTTCACTTTTAAGGATATGGTGAGCTGAATACCATACAATTTTGGGCAAATTGCAAGCCGTCAACGGATTTGAGATATCTTTACCAAGAGCCGTTTGCTCCTGGATTAGCCAATCCTTTTGTTTATTAGACAAGGCGGACTGATAACCATAAGTTGAGTAAGTGTAAAACACTTACTCCAAAAAAAAAATTTTGGCCAAAAACGGGGGAATTGGGTGGTATAATTACATGATAAAATTCGTGAGAATTCCCCCCCACACTTAGAAATGAATATTGCCCTCAATATTCAAAATACCGGCGGTTATGCCGAAACAAAGAACGTAAAAGGGAAATACTACGGCCATTATTTTGAAAGATTTTTTTTTTTTTTTTTTTTTTTTTTAAAACTTATATATATACACAACATGTGGGGCAACTCCCCCCACACTAAGGTGGTACACACGGGTGAAAACCCATGTTTAGCTACTGTTTTTGATTACCGAGTCGCTAGCTTGACTCGACCCCGAATTAATTGGTTCATGGGGAAGCAAAGTGGAAAAAACAATCTCCATCGGACTTTCATTCAAGATGTTTGGATAAACATTGAAGTACGTGAAAGTTCCACACCGATGAGATATACATAGACAGATCCGGCTCACAGATGATAAATGAAAATGCCGGGGTCAAAGATAGTGTCTTCATTCCCGAAGGAGTGAAGATGAAGAGAAATCACAAGATATTTGAGAAAAGGAAGAAAGATTTTGATAACAATCAAGATCCATTCTTCATCCTCAAATGTAGACATATCGGGAGGAAGGGTGAGGGTAGTATCATTAATAGGCAAACTCGTATGATAGAGTACACCTTCCTCCGAGCCAATATCATCCTCAAGATCAAAATAGAAATGATCATGTTCCGGAGGAGATATGTCATGAGAGAGTTCACCGGAGAACTCTTTATGAAGAGAATCATTCACATGAAGTGAAATTGTGAACTCTTGTTCCATTGTGGGTTCATCACTATCCTCAATCTGAGTATCAAAGAGTGGATTCTCAGAAATTAAAGTGAATTCAGAGTCGAATTCAAATAGAGGATTGGTGAAAGTAGCTTTGAATGTTTCGGGAACAAAGTGATCAACATTCTCTATTGGACTGTTGGGATGAGAAGTGAGTGAACGATCATTATCAAGGAGACTTTCAGTCTCTCCCAGATCGGCTTCGAAATCAAAGGAACCATCATCACTTCCCGATGAAAGTGGATTGATGTGAGTGAGTTCATCGGTGAACTCCTCAAGAAGGGGATCAGACTGTGGGAGAGATGCCTCAACATACTCGATGTTTCCATAGGAAGCACAATCGTGTCTAAGATCAGAGAAAGTTTCCAAATGATCTTTTGAACACTCAAGAGGGGAAAGAGAATCACACCTATGATCAGAAGTTCCCTGTGACTCTCTCGGGATTGGGACAAGGTTCTCAACACTAGACTTTATGAATTCGTCCGATTCCTTTTCAGGAACAGTGTCAAGATGCTCGTCCCCCATGTTCAGAGAGTGAGTGGGAGCTTCGGGTGTGATAGCAGTTGTTTGAGATGGAATCTCAACTGCTGGGATATCAACTGACTGAGGAAGTTGAGAAATATTATCTTTAAAAGGATAAAAACTCTCCTCGTCATCGTCATATAGAGCTGCCTTAAGAAATTGGGAACGCCTTAGAGCTGCATGCTCTAGGACTAATAATTCTTCCCTAGATTGGCGGGCCTCTCGTTCTTCGGCTAGCAATTCTCCCATGGTCTTTTCACTACTCACTTGATTCTTAAAGTTTTGAATCATATCATCAAGTGTTTTCATTGCGGTTTCAAAATCTTGGGAAATTTCTTGAGACAACGGTTCAGGTGGAGTTTGAACCGTATGGTGCTGTGGAGGTTAGAAATTGTCAAACATGTAAGAGTCATGATTGTTACAAGGAAATGGATTCCCTATTTGACAATCAGAGCTGAAATGGGGACCTCCACAGTTCTCACAACAGTAAAACTGTTGAGTCTGGACTGGTGAATTATATGGATATTGGTCATAACCAAAGTTCTGAGCGTCACTGGAAAACTGTTCATAGACAAATGTGTTTCCGGATTGACACTCAAATCCTTGGTGAGGACTGATGAGTGTCTAAATACTCATCATTTTTATACTGTTAGAATGCCAAAAACATCTGAAAACACTCAGAAACACATCAAAATGATAAAAATATCACAAACAAGTGTTTTATATGTTTTAAATGCAAAAACATCAAAATCTGATGAAAAACGTATCAAGTTTGCATAATTGGCAGTTTTAGTCCCCCAAGTTATAAAAGTTGTCAAAATCAGTCCCTGGTAATTCAAAATCTTGTAAAATATCATTTTAGGTCCATGAGATTCAAAAGTTGTCAAAATAAACCCTTTAAAGTTTAAAAATCACAAATTGACAACTTTAGTCCTTTAACTTTGAAAATTGTCAAAAATAGTCCTTAAGGTTTTAAAATTGGAAATTTATCAAAAATAAACCTTGTACTATTAATAAATGACAAAATTGGTCCTTATGATAAACTTTTGGGAAATTACACTTTTAGTCCCTCAAAATCCAAAAATGACAATTAAGGTCCTTTTAAGTTTAAAAATAGAAAATAATTACATGTATGATCCTTGGTTTATCATATTTGGCATAATAGGCCCTTGTATTAACTTTATAAATGTTACAGGTTCAGTCCCTATATTTTCAGAAAGTTACATGATTGGTCCTTGTTATTAAATAAACCAAATGGACCTTTTGTTATTATTAAACCCAAATCCAATTAAACCCAGCTGGCCCAATCAACCCAAGCCCAAAACCCGACCAGTTTTTAAATCAAATAAAACCGCGCGTACTGTTCACCCTCTTCACCACACTGGTTTAGCCAAAACCAGTGATGGTTTTTCCTCATTTTCAACATTTCCAGCTGTTACACCACTTGATTACCTCCCCCCTCCACCTCCATATAAAACCAAAGCCAATTAATGCAATAAACCTGCTCATGACTTTTTGTTTTGGCGCCAAAAGCAGAATAGAAGGCTGAGATTGATTCAGAGCATCCTAAGGCCAGCATTATTGATGGGATTTGCTCAGAGGCTCAAGTGGAAACCTAAAATATCATTATAAAGAGAGAGAGGTGTAGAGATGAGAAAGTAGTAGTCAAGTAGTGTAGTTTTAATTTAGAAAATGTCGACTTAGTTAAATTTAGTTTTCCAGTGCAAGTTTAAGCTTTCCAGTACCTTGTAATCTTATTTCAATGTAATAAAAGTTTGTTTACAGTTTCAATTTCAAGTTTTATTTACAAATTCAGTTTATGCAATTTTTGAGCCAAAAATCTCAAATTTAACTTAAGTTGTTTGTGGTTGTTGTTTTAGACTTAAAAGCTCATATAAGCTCTTAAAAAGTTCTTATAAGCTTTTAGTAACCAAAAGAAAGTAGTTTACAGTCAAAACTCAAAATTATCAAAAATACCAAAAATATTAGTTAAAAATAAAAATCCTAGAGAGAATTGATCAAGACAATGTTGCAGTGTTAAAATTGGATTGCTATATGGTTTAGAGCTTATTGGTAAGCTATAGGAGTAATTTCAGACCAAGGTTCTCAGTTTTTCCTTAGAAACCAATTTGTAAGCATTTTACTCAATCTTGGAATTTCACTGTCTTATGTTGATATTGTTGTTGTTTTATAATTATTCAGTCTTCTTTAATGTTATTATAAGCTTCTCAATAGATCTCTTGGTCTTGATCTGTGAAACTCTTTGAAAAAGCTTTAAAACAGTCTCCACAAGACTGTTTGGTTTTGCTGTGATAATTGAGTAACAGGATGTTTGAGATAATATTCTTGCTTGAAGTCTGTCACACTAGAGTCTAATAACTCAAACAAGAAATAAAATCAAGTTCTTATTCAGTGAAAAGTCAAACTTACCTTTAATCTCTTGTTACTTGTCACTGTTGGGATTTTAAGTTGCCAAAATCAGTTTACATGCTTAAAAGTTATCACCATAGACATAGATAATCTCATTTTAGCTTATAATAACACAATAAGTCAGTAGTATAGATCATAAGTTCATAATAGTCAACTTATTTGATTTTCCTAAAAAGTCAAATTTCTTAATACCTGTTTTTGAATAAAAAGTATAATTTTATATAGGATTAAATATTAGGATTTAGCTTATGCCCTTTTGGGATTTCAATATTTAACTGCTCAACAAAAATACAAAAATATTAGTTTTCAATAAAGTAGCTTATTAATAGCTTATTTGGTAGCTTCTTTTGGATCCATTGTCTGAAATTGTGCCCTGTGCACAGATTTGGGACAATTTTCATAAGCTTCTAAAAAGCTCACTAGTTAATCTCAGCCTAAGATTTTTAGTTCTGTGGCAAGCCAACCAAGTTATATTGAAGTCCCAAGCTTAAGTTTTCACTTTGAAGCTTATTTGACAGGGCTGCATAGAGCTTGTTTGTTGTCCCATTTTCTGTATAACTAAACATTCAGTGTTTTCAAGTTTTTGCATAAGCTCAGTATAAGCTCTTAAGTGAACACCACAGTAAGTAATGTAGCTTTTTGGAAAGCTTATTAGGTCAACTTGTTAATCCAAGTATTCATTTTTAATTCCTAGCTTATCTTAGTGCTTAAAAAGTAGCTTATAAGTGCCTAGTGATTCATAAAACTGTCCTGTGCTTAACAGTTACAACCAGTGCTTATTTTAAGTCATTCAGTGCTTATTTCTTTATAAATTGTGCTTATTCAGTTTTCAATTTAGCTTAAATACAGTTCTTAGTTTATTTCCAGTTTTATTTTTGCTTATTAAGTAGCTTAAGTAGCCAATAAACTTAAACCTTGTGCTTATTTTAAATCTTAGTCAACTGTTGAGATTAATAAGCTATTACAGAGCTTATTATTGGCTTTAAGAAAAAGTTTTAGTAGAGAAAAGTGCTTATTTTAGTTTACTTTACTAGTTTGTAAAATAAAAATCACAAAAAAAAAATGTTTTGCAAAAAGGGGGTAGGCAGGCTCGAACCTGAGACCTCTCCCTTATGGGAATGATAGTGGGGGTACCTGTAACCATTGCGCCCTTGGGTCTTTCTCGTTAAAACCTTACACAACTTATCTCTTATACACGTTTTTCATTTTAAGCTTAAACGAGTATTTAAGCTTATTTCTAGCTTATCCAAAGTAGCTTTTCAGTTTAGTATTTTATTAAGTCTGTATTAGTATTAAGTATTTTTTGTAAAAAGTTGAGATTTTTCTAATTAGTTTTAATATTTTTAATCAATTAATTAGTGTTTTATAGTAATTAATTCATAATAAAAAATATAAAAGTCTAAAAATATAAATCTTTTTTCTAAAAATTTCTTTTATCATATAGTACGTAAGAAAATTAGTTTTACACTCGTAGGCCTTTTATTTCATAAAATTTACGTTTTATCTTGCGCTCCAGCGTTATTTTTACACGTAACGCTCGTTTCCATTTTAAGTAACGTTTTTAGATAATTTAAGGTTACGTTTTAGTTAAGATAGTTTATTTAAGTTATTTTGTTTTATAAAATAAACGTTCATCGATCTGTAAAAATAGTGATAGCGTTTATTTAATATATTTTATCTTTTATTTCTTTTAATTTGCATTTAAGTCGCTGTAATTTGTAGATCTTTTCTTTAGGTAATTATCCATCAAAAATCCTTACTGATCACTATCCTTAGTGATCATTCTATCATCTGAAGTTGTTTAAACGCCAATTCATCCTCCGTGGGACTTAACGACCCGGGAATACACTATATTCCTCTGATCTAAATTGCATTCGTGCTTGAGCAGTTTTAAGCTGATTACGGTCTGCCATTCACAAGTGGCAGGTTTGAGTGATTTAGCTTGACTGTTTTGCACGGATCAAGGACCTCCACAAAATTCACAGCAGTTATGTTGATTATATGAAGATAAGTCGGGCTGTGGTGGGTAATTGGAAAAGTTTGAGGGGTCGTTAAATGAGTTCTGATTAGGATCATAATCAAATGAATTCCTCGAACCACAAAACAAACAACTCCCGTTATGAATATCATTACCACATTGTACACACGTACACCAACGACAGGGTGAACCAAAAAGAGGCTCACCACAACCGACACAAGGAATAAACGATTTCATTTGAGAGTTATGAGAAGGAATCAGTTTATTCTAAGAATCAACAAAACCAACATGGTGATCTGAATGACTATCAAGTCTCGAAGAACATTTTGAAAAATCAGGAGGTGGGACAAGTGGTGTGCTCTGAGAGCTAGCAATTTCCACCACTTTCGTTATGGTCTCTGGTTCTGGTTCTTGAGAAACGTGAAGATTAGGCAAGTCATTGTTGCTAGTCACCGGTCTAAATTCTGCATGTTTGCTTTTAACCGTAAATCGTGAAAGTTTAGGATCAATTCTAGACGGTTTAGGAGCAATTGAGGGTTTAGATCTTTGGATAACCGTAGGTTTGACGTATTTAGCACTTCCATTATCAGAGGGAAGTACCTGGTCCTTTGTCACCCCGGTTTCTCGTTCCATTTCCCTACGCAGAATTAATGGATCATCATGAACAACGCGAATTCTTGACATTTGTGATAAAGTCTGAAGTTTTTCAACTTCGTCCCAGAATTCGTCGTAGTCGAGAGATTCCATGAGAATAGAAGAAGTTAGAATTAAAAGGACAGAGGGTAAAGGGATAAAGAATCAAAAAGGGTAAGAGGGTCAAGAGGAATATTTTTGGTATTTTTGAAAAACATGTTGTAAAAACAAAGAATGAAAATCTTTTTGGGTTTTTGATTTTTATAAGAAAATATAAATACATACAGATGGTATAAACAAGGAGTGAATATTCAAATCACTAATCTGCTAAACGGAAGATAATCAGCACAGCTCCCCGGCAGCGGCGCCAAAAATTTGATTCGCTCCCAAACGGTCAAGTTTTCTCACACAAGCCGGCCACTTGTGAATGGCCGACCGTAAGAAACTTAAAACAGTCTAGAAACGAATGCAATGAAGATCAGGGGAGAATAGGGTTTCCCCGGGTCGTTATGTCCCAGCGAGCTATGCGAAGAATCACCAAACGAATAGTGATCGAGAGATTTGAACGGAAAAAGGGATTTGAATTATTATAACTACAGAAAAAGTACATAAACTACAAGGGCTTAAATGCAAATTAAAGAAAATTAAAAAGATAAAATATATTAAATAAACGCTATCACTATTTGCAAAATGATGTTTTTGATTTTATGTTTTTATAAAACTAGGATTTAAAAACTACGCGACGTACAAATGAAAATATGAAACTGAAGCAGTATTAATCCTAAAAACATCATTTTGCAAATAGTAAAATTTGATTCGCTCCCAAACGGTCAAGTTTTCTCACACAAGCCGGCCACTTGTGAATGGCCGACCGTAAGAAACTTAAAACAGTCTGGAAACGAATGCAATGAAGATCAGGGGAGAATAGGGTTTCCCCGGGTCGTTATGTCCCAGCGAGCTATGCGAAGAATCACCAAACGAATAGTGATCGAGAGATTTGAACGGAAAAAGGGATTTGAATTATTATAACTACAGAAAAAGTACATAAACTACAAGGGCTTAAATGCAAATTAAAGAAAATTAAAAAGATAAAATATATTAAATAAACTCTATCACTATTTGCAAACTGATGTTTTTGATTTTATGTTTTTATAAAACTAGGATTTAAAAACTACGCGACGTACAAATGAAAATATGAAACTAAAGCAGTATTAATCCTAAAAATATGAAAATGATATTTTTACAACCCTAATGATAAAAGAAAATTTTTAGAAAAATAAAATTATTTTTAAAACTATTTATCTAATTATTATTAATTAAAAACTATTTTTACTTATTTAATAAAAGCCTAAAATACAAGAAAATATGAAATAAAGCTAGAAAAATAAAATTATGACTTGGAAAAATCTAAAATAACAAAAGAGAATTTTCAAAACTATTTTTGTATTTTTCTGATTATTTTTCTATTTTCTATGAATTAAAAACTATTTAAAACTACTTAAATTACTTAAAAATACAAATTTAACTAAGAAAAATATGGAAAAATATTTTTTTGACTTTTTATATTTATCTTAAATTAATAAAAATGAAAAATTATTTTTTTGAAACTTTTCTTAATTAATTGTATTAAATGCTAATTAAAAAGGCTTAAAAACTGATTTAAATAAAGAAAAATAGCAAACTGACTTGGAAAAATCTGAAAAATTCAAGAAAAGCCTAAAATAATATTATGAATCTAGGAAAAATATAAAAACATGGGGTTATGTGGAGGATAATGCAACTGCAAGCACAAGTGCTTATAAATAAGCACTTGGAATAAGCAAATGAGCACCAAAGGCCACCCACTGATCACAGAGGCTATATTATGCTAAAAGAACTCAAAAGCAACTAAAAACAACTACTCTTAACCTATGAAATACAAAATGCTATGATTTGAATGATTTGGCAAAAGTGCCAAAATCAGTTTCTGGGGGCTACTTTGGAGATTAAAAATAAGCACTTAGATAAGCTGGAACTAAAAATCAAAAGTGGGGACCTAAAGTAGACCTGGTTGGCTACTTGTAAACCAAATTTGAGACCAAGAAAGCTCAATTGAGCTCTGTGCAAGGGCTGCACAAACCCTGTGCAGACTCAGTATTGACTGAGTCAATACACAGGGCATTTATGCCCATCTTGACAAGCCATGTAGAGCTTATAAAAAATTGACAAAATTCTACTAAAATGATGATAAGTAAATAGACCAGTAGAAGTTCTTAAACCCACAATTTCATTTGGTTTAGCTCAGAAATAAATCCAAGAAAAATCATCTTAGTTAGGCTCAAAACTGATTTTTCACTATTTTGACTTTTGACAGATTTGAAAGTTTGACTATTTTGAGGTTTGATTCATAATGGTGGACTGAAATTGATGTTAATTGATGAAATAAACTTAGTGCAAGCTATATCTATGAATTTGAAACACAAAACAAGTTTTTGCTTTTATAAAAATCCAACAGTTAAGTTATTAAGACAGTTTATAAGTGATGTTGACTTTTAGCTAATGCAAGCACAAGTTTATGACTGCAATGAGTCAAATAGAACTTAACAAGCCTAAACCAACAGGTTTCTACCTTGAATAAACCTCTAAGACAGTTTAAGCAACAAATCCAAACACACCTTTAACAACTGATATGCAATTTAAATTGAGCTAAACTCTGCACTAGCTTGTGCAGACAATCAAAATGAATCTAAGTGACCTAAATACTACTTAATCAACGAGAAGAAGCTGATTTAAACCACAGATACCAATTATGCAATTACTTTGAAAATACACTTACATTTGGTCCTATCCACAGTGGATTGCCAAAGAACAAAGGATCCACTTATCTATTCTAAACCATAAAACAACTCAATATCAACCCACATCCATGCTCTGCATCACCATTATCCATTTCCAAGACCAAATGAGCCCAGTTTGACTTTTGTTGACCAGAATTCAAAATTGCTTGGAATTGATTGATAAGCTTACAAAAAGCTATAAGTAGCTTAAATAAACTTACTTGAGCTTAAAAAGAAGCTGTTTGAATCTTAAACATAGGAGTTTGAAACTAAATTTTGCAACAGTGGACTTGGAAACATGAAATGGTATTAAAACCTTGAATTGATATTTAAAACTGGATTACAACTATAAAACAACTTTAGTTTGATGCATAGAAACAAAAAGATTACATCTTAGAGTTTAATTAAAACATACACATAAAAAACGACATACATAAAACTTTTAAAACTAACTACTCTCCATCTCTTCTCCTCTTTCTTCTTTTTATATGATGCGCGCCAAACAGTCAAGCTAAATCACACAAGCCCGCCACTTGTGAATGGCGGACCGTAACCAGCTTAAAACTGCTTAAGCACGAAATCAATGAAGATCTGAGGAGTATAGGGTCTCCCCGGGTCGTTATGTCCCAGCGAGCTATGCAATGGATTATCAAACGTATAGTGATCGGGAGATTTGAACGGAAAAGGAGAATTTGGATGATATTATAACTAAGGAAAAGCCAACAAATTACAACGGCTTAAATGCAAATTAAAGAAAATTAAAAAGATAAAATCTATTAAATAAACGCTATCACTATAATTAAAATGATGTCTTTGTTTTTATGTTTTTACGAAACTGAAATTAAAATCTACGCGACGTACAAATTAAAAAGTGAAACTAAATCAATATTAACCCTAAAAATATGAAAATGAAGTTTTTACAATCCTAATGATATAATAAAATATTTAGAAAAAGAAAATTATTTTTAAAACTAATTATCTAATTAAAAACTATTTTTAATTATTAAATTAAAGCCTAAAATACAAGAAATTATGAAATAAAGCTAGAAAAATAAAATTAAGACTTAGAAAAATCTAAAATATCAAAATAGAATTTTCAAAACTATTTTTGTAATTTTCTGATTATTTTTCTATTTTCTAGGAATTAAATACTATTAAAAACAAATTAAATTATTTAAAAATACAAATTTAACTAAGAAAAATCTAGAAAAATATTTTTTTCTCTTTTTATATTTATCTTAACTTAAGAAAATTGAAAAATTATTTTTTTGAAGCTTTTCTTAATTAATTGTATTAAATGCTATTTAAAAGTGCTTAAAAACTAATTTAAAATAAGAAAAATAGCAAAACAACTTGGAAAAATCTGAAAATTTCAGGAAAAGTCTAAATTAATGTTAGGAATATGAAAAAATGGAAAAACAGGCCCTTGTGTACAAGATTATGGAACTGATGTGTCAAGTGCTTAATAATAAGCACTTAAATAAGCCAAATGATTAAAACAAGCCACCAACTGTTAACAGAAGTTCTAATAAGCTATATTAACCAAAATGCAACTAAAATCAACAAGCTACAACCACTGATATACAAGTTACCAAGATTTGATGATTTGAGATTAATGTGCTAAAACAGTTCTAAGTATCACTTTGCAGCTTAAAAATAAGTCACTGGATAAGCCAGAAACATAGAACCAAATATTGCAATCTCTAGTTGACCTAGCAAAGTGCATGTAAACCAAAAATGAGCCACTCACAAGCTCTTATGAGCTTGTGGATAGATCTCCAAGTTTCTGAGAAAATGGATATGCACAGGGGAAATGTAGCTACTTTGAAGCTTATGCACAGGCTTATCCAAATGAGCTTATGTGGGAACCAGCACTGTGGACCTCAAGACCACCAACCAGATGACTGCTAACCCAAAGCTCAGACCCTAACTACTTGAAATGAAAACTGTGCAGTGTCTGCAAGTTTTGAAGAAAACTGATTTGTTGCAAACTTTTGACTTTATGAAAGAAATGGAAAGTTGACCTTCTTGAGTTTTGATCCTAATTTATGAGATGACTTTGATGTTATATGATATATTAAGACCACTGCAAACTAGCTTAATGATTCTTGAACACAAAGTAAGTGATTTGATTCACAAAAATCCAACAGTGAATCTGTTACAAGCAAATGACATGGATTTTGACTTATGATGTTTTTTAGGCACAAACTTGGACAGATAAGTACTCAATAGGCTACACAAACTTAAACAAACAAATGCTATCTACTGAGCAAGCTTTAAGGACAGATATATCAGCAAACCAAACACCCCCTAATACACTGATATACAAGTTTAATGAAGCAGACTACTGACTTAACCAATACCCATGATTAAACTAAGTTTTCTAGACCTAAAAACAACTTTTTAAACAAATTATGACTACTTATAACAACAAGAACAGATATTGCTAAGAATCTTGAAATATGCACTTACAATTGGTCCAATAGCCACTATGGCTTGCCAATCAGTGAAACAAGGAACCACTAACCTAATCCAACTCAACCCACTGGCTTCCAATTCAACCCATTTTCACTCATGAATCAACCCATATCATTTCTGCACCCATTATGCTCCAAGTTTGACTTTTGTTGACTTTTAACAACTTTGATTGAAACTGCTTTGAAACTTAAAAGTGAGCTCACAAAAGCTATGATAAGCTAGTTTGAGCTTGTTTGAGTTTATAAATAAGCTTTTTGAAGCTTATTCATCAGATTTGGATATTGAAAATTCCAACAGTAACACAGAAACATGAAATTGTGACTAACACTTGAATTGAGATTTAAACTGAGTTGCCATACACTTGAGTAACTTTGTTTGATACAAATTGACTGGAAAAATACAGTAAAAACTAATTAAGACATAATAATTTTAGAAACGACATACATAATTGAAAAATAAAAATTAACTATGTCTTCATGCTTCCTCTTGGCTCTTTTTATTGCTCCAAAGTCTCTCTCTCACTTATCTGAGTGGATCCCAGCAACAATCTGGGCCATTGGATTGTTTTTGAGCCATCTTGACCGTTTGTCTTGTTTTGGCGCCAAAATTGGCTTTTGATATTAGAGACAGGAAAAGGTGTGCATTTAATGTGGTGAGATGTTAGGTGAGGTGGGGGGAACAATGGGTGAAGTAGAGTAGCTATGGGAGGTGGTTGGTGGTGGTGGGGAGAGACAGAGGTGTCGGGGGACGAGGCGGGTTTTGATTATTTAAATCGTGGGTTGGTCGGGTTGTGGTATTTGGACCGGGTAAATATTTTGGGCCAGGGGTTTAGGTTTTGGGCTTGGATAATAAATTAGGTCCGGATTGGATTTGGCTAAATAATAACATAGGGACCAATTGTGTAAAACTTTAATTCCCAAGGACCAAACATGTAAGTTATGAAGATTGAGTCAAAGGGTTGGTCTTGCCAAGTTTAATAATCCAAGGGTTGATTTTGACATTTTTGAAATTTCCAAGGACTAGTTTTGACCAATTTTGGATTTTCAGGGACTAAATTGTAATTTTCTCAAAACTTTTAGATTTCCCACCAAAGGACTAAATATGACAATTTATGATTTTAAAAAGACCTTTGGTGACTTTTCTTTTGAAATTTTGGCTCAGGGACTATTTTTGACAATTTTATAAACTTGGGGGACTAAAACCGCAATTTTTGCAAATTTGATATGTTTTTCATCTGATTTTGATATTTTTGTATTTAAAACACATAAAACACTGATTTGTGATATTTTGATCATTTTGATGTGTTTCCGAGTGTTTTCAGATGATTTTGTAGTTTATTTTGTACAAAAATGATGAGTATTTACACACTCATCAATCCCCCACACTAAACTATTGCTAGTCCCTAGCAATCTTTTGAGAAAAACATAATGGATTTGCATCTCTTTACCAAAATCCATTACTTCTGGAGTAGCCAAATGTTTCAGTTCAAACAAGAACCATGGTACACGATAACCATCGATTTATTGGCAAATCATAAACCATATAACGGATTTGATGTGTCTTTACCGAAGCCGTACCCATACGGACTAGCCAACTCTTAGATAAATTATCAGAATTATCTTTGGTGAGCTGAATACCAATTATGGTTTTCCACTGCCTTTACCACAAGCCATAACCTTGCGGGCTAGCCAACTCTTCACCTTTTAGGACATGGTGAGTTGAGAACCATACAATTTTGGGCAAATTGCAAGCCATATAAACGGATTTGAGAAATCTTTACCAAGAGCCGTTTGCTCTAGGATTAGCCAATCCTTTTGTCTTACAGAACATGGCGGTGATAACCAATTGAGTAAGTGTAGAACACTTACTCCAAAAAAAATTTTGGCCAAAAACGGGGAAATTAGGCGGATAATTACATGATAAAATTCGTGAGAATCCCCCCTACACTAGAGATGAATATTGCCCTCAATATTCAAAGTGCCGGCGGTTATGCCGAAACAAAGAACGTGAAAGGGAAATACTACGGCCATTATTTAGAAAGAAGATTTTTTTTTTTTTTTTTTTTGAAAACACTTATATACACAACATGTGGGGCAACCCCCCCCACACTAGGGTGGTAGAAAATAGAAAGAAGTCAGAAATATGGGTGAAAACCCATACAGTGTGCTACTGTTTTTGATTCCCGAGTCGCTAGCTTGACTCGACCCCGAATTAATTTTTTCATGGGGAAGTAAAGTGGAAGAAACAATCTCCATCGGACTTTCATTCAAGATGTTTGGATAAACATTTGAAGCACGAGAAAGTTCCACACCGATGAGATATACATAGAAAGACCCGGCTCACAAATGATAACTGAAAATGCCGGGGTCAAAGATAGTGTCCTCACTCCCGAACGAGTGAAGAAGAGAGGAAGTCACCGAGTATGCGAAGAAAAGAAGGAGAATCATGATGACAATCATAACTAGATCTTCTTCCTCGGGATTAAGTGCAGTTGCACTCGTTTGGATTATATCGGTTGAGCTCTTTGGTTTGGAAAGCATCTCGGGAGGGAGGGTTGGAAAATTTGTCATAGAAATACAAACTCTCATGATTGAGAACTTTTCCCCCCGATCATGATTTTTGCCATCCAAGCAATCATACTCCGGCGGAGTCATGATATGAGTGAGTTCACCGGCGAACTCCTCATGAAGAGAATCATTCACATGATGTGAATTTGTGAACTCTTGTTCCATTGTGGACTCATCACTATCCTCAATCTGAGTATCAAAGAGTGGATTCTCAGAAATTAAAGTGAATTCAGAGTTGAATTCAAATAGAGGATTGGTGAAAGTAGCTTTGAATGTTTCAGGAACAAAGTGATCAACATTCTCTATTGGACTGTTGGGATAAGAAGTGAGTGAACGATCATTATAAAGGAGACTTTCAATCTCTCCTAGATCGGCTTCGAAATCAAATAGATCATCGTCACTTTCGATGAAAGTGGACTGATGTGAGTGAGTTCATCGGTGAACTCCTCAAGAAGAGGATCGGACTGTGGGAGTGATGCCTCAACATACTCGATGTTTCCATGGGAAGCACAATCATCGCTAAAATCGGAGAAAGTTTCCAAATGATCATTTGAACACTCAAGAGGGGAAAGAGAATCACACATATGATCAGAAATTCCCTGTGACTCTCTCGGGATTGGGACAAGGTCCTCAACACTAGACTTTATGAATTCGTCCGATTCCTTTTCAGGAACAGTGTCAAGATGCTCATCCCCCATAATAAGAGAGTGAGTGGGAGCTTCGGGTGTGATAGCAGTTGTTTGAGATGCAATCTCAACTGCTGGGATATCAACTGACTGAGGAGGTTGAGAAATATTATTTCTAAAAGGATAAAAACCCTCCTCGTCATCATCATATAGAGCTGCCTTAAGAAATTGGGAACGCCTTAGAGCTGCATGCTCTAGGGCTAATAATTCTTCCCTTGATTGGCGGGCCTCTCGCTCTTCGGCAAGCAATTCTCCCATGGTCTTTTCACCACTCACTTGATTCTTAAAGTTACTCATCATATCCTCAAGTGTTTTCATTGTGGTTTCAAAATCTTGGGAGATTTCTTGAGACAACGGCTCAGGTGGAGTTTGAACCGTATAGTGCTGTGGAGGTTGGAAATTGTCAAACCTGTGACAGTCATGATTGTTACAAGGAAATGGATTCCCTATTTGACAATCAGAGCTGAAATGGGGACCTCCACAGTACTCACAACAGTAAAACTGTTGAGTCTGGAATGGTGAATCATATGGATTTTGGTCATAACCAAAGTTCTGAGCATCAATGGGAAACTGTTCATAGACAAACGTATTTCCGGATTGACACTCAAATCCGTGGTGAGGACCTCCACAATATTCACAACAGATATGTTGGTTATATGATGATAAGTCGGGCTGTGGTGGGTAATTGGAAAAGTTTGAGGGGTCGTTAAATGAGTTCTGATTAGGATCATAATCAAATGAATTCCTCGAACCACAAAACAAACAACTCCCGTTATGGATATCATTACCACATTGTACACAAGTACACCAACGACAGGGTGAACCAAAAAGAGGCTCACCACAACCGACACAAGGAATAAACGATTGCATTTGAGAGTTATGAAGAGGAATCAGTTTATTCAAAGAATCAACAAAACCAACATGGTGATCCGGATGACTATCAAGTCTCGAAGAACACTCAGAAAAATCAGGAGGTGGGACAAGTGGTGTGCTTTGAGAGCTAGCAATTTCCACCACTTCCGTTATGGTCTCCGGTTCTGGTTCTTGAGAAACGTGAAGATTAGGCAAGTCATTCTTGCTAGTCACCGGTGTTTGAACGGGTTCATCGTAATCAATTCTAATTCTCGACCTTTTTTCATCGGCTTGAATTTGTTCGATTAGATTATGGGCTCTATCTTCAAAGAAAGTGTCCCCGTAATCCTCGGTGGGTGCTTGGGGTAGCTCCGACGTTTGAACTGGTTTGTCAAGATTAGAATGTATTTCAGGTTGTGGCGGGTGGTCGAAATAACTTTGAAAAGAATTTTTGATGGATAATTCGCATGAATTGCAAAATTCGCTGGAACTAGGCCCTCCACACCGCTCACACACATTTCTGACGATGAAGTTGACGAATGTCGACATAAGAATTAAACATTTAGAGGATTAAGAAGAGAATCAAATGTTTGAGAGGATACGAAGAATAGAATTAAACGGCAAAAGAGGGTAAGAGAAATAGAATCAACGAATAAGAGGAATGAGAAGAGTGTTTTTGGTATTTTTTGGATAAGAAAATATAAACATATACAGATGGATGGTATGAACAAAGAGTGAATATCCAAATCACTAATCTGCTAGACGTAAGATTATCAGCACAGCTCCCCGGCAGCGCAAAAATTTGATCTTGCGCGCCAACAGTCAAGCTAAATCACACAAGCCCGCCACTTGTGAATGGCGGACCGTAACCAGCTTAAAACTGCTTAAGCACGAAATCAATGAAGATCTGAGGAGTATAGGGTCTCCCCGGGTCGTTATGTCCCAGCGAGCTATGCAATGGATTATCAAACGTATAGTGATCGGGAGATTTGAACGGAAAAGGAGAATTTGGATGATATTATAACTAAGGAAAAGCCAACAAATTACAACGGCTTAAATGCAAATTAAAGAAAATTAAAAAGATAAAATCTATTAAATAAACGCTATCACTATAATTAAAATGATGTTTTTGTTTTTATGTTTTTATGAAACTGAAATTAAAATCTACGCGACGTACAAATTAAAAAGTGAAACTAAATCAATATTAACCCTAAAAATATGAAAATGAAGTTTTTACAATCCTAATGATATAAGAAAATATTTAGAAAAAGAAAATTATTTTTAAAACTAATTATCTAATTAAAAACTATTTTTAATTATTAAATTAAAGCCTAAAATACAAGAAATTATGAAATAAAGCTAGAAAAATAAAATTAAGAATTAGAAAAATCTAAAATATCAAAATAGAATTTTCAAAACTATTTTTGTAATTTTCTGATTATTTTTCTATTTTCTAGGAATTAAATACTATTAAAAACTAATTAAATTATTTAAAAATACAAATTTAACTAAGAAAAATCTAGAAAAATATTTTTTTCTCTTTTTATATTTATCTTAACTTAAGAAAATTGAAAAATTATTTTTTTGAAGCTTTTCTTAATTAATTGTATTAAATGCTATTTAAAAGTGCTTAAAAACTAATTTAAAATAAGAAAAATAGCAAAACAACTTGGAAAAATCTGAAAATTTCAGGAAAAGTCTAAATTAATGTTAGGAATATGAAAAAAATGGAAAAACAGGCCCTTGTGTACAAGATTATGGAACTGATGTGTCAAGTGCTTAATAATAAGCACTTAAATAAGCCAAATGATTAAGACAAGCCACCAACTGTGAAGTTCTAATAAGCTATATTAACCAAAATGCAACTAAAATCAACAAGCTACAACCACTGATATACAAGTTACCAAGATTTGATGATTTGAGATTAATGTGCTAAAACAGTTCTAAGTATCACTTTGCAGCTTAAAAATAAGTCACTGGATAAGCCAGAAACATAGAACCAAATATTGCAATCTCTAGTTGACCTAGCAAAGTGCATGTAAACCAAAAATGAGCCACTCACAAGCTCTTATGAGCTTGTGGATAGATCTCCAAGTTTCTGAGAAAATGGATATGCAGTGCACAGGGGAAATGTAGCTACTTTGAAGCTTATGCACAGGCTTATCCAAATGAGCTTATGTGGGAACCAGCACTGTGGACCTCAAGACCACCAACCAGATGACTGCTAACCCAAAGCTCAGACCCTAACTACTTGAAATGAAAACTGTGCAGTGTCTGCAAGTTTTGAAGAAAACTGATTTGTTGCAAACTTTTGACTTTATGAAAGAAATGGAAAGTTGACCTTCTTGAGTTTTGATCCTAATTTATGAGATGACTTTGATGTTATATGATATATTAAGACCACTGCAAACTAGCTTAATGATTCTTGAACACAAAGTAAGTGATTTGATTCACAAAAATCCAACAGTGAATCATACAAGCAAATGACATGGATTTTGACTTATGATGTTTTTTAGGCACAAACTTGGACAGATAAGTACTCAATAGGCTACACAAACTTAAACAAACAAATGCTATATACTGAGCAAGCTTTAAGGACAGATATATCAGCAAACCAAACACCCCTAATACAGGATATACAAGTTTAATGAAGCAGACTACTGACTTAACCAATACCCATGATTAAACTAAGTTTTCTAGACCTAAAAACAACTTTTTAAACAAATTATGACTACTTATAACAACAAGAACAGATATTGCTAAGAATCTTGAAATATGCACTTACAATTGGTCCAATAGCCACTATGGCTTGCCAATCAGTGAAACAAGGAACCACTAACCTAATCCAACTCAACCCACTGGCTTCCAATTCAACCCATTTTCACTCATGAATCAACCCATATCATTTCTGCACCCATTATGCTCCAAGTTTGACTTTTGTTGACTTTTAACAACTTTGATTGAAACCGCTGAAACTTAAAAGTGAGCTCACAAAAGCTATGATAAGCTAGTTTGAGCTTGTTTGAGTTTATAAATAAGCTTTTTGAAGCTTATTCATCAGATTTGGATATTGAAAATTCCAAATAACACAGAAACATGAAATTGTGACTAACACTTGAATTGAGATTTAAACTGAGTTGCCATACACTTGAGTAACTTTGTTTGATACAAATTGACTGGAAAAATACAGTAAAAACTAATTAAGACATAATAATTTTAGAAACGACATACATAATTGAAAAATAAAAATTAACTATGTCTTCATGCTTCCTCTTGGCTCTTTTTATTGCTCCAAAGTCTCTCTCTCACTTATCTGAGTGGATCCCAGCAACAATCTGGGCCATTGGATTGTTTTTGAGCCATCTTGACCGTTTGTCTTGTTTTGGCGCCAAAATTGGCTTTTGATATTAGAGACAGGAAAAGGTGTGCATTTAATGTGGTGAGATGTTAGGTGAGGTGGGGGGGAACAATGGGTGAAGTAGAGTAGCTATGGGAGGCTGGTTGGTGGCTGGTGGTGGGAGCAGACAGAGGTGTCGGGGGGACAGGGAAGCGGGTTTTGATTATTTAAATCGTGGGTTGGTCGGGTTGTGGTATTTGGACCGGGTAAAGATTTTGGGCCAGGGGTTTAGGTTTTGGGCTTGGATAATAAATTAGGTCCGGATTGGATTTGGCTAAATAATAACATAGGGACCAATTGTGTAAAACTTTAATTCCCAAGGACCAAACATGTAAGTTATGAAGATTGAGTCAAAGGGTTGGTCTTGCCAAGTTTAATAATCCAAGGGTTGATTTTGACATTTTTGAAATTTCCAAGGACTAGTTTTGACCAATTTTGGATTTTCAGGGACTAAATTGTAATTTTCTCAAAACTTTTAGATTTCCCACCAAAGGACTAAATATGACAATTTATGATTTTAAAAAGACCTTTGGTGACTTTTCTTTTGAAATTTTGGCTCAGGGACTATTTTTGACAATTTTAGAAACTTGGGGACTAAAAGCGCAATTTTGCAAATTTGATATGTTTTTCATCTGATTTTGATATTTTTGTATTTAAAACACATAAAACACTGATTTGTGATATTTTGATCATTTTGATGTGTTTCTGAGTGTTTTCAGATGATTTTGCAGTTTATTTTGTACAAAAATGATGAGTATTTACACACTCATCATTATATGTAAAAGGCCTTCCCCACTTGTTCTGAACACATCCCACATGCATTAAGAGCCATTGGATCATTTAAGGAGATTATGGCCATTGATTCCATTTTGGCGGGAAAAAGGTTTATTTGCCAGTGGGTGAGATTGAGTGTTAGGAGGGGATGCAATTAATGTTTTTTGGATGTTTGGTGTTGGAGGAGTGATAATAGAGGTGAAGAGGTGAGCTGGGGGGATGGGGGTGTCTGGGTTTGCAGAGATGAAGTGTGAGGAAGGAGAAGACTTGGATTGGCGGGATTTGACTTTTTTGACCAGAGGGTATTATTGCAAGGGGGGTCAAAACAGGCAGGGGGTTTCAAGGCTAACATGGCAGGGGGTCCAAATTGGTTATGACATGGTCCAAAGGGTTTAAAGGGTTTAATAACACAAGGACTTATTTGTAATTTCTGAAAATACAGGGACCAATGCTGCCAATTCTGCAAAGTTGCTCCAAGGGACTAAAAGTGACAAGCTCCAATAGTATAAGGACCAAACTTGACATTTTCAAATTTCCAAGGGCCATTTTTGCCAATTTTTAAACTTGGAGGACCAAACTTGTAATTTCTCAAGACTTTTGACATTTTTCACCAAAGGACTAATTATGACAAGTTATGATTTTAAAAGGACCTTTGGTGATTTTTCTTTTGAAATTAAGTGCTCAGGGACTATTTCTGACAACTTTTGAAACTTGGGGGACTGAAACTGCCAATTATGCAAACTTAGCTCATTTTTCATCTGATTTTAAACATTTTGCATCTGAAACATATAAAATGCAATTTTGAGATATTTTCAGTATTTTGATGCATTTCTGAGCATTTTTAAACGTTTTGCAGTTCAGTTTTAACCAAAAATGATGAGTATTTACACACTCATCAAGTATGCTAGAAGATAAACGTTAGTCGATAAGATTTCAGATATCGGATTTCCATCAGCATCGAACATGAAACTCGAGTGGAGAAAAGACAAACTTCGAGCACGAGAGTCTTCATATCGGGAACATCCTACACACAACATCACAAACAACCAAACACGAGAAATCGAAGAGGCTAACCCCTTCACGTCACTCATTAGAAAATAGAAAGAAGATAGAGATAAGCATGGGGTGTCTCCCACGAAGCGCTACTGTTTTTTGTCACCGAGTCGCTAGCTTGACTCGATCCCCGAATTCAGTTGTCCTTAGGGAAAGTTTGGAGATCCAGGAGCACCATAGATGGGATGTCCCCTCCAAAATAATGTTTCACACGATGACCATTCACCTTGAAATTTGGGCCATCGGGCTGAGAAAGCTCTACCGTTCCATACGGGAAAACCTGAGCAACGGTGAATGGTCCGGACCAACGGGTTTTGAGTTTGCCCGAGAATATCTTCAAGCGAGAGTTAAAGAGGAGAACTTGATCACCAACGTTGAAAACGCGGTTTTTGATTTTAGAATCATGAATCCTCTTAGTCTTCTCTTTGAAAATCAAAGAATTCTCGTAAGCCTGATCCCGAAGCTCATTTAATTCATTCAATTGAACTTTACGGTGATCACCCGCGGTCTTAAGATCAAAGTTTGCATGTTTCAAGGCCCAGAATGCCTTATGTTCGAGCTCGATGGGCAAGTGACAAGCTTTTCCATACACCAACTTAAATGGGGTGCACCCGATGGGTGTCTTGTATGCCGTGCGGAAAGCCCATAATGCATCATCTAACTTATCGGCCCATGAAGCTCGATTTTCTCCTACGGTCCTTTCTAAAATCCTTTTCAAACCACGATTGGATACCTCAACTTGTCCGCCGTTTACGGGTGATCTGCTGTAGAAAGACGATGGGTAACTCCATATTTAGCCATAACTTTAGCAAATTTTTCATTACAAAAATGGGTACGCGATCACGATGATAGCACGAGGTAGGGGAAGGCTCCGATCGGAAAACAAATTCTTCAAAAACTTAACAACCACTACGGGGTCATTGGTGGGGGCGCCGCTTCAACCCATTTAGACAAGTAGTCGGCGCCACGAGGATATACTTATTACCCTTAGATGATGGAAATGGCCCCATAAAATCGATGCCCCACACGTCAAAAATCTCGCAAACTTGAATAGCATTCTGTGGCATTTCATCCTTTGCGAAATTTTCCCTTGACGTTGGCAAGAATCACAAGACTTAACTAAATCATGAGCATCTCGATATATGGTAGGCCAATAAAACCCGGAATCAAAAACCTTCTTAGCGGTGTAGCTTGCACCATGATGGCCTCCAGTGGGTCCGTTATGGCAAGCATTGAGAATATCAAGGGCCTCTTGGCCATAAACACACCGCCGGATTACTTGATCCGCACAAATCTTAAACAAGTATGGATCGTCCCAGAAATAATGCTTAACATCTTTGAAAAACTTTTTCTTCTGTTGGGACGACATCCCTTTCACGATAAAATTGCCCGCATGGTAATTTGCAAAGTCGGCAAACCATGGGGTGTTTGGGTCTTTCTTAGCAATCATCCCAAGTGTCTCAAGAGGAAATGTTTCCGTGATCTCCTTTTCTCGAGCACACTTTGATGGGGATTCTCAAGTCTAGAAAGGTGATGTGCAAGGTTCTCCGCTCCTTTTTTGTCAAGAATAGTAACATCAAACTCTTGAAGGAGGAGAACCCAACGAAGTAATCGTGGCTTAGCATCTTGCTTTGCCAAAAGATACTTTAGGGCAGAATGGTCGGTATACACTATGGTCTTCGATAAGACAAGGTAAGGTCAAAATTTCTCAAAAGCATAAACAACGGCCAATAATTCCTTTTCAGTAGTCGTATAATTGTGTTGGGCCTCAGACAATGTCTTACTCGCATAGTGTATGGGTTGAAAATGTTTCGCTTTACGTTGCCCCAAGCGCTGCCTAATTGCGTAATCACTTGCATCACACATTAGCTCAAAGGGCAAATCCCGTTAGGGCAACTAAGATCGGTGCTTCAGTTAATTTCTTTTGAGAAAATTAAATGCTTCAACGCATTCATTGGTGAAGATAAACGGAGCATCCTTCTCGAGGAGATGGGTCAGAGGGCGGGCTATCTTCGATAAATCTTGGATGAAAGCGGCGATAGAAACCGCGTGACCTAAAAACTCGAATACCTTTGTGGTAGTGGGATGAGGAGTTTAGCTATAACGTCGACTTTAGCTCGGTCGACCTCAATCCCAGATTTTGAAATCTTATGGCCGAGGACAATGCCCTCTCGAACCATGAAATGGCACTTCTCCCAATTCAAGACCAAATTGGTGTCTTCACACCGTTTGAGCATGTGGTCTAGATGAGAGAGGCAAGAAGTGAAAGAATCTCCATAAACCGAGAAATCGTCCATAAAAACTTCCATAGACTTCTCAATCATGTCATGAAAAATAGCCATCATGCTCCTTTGGAATGTTTCGGGAGCATTGCATAAACCAAATGGCATTCGTCGGTAAGCAAACGTTCCATAAGGGCACGTGAAAGTCGTTTTCTCTTGATCCTGCGGATCGATCGGAATTTGAAAGTATCCGGAAAAACCATCGAGAAAGCAATATAACTCATTCCCGCTAAACGTTCGAGCATCTGATCCATAAAAGGTAGCGGGAAATGGTCCTTTCGTGTAGCATCATTCAACTTTCGGTAATCAATACACACCCTCCATCCGGTGACGAGGCGTGTGGATATCAATTCATTATCTTCGTTCATAACAACGGTCATTCCACCTTTCTTCGGGACACAATGGATAGGGCTAACCCATGAGCTATCGGAGATTGGATAAATGATTCCGGCGTCGAGGAGTTTAAGAACTTCCTTTTTGATAACCTCATGAATTTTCGGATTAACCCTACGTTGTTGTTGAATAACGGGTTTACAATCGTCTTCCATTAAGATCTTGTGAGTACAAAACCGAGGGTTTATGCCTTTGATATCGGAAATTTAAGCGATGGCACTCTTATGTTTTCGAAGAATATCCAAAAGTGCGGTTTTCTCCTCATCTTTTAGGTTTTTAGCAATAATGACGGGAAACTTGTTCGGTTCTCCAAGAAAAGCGTATTCAAGATGAGGAGGTAAATCCTTGAGCTCGGGCTCCGGAGGGTTTTCATTAGACGCGTTTGTACTTCTTTGATTTCTTCTAGCGTAATCTCTTTCGGAGGGAGTGACGGTGATGGATCTTCATTTAGCAATTGTTCAAGATAAAGGATATCTCCTTCCGAATCATAAACACCATCATTAATTCCCGATGGAAGGTCGATTCGTCATTAGCAAGAAACTCATCGATCTCTTCCAAAGGAAGTCACCTCCTCCGAGCGGAGTGAGAGAGAAAAAGTCGGCAATAATTGGTTCAGAAAGTGGTTTAGAATTTAGAGAAGAAGGTGAATCAGAAGAAGTAGTATTGTTAGCAAAACCGAGAACTTTTGGCGTACTCTCACAAGAAACATCAATAACGTCGATTCGATTGATGGAAGCATCGTCGAAATTTGAGGAGTACCTCGTCGTTTGATTAATGTTGAATGTTACGGCTTCTTGATTAACTCTCAACGTAATCTCTCCTTCGAACACATCAATTAAACCGCCGACCGGTCCTTAAGAAACATCTCCCAAGAATAATGGGTACTCGAGGGTCGGCATCGAAATCTACCACTACAAAATCCGCGGGAAAATAGAACTCCCCCACTTTGACAAAGACATCCTCGACTATACCCTTTGGACGGGTCGTAGAACGATCGGCTAGCTCGAGGGTCATACACATTGGGGTAAGTGGGGGTAGCGAAGCTTCTCGTAGATTGATTTTGGCATTAAATTGATACTTGCGCCAAGATCGGCCAAGGCGGAGCATTGAACAATTCCTTGAAAATCACATGGAATGAGGAACTTGCCGGGGTCTCCTAACTTTTCGGGAAGTTTCTTGAGGATAACTGCCGAACAATTCTCATTCAGAGATGTCGTAGCAAGCTCATATAGTTTCTCCTTGTTTGTAAGCAATCCCTTAATCGTAGAAGCAAGTTTGGGCATCAAAAGAAGGGCATCCGAACCGATCTCCACATTCAAGTCTTTGAAGATTTGGAAAAAACGTTTCCATTTGATGATTAGACTTTTCACGAAGCGTTTGATCTTTAAGACGAGAGGCGGATATGGGATAGACGGTTTGGATTAGCTTTCTTTACATGCGGAAGCATCTTGGGTTCAGAATCTTGGACAACCGTGGGTTGGACATTCACAAGTACTCCCTTATTAGTAGGAAGCAGGGTCCTTTGTCACCGGTCTCACGTCTACCACATGAGGCGAGAAGAAGAATTAGTGGTAGGAACCGTGGGTCCATCGTAAGCTACACCACTTGCAAGGCATGATTGCTTTCATGTCACCCCTCGGGTTTGGAATCGTATTGCTCGGAAGAGAACCGGAACCCGAGGGTTAAGAATAAGAAGTAGACGGTTGATTGGCTTGAAAGAAACTAACCATCATATTCCTTAATTCAGTCATCTCTTTGTTACTTGTAGCTTCCATCTCCTTTTTGAAATCCGTCCTCATGCCGTTAATTTGATTTTGCAAACTTTTAATGGTGTAATCGGAGTTCTTCACGTAAGTTAGAAAATCATTGTTTGGAGCAACTTGAGGAGGTGGTTGATATTGATGTTGAGGAGGAGGTGTTTGTTGGTAAACTTGAGGTGGAGGAGCTTGGTAGTGTTGATTACCATGATTAACATTAGCTCCTCGGTTCTGATTAACATGATGGTTACCATTAAAACAGTTTTGATTTTGGTTTTGTTGTTGAGGTTGGTTGAAACCGGGAGGTCCGAGATAATTGTTTGAACGGTAGCTAAGAAGATTTCGATCTCCTTGCGGTCGATTGTAGTTCCCTGTGCAGGCATAAACATTCATTCTCATGTGCGTAGCCACCATGGTATGGGCATTGAATAAGAATGTGGACCTCCACAAGTCTCACAAGTCGGGTGTACCGCTTTCACTTGTTGATTCGATTCGATTATTCATTTGATGTATCCTTAAGAGATCGTCCATCTTTTTGTTCAAAGTGGCTAATTCGAGAGAAGAAGACGTATTTGATCGAGATGATGCACCCTTTCGGCGGTAGAATCCCAATAATTGTAATGAGCGGTCATGTTCTCAATAAGATCGTAACATTCCTCGGGACGTCTTTTCATGAAAGTTCCACCGGCAGCAGTATTGATTGTTTCACGGTGTCGTAACGTCAAACCATTATAAAACGTATCAATTTGAGTGACAAGCAACATGTTATGATTCGGACATCGATCAATCACAAGCTTATATCGTTCCCAAGCTTCAAACAAAGATTCGTCGGGATATTGCCGGAAATGCGATATCGTTCCTCAACTTCGTCACCATCGATGGTGGAAAGTACTTTGCCAGAAACTTCAAAACCATTTCCTCGAAGGTATGAATCGAATTCTTCGGAAGTCGATCAAACCAAGAAGTGGCATGATGAGTCAAAGAGTATGGGAAAAGATAGAGACGAAGGGCGTCATCGGAGACCCCATTTTGTTTCATACTCTGAGTAACGGTCAGAAATTTATCAAGATGCTTGTTTGCATCGTCATCTGGTAAACTATGAAATTGACAACTGTTTTTTACTTGTTCGATCATATGATGTTTCAAGCTAAAATCGGTAGCTTGAAAATTAGTCGGTGCAATGGGTCCTCCCCTCCCGTACATTGTAGGTTGACATAGCTCCTCCATCGTTCGGAGATCGGGAGCTACATTTTGATTAACTGGAGGAGGATTAGGACCGGGGTTTGGTGGTACGTTGGGAGCTGCCATATTACGTAACTTCGGGTGCGTTCGATTCTCGATTCGAAGTCGTCTAGATCGAGAGCGAGTGCGCATGCACTTAAAAACCAAGGCAATTAAAATAATACGGATTCGAAAACACAGTGAACTTAACCAATAATCCCAAGTGAATAAATCACTTCTATAAGACAAGCACGCATGCAGCGGAGAAGCTTTTTAGGTCAGCGAAGCTTATTAAAAACCCGCCTCTTTTCAGCCGCAATTTAATGTCAGGACGTCCTTATACCCACCACACAGTTTGTTTATCCGATAGAAATAAATTGATTCACAAGCGACACAAAGGCAAGTTTTTGATCTTTGGTTCAGGAACTTACTAATGATAACACCTCCGTTGAGAATGTTATATAATTGATGTATTCTATTTAAGCTCAAAAACAAAAGAGAAAATATTTTTGTATTTTTAATGATATATATATATATAAGAAAAAGGAAAATATTTTTTATTTTTTTGAATTTTAAAAAATAGTAACTTCACAAAGGAAGGATCTCGAGTCACTAATCGTCAAACCTTTAACGATATTGTCGCGACACAACCTCCCCGGCAGTGGCGCCGAAATTTGATTCGTTGAGGTTTAGGGGTGTGTGTGTATGGATAAAACCACAATATCGATATCAAAAATAACCACAAGGAATGACTTAAAATCCCTTTAGGAAAAAGGATAATGAATCAAAACCCGTGAGTGATAGTGATACGGATTAGGAAATCCGAGTCGTTTCCCAACGAGGTGTGAATGGGCAACGTCGTTATTGGTTCGTTATTAAAATGCTCGATGTTTTGGATTTTTGATTTTTGATTTAAACTACGAAAAATGGGAAAGCAATTAAGGGAAATTACACTACGGGAAATCCTAAATACGCGAATTATTCTAAAACGAATTAAATGAAACGTAAATAAAATGCAACTACGTCTAATCTAAGTCCTAAAAATAATCTAAAATTACTTTCTAACTAAAAAATGATATTAGAAAATTAACTAAGAATTAAAACTATTTTTTAAGATTTTTCTGGAATTTATTTGAATTAAAATCTAATTAAAACTAATTTAAATGCTAAATATTACAAATTAAACTAGGAAAAATCTGGAAAAATTATTTTTTTACTTTTTATAATTTTCTTAATCTAGAAAAATTGAAAAATTATTTTTTTGAACCTTTTCTGAATTAATTGTAATAAAAGCTATTTAAAAAGGTCATAAAAACTGTTTTAAATCAAGAAAAATAGTAATGCAGATAACTAAAAATTATGAAAAATTCATGAAAAATCTAAAATATTATTCTAAATCTATGAAAAATATCAAAACCTAAGCTTATGTGTGAGATTTAAAAGCTGTAGTGTAACTGTCTATGAATAAGCTACTTGAATTAAGCTACAAGCTATAAAAATGAACCAGAAGCTACCAATACTTGTAAGAGGCTAAAACTAAGTAAAGCGCACCTATATTATCTAACCTATATCTCTGAATCACAAGCTACAATGATTTGGTGAGCAAAAAGCTAAGATGCCAAACAGCTTAACCCCATATCTTTAAGCATTTGCAGGCTTATTCAATAAGCTAATCTAAAAACCAAAAGTTGAGACCTCAAGACCACCAAGCAATCAACAACTAGAACAAATCTCAGACCCTAATGATCAAAAGTGAGCACCGCGTGCATAAGCTACAAGATTCTATTTCACACTCGATTATCTTTGAGTGTGAACAGGCATATGGGAGCTTATTGACAGTGATTAAGAGCTTAAGACAGTTTCCAAAAAATTGATAAAAATCAGTTTTATAAACTTGAGCAATTGAACTAGTTAAATCCAAAATTTCACTTGAATTGAACCAATAATGAATCTATGAAAAATTCACAAAGTTTTGTAAAAATCTGTTTATGCAACTTTTGACTTTTGAGGACAGAAATGAATTGTTGACTAAAATGAATTTTGATCTATGAAAATTGATTGAGATTGATGAAGTGAGATGCAAAATGACTGAATTAAGCTAGATCTAGTTATTCTACACCTATTAAGCAAGTTATCCAACCTCAGATTCAAACATATATGAAAATAAGACAGGTTTCAAAGTAATTTTGACTTTCTGAGTTCTAGAGTGCAAATGAATTCTTGATTTAAGCCTAATTAACCTAACTGAGACTTATGTGACAGATCTTAACCACAAAATAAGCCTTAAGTTTAATATTACCAACTGATCCAAACACTATTATACTAACTGATAAGCAACTTACTCTAACCTATACTCTAATCTAGTCAATGATAGTAATGAAACTCTAATCTAACTACTGAATATGAACTAATAACTGCAGAGACAACAATTAAGCATAACATAAACAAAATACTTAATAATTCAGTTTGAGAATTAAACTCACTTGGATCCTTAGCCACTATGGCTTGCCAAAGAACAAGTAACCACTATCCTAAACCCATAACCTACTCCAAATCCAGCTCAAATTTAACCCAACTCGATCCAATAAACCGAGCAAATCAAACCATTCCTTTTTTAGATTCTCCACAGTTGACTTTATTTGACTGATTCTTTGAATTTAAGTAAATTGATTGTAGAACTGAGTAAACCTTAAGATAAGCACTAATTAAGCTATGGATAAGCTTATAAGAGCTTATGGTAACACTAGTATAGATTGATTAAAACTGAAAAGCAAACTTGAGATATTTTTGATTTTTGAGGTATTTTCCTTATTTTTTTGGTGATTTTTGTTTGAAAGAGTAGATAAGAACTGGCGAGTTTAGATAAGCTAATATGAGTTATTGAAACACTAATAAGCTACTAACATTAATGAAACAGTAATTGAGATTAATTGAAAACAAAAGTTGAAATTACTTGAATTAATAAAAAACTTGAGATTACAATGGAACTGAAAATTGGAAATACAGAAATGAAATTTATAAAGAAAACATTAATAAACTACTAATTCTACTCAAATTCTACATGATCACAAGTGAGAAAATGAAAGGGTATTTATTCACGTAAAATCGACGGTAAAACTATATATGACTCAATTACACTAGGATATAATGCTTGTGGAATGGATGTTTGTAGTTTTTCTGAAAAATTAAGACCTGAGAATTTCCAAAAAATTATACTTAGCACATAAAACGAGAAAATTTTTATAAGTTGTTTTTACTGCTCCTCGGCGTCGTCAGTGGTCTTGACGCCGGGTCGAGGTTGTCCTGATAGAAACGGTCAACTGCGTTTTCCGGAAATATTCGGAAAAATTACACCTTTAAAATCTGGAAAAATTCATGCAAAACATCCATTATGACTCGATACAAGCATTTTACTCTAACAAACACACTATATATATATATATATATATATATATATATATATATATATATATATATATATATATATATATATATATACATAAAATATATAAGAGGAGGCATGCCACATAAAATGCCACTTGGCATCCCATAATGCCAAGTCATATTTCCATGTCATCATTATACTATGTGGCATTTTTTTTATACTTATGTGGCATTTTTTTTATTTAATAAATGACATGTGGCATTTTAATTAATATATGTACATTTTTTTTTAAATAAATTGTAAAATTCGTTTTTTTTTTGTTATTTTCGAATTTTAAAATTTTTTTACTAAAAATAAGACATTAGTTGGAGTTGAACTTGGGTCATTCATGTGTTTTGTAAACAACTTACCACTAGGGTAGATTGTTTTTTGATTTATAGTTTTCAAATCAATATATATAAGGATATTATAAAAAATTCTGTAAATTTTATTTTAGTTATGTATTTTTTGAAGATAAGAACTAAAATAAATTATAATATATATTACTTAAAAGATAAATATACCATATATATTTTTAACCTATTTTTTTTTGTATAAATACACCCTAATATCTTAATCCCCTAATTATCCCTAAAACTATAATCGACTATTGAGTATAATAGGTGAGAATATCGTTTTTTTGGTTTTACAGGTGTAGATTTTTTTTTATTTTTTTGTCGAGTTTGAGTTTTACAGAATTTTTTATCAGATATCATATAGTGTTTTTTGTTTGTTAACAGATATCTGATACAAGAATGAATTCCCAAAAAGATGAAGGCAGGTTAAGAAAAAGTTTAAGGATTTCCAAAGGAAACAAAGATAATAATGTTCAACACAATGGTAGGTTTTTATATTCTCATCAACACGTTTAGTTTTTTTTTTAATTATTATGTTTTATGTTAATTTTATGCATGTAATTAAACTTCAGTATGTTTATAATATTCAAGAATGAACATTGAAGGTAAGAAAATATCAACAGTTGTTTTTTTTTTTTTTTTAAATTATGATGTTATATTTTAATTTTATGAATGTAATTCAAATTCAGTATGTTTTATAATTTTCAGGAATGAAGAGTCAAGGTAAGAAAATAAGAAAAGGAAACCAAGTTAACAATCCTAAAGTAGCTGCTACTAATGTTGTTTCTCCATCAACAGGTTTTTTAAAAACTTTTATATTATAGTAATGTTGGTTCCAATAAAATGAAATCTTTGTGAAACATGATTTCTTTGTAGACCACGTGGTTATTTGGGTAGAGTCAAAGGATTAGAAAAAAAGCTTTTTGATATACTCACAAGGAAACAACGTTTTAAGCGACCCGCTATAGTGTTTGTGGGTTCAAGCGTTGGGCCGGATCTTTTGTCTAAATCAAAAGTGTCCATTTAAAGAATCATAACTCGCCAAGTAATTAGGGTGTTACAGTTTACTTCTTTGTTTTTATAAATATCTAGATGGATCATTGAACGCTACAGTTTACTTCTTTGTTTTTGTTTGGATCTGTAGTATAGTGATAGTAAGGGATCATGATACATAATGCATATCTGCAACAATGAGTTAGTTTGGGTCGTATGGGGTAATGCTACTGCAACTATAATGTACACATTTTGCATTAGTTAAGATGGTAATACAGGGGATGGTTAGTCAAAATACTCTTTAGCTCAAAAATTATGGGCATGAAACAAAATCTACAATGTCTATAAAAGAATTTTGGGAGTATTAAAAAAATGGTAGGTGGGTTGTGAGGGCGAATTGAATTCTTTGTTAATGTAAGTAATTTGAGCTTTTAGTATGTGATTGGGAGCATGTAGTATATCTGTATTTTGCCATTTGTGTGAATATATTATTGACCTGTGTTATTTCATATTAGTAGTATTTTTGATTGATTTTAATAATTTATCAAGCAATCCTTTTATGAAGTATTCATTGTTCTCCTCTTAAATTAGCATGAAATATCTTATTCACTTGTGTTATTTTTAGTGTTTTAGTGTATGTTCGTATAAATTTCCTACTCATTTTCCTGTATCGTTGCTCCAAAAATATTCTCAACAGACTAATCCGTCTAAAGACACCGTTACCCTTATATCATCATCTCCAGACCAACAAATTACTCATCAGTTTAAAAGTGATAGTTTACTCAACCAGCAGATTCATGATTTGGAGGTCCACTCTCTCTGATTACATAAAACCTCCAATTTTCCTATTTTAAAAAAGGTTGAGCTGAATCTCATTTCTTATTGAATTGTGTTGTTAACTCTATTTCCTAACAGGTGGGAAGGAAACCTGAAGCCTTACAAACCAACATTAAGAATAGGTTATGGATTATTGACATGACAAATCGTGCTGCTCATCATCGCCTTGGATTCGTGTTGGCGGATAAAAATATCAATGAATAAACAAGAGTCTGAACCTACAGTTCTATGGCTTATAAACAAGTGTTTTGTATACAAAAATCTTAATTGAGAGTTTCTTTTATGTTCCAGCCCAAATCGTCGGCAAGGCATAATGACCGGGAGAAAGTATTTTCATGGTGCGGCGTGATCTGTGGTGATGGAAGTGTATCCAGATAGTAATTTCTTTCAGGAGGTATGTGTATTCAGACGACACATCATATTTATATATTAAGGGTATTCATTTATTTATCAATTAAATAGAGGTTAGGGAAGTGTTAGTGAGATGTACAGATCTGCGCATGATGTTTCAACGAGACACACATTAGGTTGTTACTAAATTCTGTAGATGGAAATTTGGATTCAGTTATCTTACAAAGGAGTCAATCAGGTTATATATCTGTAATGGGTAATCAGATTAAATAAAAGCAAATAGCTAATAAAAGAAATGGGCCGTACAATTCAAAAGCTGATTAAAGTGCAATCTTAATGCGTAAGACCTATGAAACTTTAAATAAAAAAGTTTCATAATCTTATATGACCTACCTATTACAGGTGTTTTAGGTTGTCTTTCTAAGTTATACTCGCGTGGTGGGACGAGGGTGAAAGAATTACTTGCACAAGGTGTCTCTCATAGTCGGAAGACTCCTCAACGGGTAACTCTCGCTACCAAGTGAATTTTCTCTTAGTTTTTGCTATGCGCAGTGTTACTCAAAGTTTAACCGATTGAGTGACTTGTCACTAATTAATATCTTTCTCAGGAAACTCATGTTAATCCTATGATATTTTTGTGCAGGAACGCATGGAAAAGAGAAGGAAAATGCCATACCACATGCATATCAATCTCGAACTTCTAGAGGCTGTTCATCAGACGTGTGCGGTGCTCACTGACCGCCGTCCTGAAAACATTCGGGATCATGCTGTTATGGCAGCCACTAAAGCCTTAAGCAAAAGCGTCTTTGATAAATCATTTGAGGTTATCAACTCACTTGATGCTTGGAGACCCCTTAGGAACCGTGAAAAGGTCATGGATATGCTAAAAGACAAGATCAAGGAAGAAGCTCTAAAGACCTTTCTTACCACTTATTCCTCGTGCAACAGAAGCCTATAACTTGACCAGCTTTCGAAGATGTTTCACCTTTGGGATTATCAAACCCATTGCACAGGCACTAAAATGATGATCAATGATAAAATTCATCATGTCATATGGAATCAACCTACACAATCATTTGTTTTCCATGATGTTGAGCAAACTCTACTACAGGCTTTGGCAATTCAGTTGATAGAGAAGCTCACTCTCCTTGTTGAAAGCAATGAGAAGGCGACAGAGGGTGCTAGGCGAGGTGGGGGTGCGATAGAGAGTCTGAAATTGCGCATTAGAACTTGATCCATCACTCAAACCAACAACTTATCTGCATTGGTTTGACTTTTTAGAAGTTGATTCTAAACTTCTTGATTGCTTTTCAGTTATAGGAAACGGGTGATGGAGAGCTAGGCGATGCTCATCAAGCCCACACCGCGAAAAGATGTTAGTAACCCGAGGAACGAACCTTGAGTTCTTTGGACTGAAGGGGTCCCCTCGAGGTGGCCAAACAACGGTCAAGCTGGAAAATATAGGTTGGTCGACTCGGTCAGTGATTTGGTGATGGATCATAATGGATACTTCTCTATGTGTTAACGCAGGTTGGATTGGTTTGATCCATAATAGGGTTTTTTCCAAAATTTGGTGAGTTATATAATAAATAGTTGTAAAATATGATTACTAAAATTGTATCCACTTAACTTCAATATTGTCGATGAAAAGTAAGACTGTCTTATTATTTGTGTGTAACACTTATGTTATATATCTAATATGCAAACTTTCTTTTAGGAAAAAGCTTCTAATAAGCAAACATTAGAACTTATTATCGACACATTGCAAATGTTAGTTAAGGAATTACCAAGCTCACTTTTTAGCAATATGAAAATTCACCTAATAAATTATTTTGATGTCATAATCTAGAAAGGATATATATGAAATTTTTGCTGAACCGGTGACCCCGGAAGAGGTTTGTGTTTTTGATTTATCAATGTATTTGATCAAACTATATGATTGTTTTACCGGTTGACAAATTTAACGGTTGACTTTGTGTATCCGTTTTTTAGGTCGATGACTACTATAAAATCATTGAGGAGCCAATACATTTTGGAACAATGAGAGCTAAACTTCATGAAGGATTGTATACGTCTCTTAAACAATTTGAGGTATTTCGCCATAATTGAAATTTTTTATGAACAATTGATGGGGAGTTTGTGAAAAGTGGTCTTTAGAGTACGGAAAAAAGTAGAAGCTTTATATAATAGGGTTGTTATTAGTCCAAAAAATGTGTTTTGGAATTTAGTTGATCTTCTGTCATTCAAGAATAGTCATTAGAGTTGCTTTAGGCATCGTTTTTTAAATGATTAATTTCAGTCATAAATGAGTATTTAAGCTTGATAGGAAATTCGGATCAATAATCTAAAGCACCCTCAAAACTGATGTGTAATCAAGCTGTAAGGAGATGCACATGTTTAATAAGCAATCCCAAACATCCCCCTTTTGGTTATGCATCTGTGTCTTAATGTTTATAGTTTCACACAAATTTTGCTCAAAACAACACTTTTTGTCTAAGTTTAATTTAGTAATTATTTTATGTATAATTAAGATTACAAAGTTGGAACATCTCTAAATTAATCCTTCCTCCTATGCGACATAGTTCGCATTTGTGTTCCGTTAGTGGGTTCTTTGTATTTATTATAACTTGCAACAATAGAATCTTCAATCCTAATGAATTTAGTGATTCGAAGGTAATGAATTTGGAGAATAGCTCATGAAATCTTCAAGATATGTATGTATAAGACATTTGAATGGACTATTAGAAAATCAAAGATTACATTATATATAAGAGGATCGAACCTGACCTTAACATTTTTTAATGTGAGGTTTTGAACAGTTTATTGCATCTTTAGGGTGTGAGATTGCTATCTTATTAGTATGTAACCAATATGTCAATGCCTATGTGTGTTTCTCAACATGAGTGTATCGTGTCAACATGCCCTTAGATACAAGTTCCGTATGCAATGTTATGATAGGTTATAAAGGATAAGGGTGATATACTAATTGAAATGCATAGTCTAAGCCTTTAAATGGTGGTAAAAGCCAGTGAAACCACATTTGTTTTTCTTAGGAGACCAAAATAATTGTAACACCTATGTAATAAAAGGCAGGCCATTATACCCGACTTTTGTTTTTCAATTACACAGACCGACAAAAGAATAGTTACCTGTTTCATCAATATTCAGTTGACCTACACATTGTGAAATTATGTTAAATTTTTGAATCAATATTATTAATTAACCTTTTGCACACCCTTATAGAAATATTACTTGGATAAAAGATTTATTGACGGACTTCATTTTTGTTTTTTTTTTATTTTTTGTTTTTTTTGTTCTATTGCAGTTATGGTTCCCGTTATAATTGGTTATGTGGCAAATTGTTCTGTTGATAGTACTTTTTCAAGGTATTTGTAATGCGACACATTTGGCTAGAAGTTTGGGTATCTTGTAACTGAATGTCACTTTTAGGGAGTTTATGTTACTAAAATTGATAATCTCATTTGAATTTGATTATCTCATCTTGCTTATTGATAATCACATATTAAAATTTGCATTTGCTAATTTATATATGTAGGCTTATTCAAAGACGGGTCGAGTAACAACAAAAAATGACTTATTCAGCTTCAGTGTGATCTTAATGGAGCTAACCACAGGTAGAAAAGCCTTAGAAGAAACCCAACCAGAAGACAGTGTGAATTTAGCTCAATGATTTCGCAAAATGCAAACAAATAAAGAAACCTTCATCACTAAATTAATAGACCCACAACTTCACCTAAATCTAGATAAAGCAAATAAAGCCAATTTAACCACAGTAGCTCAGTTAGCGGGTCAATGTTGTGCTCGCGAACCATACCAAAGACCAGACATGAGTCATGCTGTCAATATGATGTCCTCTTTAACATACCTTTGGAAACCGTCTGAAATACCAAAGCCACATGACATATATGGAATTGACCTTGATATGCCGTTGCCTCAAGTGGTTTTGAAGGGGAAAGCATTGGAGGGTAAGAGTGATTTAATCAGGGTCAGTTTTGGACGGTATGATTCGTTTTTTGTTTTAGTTTTCCGTTCTTATTGATGATTTTAATGACAAAGCTTCGATTGAGACACAGTTGACTGGAATATACATGCTGATAAAGTCCCTTTAAATGTATTTATAATGCTTCGTTTACCATTAGTTCAAATGCTTTTGGAGAGAAGCATATAGTGTTTTGCGAAAAACTTTTGGAGAGACGCACAAATGCTGTCAAATCTTCATTATCCAAACGTGGTAGCGCTATATGGTGTAGTACCAGATGGAATGGGTGGAACATTATCTACTATTAGTCTGTTACTGAGTATACGACTAACGGATCACTTAGGCATGTTCTTATAGAAAATAATCGGTGAGTTGTTAGAACCTATATCTCATATTGTGTCTTCTGAAATAGCAAAAGATTATATACTATGTTGAAACTTGTGCAGAGCGCTTGATAGGCGCATTTTATATATCATTAGCAGTTTATATTTTCTCTTCTCTTCGGTTGTCCTTCCTCATACTGATTTCAATTTTTTTAATTGCTTTAAATTGAAGGAACACCGGCCAGCAGTCCAACGCTACCTATTAGAGCTTATGTAAGTATAACAGTTTTTTGATATGTCAGCTTTACATGTTGGTTTGACAACGTATAAATGTTGTCCATTGATATAACACGTACATGATATGTATGGTCTTAAATTCATTTCAAAAAGTTAAGATATGAAACTGTTGCTTAATTTTATGGAGGCAATTAACTATTCAAACCAAAGTTGGGTATATGTACATAATGCACTACATTATCCTAAGAATTCTATCTATGTTAAGTGCTTTCACTTTAATTATTAGATTCATCGGGTACATTACAAATTCGAACTCAATCTTTTAGGATGGCATTTAGTGATCATTAAAATGTGATATGTGCATTGTGTTTTACAATGTAATACGTGTCGAGTGATTATCTGAACTAATAAAAATATCTCTTCCAGGGAAAAGTCACAAGTTGATTACTGAAATGCTAAACCAGTGATCGCAAAAGTATCAAGGTGAGAAAGACGAGGTCGTCGTGTGCCCACCCTTATTCATGTTGCTGAGCACACTAAAGTTTCTGGAGTACTAATAACTCATATTATAGCTAATTAGCTGGTGCAAGTTTTTGATTAGGTGTTAAGGAAGGAGTTGTCGGGTCATTGTGATCACAGCAGCTAAACGTTGCACACGAGCTGTAATCAAAATACTTACCTGCTTTTAGCCGTTTTATGGATTATGGTAACATCAATTATAGAGCTTAACCGTTTCATTTAACTTTTAATTACTTTTTAGTATATATTTGTTATACTAAAACCTAAAAATAAAAACCACAAGTCATACCCGTCCATCGGACGGGTTTTGACACTAGTATATATATATATATATATGTATATATATATATATGTATATATATATATATATGTATATATATATATATATAATAAACCAAAGTTTTTTTGAAATTTTTGACAGCTCATTAAAGCCACGTGGACACTTTGCCACGTCAAAAAGCAGCTCATTTATTCCCGCGTCGAATCCCAGTCTTTTGAAAATGTTTCTCTGTCATTATCAACCGACATTTATGGATCAATAATCCCTATTCCATCTAATTTTTAATCTTTAAATTTTAAGGTTTCTTCATCTCGAAATTGCATAAGGTATGTAATGCCTTTATAATTCGTGTTTAATTGTTTGTGTTAACCGATTCTTCAACATCTCATAAATTTGGATCGGATTCATGCTATTGATAGATTTAGGGTTCTACTTGATGAATTGTAATTTCGAAATCCAATATTAGGGTTTAATTAATGTTGTATATTTATTTTATGTTTCTTCAAGAATTTTGGATATTCTGTTTTTGCCTAGATATGTGTTAAAAGAAGCAATTTGTAAGTTTATAAACCTGATTTCCCCGTCACTTTCACTTTCTACCAAACCTTTGAGATCCACAAACTTCATACTTCTATGAACTCATTGATTGAAAGATTCATTTGATTCTTCTTGAGATGATTCTGAAAAGATCCATCTTTCGACATGCTCGAAAATACTCGATCAAAGCTATGGACTCTCTCCATCAAGAAAAAACCCAAATCTCGGTAATTCTTTTTATACCCTTTTTAGTAAACGTTTATAAACTTTATAGATTTTATTCTAATTTTTTAGTATATGTTTGTTTGTTTTTTATTTTTTTATGCATTCTTAGTTTTCTGTTTGAAGTAGACGAGGACGATGAGGTTGTCGCGCCTGAGTTTGATGCCAGTCACCAACAAAGTTATGAGGTTGTTCAGACGATGATTGAATGTAAGTTTTGGATTCTTATATAAGAAAGCAGGAAGATGATATGTACATTGAATGTTTATTTTTGAATGGTTGTGTTTATTGGTTTCTTTTTGCATCATTTGGTAGGTGGCCAAGTGGAGAAACTGTATTTGAGAAAAAATGGGTTGAGATTAACGGACAAAAAAATATGTTCTAATTAGCCGCATTAAAGGAGCACATTAGGTATACTTGGTTATTTGACTAATGTATTAGTTAACTGTACATTTGGTTAGATTAGTTATACTATAATTGTGATGATATTGGATTTTGATTTGTCATTTCAGTATTGTGAATGGAGAAGGGGAACTTAAATACCTGCTGAGTTTTGTTATGAATTGCAAAGGTATAACATATAAGTAAATGCATGTACCATAAGCACCGATCAGCAGATCCTATACATGAATTCAAGCTTCAGGTCAATGTTGACTTTATAAATGAAGTAGGTACGGAGATCTATTATGCATCTTAAAGCGACCATAGTTTACGTTAGATAAGTTAACCCCATATATGTACCAATAAGGCATAGTTTATGGAAACCTTTTTATCATATAGGTGAACAACTAAACCAATAACTTATATCTCTTTCATGCAGGTTTTGGAAAGAGAAGATGTGATTAAGTACGAACATAAACTTCTTGGAGCCACAGATCCACAAATATCATAAGCGGAACCATCATGGGTGATTTGGCTGTTGTTGAAAGGTACCACTCTTAAAAACTACCAGCTGTTATCCCTTCATGTTTTGCATCAGTAGTCTTAAAATTGTATAATGTGAGTATCTATAGTCACACATGCTAGAGAAAAATATATAATCCATTAAGCCTATTATAATTGAATGTAAGTTTTGGATTCTTATAAGAAAGCAGGAAGATGATATGTATATTGAATGTCTATTTTTGAATGGTTGTGCTTATTGGTTTCTTTTTGCATCGTTTGGTAGGTGGCCAAGTGAGAAACTGTATTTGAGAAAAAATGGGTTGAGATTAACGGGAAAAAAAAGATATTCTAATTAGCCGCATTAAGTGGCACTTTAGGTATACTTGGTTACTTGACTGATGTATTAGTTAATTGTGCATTTGGTTAAAGTAGTACTCCGTAATACTGTAATTGTAGTATGTTGTTATCATATAGATTGTGAAACTTTTGTTGCTTTATAGTAAATGCATAGATAATAAAACTTTGTGTAATGGCAATTTTTTTCTAATTCACAATTGTTTCCAGTTCGCTATTCAAAACAACTTACATCCAAACCACTACACACCTGATACTAAAACTTCGGTGCAATCATATCTAGATGGTTCAATATTATTAAGGCTTGGCATACTTTATGCTTATTGTGAAAACTATAAATGGGTCAATTCAGGTTATTCGTTATTTCTTGCGGGTCAAAAAATTTTTTTTCTTGCGGGTCAAATGAAAAAAAAAGGCTTAGCATACATTCGATCTTCTTTTTAAGGTTCATTAAGTAACCATATTTTATGTTGTTTACTGGTGACAAGCTTAACCCATTAGCTTATAAATGGGTCAATTCAAGACATTTTTTAATTCTTACGGGTCAAATTGGCTAAGAAAACAACTTACAAGGAAACAGGTCAAAATTGCCCAAAGTTAATTTTTATTGCAACTGCATGCAACCTCAATTTCTTGCAGCCTACTTTTCAACTAGGGGGAAGCCATAAAGTTTAACAAAAGGAAACATCAATACATCATCTTGGATCTTTCTATGTTTATAAGAAGAAAGCTACTTAACGACTTTGTCACAAATGCATGGACATGTGTTCAATATGGATGTGAGCATGTTGTATCTATTCATGTAATTTGACACTCAAAAGGTTAAAATGGACTTTATTATAGTGATTTATACATATTTTGGAATGTTAAATTTACATATGTCTACTCTTGCAACATCTGATGTATGCAATGATCACCAATGAATATACATGTTTTGAACATTGTTTATCATGAAATGCTACGGAACAGTGCAAATTGTTGTGAAAATTTAGGCTTTTGTTTGAGGATTAAACATGTTTTTGCTATATTTTGAATTGTTTATTTCAAAAGATTTATAAGCTACCCGTGATTTATCACGGGTTTATAGGCTAGTATATATATATATATATATAAATATATATATATATATATATATATATATATATATATATATATATATATATATATATATCAATTTCATTAATTGTAATTCTCATGTTCACGTTCTTTTAAAACGTGTGTAATCCTCCCTACACTTATCTTATTGTAAAATACCTTTATATGTAATTAAGACGAGGTTAAAGACAAAATAAAGCATTTTCACAAATTCAAACATGAGAACATAGAATAATGAAAAGATATATGACACACAAACAAGCAAACAATTAAGCATGGGTTGCCTCCCACGAACCGCTTTTCTTTATTTATGAGTCTTGTAGCTAGACTCGAAGTCGTGCTCCTACGTGACTTCCTTACCGTTCTTATTTTCTTTCACTAAGCCTTCATCATAAGGTTGTAAACGTTGTATGCTTACCGTGAACTCTCTCCCATCGTCGTCTAATATGATAACAGTTTCATTTTTTAGATTAGTTTCTTTCACCGTATAGGGTCCAAACCATCTTGGCTTATTCCTTCCTCTTAATGATTTTATTCTTGATTTATACAAAAGCACCTTTTCTCCATTCAAAAATTCTTTAGGGTTCTTTTGAGGCTGTGGCTTTGTCATGTAGTTATTCCCTAATTTTTTATCACGTTTCCATAATGTCGCATTTAACCCTTGACCCATGAAATCTCTAAGCCCTCTTTCCCATTCACAAATTTTCTTCTTAACAGTATTATTGGAGACCTGCGAATTCTTATCATTTATCTTCTCCATAATCTTCAAAGGGTATCTCGGAACAATAGGTATCCTAACTTGTCCTTTGCCACTTTTGAGTATCATGATACCCTCACCGCATTTGATGATTGCCTTGGGGGTGGCCAGAAAAGGTGTTCCAAGAATTAATGGAATGTTTTTATCTTCCTCAATGTCTATGATTACGAAGTCTACCGGATAGACAATATTGGCCACCTCAATTAATACATCTTACGCTATTCCTACGAGATAAACATATGAGTGATTTGCTAAGGAAAGTCTAAGATTGGTCTTGGTTGGCTTCTCCTTAGTCAACTTACTATAGACTGATAGCGGCATTATGTTTACATCGGATCCTTGATCGGCTAAGGAATTTATATTCTCGAAGTAGCCAATGCTACATGGTATTACGAAGTTCCCTGAGATCTCTTGTTTCTTAGTTACTGGTTTTCTCAGAACCAACTCGTACATAGGTCCTATAGGCATGGTGTCATATTCTTCTTCTTTTATTTCACCTAAGAGGGCTTTCCTAAGAACCTCCATGTACCTAAAGTTGTTCACTTGGTTAACAATTGTTTTCTTATTGATCTCATGCTTAAGGTAGTATTCAATGATCTTGGGTTCATTATTAGTCTCAGCCTCATCCTTGTCCTTACTATCCTTGTTGCTCTCAGTCTCCTTCTTCTCAACTACTCCACCCTCATCGGAAACAATGGAAATGGCGTTAACAAACGAAGTAGGGGAAGCGTGATCATCGTTCCTCACTAACACCTTATTAGGAACCTTCGTCTTAGTGTATTCTTTCACCAAGTTCATTATCTCAACCATTTTTGCCTGCATTTCCTCCCTTTTCCTATAAACCTCTTCTTCAAATTTGGCTAATCTTTCCGAATGGCCTGCCATGTATTCTCTCATTTGTGCCTTGAAGCTTGGTGAGAGTGGAATTGGAGAGGTAGAACAGCAGCGTCGTATTGAATTGGGATTTTGTTCACGGCTTGGTGATTCAGAGAGAGGTGTTGGGCGGTTGGCGGAGTTAATGGAATTAACCGTTGCCCGATGAATTGGTCCAGGCACTCTCTTTTGCCTCTCAATTAGATAGTCGATCCTTCTCTCAAGAGCACTAAATTGCTCTTCATTAATGTTGGAAGGCTCATGAGGAATTGATATGGCATTAACCATTCTTACGGGGGTTTCATGAGATTCACTCCAATTTCCGTAGCTTTGACTGGAAAGCTCTTCTATTATATCCCATGATTATTTTGCGTTGAAATCGCTGAGCCTTCCACCGGCTGCTCGATCAAAGGATCGCTTGGTGAGGAAATTGGTATGATCATAAAAGATTTGGACTTGAAGCCAAAGATCAATGCCATGATGAGGGACTCTATGGAGCGAGTCCTTGAATCGAGTCCATGCCTCGTAGAGAGATTCGCCTTGATGTTGTTGGAACGTCAAGATGTCCTTCATAAGTTTAGTAGTTCTCCCCGGTGGGAAAAATTGGGCAAGGAAACGAGTGGTGAGATCATCCCAACTTGAGATGGATCCGGTGGGAAGTCGCTCAAGCCAATTACTAGCTTGGTCCCGTAGAGAGAATTGGAAGAGACGCAAGCACGTGGTCTCCCGTGTGGTAGCATCAAGGTCGATGGAATCAACGATTTTAAGGAAGTCCTTGAGATGCTGATTAGGATCTTCGGAACGAAGTCCATGGAATGCACATCCATTTTGCACCAACCGGATGGTGTCGGATCGCAGGGCCGTAGTTTGAGCTTGATCGGGGAGCTCAATGGTGTTCCTATAGCCTTGGTGGCTTGGTCTAGAGTATTCACCAAGAGTACGGCCTCTTGGCGGGTCAATGAGTGGTGGCGGGTTATCACCTTCCATGATGAAAAGTGATGGGGCTACGAACAATTTCATGAAGAAGGGGGATAGACTACAAGGAAGCTAAAAATGAGAAAAAATCTTACTTGATTGGAATCAAGCAAGGGAACCCAAACGAGATAGAAATATAACTAGCTATTCTATTCCCCGGCAGCGGCGCCAAAAACTTGATGCGCGTACAAGGCGCGTTCGGGGTCAAAGGAACTTCCTTTTCATCGAGCAAGTTTTTCAACACCCTAGGCAGTGAACCTAATCGTTGTAGTGTAGTATTGGGTAAGCTTCGGGAATTGATATCGTTCTCTAGGGGAATAGGAATGCTAGTGAGAAGTGTACTACGCTAAGGTTGAGGTTGAGGAAGATTCTTTTTTATCCTTTTATATTTTTTTTAGAAAACTAAGGGTAAAATCTCGAGGCTTGGATTTGGGGGGTGGTGCTTCTACCGATTACTTATACTATCTAATTATCTAAACTATAGGTAGTCTATGTCTTTTTGATGTGTCCTCGTATGATGATTAAAAATGTGCTTACCTAGATACTATTACTCCCTAGTTATCTTTTATTGATGGTTGAATTGTCACGTCCTTATTCTTAACGCGTTGTGTTTTCTAAGGTCGTAGGGTGTGCCTTTCTCCCTAACTCTTTGAGACTACCTTAATGTTATTGACTACGAAAGCCTCTAGATTAATCATAAACTGACTTTAAAGTTATCTTTGGATGTTTAGACTACGAAATCCGCTAAGTGATTCATAAACTAAGGTTCACAAAGATTACTAAAGCATTTAAATACAACGATAGCTTAATTACACTCCTAAGCCAATTACAATTAAGATAAGAGACAACTAATCAATAACTAATAACTAGGTTTCATAGATCTAAGCAAACACACAAGAAATTTAGCCGGACATGTTAAACATGGAAGCATACACATATTTAATGGAAGACATAATGAAATCAATGAAGTAAAACACTTATCTTGATGTAAAATAAGGTTTAGGAACCCTAAGATACTGTCCAAGTCGGACTACAAATGTTTAGGGTTTTTACTCCACAAGTCTACCTCTTAAAATTCTGAAAATTCGATTTCTATATAAAAGTTTACACTTGCGACGGCGTCGCCTTATAGGTGGGACGCCGCCAGATCGCCGTCATTAGGGTTTTCGTCTTGGTCAAGTTATCGTTGGGACGACGTCACCTTGTAGTCATGACGCCGTCGGGCTTCAGCTGGGACGTCCTCTAATTCTGGATTTGGGCCGTCTGAGATGAAAAGTTTTAGTGACGCCCTTCCTCTTCAAAGCCTGACGTCGTCAGGTGTATTTTAGCAAAAAGTCTACTGAGCCGTCAGAGATTTTAATTCGTATAAAGGGATGGCATCGCCCTTTGATGGGGACGTCGTCAGGTTCAAATTCAGTAGCTTGAGTGTCTTCGATCTTGACTTTGCCATTTTCTTCATGAATTTACTCCTTTTCATCCGAATATGCATCATTCCAGCATTTTGCTTCCAAGAGACCTAAAAAGTGAAAATGAATGAAATTAAGCAGTAACGGATATAAAAGTGGGCGATTAATGGCTTAAATGACCCCTTAAAAACGTACGTTTGAAATCCTTATCAATGTTATCAGCTTTTGAGGTTAGTTGAATCAAAAGCTCAACAACAATAATTTTAAGTGTTTGGAAGAATTCTATAAGTGTTGTTGGGTAGGTTTTAAAAGTTGATAAATAAAATGGATTTTGAGGGGAGGCACTTGGTGAAATTACTTTGTACTGTCACAACAAATGGTTATCAGTTCACCATGTCTAACCCACACAAGAACTGACTAATCCATGAGCAAACGGCTCAGGTAAAGATATCTCAAATCCGTTTATGGTTGACAATTTGCCAAAAATTGTATGGTGTTCAACTCACCAAATCTGTGTGGATGAAGAGTTGGCTAGCCCACAAGATCATGGTTTGTGGTAAAGGCTGTGGAAAACCATGACTAGTCCAAAAGGGTACAACTTTTGGTAAAGACTAAACAAATCTGTTGATAGCTGCTGGCTTGCTTAAAATCAAATGGTTATCAATGTACCATGGTCTTATACACCAAAACATTGGCTACTCCAATAGTGATGGCTAATTGGTAAAGAGACATCAAATCCATTAAATTTTCTATGATTCACCTCTCACAGGTGTTAACACACCTGGAAGTGATGAGAATAGTATGAAACTTTTATGTTTTGATGTACATAGTTGCTGAAAAGATCATGGAGTGTTATGTGTTTGCTGATACAATGCTGCACAGAACTTATAATGAAGACAATCTCAAGGATGCAGCTTAAAGATAATTCCAAGATCCTCAGGAGTTTAAAAGAACTTGAAGTTCACAAGTGAAGATCAAGTTAGGGGAGGATTGTTGGGAATTACATTTTTTAATGTTTAAGTCTTGTTAAGTCTGGTAGCTTTGGTAGTTAAGTCTGGTAGATTAGACTTAAGTCTGTTAGTAGTTAAGTTTGCCAGTACTAAAGATGTTAAGTCTGGCAGAACAAATAGTCGTTGGTTAAGTCTGTTTATGTCTAAAACAGAATAGTTGTTAGAGTTATATTAGGAATAGATATGTACGTGTAGAGATATCTTAGGAGTAGATATATTTACCCTTCTACAAGTTTGTTAGACAATTAGGGTTTCTTTGGTGTATAAAAGGATTCCTAAGGTGTTAGGTTAATGTACGGTTGGTGAGCATTAGCCTTTGAGCAAGTTAATAGAAAATACGAAGTTAGTAATTCTTGTGTTCTTCATACTTGTGTGTTAAGATTTCGCATTAACACATTAAGCAATTGCAAAGAGTTCTTTATATAGTAAATTGAATTTATTCAAGTTTACTATTAGTCATTCAAGGCTACTTAGATCCATAAACTTTTGGACCTACATTCTATTTTTCCTTTAACTACCCTATTTTATTGTGGAGTGCGAGGAGCCGAGAAATTGTGAGTAATACCATTAGCATCACAAAAAGCACCCAATTGCACTTCATTAACAAATTCCCTACCATGATCAGTTCTAATAGACACAATAGAACTTCCTAGTTGTCTTTGTATTTTCTTACTTAATATGTAACACCCCAACCCGACAAGGGTCCGAATGTCACATTATGGAGTCATATCAGAACATACTAATAAAATTTTGCAAGCGGAAGTCTTATAAAATAGAATACCAAGTCGTATAAACGAATGACTTACAAGGAAAAATGCAAAATCTAATATGTTAAAAATGAAATGAAATATCAAAACAATTGCTCTTCAAAATAGGTCCAAAATGATAAGGGAAACTAGGGTCGGTTCACTCAAATGCTCCTACTCTCAGCCCAATAAATCCCAACATCCTACTTGGTACCTGCCGCATGGAAAAGAAAATGCGGCTGAGCTTAAAAAACCCAGTGAACAAATATGACAAAATAAAATCTAAACAAAATAACGATATGAAGGGAATCAAACGAAACTGATATCAAGGTCATAGCAAATGAACAAAATGAGTCAATGAGGAACCTGCAGAACACAAAATTAACAGATAACCAAATAACATAATTCAAAGGAGACCAAAGCAAAGCAGCGCATCGATGAACATATATAAGTACATATGAATAACCCAACATAAAAGTACCGAAACATAATCAAATAGGAGTTGATGAACAATATCATAATCAAAACAAGTAACCAAACAATGGACAAGAAAACCAACCAGCGGATCAGCTAATCATAAATATAGCAAAACAACAAATCAGATAGTCAGTTATATATAAGCTAAGCTGAATTCTATAAGCAGGCGGAAGCAACTGAATAAAATGCGAGCATGGCAATCACACAGGTCAGATAATCAACAATTAATGACAAGCAGAAATACCAGCAGAAGTATAAGCATGTCAGTTACAAGTATAGGTAGGAAATACTGAACGAACATCATAATCAAATGAAGTAACTGAACAAGAATATAGCATGGCAACTAAACAAATCAAATAGTTACATAATAGCATTGTAAATGGATAATCAGATATTAGCATGACAACAGATGAATCAGGTAACCACATACTAACATAGTAGACAGAGAATCATGTAATCATATACCAGCATGGTAAACAAATGGATAAAATAATCGTATAATAGCATAGTCAACTCTTGAATCCAATAATCATATAATAGCTCGGTAAACGGATGAAGTGGTAATCTGAAGTATAAGCTTGGCAACCAACCGAAATAAAGTGAAATCATAGTAAATCAAATGAACTGAAGACTGAGTATAATAACCAAATGAACTGAAGCATGAGTCCGATAGTCAAACGAATCACATAAGAATACTGAGTGAATAAGTAGTCAACTGAATGACTGAATAGGCATAGTAAACGAATGAATCAGAATATCAGATAGTCAAATAACCAAAATCAGAATGTTGCTACGAGCACCTAATACTAAAGGAGATACTCCAATAGCCAAATCTAACAATTCACATATCATAACCCATATCTGCCAAATCATATCAAATCCGTCAAATCATAAGTGCACAAGGAGGGGAGACCTCTTGATGAGTGTCTAAATACTCATCATTTTTGTACTGTTAGAATGCCAAAAACATCTGAAAACACTCAGAAATGCTTCAAAATGATAAAAATATCACAAACAAGTGTTTTATATGTTTTAAATGCAAAAACATCAAAATCTATGAAAACGTATCAAGTTTGCATAATTGGCAGTTTTAGTCCCCCAAGTTACAAAAGTTGTCAAAAACAGTCCCTGGTAATTCAAAAACTTGTAAAATATCATTTTAGGTCCTTGGGATTCACAAGTTGTTCAAAATAATCCTTTGAAGTTAAAAATCTCAAAATTACAACTTTGGTCCCTCAACTTTGCAAAAGTGTCAAAAATAGTCCTTAAGGTTTTAAAAAGTGAAATTAATCAAAAATAAACCTTGTACTATTAATAAATGACATAATTGGTCCTTCATGATAACTTTGGAGAAAATTACAAGTTTGGTCCCTAGAGTTTCAAACTTGACATTTTTAGTCCTTGGACATTTCAAAAATGAAAAATAATCAACAATGGTCCTTGTACTAATCACTTTTGGCAGGTTTGGTCCTTGTGTGATCTATGGCAGATTGGAAATTTCAGTCCTTGAAATTTGCAATACTTACACTTTTGGTCCTTGTGGTTAATTAGCTAACAAACCAAACGGACCTATTTATTTAATCCAAACCCAGCCCAAATCCAATAACCCGGCCCAAATTTTGAAAACAAAAATACCGCTTCTACTGTAGATTGTCTCCCCCATAGCAGTATACACCAATACCAGTGGTTTTTCCACCTCTCCCCACCTTTCCACCTCACCAACCTTATCCCCCCAGCTGGTTAACATCCCCCCTCCACCTCCATATCCTCCCAAACCCAATTAATGCAAAGAAACTGCCCAAAGACTTTTTGGCGCCAAAAGTTAAATTGATGGCTAGGATATGTTGCAGTGATCCAAAGGCTGAGATTATTGATGGGAAAGACCAAGTGGGACCCACAGAGTTCTAGAAGTCGTCTATAAAGAAGAAAGAAGCAGAGGAGATGGAAAAGTAGTGTAGTATAGTTTAGTTTATGTCGTTTCATTTAATTTTCAAACACTAGTGTAATATTAAGCTTTTAAGTTCTGTTTCCAGTAATGTTAATGTATTGTTAAACTTTTTTAAGCATCAATTTCCAGTTTCAAGTCTTATGTCAAGTTATGCAGTTTTCTTATTATTCAAAAATCTCAATATGTTGAAATGTTGTTAGAAGTTGTTACTTTGGACTTAGAAGCTCATATAAGCTCCTCATAAAGCTTATCAAAGCTTTTAGATACCTTAAAAGCAGTATTAGTAGCCAAAACCAAAAATTCACAAAAATATCAAGAAAATAAAGAAAAAATAAAAAATCCATGGTGCAAGGTTCAAGAAGGCTGGAGCAGGGTATATAGTGGATGGCCTTGGGATTAGTGCTTCATGGGAAGCTTTAGGATGTGTTTTTATGCCTTGGTTCTCAGTTACCAGTTGGAAGACCATTTGTAAGCTTTTTACTCAATTTGGCATTTCATTGTTAAGTTGTTAATTAGCTTGTATCCTTTTGTTTTCATGTTTATCAATCATAGTTGAGTATAATTAAGTCCTTAAAACAGTAGCTTGTTCTTGGGAATTCATAGTTGTCTTTAAATTTCATTTTCACAATCTTAATAGCATAATTGGTATTTCTCAGTTTTATGGAGTTATTATTGTTGTTTAATGTTTACTTAGTCCTAATAATTAATAATACAAGTTCTATAATCAATTTCATGGTCTGAGTCTGTGATAAGCTTTGAAAAGCTTCAAATCAGTTCTAAAAAGAGGTGTTTGGATTGGTTTGATAATCAGTGTTATAAGCTTGCTTTATTGTTCATTATTGTTGTTTTAAGTCATACATGTGTCTAATAACTCATTTCAGCAAGTAAACTTAGTCCTTATTCCACAAAAAGTCAAAATATCAAATTCCATTCCTTGACAGTTAACTGTCAAGGATTTGGAAGGTGAAATCCTTCATGTTGTTGCATACCTTGGTATTTTAGCTTAAAATCAACTTATCATGGCTTATTATAACATGTTCAGTCATTAATATTGATCTAAAGTTCATAAAAGTCAAACTAGCTTATTTTTATTAAAAGTCAAAATTTCTTAATACCTGTTTTTGAATAAAACTTAGAATTTTATAGTGTATTCAATATTAGGATTTAGTATAAATGCTTTTGGGATAGTAAACTTTAGTTGCTCAAGAAAATTAGAAAAATGATAGTTCATCTTTTCTCAGCTTTTTCAGTGCTTATTTTATGGCTTATTTTGACCCCCTTGTCTGCATAAGTGCCCTGTGCACAGATTTTGGTACCCTACTTCATAAGCTCTCACAAGCTCATTAGTTAGCTTAATTCTGTGAAACTTAGCTTTTTGAGAAGCTCACCTACCTGTCTCAAGGATCCAAGTTTGGTTTTTCCATTTCTAGCTTATTTAATGGGTGCGCTTAGAGCTTTTCATTTGTCCCATTTCATTCAGTTCAATAACTAGTCAGTGCTTTCATCAGTTTTACATAAGCTCCTCAAGAGCTTATTAGTGTAAGCCAATCCTTGCAAATTAGCTTTTTGGAAAGCTCACTTGGTCAACTTATTAATTGCAGTTTTCATTTTCATCTTGTAGCTTATTCTAGTGCTTAATTGTTAGCTTAAAGGTTGCCTAGAAACTGAACAGTGTACTGTGTTTAACCAGTTTAGACTAAGTGCTTATTTAGTTTTTGCTTAGTGCTTATTTCCAAGTTTTTGAGCTTATTCAGTTGTAAAAATAGCATATTAACAGTTATGTAGTTCACTCTTAGTCATTTGTACTTATTTCATAGCTTGTTAGCCATAATAGCATTAAGCTTGTGCTTATTCTATATTTTTGCTTACTGTTGTGATCTTAGCTTATTTCTGTGCTTATCAGTGTTTTTCATAAAGAGTTGCAGTTGAGAAAAGTGCTTATTTACTTGTATTCAATAAGTTGTAAAAAGAAAAATCAAAAATAAAATGTTTTACAAAAAGGGAGAGGCAGGGGTCGAACCTGAGACCTCTCCCTTATATGGGTGATAGTGGGTACCTGTATGCCATTGCGCCCTTGGGTCTTTTTCGTTAAAATCTTACACCACTTAGTATATAACCACGTTTTCTAGGTTAAGCTTATACGAACATTTAAGCTTATTTCTAGCTTATTCATAGTAGCTTTTTCCAGTTTAGTATTTTTATTAAATCTGTATTAGTAATAAGTATTTTATAAAAAAGTTTCGGATTTTTCTCATTAGTTTTACTATTTTTAATCAATTAATTAGTGTTTTATAGTAATTAAATCATAATAAAAAATATAAAAGTCAAAAAAATATAAATCTTTTTTCTAAAATTTTCTTTTGTCATATAGTACGTAAGAAAATTAGTTTTACACTTGTAGGCCTTTTATTTCAATAATTTTACGTTTTTGCTTGCGCTCCAGCGTAATTTTTAAACGTAACGCTCGTTTCCGTTTTAAATAACGTTTTTAGATAATTTGAGTTTACGTTTTAGTTAAAATAGTTTATTTAAGTTATTTTGTTTTATAAAATAAACGTTCATCGATCTGTAAAAATAGTGATAGCGTTTATTTAATAGATTTTAACTTTTTAATTTCTTTTAATTTGCATTTAAGTCGCTGTAATTTGTAGATCTTTTCTTTAGGTATAATTATCATTTCAAAACCTTCCTGATCACTATCCTTAGTGATCATTCTATCATCTGAAGTTGTTTAAACACCAATTCATCCTCCGTGGGACTTAACGACCAAGGAATCCACTATATTCCTCTGATCTAAATTGCATTCGTGCTTGAGCGTTTTAAGTTTCTTCTGATTGGTCATTCACAAGTGGCCGGCTTATGCGTGAGATAACTTGACGGTTCAAGCCAGATCAAATTTTGGCCGCCATTGCGGGAGGTTTGTAAGCGTGTTTTAAGCATTTCCAGATCCATTCTTGCACATATACCACCTTTTTGTAAAGTTTATCAAAATCAAAAAGTTCATTAACACTTTTCCTAAAGTGTTAACAAAGACCAAAAAGATTTTCATTCTTAGTTTTTACATCATGTTTTTCAAAAATACCAAAAATATTCCTCTTTACCCTCCTACCCTTTTTGATTCTTTATCCCTTTACCCTCTATCCATTTGATTCTGACTTCTTCTATTCTCATGAAATCTCGAGAACCACTGCGGGGCGAAATTGAAAAGCTGACTTTATCACAAATGTCTAGAATTCGTGTTGTTCGTGATGATCCATTCATTCTGCGTAGGGAAATAGAACGAGAAACCGGGGTGACAAAGGACCAGGTACTTCCCTCTAATAATGGAGGTGCTAAATACATCCAACCCACGGTTATCCAAAGATCTAATCCCTCAATTGCTCCTAAACCGTCTAGAAATGATTCTAAACTTTCACGGTTTACGGTTAAAAGCAAACATGCAGAATTCAGACAGGTGACTCGCAAGAATGACTTGCCTAATCTTCACGTTTCTCAAGAACCAGAACCGGAGACCATAACGAAAGTGGTGGAAATTGCTAGCTCTCAGAGCACACCACTTGTCCCACCTCCGGATTTTTCAAAATGTTCTTTGAGTCTTATTAGTCATTCAGATCACCATGTTGGTTTTGTTGATTCTTTGAATGAAATGATTCCTTCTCATAACTCTCAAATAGAATCGTTTATTCCTTGTGTCGGTTGTGGTGATCCTCTTTTTGGTTCACCATGTCGTGGGTGTACGTGTGTACATGTGGTAATGATATTCTTAACGGAGTTGTTTGTTTTGTGGTTCGAGGAATTCATTTGATTATGATCCTAACTCATTTAACGACCCCTCAAATTTTTCCAACTACCCACCACAGCCCGACTCATCTTCATATAATCAACAATACTGCTGTGAATTTTGTGGAAATCCTCACCAAGGATTTGAGTGTCAATCCGGACACACGATTGTCTATGAACAGTTTTCCGATGATGCTCAGAACTTTGGCTATGACCAATATCCATATGATTCACCAATCCAAGCTCAACAGTTTTACTGTTGTGAGAACTGTGGAGGTCCCCATTTCATTCGATTGTCAAACAGGAATCCATTTCCTTGTGACAATTTTGACACATCATTTCAAGACCAACCTCCACAATACCAAATGATTCAAGCAACTCCTCATGAAACTACAAAGACTTTTTCTTGAAGGGTGCGGAGTTATTAAAAGAACTTAAAGAGGAGTCGGCTATGTCATTTCAAAACTCTCATGAGAAATCCATGGAAGTTTTGTTAGTGAAGAGTCGCTAAAATGAATTCCCAAATTGCCTTTGAAAAATCTATTAAGGAATCAATTGCAAACGAAAAAGCAGCCAGATCTAGCTCTAGATTCAGTTTTATTCCTGATGATAGTGATGATGAAAATACACTTGAAGATTCATCAAGTTCATCAGTTGACATCCCAGCAGTTGAGATTCATTCTCAGACAACTGCTATCACACCCGAGGTTCACACTCACTCTCTGAACATGGGGGACGAGCATCTTGACACTATTCCTGAAAAGGAATCGGACGAATTCATAAAGTCTAGTGTTGAGAACCTTGTCCCAATCCCGAGAGAGTCACAGGGAACTTCTGATCATGTGTGTGATTCTATTTCCCCTCTTGAGTGTTCAAAAGATCATTTTGAGTCTTTCTCCGATTTTAACGATGATTGTAAATCTTATGGAGACATTGAGAATGTTGAGGCATCACTTTCACATTGTGATGTTAATCCTCTTTTGAGGAGTTTCTTGATGAACTCATTCCACTTTCATCGAAAGTGATGATAGTCTCTTTGATTTCAAAGCCGATCGGGAGAGACCGAAAGTCTCCTTTATAATGATCATTCACTCACTTCTCACCCTAACATTCCAATAGAGAATGTTAATCACCTTGTTCCCGAAACATTCAAAGCTACTTTCACCAATCCTCTATTTGAATTTGAATCTGAATTCACTTGGATTTCTAACAATCCAATCTTTGATGAGGATAGTGATGAGCTCACAATGGAACAAGGGTTCACAAATTCACTTCATGTGAATGATTCTCTTTACGAGGAGTTCTCCTTTGAACTCACTCATATCATATCTCTACCAGAGTATGATAACTTCCACTTTGATCTAGACATAAATGATCTTTGTATTCTGGAGGGAAATATTCTCAGCCATGAGAACTTGCTTGATATCAAAATTCCATCCCTCCCACCCAGAATATGTCTTGATCAAATGAGCTTAACTGAGGAGATTCATGAAACTATGAATCCTCCTATTGAGGATGAAGAGTTAGTCATGATTTGTATCATGATTTTCTTTCTTTTCTTCAGATATTCTGTCACTTCTCACTTCTTCACTCCTTCGGGGAATGAAGACATTATCTTTGACCCGGCATTTTCATTTATCACTTGTGAGCCGGTGTTCTGCTCTCTGTATCTCATCGTGTGGAACTTTCGTACTTCAATGTTTATACAAACATCTTGAATGAAAGTCCGATGGAGATTATCTCTTCCACTTACTTCCCCATAAACAAATTAATTCGGGGTCGAGTCAAGCTAGTGACTCGGGAATCAAAAACATTAGCAAGCACAACATGGGTTTTCACCCGTGTGTACCACCCTAGTGTGGGGGAGATGCCCCACATGTTAAAAAAATGATGAATGAAAATTGTGAATATTAAAAAAGAGAATAATTGTTGTGTTTCCACACTTTGAATATTGAGGACAATATTCATTTCTAAGTGTGGGGGGGAAATTCTGGCGAATTTGATCATAAATGTACCCTTTTAGTCCCTTTTTCCTCCAAAATGGCCAAATTTTAAAATTTTTTTTAGTGGAAGTACTATGTACTAAACACAACAAATGGTAATCAGTCCACCATGTCTAACCCACATAAGGATTGGCTAATCCAGGAGCAAACGGCTCTTGGTAAAGATATCTCAAATCCGTTTATGGCTTGCAATTTGCCCAAAATTGTATGGTATTCAACTCACCATATCCTTAAAAGTGAAGAGTTGGCTAGCCCGTAAGTTTATGGCTTGTGGTAAAGGCAGTGGAAAAACCATAATTGGTAATCGACTCACCAAAGATAATATTGATAATTTATCTAAAGAGTTGGCTAGTCCGAGGGTACGGCTTACGGTAAAGACAAATCAAATCCGTTGACTGACTTATGATTTGCTCAAAATCATTTGGTTATCATTGTACCAAGGTTCTTACTTGAACTGAAACAATTGGCTACTCCAGAAGTAATGGCTTTTGGTAAAGAGATAAAATCCATTAACTTTTTCATAAATCATTGCTAGGGACTAGCAATATCTTAAGTGTGGGGGATTGATGAGTGTCTAAATACTCATCATTTTTGTCTTGTTAGAATGCCAAAACATCGAAAACACTCGAAATGCTTCAAAATGATAAAAATATCACAAACAAGTGTTTTATATGTTTTAAATGCAAAAACATCAAAATCTGATGAAAAGCGTATCAAGTTTGCATAATTGGCGCTTTAGTCCCCAAGTTACAAAAGTTGTCAAAAACAGTCCCTGGTAATTCAAAAACTTGTAAAATATCATTTTAGGTCCTTGGGATTCACAAGTTGTTCAAAATAATCCTTTGAAGTTAAAAATCTCAAAATTACAACTTTGGTCCCTCAACTTTGCAAAAGTGTCAAAAATAGTCCTTAAGGTTTTAAAAAGTGAAATTAATCAAAAATAAACCTTGTACTATTAATAAATGACATAATTGGTCCTTCATGATAACTTTGGAGAAAATTACAAGTTTGGTCCCTAGAGTTTCAAACTTGACATTTTTAGTCCTTGGACATTTCAAAAATGAAAAATAATCAACAATGGTCCTTGTACTAATCACTTTTGGCAGGTTTGGTCCTTGTGTGATCTATGGCAGATTGGAAATTTCAGTCCTTGAAATTTGCAATACTTACACTTTTGGTCCTTGTGGTTAATTAGCTAACAAACCAAACGGACCTATTTATTTAATCCAAACCCAGCCCAAATCCAATAACCCGGCCCAAATTTTTAAAACAAAAATACCGCTTCTCAGATTGTCTCCCCATAGCAAGTATACACCAATACCAGTGGTTTTTCCACCTCTCCCTACCTTTCCACCTCACCAACCTTATCCCCCAAATTGGTTAACATCCCCCTCCACCTCCATATCCTCCCAAACCCAATTAATGCAAAGCGCCCAAAGACTTTTTGGTGCCAAAAGTTAAATTGATGGCTAGGATATGTTGCAGTGATCCAAAGGCTGAGATTATTGATGGGAAAGACCAAGTGGGACCCACAGAGTTCTAGAAGTCGTCTATAAAGAAGAAAGAAGCAGAGGAGATGGAAAAGTAGTGTAGTATAGTTTAGTTTATGTCGTTTCATTTAATTTTCAAACACTAGTGTAATATTAAGCTTTTAAGTTCTGTTTCCAGTAATGTTAATGTATTGTTAAACTTTTTTAAGCATCAATTTCCAGTTTCAAGTCTTATGTCAAGTTATGCAGTTTTCTTATTATTCAAAAATCTCAATATGTTGAAATGTTGTTAGAAGTTGTTACTTTGGACTTAGAAGCTCATATAAGCTCCTCATAAAGCTTATCAAAGCTTTTAGATACCTTAAAAGCAGTATTAGTAGCCAAAACCAAAAATTCACAAAAATATCAAGAAAATAAAGAAAAAATAAAAAATCCATGGTGCAAGGTTCAAGAAGGCTGGAGCAGGGTATATAGTGGATGGCCTTGGGATTAGTGCTTCATGGGAAGCTTTAGGATGTGTTTTTATGCCTTGGTTCTCGTTACCAGGTTGGAAGACCATTTGTAAGCTTTTTACTCAATTTGGCATTTCATTGTTAAGTTGTTAATTAGCTTGTATCCTTTTGTTTTCATGTTTATCAATCATAGTTGAGTATAATTAAGTCCTTAAAACAGTAGCTTGTTCTTGGGAATTCATAGTTGTCTTTAAATTTCATTTTCACAATCTTAATAGCATAATTGGTATTTCTCAGTTTTATGGAGTTATTATTGTTGTTTAATGTTTACTTAGTCCTAATAATTAATAATACAAGTTCTGTAATCAATTTCATGGTGCGAGTGAAATGATAAGCTTTGAAAAGCTTCAAATCAGTTCTAAAAAGAGGTGTTTGGATTGGTTTGATAATCAGTGTTATAAGCTTGCTTTATTGTTCATTATTGTTGTTTTAAGTCATACATGTGTCTAATAACTCATTTCAGCAAGTAAACTTAGTCCTTATTCCACAAAAAGTCAAAATATCAAATTCCATTCCTTGACAGTTAAGCTGTCAGAGATTTGGAAGGTGAAATCCTTCATGTTGTTGCATACCTTGGTATTTTAGCTTAAAATCAACTTATCATGGCTTATTATAACATGTTCAGTCATTAATATTGATCTAAAGTTCATAAAAGTCAAACTAGCTTATTTTTATTAAAAGTCAAAATTTCTTAATACTGTTTTGAATAAAACTTAGAATTTTATAGTGTATTCAATATTAGGATTTAGTATAAATGCTTTTGGGATAGTAAACTTTAGTTGCTCAAGAAAATTAGAAAAATGATAGTTCATCTTTTCTCAGGCTTTTTCAAGCTTATTTTATGGCTTATTTTGACCCCTTGTGCATAAGTGCCCCTGCTGATTTTGGTACCCTACTTCATAAGCTCTCACAAGCTCATTAGTTAGCTTAATTCTGTGAAACTTAGCTTTTTGAGAAGCTCACCTAGCTGTCTCAAGGATCCAAGTTTGGTTTTTCCATCTCTAGCTTATTTAATGGGTCTGCTTAGAGCTTTTCATTTGTCCCATTTCATTCAGTTCAATAACTAGTCGGTGCTTTCATCAGGTTTTACATAAGCTCCTCAAGAGCTTATTAGTGTAAGCCAATCCTTGCAAATTAGCTTTTTGGAAAGCTCACTTGGTCAACTTATTAATTGCAGTTTTCATTTTCATCTTGTAGCTTATTCTAGTGCTTAATTGTTAGCTTAAAGGTTGCCTAGAAAGCTGATTAATCTGTGTTTAACCAGTTTAGACTAAGTGCTTATTTAGTTTTTGCTTAGTGCTTATTTCCAAGTTTTTGAGCTTATTCAGTTGTAAAAATAGCATATTAACAGTTATGTAGTTCACTCTTAGTCATTTGTACTTATTTCATAGCTTGTTAGCCATAATAGCATTAAGCTTGTGCTTATTCTATATTTTTGCTTACTTTTGTGATCTTAGCTTATTTCATTGCTTATCGGTGTTTTTCATAAAGAGTTGCAGTTGAGAAAAGTGCTTATTTACTTGTATTCAATAAGTTGTAAAAAGAAAAATCAAAAATAAAATGTTTTACAAAAAGGGAGAGGCAGGGGTCGAACCTGAGACCTCTCCCTTATATGGGTGATAGTGGGTACTTGTATGCCATTGCGCCTTGGGTCTTTTCGTTAAAATCTTACACCACTTAGTATATAACCACGTTTTCTAGGTTAAGCTTATACGAACATTTAAGCTTATTTCTAGCTTATTCATAGTAGCTTTTTCCAGTTTAGTATTTTTATTAAATCTGTATTAGAAATAAGTATTTTATAAAAAGTTTCGATTTTTCTCATTAGTTTTACTATTTTTAATCAATTAATTAGTGTTTTATAGTAATTAAATCATAATAAAAATATAAAAAGTCAAAAAATATAAATCTTTTTCTAAAATTTTCTTTTGTCATATAGTACGTAAGAAAATTAGTTTTACACTTGTAGGCCTTTTATTTCAATAATTTTACGTTTTTTGCGCTCAGTAATTTTTAAACATAACGCTCGTTTCCGTTTTAAATAACGTTTTTAGATAATTTGAGTTTACGTTTTAGTTAAAATAGTTTATTTAAGTTATTTTGTTTTATAAAATAAACGTTCATCGATCTGTAAAAATAGTGATAGCGTTTATTTAATAGATTTTAACTTTTTAATTTCTTTTAATTTGCATTTAAGTCATTGTAATTTGTAGATCTTTTCTTTAGGTATAATTATCATTTCAAAACCTTCCTGATCACTATCCTTAGTGATCATTCTATCATCTGAAGTTGTTTAAACACCAATTCATCCTCCGTGGGACTTAACGACCCAGGAATACACTATATTCCTCTGATCTAAATTGCATTCGTGCTTGAGCAGTTTTAAGTTTCTTACAGTTGGTCATTCACAAGTGGCCAGCTTGCGTGAGATAACTTGACGGTTCAGCACAGATCACCTCTCAAGTACCAAATGGAGTAGCTAGCTCCCAAATGTGAGAGGGTGTATTGCACACACGTACCACATCACCAAAATCGAATCGAGTACCTAGGATGCATCCATACGCTCCCCAAGAAAACAATCATATATACATATGCCGCTCGAGACTGTACATATGTATTCATAATGGCCAAGTGATCACATATATCATATCATAAAGGGAACACCAGGGACTAATCACACCGCCCCAGATAGTGTCATGCCATTGGTGCATCAATGACATAGTCATGGTACCTCCATGACTAGTTAGCTCAGGAAACTGAACATAACGAATCATATCAAAGCATATCCATAATCATATCATATCCAAACCAATCATATGAGCAGAACTGAATCATATAATAGCAAACGAATATCACAACAGATCTCATAACAAAACGGATAGCAGATCGAATATCATAACGGATGAAATCATATCAAAGGGATCATAGCAAAGGGAATCATATCAAAGATAAGGAATCAAAGTCAAGGATCTAGAAGTCATGAGAATAAACCTTTAATGAGAAAGGGTAGAATATATGTACCTTAACGCCAATGACAGGAAAGCAAACGAATGAATGAACACGAAGACACAACGTCACGTCTCCTTCAACGAATCTACACGGATTACGATTTGTTTAATACTTATTAACTCATTTAAGTCATAACGGATTAATCGTATTAATATAAGCGTATTCTCATTTTTAGTAGTGGACGGAATTAAAATACTTTAGGGTAATAATCATTAATTAGCCAAACTTAAGGGTTACAAATGATAAATGGCAAAATTAAATGTTTAATATGACAAATATCCTATTTTAAGGCTTTATTAGACCATACTTCAAAGTATAGGGTTCGCATGGTAATTATCTCAAAGTTTAGGGTTTACAATATAAATAATTCAAAAATAAAGTTTAAAGTGTATTTTATCAATGTTTCAAAGTTTTAAATGCCAAAAGGATAAACTAAAGGACTTAATGTTATCAATATAATAGTTTAGGGTGTATTGTGTCATGTCAATATAGTTCAAGGTTTGCATGCGACAACATTTAAAGATGAGGGTTAAAAGTGAAATATTTTATAAATAGTAACATGCAAAATTTTTAACCAATTCGTACAACTTTTTTTTTTTTTTTTTTTTTTTTAATATCCCGGCATGCCAACTTCATGCTTGATCGCGGCTCAAACGATTAACATGTACGACTAAGTAAGAATGCTTTATGAATAACCCCCAACTGGACTCTCCCGATACACTTTCAAAATTCCAAAAGACTCAACTATGAATCCCGCGATCACCCTCGAAGTTACCCCCACAAGATCCCATATGCATGTTCGATCAATATTCAAGCTCGTTCGCGGTTCAAACAATTAACATTCACGACCTAGTAAAAATATATTATGATTAACCCCCGGCTTGACTCCCCCGACACCCTTTCAAAACACTAAACGACTCAACCATAAATCCCGCGATCACCCTCGAAGTTACTGTTGGAAAATATGGTCAATATTTGGGTTTGAATGACAATTGATGGTCATCAAATATACTAATGGGGCTTTAGAGCAAGATTAATGTATGGTCATATGTAACGACCAATTTAATTCTATGTTCATGAGCCATTAGTAGGATTGATTGTGAGAGTTAATTGGACCGTTTTCTTCATCCTCCTCACTTATATATTGAGAGCTCTTCTCCCATTTCATATACACCGAAAATACACACTCATTCCTCTCCTTTTTGTTACCATTCATATTTCTTGTGTATCCGGTTCGCAATAGAGGGAAGACATATTTTTGGTTCGCCTTGATAACCCATTTGTGCTAACGGATTTATCCGTTGTTGTTGTATCCTGGGAGATAGACGTTCACGATTCTCAAGCACCGTGGAGAGGACGAATCTGTCTTAAGGAAACTGTGAGCATCACATGCCTCAACATTTTCTTTACTTGTGTTTTTTTTGTGTCTCAACAATCAAAAGAATTACGGTATCATTCTCTACACTTTTATGTTTCCGTTTTTCGGTTTACTTGTCTATTATAGCAATACACTCAATATATACAACAATCTTAAGACAGATTTATGTGTTGCTATTTATCACTAACAGTTGTTCATGCTAGAAACAATAGGACGATGCTTGAACTTTTGAGACTATTTTATTAAGAATATTTTGTTAAAGAAAAACTAAATCTGTTTTGTTTTTGGGTATGTTACTCTTAAGTCTTAAGGTAGCTATTATTAAATTACGCGTGAGGAATTGTTGGTATGATTTATACTCTATGTCTTTTTGGGGTTCGGCAGGTTTTTGTTTTAGTCGTGCCATAGAATGTCCTTTTAGAGCTTTAAATGTTCTGTGCAATATGTTGTTTGTGATGGTGCTCGCAAATTGTTGATTCATTTGGTGAACAAATACTAAAAGATTTACATGCGAGACTGGTTTCGCTACCTTTCTTATGTAGAATTTGATATTTCATTTATTGTATCATAGATAATAAGATCACTTGTATTTGCAAAGTTAAATGGATCTTTTTCCAAGAATATGATGCCACACGAATATGTTTGATTAACAATCACTTTGCACATGTGAGTAATTTTGTTTATGATTAATTAGCTGTTTGGACGGTTTTGGTTTTTGCTATTTTGATGGATAGTAAAGTTTATAAGTTCTCTCATTCATTCATAAATGAATATGGTTATGTTTCTTTGGTCAAAGCATCTACTCAAATTCAATTATAACAACTACGAGACTTAAATGTGAGTTATTGGATAATAATACCATAAACTGTTATGGTTTTTCTAAACTGATTGAGAATGTTATATATGATTTGGTCTTCTATAGTTATTACTATATATATTGGGAAAATATGGACCTGGATTAATTTAACTCTTTGGTAGTTGCATTTAGTGAATAAAGAATAAAACTTAAAAGATTTTGGTTGCAACATATTTTTAGTGATGGTATAGTAATAGATGATCTCGAAAGATATATGAGAATCATACTTGGTTGCTAAAATAAATATGTGACCCATGTAACTGAAAGACCGAACGAGTATAAGTGATTGCGTACTTGTTCTGATTTGTGAAAGAAAAAAAAATGTGTTGAAGTTGCATGGTATTGTTTTTACGGTTGTTATGTTTGGGTCTGAAATTTTATTGAAATATTATATTATGATAGAACAAGAGAGTGTCCAAAGCATGTTAGTCGAAATCCTGTCACGACACTAGTTTGTGTAACTAGTATTGGTTTCATGACTAAATATTGAGATTAAACTCACTCTTGCGGAATGCAATTTTTAGTGTTATTTGGACTATGAACATGTGTTGTTCTCATACTAGACGGATGAGTTTTGTATCCAAATTTTCAAGTGTGTAGCTAAGACATTAAAAGTGATTTTTGAAAATCCAATTATTAATGGATGGGATTACACTTTTATTTTTGGTACAAGAGTGGTCTTTGGACATACTACCTTAATCAAACGGGTCTTTGCTTTCATTGAAAATGGTAAGTGTGATTAAAACACTTGTGGTTCATGCTTAGAACAAAGTTTCTTATTACTTTGTGTTGATCGCATATATTGTTGAATCATAGGTTGATGTGTTTAAAGACAAAATGTCGATAATGAAGAATCATACACTTGTTTATTTGATTGATACACATTGTGGTGTATATAGTGTCATGAAAACAACGATGATATTTTTGCAAATTGGTACCTTTTTAAGGTTGTTTGGTGCGGTGTTGTTTAACACTGTGCAACTAATTTTGTAACATGAGAATAAACAAGTCGCTCGATTTTGTATCGAGTATTGAAAAGTTTGGATGTTGCAAATATATTATTGTGAATATTGTTGCGAATAATCAAACTACTTGTTAATCTGGAAAGATGAATAATCGGCAAGACTTGTTATAACTCATATTGCTAATAATCGAACGGTTTGTCATATGTAAGAAATGACTATGTGTTGAATATAACCGTATAGGACATTGTGAAATGTCAAGAAAGAACACACATATAGATGACAACGAATTATGTTGGCTTATGTAACTAACTTGAATGGTGTGACTGTCATCCAATGTGAGCTATTGTCCATTCGCTAAGTTGGACATATTTTGATTGTGTAAAATGATTACACATTGATTTTATGTGATTATAATCACATAATAAATTGGGATAATCATATAATGATAAGAGATTAAATGTGATTATATATAATCACAAGTGAAAGTGTAGGACTTACTCATATAACTTATGGGATCCTTTTAAAACTTGTATGGTTTAAGGTGGTGATTTGTCTAAAAGAAGAATGTTAGTAGATGAAGCTATGAGTAATCAGAATGATGCATCTTCTGTCATACGCTTGATTCCTTGGTCTATAGTATGCTAGATTTGGAATCATAATTATGATACGGAAAATAATTAACATAAGACATTCAAAAAGTTTGCATACACTAGTATAAAACTTGTGAAGTGACAAATTACTAAGGATCTTGATGTCATATCCATGTGAGAAAAAATCTTATAAACAAGATTAATACATTGAAAGAGAGAACCTTTCTAGAAAATTCTTTAGATAAATTCCATGTGGGGGATTCCGGCCTAGCTAGAGTTCAAAAGAACGTCAACAAACATGAAGTTCCTGCCTAGTTGGAATACTCAAGAATTAACTAGAGCGTGATATATTTAGAGTTGCACGAAACTCAAATTTGTAAAAACATATTATGTCGATACGACAACTACTCTCAAAGATCGGTTATCCCTATTGACAATATGAAGTCAGAGAATAACTTTTGGATCCGCATGAAAAGCTAAATGTGAGAGTTAGTTAGCAAGTCGTGAAGAGGAATGTGACTAAAGCCCTTGAAAAGTTTATATGAGGAAAACCTAACCCACCTGACCGAGATCCCAAGATCTGGGTTCAATAGGACAACCTACTTGTATAAACTGAGGTCACTGTGGGGGAGTAACAAACTCCACATTTATTTAAGGGAGTTTGTAAACTTCCTAGTCCATTCCTATAACCTCCTATAACATTGACAATATGAGGTTAAGCATATGGCTTTTAATGATTAATCGAGAATCACCTATGTGAGAGAGAAGTGGGGTCGCTTCTAAGGGAATTGTGGAGGCGCAATTCTTAACAGCTCTCGCATAACCAGGCTAATGTTCATGACCATAACGAACATAACTATGAGAACCAAAATGTGTCAAGGAGATATTTGTGTGAATATATATTGTCGTCTCCACAAACAAATGGGCGTTCAAAGACATCAAGTTCTATCGCTAGGAGGCTAAGTATATTTCACGAGGGAAGGTTCAAAGGGTAACACCTACCTATCCTATGCAAATATCAACTGTAAAACTCTATTACAACATCGAGTCGTTGAAATTTGTTTCCCATTATCAATTTCATTCATGTGAGGGATTGTTTGAAAATATGGTCAATATTTGGGTTTGAATGACAATTGATGGTCATCAAATATACTAATGGGGCTTTAGAGCAAGATTAATGTATGGTCATATGTAACGACCAATTTAATTCTATGTTCATGAGCCATTAGTAGGATTGATTGTGAGAGTTAATTGGACCGTTTTCTTCATCCTCCTCACTTATATATTGAGAGCTCTTCTCCCATTTCATATACACCGAAAATACACACTCATTCCTCTCCTTTTTGTTACCATTCATATTTCTTGTGTATCCGGTTCGTAATAGAGGGAAGGCACGTTTTTGGTTCGCCTTGATAACCCGTTTGTGCTAACGGAGTTATCCGTTGTTGTTGTATCCTGAGAGATAGACGTTCACGATTCTCAAGCACCGTGGAGAGGACGAATCTGTCTTAAGGAAACTGTGAGCATCACAGGCCTCAACATTTTCTTTACTTGTGTTTTTTTTTTGTGTCTCAACAATCAAAAGAATTACGGTATCATTCTCTACACTTTTATGTTTCCATTTTACGGTTTACTTGTCTATTATAGCAATACACTCAATATATACAACAGTTACCCCCAAGACTAAGCATACATGACCCCAAACATGCAGGTTTTAGATCATACGTCATATTAGAGATCGGAAAGGTATTTAAATGACTACATGAATGGTGTGCATGACTTCGAATAAAAAAAAAGAAGAACATGAACCAGAATTTTACATGCGTAGTATTTAGTTTCATCATTTCATGTGACTAAAATGTATATATGTTATTCGTATTCAGTTTTCATGCAGCCAATAAACGATACAAGGCTTGATTATATAATTCAACTCACATGTTTTACTACTGAATAATCTAAGCCGTCGAATGAGTTCCAAAACAGAAAAGGTGAGTGATACCTTCCCGGCAGAGTATCGAGACCAAAAGAAACTGAATGAGACCCGCGAATCAAAACTCTTTCGAATCCACAAAACCCACGATCAAACCAAGTACTAACCGATCACCAATACACCTTTCGAACCTCTTGGTTCTTGGTCGACAATGGCAGCCCTTTATTATAGAGTTTTAGGGTTTTATTGAGAAAGTAATGTGAGATATTCGGTTATGGTATAAAAAGAATAAATGGGAGTTGATTTGGCCGAAAATAACGGAAGGCTCACTACAACATTCACTGGCTACCCCAGCGACATATGGGGAGATTCTCCAGCGACATGTCGCTGGGGAAGCCTCGTAAGGGATTGTATCCCCAGCGACAATCCCCGGCGACGACGTGGATCCCACTCAAATTTAAGTCAAAGAAGCAAGGCCACTGTGGCACATTATCCCCAATGACATGTCATTGGGGAATAGTCGAATTAAGCAAAATAATTAAGACACTAATTATATTGATTAAGTATCCCGCGACATGTCACCGGGGATACTATGGTTACTTGTTGACAAGTCAACGAGTTAGCCTACTATCCCCGGCGACATGTCGCTAGGGAAACTTGGTTTTCTCGTTGACTTGTCAACGCGTTTAGTGTAGTTATCCCGCGACATGTCGCCGGGAAAGGTCTGCATTTTTTTAATGCACCGCAGGTAAGGCATTTCCGATTTTTTCGAAAAATCTACCAAATAAACCTGTACCAAAACCCGTATAGACTCGCCACAACTTGTACCAAAACACAAATACCATATAACGGATCAACGCAATACAAATAGATCACAACTTTTACATAAACACGACTCAAAAGTCAATATGTGCATTGATAGATAGGGAAACAAGTGTTTAAATGGCGCCAAGATGAACCTAATAATATATAACACAACTACCTAAAGTACCAATGTAGCATACTAATAATATATAACACAACTAGCTAAAGCTAGTACCAATGTAACATACTAATAATATATACACAACTACCTCTCGCCGTTGTTATCCTCATCACCGCCATTCTCCTCGCCATCACCACACCCACCACTCCCGCTAGCACCACCCGAGTCATACTCCCTAAACATATCCAGCGACTGCCGTCGCTTCGAGGAGACTCATGATAAAGCCTACATCTTTGGTGACCGACTCACGGGGCGGCATACTTGGCCTCGATGTGGCCCGTGATGGCAATACGCGACCCACACCGAATATGCCCACGGCTTACCTCTTGCCAACGCATTGATTTGATCCTCCGTGTATTAACCCGTGGCCTCAAGCTTTTCATCTCGTCCTATGTAGTGACAAAAACACAAGATAGTAAATATATTAGTCGGGTTGCTACATTATTTCTCGATAATTCATTAAAGTGTGTTTTGAAATAAAACTTACATATATCCGCGGTCCTCATCGTAAGGAATACCCCATCAACGGTATGTGTTCGCCAATAAGTGTCGATGAGTGACGGTATTCATGAGTCTCGATGCCCAGATCTGTACATACACACGCATATAAGATGAATAATTTTAAAAACGACAAATCACAACACACCAAAGCGTATAATCGATATATATATATATATATATATATATATATATATATATATATATATATATATATATATATATATATGTGTGTGTGTATATGCATGTAAAATAATTATAATGTTTATTACCATATTATCTCGGCGCAGACAAATGACCGGGATCCCTGTCTAGATATGACCTTGCTCTTTTGCGGTTCCGATTTGTAGCGGCTCGAGAAATGTTCTTGGGATCATTCCAAAACTTAATGTACTCATCCCAATCACCCACTGTAATTTCTCCTGGACGTGCCCGCCTAATCGCCTCCGCATCGTAAACCCCGGTGGTGGGGTCTACCTTCCAATGTTTGGCTTTGAAAGAAGCCTTGTTAGTATTATAGGCTTTTTGCAAGCGAAGTTTATGCCTTCGTAGATCTGGGGCCAGCGGGAGGAGTCGATGTGCGGCCTGAGGTCAAATAGGGTCTGCAATCATATACAACAAAACAAAAAGAGAGTTAGAGATATAATTTATATATTTATTTAAATTTGTTTATTTATTTATATGATATAAATAAATAAGCGAATTTAGATAAATATACACAATTAAATAAATGAACACGATAATGAAATAAACATAAAAGGATAACTGACCCCAATATCTGAAATGATTTCCGCCTTCTTCTCCTTCGGGACCTTCTCCCAAGAAGGGTAGTAAAACGGCACCTTCCTAACGACCTCCCCGATGTAGTTAGACCAATGCGCCGCATGGGGGCCGAGAGGGTTTAAGGTTTGTTTGTCACCCACCTCAAAAGTGATCGACACAGGACCTTTTTCGTCTGCGATTGCCTTCCGAAGGTTCCGGTCTTGTCGCGGTATTCACCGCCCTGCCCGCCCAAATTGGGCTTTCGCTTACCTTTGCCCGCAAAATCAAGTTAGTGATAAAAGTCATAAATATGTATCAAATTTATGCTTGTATTACAATACTCCGGAAATTCTTACCTTTGTTAATGAAGCTTGCCCAAAGAACCGTGGGTACGCGGTCCGGAGGGGGACGATCCTCCCCGCCACCGCCACCGCCGTGGGACCGTGCAACATCTCTGTCGACATCAGTACAAGTACAATTAGCATAAGATATAGAAATTCATGAACAAAATAATATAAGCATGCACACATCCAAATACATACACATCCAAATAAATATACACATTTAAACAATCCACAACAATTTCATTCATTCATTCAAATATATAAGTGTATTTTGCAAGTTACAACTCAAGATCAATCTTCTTCTTCACTAGAATAAACTTTCTCAACACCATCATCATCAACATTGATGAGGGCTTCAACATAGGATGATTAATTTTAGACGGGGATTTTCCAAAATTAATCACTAAAATCCTAAAACAACTAATTATTATAAACTATAAACGGCTCATATCAACAAATAATAACTATAAACTAACAAAATAATATAAACGAGCACATGTCAACAAATAATAACTATAAACTACATATCATTTCACTTTTTTAACATACATACCATTATTTTAACATACATACCATTTCACTTTTTAACATACATACCATTTCACTTTTTTAACATACATATCATTTCACCTTTTTAACATACATACCATTATTTTAACATACATACCATTTCACTTTTTTCACCAAATAATAACTATAAACTAACAAAATTTAAACAACTAATTATTATAATTATAAACGAGCACATTTCAAGGCAATTGAACTAATAATAACTATAAACTAACAAAATTTATACAATAAACATTCCCATGACATGAACAAACATTCCCCGTGACATGTCACCCGGATACCAAAAGGAGAAAAAAATTATTACATACCTTGTCTAGCCTCCTCATTAAGCCCAAAAAAAAAAATTAACTTTCCAAGTTAACAACTTACAACAATAATAATCTGCAAAAATTATAACATACCTCGCTCTTGTCCTCGCCGGTCCTCGCTTGCTAAAAAAAAAAAACTTCACTTTTTTAATTAACAACAACTTACAACAATAATAATCTGCAAAAATCATAATATAATTAACTAATTTAGTTGAATAACATTTAAAATTTGTAAAACAAACCGTGTAACGTGTGGTGGTGGTGATGGTGGATGCGGTGGTGGTGATGGTGGATGCGTGGTGTGATGGTTGATGATTGTTGGTGAATCGGTGATGGTTTTGCCTGCAGAAATCGCCACGGAAGGAGGAGGATAAGGTTTTTTTTCGCTTTCAGTGAAGAAGATATCCGGATCTACTTTATGATAAAATTTTTCCCCGGCGACAATCCCGCGACATGTCACCGGGGAAAGGTATAGTTTTGTCGCTTAGCGTAAATGGCTGACAACTAAAATTTTGGGATATATCCCGCGACATGTCGCCGGAAAACTATTTATTTTTTATTATAATCCCAGACATGTCGCCGGGGAAAATGTTTTTTGGGTAAAATTTAATTACTTTATGTTGTTTACTTTAATATAAACTCGGGAACAAAAAGTTACCATTCGGCATCTTTATATTCTTATATGAGAGTTAGATTTACAATCAAGTAACGGGCTAGAGGAACAAGAACATATTACATCAAAATGTTGCATGCAATATTTAATTGGATCAAGAAGCCAAACGATGCATAGTTGAATGTGTTTTATAAATCTATGATTCATCGAAGAATAATTATGGTTACACATTAGACGTTCAACGGATGAGTCGATATATTATGGTTACAATTTAGACGCTCAACTAATGAGTCGGTATGTTATGGTTACACATTAGACGCTCAACGGATGAGTCGATATGTTATGGTTACACATTGGACGCTCAACTAATTAGTCGGTATGTTGTGGTTACACATTAGACGTTCAACGGATGAGTCGATATGTTATGGTTACACATTGGACGCTCAACCTAATGAGTCGATATGTTATGGTTACACATTAGACGCTCAACGGATGAGTCGATATGTTATGGTTACACATTGGACGTTCAACGGATGAGTCGGTATGTTATGGTTACACATTAGACGCTCAACGGATGAGTCGATATGTTATGGTTACACATTAGACGCGTTCAACATCCGAAGTCGGTATGTTATGGTTACACATTAGACGTTCAACGGATGAGTCGGTATGTTATGGTTACACATTAGACGCTCAACGGATGAGTCGGTATGTTATGGTTACACATTGACGTTCAACGAATGAGTCGGTATGTTATGGTTACACATTAGACGCTCAACGGATGAGTCGATATGTTATGGTTACACATTGGACGTTCAACGGATGAGTCGATATGTTATGGTTACAATTTAGACGTTCAACGAATGAGTCGGTATGTTATGGTTACACATTAGACGCTCAACGGATGAGTCGATATGTTATGGTTACACATTGGACGCTCAACGGATGAGTCAGTATGTTAGGGTTACACATTAGACGTTCAACGGATGAGTCGATATGTTATGGTTACACATTAGACGTTCAACGGATGAGTCGGTATGTTATGGTTACACATTAGACGCTCAACGGATGAGTCGATATGTTATGGTTACACATTGGACGCTCAACTAATTAGTCGGTATGTTGTGGTTACATTAGACGCGTTCAACGGATGAGTCGATATGTTATGGTTACACATTAGACGCTCAACGGATGAGTCGATATGTTATGGTTACACATTAGACGCTCAACGGATGAGTCGATATGTTATGGTTACACATTGGACGCTCAACGGATGAGTCGGTATGTTATGGTTACACATTAGACGTTCAACGGATAAGTCGATATGTTAGGGTTCGACATTAGACGTTCAACGGATGAGTCAATATGTTAGGGTTGGACATTAGACGTTCAACGGATGAGTCGATATGTTATGGTTACACATTAGACGTTCAACGGATGAGTCGGTATGTTATGGTTACACATTAGACGTTCAACGGATAAGTTGATATGTTATGGGTTGGACATTAGACGTTCAACGGATGAGTCGATATGTTAGGGTTGGACATTAGACGTTGAACGGATGAGTCGACATGTTATGGTTACACATTAGACGTTCAACGGATGAGTCGATATGTTATGGTTAGACATTAGACTTTGAACAGATGAGTCGATATGTTATGGTTACACATTAGACGTTCAACGGATGAGTCGATATGTTATGGTTACACATTGGACGTTCAACGGATGAGTCGGTATGTTATGGTTACACATTAGACGTTCAACGGATAAGTCGATATGTTATGGGTTGGACATTAGACGTTCAACGGATGAGTCGAAATGTTAGGGTTGGACATTAGACGTTCAACGGATGAGTCGATATGTTATGGTTACACATTAGACGTTCAACGGATGAGTCGGTATGTTATGGTTACACATTAGACGTTCAACGGATGAGTCGATATGTTATGGTTACACATTAGACGTTCAACGGATGAGTCGATATGTTATGGTTACACTTTAGACGTTCAACGGATGAGTCGGTATGTTATGGTTACACATTAGACGTTCAACGGATGAGTCGGTATGTTATGGTTACACATTGGACGTTCAACGAATTAGTCGGTATGTTGTGGTTACACATTAGACGTTCAACGGATGAGTCGGTATGTTATGGTTACACATTGGACGTTCAACGGATGAGTCGATATGTTATGGTTACACATTAGACGTTCAACATCCAAGTCGGTATGTTATGGTTACACATTAGACGTTCAACGGATGAGTCGGTATGTTATGGTTACACATTGGACGCTCAACGGATGAGTCGGTATGTTATGGTTACACATTAGGACGTTCAACATGAGTCGGTATGTTATGGTTACACATTGGACGTTCAACGACTATGTTGTGGTTACACATTAGACGTTCAACGGATGAGTCGATATGTTATTGTTACACATTGGACGCGTTCAACGGATGAGTCGATATGTTATGGTTACACATTAGACGTTCAACGGATGAGTCGATATGTTATGGTTACACATTGGACGCTCAACGGATGAGTCGGTATGTTATGGTTACACATTAGACGTTCAACGGATAAGTCGATATGTTATGGGTTGGACATTAGGCGTTCAACGGATGAGTCGATATGTTAGGGTTGGACATTAGACGTTCAACGGATGAGTCGACATGTTATGGTTAAATATTAGACGTTCAACGGATGAGTCGATATGTTATGGTTAGACATTAGACTTTGAACAGATGAGTCGATATGTTATGGTTACACATTAGACGTTCAACGGATGAGTCGATATGTTATGGTTACACATTGGACGTTCAACGGATGAGTCGGTATGTTATGGTTACACATTAGACGTTCAACGGATAAGTCGATATGTTATGAGTTGGACATTAGATCAACGGATGAGTCGATATGTTAGGGTTGGACATTAGACGTTCAACGGATGAGTCGATATGTTATGGTTACACATTAGACGTTCAACGGATGAGTCGGTATGTTATGGTTACACATTAGGCGTTCAACGGATGAGTCGATATGTTATGGTTACACATTTGACGTTCAACGGATGAGTCGATATGTTATGGTTACAATTTAGACGTTCAACGGATGAGTCGGTATGTTATGCTTACACATTAGACGTTCACGGATGAGTCGGTATGTTATGGTTACACATTAGACGTTCAACGGATGAGTCGGTATGTTATGGTTACACATTAGGCGTTCAACGGATGAGTCGATATGTTATGGTTACACATTTGACGTTCAACGGATGAGTCGATATGTTATGGTTACACATTAGACGTTCAGCGGATGAGTCGATATGTTATGGTTACACATTAGGCGTTCAACGGATGAGTCGGTATGTTATGGTTACACATTAGGCGTTCAACGGATGAGTCGATATGTTATGGTTACACATTAGGCGTTCAACATCCGAAGTCGGTATGTTATGGTTACACATTAGACGCGTTCAGCGGATGAGTCGGTATATGTTATGGTTACACATTAGACGTTCAACGGATGAGTCGGTATGTTATGGTTACACATTAGATGAGTCGGTATGTTATGGTTCAACGGATGAGTCGGTATGTTATGGTTACGGATGACATGTTTAGACGCGTTCATGTTATGTTACAATGAGTCGGTATGTTGTGGTTACACATTAGACGTTCAACGGATGAGTCGATATTTTATGGTTACACATTTAGACGCGTTCAACGGATGAGTCGATATGTTATGGTTACATTAGACGTTCAACGGATGAGTCGATATGTTATGGTTACACATTAGACGCTCAACGGATGAGTCGGTATGTTATGGTTACACATTAGGCGTTCAACGGATGAGTCGATATGTTATGGTTACACATTAGACGTTCAACGGATGAGTCTATATGTTATGGTTACACATTAGACGTTCAACGGATGAGTCGGTATGTTATGGTTACACATTAGACGCTCAACGGATGAGTCGGTATGTTATGGTTACACATTAGAGTCGATATGTTATGGTTCAACATCGAGTCGGTATGTTATGGTTACACATGAGTCGATATGTTATGGTTACACATTAGACGTTCAACGGATGAGTCGGTATGTTATGGTTACACATTAGACGCTCAACGGATGAGTCGATATGTTGTGGTTACACATTAGACGTAGACGCTCAACGGATGAGTCGGTATGTTATGGTTACACATTAGGCGTTCAACGGATGAGTCGATATGTTATAGTTACACATTAGACGACATTAGACGCTCAACGGATGAGTCGGATGAGTGGATATGTTATGGTTACACATTAGTTCAACGAATGAGCGTTCAGCGGATGAGTCGATATGTTATGGTTACACATTAGACGTTCAACGGATGAGTCGATATGTTATGGTTACACATTAGACGCTCAACGGATGAGTCGATATGTTATGGTTACACATTAGACGCTCAACGGATGAGTCGATATGTTAGGGTTACACATTAGACGTTCAACGGATGAGTCGATATGTTATGGTTACACATTAGGCGTTCAACGGATGAGTCGATATGTTATGGGTACACATTAGACGTTCAACGGATGATTCGATATGTTATGGTTACACATTAGACGTTCAACGGATGAGTCGATATGTTATGGTTACACATTAGGCGTTCAACGGATGAGTCGATATGTTATGGTTACACATTATGGACATTGCGTTCAACGGATGAGTGGATGAGTCGATATGTTATGTTATGTTTGGTTACACATTAGACGCGTTCAACGGATGAGTCGATATGTTAGGGTTACACATTAGACGTTCAACGGATGAGTCGGATATGTTATGGTTACACATTAGACGTTCAACGGATGAGTCGGTATGTTATGGTTACACATTAGACGCTCAACGGATGAGTCGGTATGTTATGGTTACACATTCAACGAAGACGCTCAACGGATGAGTCGATATGTTATGGTTCAACGGATGAGTCGATATGTTATGGGCGTTCAACGGATGAGTCGGATATGTTATGGTTACACATTAGGACGCTCAACGGATGAGTCGATATGTTATGGTTACACATTACGCGTTCAACGGATGAGTCGGTATGTTATGGTTACACATTAGACGTTCAACGGATGAGTCGGTATGTCATGGTTACACATTAGACGTTCAACGGATGAGTCGATATGTTATGGTTACACATTAGACGTTCAACGGATGAGTCGATATGTTATGGTTACACATTAGAGGTTCAACGGATGAGTCGGTATGTTATGGTTACACATTAGGCGTTCAACGGATGAGTCGATATGTTATGGTTACACATTTGACGTTCAACGGATGAGTCGATATGTTATGGTTACACATTAGACGTTCAACGGATGAGTCGATATGTTATGGTTACACATTAGACGTTCAACGGATGAGTCGATATGTTATGGTTACACATTAGACGTTCAACGGATGAGTCGGTATGTTATGGTTACACATTACGCGTTCAACGGATGAGTCGGTATGTTATGGTTACACATTAGACGTTCAACGGATGAGTCGATATGTTATGGTTACACATTAGACGTTCAACGAATGAGTCGGTATGTTATGGTTACACATTAGACGTTCAACGGATGAGTCGATATGTTATGGTTACACATTAGACGTTCAACGGATGAGGTGATATGTTATGGTTACATTGTTCAACGGATGAGTCGATATGTTATGGTTACACATTAGACGTTCAACGGATGAGTCGATATGTTATGGTTACACATTAGACGTTCAACGGATGAGTCGGTATGTTATGGTTACACATTAGACGCTCAACGGATGAGTCGATATGTTATGGTTACACATTAGACGTTCAACGGATGAGTCGATATGTTATGGTTACACATTACACGTTCAACGGATGAGTCGGTATGTTATGGTTACACATTAGACGCTCAACGGATGAGTCGGTATGTTATGGTTACACATTAGACGCTCAACGGATGAGTCGGTATGTTATGGTTACACATTAGACGTTCAACGGAAGGGTTATGGTTACACATTAGACGCTCAACGGATGAGTCGGTATGTTATGTTACACATAGGGTTGGACATTAGACGCGTTCAACGGATGAGTCATGTTATGGTTACGGATGAGTCGTATGTTACACATTAGCGTTCAACGGATGAGTCGATATTAGTTACACATTGGCTCAACGGATGAGTCGCATTAGAGGCGTTCAACGGATGAGTCGATATGTTATGGTTAGACATTAGACTTTGAACAGATGAGTCGATATGTTATGGTTACACATTAGACGTTCAACGGATGAGTCGATATGTTATGGTTACACATTGGACGTTCAACGGATGAGTCGGTATGTTATGGTTACACATTAGACGTTCAACGGATAAGTCGATATGTTATGGGTTGGACATTAGACGTTCAACGGATGAGTCGATATGTTAGGGTTGGACATTAGATGTTCAACGGATGAGTCGATATGTTATGGTTACACATTAGACGTTCAACGGATGAGTCGGTATGTTATGGTTACACATTAGACGTTCAACGGATGAGTCGATATGTTATGGTTACACATTGGACGTTCAACGGATGAGTCGATATGTTATGGTTACAATTTAGACGTTCAACGGATGAGTCGGTATGTTATGGTTACACATTAGACGTTCAACGGATGAGTCGTATTGTTATGGTTACACATTGTTCAACGATTAGTCGGTATGTTGTGGTTACACATTAGACGTTCAACGGATGAGTCGATATGTTATGGTTACACATTGGACGTTCAACGGATGAGTCGATATGTTATGGTTACACATTAGACGTTCAACGAATGAGTCGATATGGTATGGTTACACATTAGCTCAACGGATGAGCGTTCAACGGATGAGTCGGTATGTTATGGTTACACATTAGACGCGTTCAACGGATGAGTCGATATGTTATGGTTACACATTAGACGTTCAACGGATGAGTCGGTATGTTATGGTTACACATTAGACGTTCAACGGATGAGTCGGTATGTTATGGTTACACATTAGACGTTCAACGGATGAGTCGGTATGTTATGGTTACACATTAGACGTTCAACGGATGAGTCGGTATGTTATGGTTACACATTAGACGTTCATCCGTTGAGTCGGTATGTTATGGTTACACATTAGACGTTCAACGGATGAGTCGGTATATTATGGTTACACATTTCAACGGATGAGTCGGATATGTTATGGTTACACATTAGACGTTCAACGGATGAGTCGATATGTTATGGTTACACATTGGACGTTCAACGGATGAGTCGGTATGTTATGGTTACACATTAGACGTTCAACGGATAAGTCGATATGTTATGGGTTGGACATTAGACGTTCAACGGATGAGTCGATATGTTAGGGTTGGACATTAGACGTTCAACGGATGAGTCGACATGTTATGGTTAAATATTAGACGTTCAACGGATGAGTCGATATGTTATGGTTAGACATTAGACTTTGAACAGATGAGTCGATATGTTATGGTTACACATTAGACGTTCAACGGATGAGTCGATATGTTATGGTTACACATTGGACGTTCAACGGATGAGTCGGTATGTTATGGTTACACATTAGACGTTCAACGGATAAGTCGATATGTTATGAGTTGGACAATAGACGTTCAACGGATGAGTCGATATGTTAGGGTTGGACATTAGACGTTCAACGGATGAGTCGATATGTTATGGTTACACATTAGACGTTCAACGGATGAGTCGGTATGTTATGGTTACACATTAGGCGTTCAACGGATGAGTCGATATGTTATGGTTACACATTTGACGTTCAACGGATGAGTTGGTATGTTAGGGTTACAATTTAGACGTTCAACGGATGAGTCGGTATGTTATGGTTACACATTAGACGTTCAACGGATGAGTCGGTATGTTATGGTTACACATTGGACGTTCAACGAATTAGTCGGTATGTTGTGGTTACACATTAGACGTTCAACGGATGAGTCGATATGTTATGGTTACACATTGGACGTTCAACGGATGAGTCGATATGTTATGGTTACACATTAGACGTTCAACGGATGAGTCGATATGTTATGGTTACACATTAGACGTTCAACGGATGAGTCGGTATGTTATGGTTACACATTAGACGTTCAACGGATGAGTCGATATTTTATTGTTACACATTAGACGCGTTCAACATCCGAAGTCGGTATGTTATGGTTACACATTAGACGTTCAACGGATGAGTCGGTATGTTATGGTTACACATTAGGCGTTCAACGGATGAGTCGGTATGTTATGGTTACACATTAGACGTTCAACGGATGAGTCGGTATGTTATGGTTACACATTGGACGTTCAACGAATTAGTCGGTATGTTGTGGTTACACATTAGACGTTCAACGGATGAGTCGATATGTTACGGTTACACATTAGACGTTCAACGGATGAGTCGATATGTTATGGTTACACATTAGACGTTCAACGGATGAGTCGATATGTTATGGTTACACATTAGACGTTCAACGGATGAGTCGGTATGTTATGGTTACACATTAGACGTTCAACGGATGAGTCGATATGTTATGGTTACACATTAGACGTTCAACATCCGAGTCGGTATGTTATGGTTACACATTAGACGTTCAACGGATGAGTCGGTATGTTATGGTTACACATTAGATGTTCAACGGATGAGTCGGTATGTTATGGTTACACATTAGACGCTCAACGGATGAGTCGGTATGTTATGGTTACACATTGGACTCAACGAATTAGTGGTATGTTGTGGTTACACATTGGACGTTCAACGGATGAGTCGATATGTTATGGTTACACATTAGACGTTCAACGGATGAGTCGATATGTTATGGTTACACATTAGGCGTTCAACGGATGAGTCGATATGTTATGGTTACACATTGGACGTTCAACGGATGAGTCGGTATGTTATGGTTACACATTAGACGCTCAACGGATAAGTCGATATGTTATGGGTTGGACATTAGACGTTCAACGGATGAGTCGATATGTTAGGGTTGGACATTAGGCGTTCAACGGATGAGTCGACATGTTATGGTTACACATTAGACGTTCAACGGATGAGTCGATATGTTATGGTTAGACATTAGACTTTGAACAGATGAGTCGTTATGTTATAGTATACGTATTATTATTATTATTATTATTATTATTATTATTATTATTATTAATAAAGTCAAACGAAGTCAAACGGTATCCCCGGCGACATGTCGCTGGGGAAAAGTGCAAAATAAAATTTTAAAGTAATCAAATTAACACTAATTACATATTTTAAATCATCAAATGAATCCCCCGACATGTCGTGGGAAACATGCAAAATAAAATTTTAAAGTAATAAAATTAACACTAATTACATATTTTAAATAATCAAATGAATCCCCGGCGACATGTCACTGGGAAAGGTAAGCGAGGAAAAGTTCCTGCCACATTGCACGATGAAATTTTCGGTCAAAATATAACAACGTATCCCGGCGACATGTCCGGGAAAACATCTCCATAATTTAGCTGACTTTTCTACGAGACTTCGTGCCACGTAGGATATATTTTTGTCGTTTAGTGATGATTCCCCAGCGACACTTGTCGCCGGGGAAAACGGCGATGGGGAAACTGGTAAATGTGGTAGTGGCTCATTCCTCTTTCAAATCCTTTCTAAAATTTACGTGGCCTTATCCTTGTTTCAAATTGAACTAGAAGGGTACCCGCGCAATGCGGCGGCGGATACCCGGTAACTATTTTTATGACGAGCAAATTTTTTTATATATATGTTTTTTCTAGCAATAACTTTACGTATTTTAATTTTTTGGTAAAACTACGTATTTTAATTTATTACTTTTTTTTACATGTCTTCATATGTTTTAAATGAGATGCATCAATATTGGATGATAGTTACAAGTATAAGAATTTAATACATTAATTATTTTTTTAAATTCATATGTATGCTTAACTATTATGCTTAGCAAAAGTAACTTTTTTTTAATGGAAATATTTTTGGTTTTAAAATTTTTAAGACTACTATAATTAGAATGTCCCAAACCCTTTATAAAGGAGTATAGATAATATGTACACAATGTTAAAAAATAATTTGGTCTAGCACAATAGACGTGTGGGATACTTATATATAGAAGTGCATATATGTTGATTTTTATTGTTACATGGAGTAAGCATTGATTTAAATGGAACATAAAAGTGTAAGAGTTTAGGAAAAACAATGCACACTGATTTATTATATAAAAGTTTTAGATTTATATATATCTTGCATTTTGAATGGATTACATGTATATAACGTATAGTTGTATTATTAAGTTAATTGCTCTGAAACTTAGATTAAAATTTTCAATTTAGACGCAAGATGTGAAACCGGAATTTAGGGTTTTACAAAATATTTCAAAGTAATTGAACGTTTCAATTTTATTCTTTAGAAATTTAGTCCATGTGTACCTAGAGTAATCATCCACTATAACCAAAGTATAGAAGTTACCTCCGTAACTTTGAATAGCGGATGTACCAAATAAATCCATATGTGGTAATTCTAGACACTTAGTTGTTAAGACCATATTTTTAGCTTTATGACTAGCATGGACTTGCTTTCCTATGTTACAAGCATCACAAAAATGATGTTCGAATTTTAATTTGGGTAGGCCTCTTACTAGTTCTTTGGATGATAGCGATTGAAGAAGTTGCATATTGGCGTGACCCAATCTTCGATGCCATAAGGTCGAAGTATCATCCATAGAAGTAAGACAAAGTTTGTCTATAAGTTCATTACCGATTTTAATGACATAAAATCCATGTTTTCTAATGCCTCTTCCTATGGTAATACCGTTTTTCAATATATTACTACCGGTTTCACTAAAAAGTACATTGCACTTTTTATCACATATTTGTAATTCTTAGTAGATTGAAGTTTAGGTTTTCTACGTGACAAACGTCGTTAATGGTTATGGATTTGTGAGAAATTGTACCTTTACCGATGATTTTGCTCTTGCTATTTCCAAACACCACGTTTCCTCCGTTGAAGGATTCGTATGTGGAAAACAAGTCTTTGTAACAGGTGATATGCCTCGTGCACCCGCTATCCTTGATTCATTCATCTGGATCTAAGTCGACCTTTAGGCACACCTAAGAAAGCAATTAACTCAAAAGTTTGGTCCCCATTTGTTCATGGGTCCATTAGTGTTATACATTTCATTTATGTTAGGCATATATGAAAAAGGTGAGAAAGCATTCTGTGGAAAACTAGAAGGGGGGTTGAATAGTTTTGCCGATTTTTAAGTTAGTTTCAAAAACTTTTAGATTCGATGTTATGTGAAATCGTATGAATGAGGAGATAGTATAGATCTACGAGTAATGCAAGTAAAGTAAGTAAAGTAAAGGATAGAAATGACACAACCGATTTATAGTGGTTCAGCAACAAGGACACCTTCCTTGCCCTACTCCACTCCCCGAGTCACCTACTCGAGAGTTCAAGCACTATGTCAACAAACTCCTTCAACTTGGCGGAGAAGCCTTCACAACGTTGCTTACACCTTTTTCCGGTACAAAGCTAAATACCGAGTCCGTAACACGGAGGACCAAACCAACACTACTATAACACAACAAATATGTGAAATATGAAATACAAGATCTTCGCTACAGAAATCTTGTGGAGGAGCAAATCAATCAAGGACCCCTTGCTTGGATGACTTGTAGAATGCTCATAATCTCGCCTTAGAGAAGGACCTATATGAGAATCACAATAGAAGAAAGAAGAACAACTCTCTAGATCAAGTGATCTTTTGTTAGAAGAGTGTAAGAATATATGAGAGAGTTAGTAAGAAGAGGGGTGACTAAAAATGAAGAAATGGCTCTCTATTTATAGGCAAATTCTTGCCACTGTTGCACGGATCCCACGGATCCCTTGCTTGAGGGATCTGTCTAGTATAACTCCAGGTATCCGTGAGACGCTCCTCTTTGCCCATGGGTTTTTGGGTTATGGGTCATGGGTCATGGGGTATGGTTTGAACCATGGGTATCTAAGTAGATACAATGTATCTAATAGATGCAATGCATCTATTCAATGGGTATGGGTTAACTCCATGGGTTATGGATATGCTCCATGGGTATGGGTCATGAGTTGTGGTTTTTACCCATCCTAATAAACTATTACAACAAATGAGTTATTACAACAATTTGTATCAAATGACTATATGTAGATGCTTTACAAAAATAATATGTATCCTTATAGTTTTACTTATGATAAAATTATATTTGTTATTAACAAAACACAAATAGATCGCTAAATATTAATAAACGTTTTTACGGTTTATTTGTATTAACACATTCTACGGTGTAAAGTTTTGAAATGGAAAACCGTTTTGTGCATTAGGATTCCATCCCATTTGATGGTGGTTACTTCTCGGATAAAATTATTTGGTCTCCTTATAAATGTGTTTGGTTGACCCAAAATGTATTGCAATGAATGCTTGACCCAAAATATGGATTAAAATCTAATGATTAGATATGAATTTAAGGCATGTGATCATGAGAACACAAGCATTAAGTAACTTACTCCAAAAAGATAAAAAAGAAAAATGATGAAAATATAGAAGTTTTAATCCAAAGTGAGAGAAATAGAAGATAATTTTAGCTTCTGTCTCACGGATCCTTCCCTTGAGGGAACCGTCCAGCATTAAGGCTAGGATCCGTGGTACTGGTGACTCAGGCAGCTCAAAATTTTTCTTTTGGAAACATTTGTGCCTAGTGCGTGCCTATATACAAACCATTTGGAGTTGCGGTTATCTCGACTCCTAAAAAGAAAAGAAAAATAAACTAGAAGTGAAAAATCACACTATTATGTGAGATAACCCGAGTGCTCCCAATTCATTGTTGCTTAAATGAATGTACCCGAAAACACATATTAGTATTGTGTCCTCTTTAGCATTCAAAAGACATGAGATGCAATGAAAACTGGTTTTTACTTTGTATTAATAATGAAAAAGCAATTTGTCCTAGACGTGAGAAATGGCTTTTATGAAAGTGATACGGGAAGAGGTATCCTTTTAGAAAAACATTTTGAAAAGAGATTTCTTTGTGTGAAGAAAACGTTTATTCTTGAGTGAAAAGAAATAGATATGCAATTACGTGTTTGCAAAAGGTACTTGCCAAAAAAAATAAGAAAAAGAAAAAGTATGAAAGTACGTGTTATAGGTAAAACCTATCTTGGGTTTTGAAAATTCCCGTATTGCTTGTGAGTTGTGTGTGAAATAGAGATCCTAGACTCAAAAAGTGGAAGGCTAGTGTTTACATACCTTGTAGAGTTTAAAAACTAATTACGACGATTGTTCCATGAGACCAAGACCAAGACGAAGGAGGTTGAATTGTTCCCGCTTCAATGGTTTGGTGAGGACGTCGGCTATGTTGTCTTCGGATGCTACCTTCTCAATAGAGATGTTCCCCTTTTGAACATTGTCTCTTAAGAAGTGATGACGAATCTCTATATGCTTGGTGCGAGAGTGCAATACCGGATTCTTGCTTAAGTCGATGGGACAAAAAAAAGAAGTGACTACGACATTCATCTAAGTGACATAGCCATTCTATGTGACAAAAAAAAAATGTCCAAAAAAAGAAAAAAACATACGGGCTACCATCCTAAGTCTATCTTTATATTTATGTTCGTTTATTTCAATGTTATCTAGAGTTTAGAGAGTCGAGTCTTGGCTTATAAATGCCATTCTTTTCATGTTTGTAACATAAAGATTTTTGACTTGCCACCACTAAATCGCCTATCCAACCAAACCCTTTGTTTCCCTACAGTAAGCCTAACATTACAACCCTTTAAAAGACCTCTTAGATAGTTGCTCCTAGGTGCTTACGCCAAAGCGGTGGAGGTTTGATCTAGTCTCAAGCCTATGGTAATCTATGTACTATGACCGGTTAATGAGTGTTTATCTTCCATTTCCATTTGCTATATTTCATATACACCCGAGAGATGAGAGTATCCAAACACCACTTGTGAGGTGCTAGTATACAATTTCCATGCTTGTTATGACTATTGCGGGGCTTATACTTGCCATGAATTATGTTAAACCATTGCTTTATGCCCCCTAACTAATAAATTGATTGGCCAAAAGCACATTTGCTTGAGGACAAGCAAATACCAAGTGTAGGGATATTTGATAAGGATTTAAAACGTACATTTTTAAGGGGTCATTTAAACCCTTAATCGCCCACTTTTATATCATTGACTGCTTAATTTCGTTCCTTTTCACTTTTTAGGTCTCTTGGAAGCAAAATGCTGGAATGATGCATTTTTGGACGAAAAGGAGTGAATATGTGAAGAAAATGGCTAAGTCAAGATCAAGACACTCAAGCTGCTGGAATTACACCTGACGGCATCCCAAACAGAGGGCGTCGCCGTCCCTATTTTGTGACGACTCAGGAACGAATTTGCTATTTTACACCTGACGGCATCAGGCTTTGAAGAGTAAGGGCGTCACGAAGACTTTTCTTCTCAGACGGCCTAGATCCAGACTCATACCACGTCACTACTGAAGACAGATGGCGTCACAACCACAACGTGACACCGTCCCAATGATGACTTGGCCAAGACGAAACCCTAATGACGACGATCAGACGGCGTCCCACCTATAAGGCGACGCCGTCGCAGTGGTAAAACTATATATAGAATTCGCTTTTTCAGTTTTTAGGAGGTAGACTTGTGGAGTAAAAAACCTAAAACGATTGTAGTCCGGTTTGGACAGTATTTTAGGGTTCTCATATCCTATTTTACATCGAGATAAGTTGTTTATTCCTTTCATTTCATTATGTCTTCGATTGAATGTGTGTATGCTTGCATGTTTAACATGTCCGGCTAATTTTACTTATGTGTTTTCTTAGATCTATGAAACCTAGTTATTAAATATTGATTGGTTGTCTCTTATCTTAATTGTAATTGGCTTATGAGTGTATTAAGCCATCGTTGTGTTTTTAATGCTTGAGTAATCTTTGTTGAACCTTAGTTTATAGTTACTAGTGGAATTGTAGGCTAAACATCCGAAGATATCCTTAGTGTTAAGTTTATGAATCCTAGAGATTCCGTAGTCATTAACCTTAAGGTAGTCTCAAAGAGTTAGGGATAAAAGCACACCTTACGACCTTAGAAAACACAACACGTTAAGAATAAGGACGTGATAATTCAACCACCAATAAAAGATAAATAGGGAGTAATAGTATCTAGGTAGACACATCTTTAATCATCATACGAGCACATTTCAAAAAGACATAGACTACCCTTAGTTTAGATAAATTAGATAAGTATAGTAATCGGTAGAAGTACCAAACCCCCAAATCCAAACCCCGAGATTTTACCTTTAGTTTCTAAAAAATATAAAAAGATAAAAAAATAATCTTCCTCAACCTTAGCGTAGTAATTTTTCACTAGCATTCCTATTCCCCTAGAGAACGATATCAATACCCAAGGCTTACCCAATACTGCACTACAAAGCTTAGGTTCACTGCCTAGGGTGTTGAAACACTTGCTCGATGAAAAAGAAGTTTCCTTTGACCCCGAACGCGCCTTGTACGTGCATCAAGTTTTTGGCGCCGCTGCCGGGGAATAGAATAGCTAGTTAGATTTCCATCTCGTTTAGGTTTCCTTTCTTGATTCCAATCAAGTAAGATTTTTTCTCATTCTTAGCTTCCTCGTAGTCTATCCCCCTTCTTCATGACCTTTATTCGTAAATCCCATCACTTTTCATCATGGAAGGTGATAGCCCGCCACCACTCATCGATCCACCAATCATTGTCCCGCCAAGAGTCCGTACTCTTGGTGAATACTCTAGACCAAGCCACCAAGGCTATAGGAACACTATTGAGCTCCCCGATCAAGCTCAAAATACGGCCCTGTGATCCGACACCATCCGGTTGGTGCAAAACGGATGTGCATTCCATGGACTTCGATCCGAAGATCCTAATCAGCATCTTAAGGACTTCCTTAAAATCGTCGATTCCATCAACCTTGAAGCTACCACTCGGGAGATCACGCGCTTGCGTCTCTTCCAATTCTCTCTACGGGACAAAGCTAGTAATTGGCTTGAGCGACTTCCCGCCGGCTCCATCTTAAGTTGGGATGATCTCATTACTCATTTCCTTGCCCAATTTTTCCCACCGGGGAGAACTACTAAGCTTAGGAATGAAATCTTGATGTTCCAACAACGTCAAGGTGAATACTACACTACAACAATTAGGTTCACTGCCTAGGGTGTTAATAAACTTGCTCGACGAAAAGGAAGTTTCCTTTGACCCCGAACGTGCCTTGTACGCGCATCACATACCTTGTTTGAGTCCTTTTCCTTGAGGCAAATTTCTTCGTTCTCCTCCTCACTCATTCTCCACGAACCACTTACGAACGCCTTTTGTTCGTCACATTTGGGACACTCACTAATGAAGTGATTAGGATCCCCACATTTAAAACATGTGCGTTCGTCTTTTACTTTCTTGTTGTCTTTGCCTTTCCGGAACCCCTTCTTGTCGTCATATGTTTGCTTGACATATCTTCCTTTTCTACGAAAGAACTTCTTGAAATCCTGTACCGCCATTGCTACTCTTCTTCATCACTTTCCGAAGATGAGGTTTCTTCATCGCTTGAGACCTTCTTGGCTTTTAAGGCAAGAGATTTGTGCTTCTCTTTCTTTTCTTTTGAGGCTTCGGAGTCTTTAGCAAGGACGAGCTCATAGATCTTTAGATTGCCTATGAGTTCATCGAGAGTGAGGATTGACAAGTCTTTAGATTCTTCGATGGCCGTCACCTTTGGTCTCCATTTTGATGGAAGCGCCCTTAGAAATCTCCTGACATGATTACGACTAGAAAAAGACTCATTAAGTGCTTGTAATGATGTAATAATAGTATTAAAGTTAGCAAAAGAATTATCTATATTATCCTCATCCGATATTAAAAATTGTTCATATTGTTGAACAAATAAATCTATTTTGTTGTTTTTAACTCGTTGATTTTCTTGGTGAGTTACAACTAAAGAATTCTAAATTTCTTTAGAGGTTTTAAGCATAAAAATTCTTTCAAATTCCATTTTAGGTAAGGCATTATATAAAACCATTTTTGCCTCACTATATTTGGAAAGCTTTTTCTTTTGATCGTCGGAGAGGCGATCATGAGGGATGTTTATTTCGTTGCCGGTTTTATCATCTTTTGTAGTGGTTTGAAAGTCACCATCAACAATGATGTACCAAAGATCAATATCTTTTGATTTCACATAAGTTTCAAATCTATTTTTCCAATAAATAAAACCATTTGTTTCAAGTAGTGGAGGTCGTTGCATAGATTGCCCTTCTCTATAATTTTCAAAACTCATTGTGATCGAAAAGTTTTTAAAATACGATTTACTTTAAAAAATTTGTAAACCTTGCTCTTGATACCAATTTTGGAAAACTAGAAGGGGGGGGGGTTGAATAGTTTTGCCAATTTTAATTTAAGTTTCAAAACTTTAGATTCGATCTTATGTGAATTCATACGGATGGATAGGAAGTATAAAGCAATAAGTAAAGTAAATAATGAAAGCAAGTAAAGTAAAGGATAGAGAGTAGTGACACATTGATTTATAGTGGTTTGGCTACAAGGAAACCTTCCTTGCCCTACTCCACTCCCCGAGTTCCCCACTCGAGAGTTTAAGCGCTATGTCAACAAGCTCCTTCAACACGGCGGAGAAGCCTCACAACGTCGCTTACACTTTTTCTGGTACAAAGCTAAATACCGAGTCCTTAACACGGCAGACCAAACCTACACAACTATTACACAACAACTATGTGAAATATGAAATACAAGATCTTGCTACAGAAATCTTGTGGAGGAATAAATCAATCAAGGACCCCTTTCTTGGATGACTTGTAGTATCATGATCTCGCCTTTGAGAAGGACCTATATGAGAATCACAACAAGAGAAAGAAGAACTACTAGATTGATCAAGAGATCAGAGGTTAGATGAGTGAGATAATATATGAAAGAGTTTGTAAGAAGAGGGGTGAGTAACAATGAAGAAATGGCTCACTATTTATAGGCAAAAAAGCTTACTGTAGCCCGGTTCTGGCGGATCCCTCACTTGGGGGATCCGTCTAGTGCAATCCAAGGGATCCGGCAAATCGGGTTATACCAGTCCGGATTTTGGGTTGCAAACCGGGTCATGGGTTATGGGTATGAGCCATGGGTACCACAAGATACAATGTATCTAGACAATGGGTTATGGGTCTTGGGTCATGGGTCATGGATAATACCCAACATGATTTCATGCATGATGTCATGCAATGGATCATGGGTTATGGATTAGCTCCATGGGTATGGGTCATGGGTCTTGGATATTACCCATCCTATTACATAAACTATTACAACAAATGAATTATTACAACATTTTATGTGAATGACCAAATGTATATACTTTACAAAAATAACATGTATTCTTATAATTTTACTTATGATAACTTTATATTTGTTATCAACAAAACACAAAGAGATCGCTAAATATGAATAAACGTTTTTACGGTTTATTTGTATTAACAGGATGCTCCAAATAAGTTTCCTTATCTTCAGCTGATAGTATAATGCGGAGCTGGCGATACCAATCAATGAAATTAGGTCAAGTGAGTTTTTGTTTCTAAAAAAAACTCCTGAGTACCCAATTGTTTCTGACTGAGGTAGTCATCTACAATTTAGAAAAGTTCAAATAAATAGTATTTTCGATAATTACATTCTTAAAAGAATTACCTACCCAATTAATTACTAATAAGACTAAGATCCATCTTGCACTCCCACTTATTTACCAGAGGTCTGACCAGTGAGTAACTAAGTAGGACAAAAGGTAAGCGACGAGCGTTAATTGCATAATGCAACTCTTAGACTTTATAAGACTGTTTAAGGCATTAGTAAACAAGTAATAATGTCAAAAGCATGTTTATTTCTCATCTTATGCCTCGGGTTCAAGGTCTGACCAAGCAAACTCAAAATAAGTCGACCAAGTAAGAACTTGCAAAAATAACCAAAGGTCTGACCTAAGAGAAATAATCACCATGGGTTGGAATGGCCCTAAGGTCTGACCAAAAAAGTCAAGCCAAATGCACGTGTACATAGTTGGTTGGCATATACTTAAAATTTTACAAATAGGGTATTCACATAAATGTGGTAAAATCGTGTACAAAGAAGCATGCAAAACAAATTTTTAACACTTATTTTAAAAACGTTTGGTATTGACACTGTAGTGATCATCATGGTTCATGGTAGCTCCAATCGAACTCACAGGGAGGCGGAGGACCAGGTCAGCGCTAGGCAATAACTGAAAATCCTTTAGGTGTGATTGTACGCACCTCCTTAAACCCCCTTTATAGTCTGTTCTAGTGGGTGAGTCGTGCATCCCAAGTGTCCATAGCGTCTAGTTTTTAAATTCATGAAAACTTGTTTCAATAGTTTAGGTCACTTTATCTAACAAAAAAAATTTTCCACGAAACAAATAGCATGTCATAATGAGCATGATATTTAGGCGTGTAAATAAAGACCAATATTAATGTTATGATTATGATATGTATTATTCTATATTGCATACAATTAGGTGTCAAAAACAAGTAAAAATTATGCACATAAGAACTCACAAACATATAAACATAAACATCAATTTATAAACACATATTGTTCCGAGTTCTCTCGCGAGTCTTCCACAAAAGGAGAACCATACGACCGTCACTAGGTACGAAACCTAGATCGCCCCATACATCACAAAAAGCAATTGAGTGGGTCTTATAGCCGGAAAACACATAAAAATCATGGCAAAATTAATTAACAATTAATTACGCTATTTTATGTATTTAATAAACAATATGTAATTCTAATTATCAATATAATTCAAATTAACAATTAATTCTAATTAACCTTTAATTCTAATTAACAAATTTAATTCCAATTAACAAATTAATTCTAATTAACAATTTAATTTAATTTGTGTGTCTTGTTATATTTTATTAATAATTGACAAGTATTGCATATAGTTGTCAACAAAAATAAAACGAATAACTAATTAGATTTCAAGCAGCCTTTTAACATGTTTATTAAAGCGTGTAACCCATAATCGCAAAAACGAGTTGACTCGTGATGCTACTGTTGGGATTTATAATCTAGTTAACCAAGTAACGCAAACGAGTGAGCAGCGGAATTGGATCTAGTTAATGCAATTACTTAAACACTTATTTAATAAACAATAATAAATAAAAGGTAAATAGAAAAACTAACCCTCGATGTCAACTGCACGCTATAACACGAACAAGAAACCAAGTATCTAAATTAGATACCTCTACGAGTCCACATACAAACACTTAAACCAAGTACGTTCGAATTAGCTAGTCGAGAACGTTTAACCCAATCAACACCTTGAATACTTGAATACCACGAACAAGAAAAACCTAAGAACTCCTTCTTACTATTCTGTCCGAGAAACCAACTGCCCAAGAACTTTTCTTCAGTTACACCCGATATCGGACAAACGTGTCCGATTTCCTCCATTTGCTGTCTGAGATCCACTACGAACAGAAAACAGAAACCAGAAACTTGTGCAATCTGTTGTTCGACCATGAACTAGTAACAAGTTTACCAATACTAACGAATCTCTAAAAACTCTTGAATCAAGGAATGATACAAGTGATGAATGTGAAAAACTAGAAGGGGGTTGAATAGTTTTTACCGATTAAAACTTGGTTTTAAGCTATTTAGATCGACTTATGTCAATCTATTTAAACGTGTGTGTTGGATGTTGATAGATAAGCATATGAATAAATAAAACTAAGATAAAGAGTAAGAAGCACAAAACCACAACGCGAGTATTTATAGTGGTTCGGCTGCAAGGACACATTCCTTGCCCTACTCCACTCCCCGAGTCACCTACTCGAGAGTCCGTAATCACTACATAACACAAACTCCTTATGGCGGAGAAGCCTTCACAACATCGCCTACTCTTTATCCGGTACAAGGCTAGACACCGATTTCTTCCACGAGGTAGAACCAAACCTATCACAACGTCGCCTACACTTTATCCGGTACAAGGCTAGATACCGAGTTCTATTACAAAGGAGGAACTACTACCCAACACTACACAACACCTATCCCAAAGGAGATCTACTCTTTATGACAACATCAACAAGGATATCAATATCATTTGACCCAATACAAATCTATCTTGTACATCGACACACCATATCGAATGTACACCCTAGGCACCTTTCACTAATTCCTTTGACACGACTTCTAGGCACCCTTCACTAATGCCTTCAACACGGACTTTCGGCACCCTTCACTAATTCCTTTGACACGGATCTTTGGCACCTTTCACCAATGCCTTTGATATGACTCTTCGACACCTTTCACTAATGCCTTCTTCTTGACCCTTTAGACATCTTTCACCTATGTCTTCGACACAACACTTCTAATGAGAAAGAAAAGAACTATCAACAAGATACCATCAGTAGTCTTGATGATGACGAAGCTTGGCAACCCATGGACTTGAGCTTGCTCAAATTCAAGAAGTGGTGATCTCGCCTTTAAGAGGAGCCTAGAGAATCACACAAACACAAAACTACATAGAAAGATCCCTTGGATATGAGGTTAGAGAGTTTACAACACTAAGAGAAAATGTGTGTGAAAGGGGTGAATTACAATGAAGAAATGACACACTATTTATAGACAAAATATGCTACTGTTCTACGGATCCCACGGATCCCTTGCTTGAGGGATTCGTCTAGTGTAATACTAGGGATCCGTGAGACGCTCCTCATTACCCATCGGTTATGGGTCATGGGTCCTAGACTTTGGATCATGGGTATCCAAGTAGATACAATGTATCTAGAAGATGCAATGCATCTAGTCAATGGGTTATGGGTTAGCTCCATGGGTCATGGATAATACCCATTATGACTTATGCATGATGTCATGAAATGGGTCATGGGTTATGGATTATGCTCCATGGGTATGGGTCATGGACTTTGGGTTTTACCCAACTACATTCAATGTATTAAGTCAATGGTTTAAATACTTAAACTTCTACCCATTAGTATGTATATATCTACCCAATATGTAAACACTAGTTGTTATACATATGCATTACTATAACATGAAAACACTATTACTTGTTTAGCGTTTTATATGAAAACGTAAGTGTGTTAGTAAACTATTGGCTCAAACCATTTACGTATTTTATTTGTTTAGTTAAAATGATTTTACGTTTGTTATCGACAAAACATTAGAAGATCGTAAAATATAAATAAACGTTTTTACGGCTTATTTGTATTAACAATGAAGTTTAAACAAACCAAACAAAAACCCTAATCGGATGATAGGAAGATCCGATCGGGTTAGGGATTAGGTTAGATCGATTGATAGTATTTTCTGAGTTAGGGATATTGTAAAATCGTTACAATGAATGGCATGGGTGTTTGTTTATATAAGCTCATGAACCGACCCAAACATGGGCTCAATACTTGAGCTTCAAGCAACAAACCCAAACACCCCCGATCGTGCATGTCTAGGCCCAAGGCAAACACTAACCGACCCACTTTGTAATTGGAACAAGTCCATGGGTCGTGTAAATGGATCGGATATCATGCATGCATAAACGGGTCAAGTATATTAAAGTATTAAATCGTTCGTCACGAACTCTCGTGTTTAACGTGTGCAGGGCCGGAACTACATTGTAATTAGGGGGGGCCGGTGCCCTCCATGGTTCGCCAAAAAATATCAATTTTTAGTGTAACAAAAAAATTTTTAGGACCATTTTATTAAAGTGCATCCCATTACAAAATCAAATTGCCCCCACCTTAAGATCAAACAATGTAAAAAACATTAGATATCTATCTTAATCTACAAAAATATCAGTTTTTAGTGTAAATTTTTTTTATGACCTTTTCATTAAAGTGCATCACGAATTTTATAAAAAAAAAATTTTTTTTGCCCCCCGCCTTCTAAAATTATGGGTCCGCCACTGAACGTGTGTGTCCCCATAGGCTCACACACTTCTAGTGGTTTACGTGTGTTTTAACTCCCACAAACCAACACTTCTAAAACTAGGAATATACTCAACTACTAAGTTAGTTAATTAGTTATTAATTCAGATCCTATTAACCCCACACTATCTAAGACACGCTTAACTATGCGTATTTTATTGTGCGCTAGTCTAATTTTCATGTATTTATATCATTTTGGAATCTACCTACTACTCAACTATGAATGTGAAGATATATAAGCATGATAATTTGGTAGTTTGTTATTAGTTAGCTAATAGCTATAGTCTTGTTTGATTCCAAACTTGTTAAGAATATATTTTGAGCCATTTATCGATCTCCTTGGGTACGTGTTTTGATGGCACGTAAGAGATCTTTTAGTGACGACGAAGGAGAGGACATGGCATTTGAACGATTAATTCAAGGATGGGTAAGTTCATCTCTAGCTATATAGTTTGTTTCACATAGATGCCAATGTACTTAGTTGCGTGATCGTAAGATTTTGAATAACTTATAATGTTGTTGTTATGACTTGATCGTGCATGTTCTTCAACTTGATAAATTTGGTTTGTTAATGTGACAGTATGACTTTGACATTTCCAAATGACAGCTTGTTTATATCTACTTACCAGATTTTTATATCGAATCTAATATGCTCTTTGTCAATATAGGTGCGAGATGAGGTACACCGATCATGTCAAAGCTTCTTCTCTATGTTACCAAGGTTAGATCTCCAACTCATTATTTCTAGTCGAAATTAAAATTGTGTCTATCCGGTAATATCCAATATCCGTCATCTACCAAAGTGCTGGTTATTCTAGATTTCTAGGATCAAATGTAGATATAAAGCAGGGTTACATATTTTCATTGGATGATAATGTTCAATTTGGCGAAATTGGCATGCTAGGTTATGAGTCATAATCAGTAATTTATATACACGTCAGGCGGTCGTGGTTGAATGCTAACAACTATTAGAATACCTAGTGATTCTAACATGATTAAAAGGCTATATAGTACTAACCAGTACTTTTAATGAAAGAAGACCAATATAGAAGGTTGTAAACATCTGAAATTATAAACCACTTTTCATAAATTTTAAAAGTTAAGTTGCACCTATTTGTTTATCTTTCCTTATGAGTGGATTTCATTCTTTGCTAAATTTAGAATCGAGATATTTTAAGGTAATAACTCCATTATTGTTTGTGCCATAGATCTCCAATCGACGCAATTGAACCATGCACGAAGACATCACTACAGCTTCGCATTCACGCGAACTTGCCTGATACATTACTGGCAGCCAGATACAGTCGAAAGACAATACTGCTGTGAAGCTAGTGTTATTTGATGTCAACTCCAATCAAGTAGTAACATCTGGACCCCTTTCATCCTTGAAAGTAGAGATTGTTCCTCTTGATGGTGATTTCTCGGCTGATGATGACCAAGATTGGCCTGAGAAAGAATTTGATGACAAAGTTATATATGCAAGAGATGGAAGAAGGCCTTTGATAACCGGTGATTTGCTGGTCACACTAGTAAAAGGAGCTGCTGATTTAGGTGAATTACGTTTTACTGATAATTCAAGCTGGATCGGAGAAGAAGTAGAAAATTCATGATAGGTGCTCGAGTCAAGGATACTTCTACTCGAGTCAGAATTAGAGAAGCAAAAACTCAGGCCTTCATAGTAAAAGATCAACGTGGCGAATGTGAGTGTCCCTTTTTTCTTTTTCTTATTTCGTTATATAAATAATAATTTACGACTAATAACTCTTTCTTGATTTAGCATACAAGAAGCATCATCCTCCATCTTTAGTTGATGAAGTTTGGAGGTTGGAAAAGATAGCAAAAGACGGGGTTCTTCATAAACGACTGGCATCACATCATATATGCACTGTGAAGGACTTTCTACAATTGTATGTTACCAATCCGTCCTTAATTTGCAAGGTAGCACGATAGTTATATTTTACTATTTCTAGTATATGAATTTTTTAGTGATTATTCATATTGTTCTTATACTTGTATATATTTTGTAGTTACTTGGTGGATCATCTAACAAGACATGGAAGACTGTAATCAAGCACGCAAAAGATTGTGTTTTAGATGACAAATTGTACATGTACAAAAGTGGTCAAGATGGAATCGGGCTTTTGTTTGATTCGGTTTTTACAGTAGTAGGTGCAACCTTTGATGGAGAAAACTATTTGCCTCTCAATAAACTATCAGTGTTTCAAATGGTATTATTTCATATATAGTTGCAGTTGTATGTACTTCCAACTGTCCTGATGTTTTTATGGTATTCAAAAGTCATATTTTCTTATATCGTTTGCAGCATGCGGTAGATGCTTTAAAGCAGCAAGCTATATGGAGATGATCAGTGGCGGAGCTAGAAAATCTAATCACGGGGGGCATTGAGCAATACATGTTAAAAAAAATGCTTTTTGTGTTTATTGGTCGGGTCGGGTTTGATTAAAAGCAAGCCAAAAATTATTTCGATGCAATTAGATTGTACGTCGTGTCTATAAACGAAGCTCATTTCATTTTATCTAAAAGAGCGACTTAAGTTGTATTTATAAGTCAAACACGAAATGAAATTTAAAAAATAAACAATTTAGCACGCATTATACTAAAGCACTATCAATTTGTAAACAACGTTATCAAAATCAATATAATTATTATGTTTAAACCTTGGATTAAAAAGTTGGGAAAACTCATACCAAAGCTTGTACTTAATTATATACATCGACATATTAAACACGACATAAGTTTTAAAAGTATTGTGATTACTCATTACTTGATATTGTTTGTGAACCATGTTTTCATACACAGTATAAAGTTACCCATTACATTGTTTAAATAAATAATTAATCAAAAGAGTACTTTTATTTACCTACTCTCATATTTCACATACTCCCATGAAATCCCTCACTCTTCCTTTCACACTTCCCGATTAACAGGTACTCATTTTTTCACCATGTTTTCCGATTAACAAACTAGAAGAAAGGTGTTCATCGAGGGCATTCAGAAATTTGTGACGAGGGCACTAAATCTTTTTCTTACAAATTGGGCATTTTTTTCATATGAATTAGTGTGTCTAGAAGAGCTTTGTTGGGGGCACGTCCCCCCACTACTTATAAGCTGCCTCCGCCCCTGAATACAATCCAAACCATATATAACGTACATGCTATGAACATAAAACCGCATAGCACAAGCTAGACTTTAACATTTAACAAACATATATATGGTGTTACTTGATCATCAAGCAAACCTCATTTGTGGTGTTTGTGATCAGGTGGCGAGGGGGTATGGACGACGGGTGGTGGAGGAGTGTGGACAACGGGTGGCGGAGGGGTGTGGACGACGGGTGCGGGCAGTGGCGGAGCTAGAAAATCTAATCACGGGGGGCATTGAGCAATACATGTTAAAAAAAATGCTTTTTGTGTTTATTGGTCGGGTCGGGTTTGATTAAAAGCAAGCCAAAAATTATTTCGATGCAATTAGATTGTACGTCGTGTCTATAAACGAAGCTCATTTCATTTTATCTAAAAGAGCGACTTAAGTTGTATTTATAAGTCAAACACGAAATGAAATTTAAAAAATAAACAATTTAGCACGCATTATACTAAAGCACTATCAATTTGTAAACAACGTTATCAAAATCAATATAATTATTATGTTTAAACCTTGGATTAAAAAGTTGGGAAAACTCATACCAAAGCTTGTACTTAATTATATACATCGACATATTAAACACGACATAAGTTTTAAAAGTATTGTGATTACTCATTACTTGATATTGTTTGTGAACCATGTTTTCATACACAGTATAAAGTTATCCACTACATTGTTTAAATAAATAATTAATCAAAAGAGTACTTTTATTTACCTACTCTCATATTTCACATACTCCCATGAAATCCCTCACTCTTCCTTTCACACTTCCCGATTAACAGGTACTCATTTTTTCACCATGTTTTCCGATTAACAAACTAGAAGAAAGGTGTTCATCGAGGGCATTCAGAAATTTGTGACGAGGGCACTAAATCTTTTTCTTACAAATTGGGCATTTTTTTCATATGAATTAGTGTGTCTAGAAGAGCTTTGTTGGGGGCACGTCCCCCCACTACTTATAAGCTGCCTCCGCCCCTGGAGATGATGGTACCAATGGAAGACCCTCATATAAGTGCAAGTTTATGTCTGCATGGTGTTAACATCCCTCTTGTGAACAAAGGTATATCATCTTCCAACGATTTTCTTTTAGTCCATACGACTCAGCTTAACAAATTAGGTTCACATGAATTTGGTATATATATTAGTACTAATAATAAATTCCGTGCTTCATACAGATGAACCTGATACGAAAATGTATGGGGAGGTTGATATCAGCAGTGAAATGGAAATCCCTATGGGTTATTTTTCTTCTATAACTGCAGAATTGAGCAACGAAACTTATGGTGATCAAGATTTTGCGGATATTGATTTTCAGACTGGGACATCCTTGTGGCAAGGAAACGACTTGGTCATTAATCCTAGTAACCAAACTGTAAAAATTGTTTCCTCTGATTTTGGAATCTGTACTTTGAGTAACGGGTCACCAAGGGGCAGATGGTGTAAGATTCGGGCTGCCTTTAAGTGGGGTTTAGTGAGGCTAGATGTGGCTGCGAAAAAAATGGCACAGTGGCATTCTTATCTAAATTTCTAAGTCTTTTATAACAATTGGTGGCTGAATTTCTGTATACGCGATCGCCATTCTTTATCTTTTTGGTGCATAATGTAGAATGTTTGGATCTTGTACATATTTTAGATCTTGATATTTAAGTTGTGCTATGTTTGTGATAAGAAGCAAAGGAAGTTGAATTAAATTTGTATGAAAATGAGTTTTTAAGTTTGTAATATGTTTTGTTTTATTTTGGCTTCATAGAAAAGAAGAAACAAAATGATTTTAAACTTTTGTTATTTACTTGTTACTTATTAAACTTTTGTTCTATGGCAAGAGACATTTTGTCCAAGGTGTTTCGATGGTGGAGTTTGGATATGACGAGCTTGCATTCATATGAAGATTGGTTATCATGGCTTACTAATTCGTATTAGTAAATAAGTAAAGTCAGTTTTGGAAGGTGTTATATGTTATGTGGGGGGAGATTTGGAGGTTTCAGAACAGTTTGGTGTTTGGCTTGACCGTACCTAGGAAAAATACAATTTTTGATGATATAGTTACTCTAACTTATACATGGTGTTCTAATAGATGTAAGTCCATGTTCAATTGGGTGACTTGGATGCAAAATACTATGAGTGTTGTTATGTAATTGTTTTCCTTCTAGTTCCTTGCTAGAAGTGTTCTTATAAAAATTTGTCGTTCAAAAAAATGTATATATTATGCACAGCCAAGACATGAGCATTTCGTAAAAAAAAATTAAACGTGTCTTTATTTAACTCGTCTTTTGTATTTGTCTTATATGCAAGGGATGGAATATGAAAAGAGTTGACCAGGTGTATTTAACTAATCTAAAGAATGCAAGGAGCACAATTGTATTTTTAGATCGGACGCATTTAGAAAAAAGTCGAAGCTTTTTACAAAAATATTGCATCACTGCAATTAGAGGCGGCCATCCAAACCGGTTCTGGAACCGAAACCGAAAAAAAAAAAAAACTGAAACTGGAACCGGTCAACACCGGTTTTTCTAGGAATCGGTTCGGTTCTTGGAGAAACCGTCGGTTCCTAACCGGTTCTCTATATTTAGGCTAGAAACCGATTCTAAACCGGTTCTAGCCGTTGGAGAGCTTTTGTTTCACAGTAAGCAAAAAAGAGAAAGCAGGAGCCTTTTTTTTACCGTTGGGAGCATATATGCCCGTTTCTAAACGGTAATAAACATTAAATACGGACATTAAACCCTCCAAAACTCTATTATAAATACTAATGTTGTATTTGGTTCAATCACAACAATCAAACACTCTAAAACCACTCTAAAAACACTCACAAACGCTCACAAAATTGATCAAAAAAGCTCACGATGTCTAGAAACTGAGCTTCTCAAAACGCATCATCAAATACCGCCGCTCAAGGCTCTACAAATGAACCGTATGAAGTTGGTGTTGAACCAACATCCCGAAACCAAGAAATTTGTCGTCATTATGATTTGGTTAGGTTCTCGGATGATTCAAAAAAGGCTAGCTGTAAAGGTTGTAACACTTTTATCAAATCCGATGGGAACTCTACGTTGAAGAAGCATACGAAAGAACATTGTAAAGCAACAAAAGGTGGTACGGAATTGCAACAAACTACTATGGGACGATATGGGAGTATTTTTGTGTATGACGAGATGGCGGTTCGTCTAGATTTGGCACACTTTGTGATTCAAGAGGGTTTGCCATGCAACCACTTCGACAACCCTCGGTTAACGAGGTTGATTCAAACGTGCCTTCAACCACCATATAATCATGTAAGTCGTCAAACTCTTAAACGTGATTGCATTAAATCTTGGGTAAAGGTTAAAAAAGAACTAATACTTGGTTTTGATGCTTTAAAAACTAGTGTAAACTTAACAACACATGTTTGGTCGGCGGGTCATGGTTTGCCCGGTTCGTACCTTTGTGTTACCGCACATTGGATTGATCCCCTTACTTGGCAAATGATGAAACGTACTATTGCTTTTGAAAACTTTGAATATCTGCATACGGGTGAAAATTTAAGTATGATGTTGCGATATATTATGAAAACGTTTAAAATAGAAAAAAAAATCAATATCATTTGATAACGATTCCAATAATACAAATGCGATTAAAAAGCTAATACTAAAATACTGATCACCTCTTGATGGCATTTTTTATCATAGCCGATGTGTTGCACACATCATTAACTTGGTTGTGCAAAGCGGACGACCGTACGAGCAAATGAATACTTTAAGGAAAGCTTTTAGAAAAATGTTAGAAGATATTTTTCTAACGGGAAACAAAAGATACGTGGATTATATAAAATTGTGTCATGATTCGAATTCCCTTTTTTTTATCCCCAAATTGGGACATTCCTACAAGATGGAATTCGACTTATGACATGTTTGTTTGTGGTTTACGCCAAAAATTAACGTTACAACATTTTCATGATGAACTTTGCTCTAGATCTAGAAGTTGGGATATGGTACCATTTACGGTTGAAAATTGGGAGACTATTAAAAAAGTAACCGAATTACTCAAAGTTATGTTATCGGGTGTTTATTATCCCACGAGTCATTTGGTCCTCAACCAACTTTTTATGATGTGTAGAAATTTATGATCATACGAATATGATGGTCCACTTTTTTCGAATATGGTTATGCGGGTGAAAGAAAAACTTACCAAATATTTTGAAGATATTCCACCGGTAATTACTTGTGTTGCCGCAATGAACCCATGTTTGAACCTTAGCGGGTTGGAATATCTTATCGATAAGATTGCTAACGATTTGGATTTGCTTCAATTAGACCCTTTTTTTGCAAAAAAAAGCACAAGAAAGTTTTAAAAATAATTTCAAACGTTTATTTGATGTTTATTTTGAGAAATATGGTACAACAAATGTGGGAACGAGTTCGGCTTCAACGATTTGGACTACGACTACAATCGTGGATTCGGATTTGGACTTATTTTCAAATTTAAGACAAGAAAACGGTAAACGGGCTATTTGTGACAATTTATCGAGCAACGAATATGGGAGATATACGGGAACCGATTGGTTAAGCACTATCACATCCGAAGAGTTCAAGAATTTTGATGTTTTGAATTGGTGGAAACAAAGGGAACCTCAATTTCCCGTTCTAGCCGCAATAGCCCGAGATTTACTAAGCGTACAAGCTTCTACCGTTGCTTCAAAATCCGCTTTTTCTACTAGTGGAAGGATATTATCGGTAAGAAGAACAAAGCTCGCACCTTTATCTTTGAAGATGTGTATTTGTTTGAAGGATTATTTAGATGGGAATGAACGTATACAACACGTTTCAATACTTGAAGAACCGATGGACTACGAAAGACAATTACAAGAGATCGAGGTGGAAGAGGGTTATGCAATAGTACTTTCCAAAGAAGAAGTCGCTTTCGATGAAGCTACAAGCGCCGCTAGAGAGACCACCGAAGTTGAAGATGAAGATGAAGATGAAACCAATAACGAATAAATGGTTAAAATGTAATAAATTTGTAATTCAAGTACTTTATGTGTGCCGTTTATGAGTTTATTTAATAAAAGTCGAAGTTTATTAAGTTTTTTTTTTGGGTAAAAGGGTTTAAACCCCGGTAAATATATTACGCCAAAAACTATGAAGTACAATTGACATGGGTGAATCCCATGCCCTCAACCCGTTACATAGGCGATTTGACTCTACAAAAGTAACTGAGCAAATCTACTGCTAAACGCAGAACAACCACAACTGCTAAACGCAGAAAAACCAATTACATTTAAATTACAATCTAAATGTAAAAACGAAGAAACCCAATTTCCCAACCTTAGCCGCACCATCTGCAACCATGAGCAGGAACAACCAAAACGATAAAGCGAGCCAGAAACCCTAACCGGATTCCATAGACACCCTAGCCGCACCAAACCACCACCATGGCTGAATGAAAATATGAAACACTAATAGCACCACCAAACCCTAGCCGCCATAAAGATCAACAAAACCCTAGCAGACCATCGGAATCCATGCTTCACCCATCCATGACCACCCAGGCGGCAAAGGAGCTAGAAAAACCCAACCCTAACCGCAAAACCCAACACCTCATAAAGGGAGATTGCATAACCTAAACTAATGTCTAGATGAAAGCAATACAAACACACCCTTTAGATTGCCATGGATCGACCAGAATTAAAACCCTATGCCGATCCCCCATCAAAACCCTAATCGGTTTTGAACCACCATGAGACCAACCTTTTCCAATCACAAAAAACCCTAATCGGGTTTGAATGAAACATAGGATTGGACTCTCTCTATTCAAAATTCTAACCGAATAATGAAGATAATTGGATCTTGATAATAAATTAGAAGAATTTTAACCCTAGATGATGAAGATCGAACTAGAGATCAAGAGGCAAAAATCGCCCCAGGGGCTAGAGAGAGAACGAATGACTTTAGGGTTTTTTTTATATGTTTATTGTGTTGAAAACGCGAACGAAAAAAAAAAAATCCGGATTCGAGAAATGTGGCACGGCCAATGTTAACAATTAACCACCGGTTATGACCGGTTTTACATTGGAACCGGTTTGGGAACCGAACCAGAACCGGTTAGACCAGTTCCGGTTTTTTACACTCCGGATCCAGAAAAAACCGAACCGGTTCGTTGACCTTTGACCATGATCCGGAACCGGTTTGGAACCGAAACCAGATTTTGCAAAATACGGCTTTTGGCCACCCCTAACTACAATACATAGAAATCTGTAGGTGTCTCGTGAAACCCCAGGACCCACTCTGGTTCCGTCCTTGTAAATACACGAAGCACAATTCATATTTATTCTTAGATGAGAATAAAAATAGTTCCAACATTTTCATGACATTGTTGGTAAACGTTGACAATTTTGTTAAACATCAATTTTTAATTAGATATTAATTTAACTATATACTATTTTTTAGTGATAAATAAAGAAGCAGCCGTTACTCGGTTTATAGTTAGTAGTAAAAGTAGTTTGGAAGGTAGCTTTCCAGATTCACGCGGTCCGTTTTGTGTAAAGGTACTTTTGGAAGCAACTGAATAAATTCAAAAACACATAGGAACAAATTATTAAGTTGGTGGGTTCAATAAATACTTCTAAAACTAGCTAGGAATATACTCAACTACTTAGTTCGTTAATTAGTTATTAAATCAGATCCTATAACCCCACACTATCTAACACACGCTTAACTACGCGTATTTTCTTGTGCTCTAGTCTAATTTTCATGTATATATAATCATTTTGGAATCTACACACTCAACTATGAATACCTATAGTCTTGTATGATTCCAAACTTGTTAAGAATATATTTTTGAGCCATTTATCGATCTCTTGGGTACGTATTTTAATGGCACGCAAGAGATCTTTTGGAGACGACGAAGGAGAGGACATGACATTTGAACGATTAGTTCGAGGATGGGTAAGTTCATCTCTAGCTAGTTTGCTTTCACTTAGATGCCAATGTACTTAGTTGCGTGATCGTAAGATTTTGAATAACTTTTAATGTTGTTGTTATGACTTGATCGTGCATGTTCTTCAACTTGATAAATTTGGTTTGTTAATGTGACAGTATGACTTTGACATTTCCAAATGACTTGTTTAATCTACTTACCAGATTTTATATCGAGTCTAATATGCACTTTGTCCGATAGGTGCGAGATGAGGTACACCGATCATGTCAAAGCTTCTTCTCTAAGTTACCAAGGTTAGATCTGCAACTCATTATTTCTAGTCGAACATTGTTTCTATCGGGTAATATATATCCATCATCTGCCAAGTGTTGGTTATTCTAGATTTCTAGGATCAAATCTAGATATAACGCAGTGTTACATATTTTCATTGGATGATAATGTTCATTTTGGCGATCCTGGCATGCTAGGTTAGGAGTCCTAATGTGTAGTTTATATACACGTCCGGGTTGAATGCTAACAACTTTTAGAATAGCTATAAGTGTTTCTAATATGATTAAAAAGGCTATATATATAGTACTAAACAGTACTTGTAATGAAAGAAGACCAATATAGAAGGTTGTAAACATCTGAAATTATAAGCCACTTTTCATAAATTTTAAAAGTTAAGTTGCACGTATTTGTTTATCTTTCCTTATGAGTGGATTTCATTCTTTGCTAAATTTAGAATCGAGATATTTTGAAGGTAATAACTCCATTGTTGTTTGTGCCGTAGATCTTCAATCAACGCAATTGAACCATGCACGAAGGCATCACTGCAGCTTTGCATTCATGCAAACTTGCCTGATACATTCTTCACTGGCAGCCAAATACAGTCTAAAGACAATACTGCTGTGAAGCTAGTGTTGTTTGATGTCAACTCCAATCAAGTAGTAACATCTGGACCCCTTTCATCCTTGAAAGTAGAGATTGTTCCACTTGATGGCGATTTCTCGGCTGATGATAACCAAGATTGGCCTGAGAACGATTTTGATGACAAAGTTATATATGCAAGAGATGGAAGAAGGCCTTTGATAACCGGTGATTTGGTAGTCACACTAGTAAATGGAGTTGCGGATTTAGGTGAATTACGTTTTACTGATAATTCAAGCTGGAGAAGAAGTAGAAAATTCATGATAGGTGCAAGAGTTAAAGATACTTCTACCGGAGTCAGAATTAGAGAAGCAAAGAGTCAGGCCTTCATAGTAAAAGATCAACGTGGCGAATGTGAGTGTCCCTTTTTTCTTTTTCTTATATCGTTATATAAAAATAATTTACGACTAATGACTCTTTCTTTATTTAGTATACAAGAAGCATCATCCTCCATCTTTGGTTGATGAAGTTTGGAGGTTGGAAAAGATAGCAAAAGACGGGGTTCTTCATAAACGATTGGCATCACATCATATATGCACTGTGAAGGACTTTCTACAATTGTATGTTACCAATCCGTCCTTACTTTGCAAGGTAGCATGATATTTATTTTTTTACTTATTTCTAGTATATAAATTTTTCAATGATTACTCACATTGTTCTTATATATAATTGTATATATATTGTAGTTACTTGGTGGATCATCTAACAAGACATGGAAGACTGTAATTAAGCACGCAAAAGATTGTGTTTTAGATGACAAGTTGTACATGTATAAAAGTGGTGACGATGGGATCCGGCTTTTGTTTGATTCGGTTTTGGCCGTAGTAGGTGCAACCTTTGATGGAGAATATTATTTGCCTCTTAATCAACTATCTGTGTTTCAAATGGTATTATTTCATATATATTTGTAGTTATATATCTTTCTAACTGTCGTGATGTTTTTATGGTATTCGAAAGTCATATTTTCTTATATCGTTTGCAGCATGAGGTAGATGCGTTAAAGCAGCAAGCTTACAATAACATGGACATGGTGGTACCAATAGAAGACCCTCTTATGAACAAAGGTATATCATCTTCCAAGGATTTGCTAGTAGTCCATACACTACTCGCTTAACAAATTAGGTTCACATGAATTTGGTATATATATTAGTACTAATAATAAAATACCGTGCTTCATACAGATGAACTTGATATAAAAATGTATGGGGAGGTTGATAGCAGCAGTGAAATGGAAATCCCTATGGGTTATTTTTCTCCTGTAACTGCAGAACTGAGCAATGAAACTTATGGTGATCAAGATTTTGCGGATATTGATTTTCACACTGGGACATCCATGTGGCAAGGAAACGATTTGGTCATTAATCCTAGTAACCAAACTGTAAATATTGTTTCCTCTGATTTTGGAATCTGTACTTTGAGTAACGGGTCACCAAGGGGCAGATGGTGTAAGATTCGGGCTGCCTTTAAGTGGGGTTTAGTGAGGCGAGATGTGGCTGCGAAAAAAATGGAACAGTGGCATTCTTATCTAAATTTCTAAGTCTTCTATAACAATTGGTAGCTGAATTTCCGTATACGCGATGGCCACTTCATTATCTTTTTGGTGCATAATGTAGAATGTGTGGATCTTGTACATATTTTTAGATCTTCATATTTAAGTTGTGCTTTGTTTGTGTTAAGAAGCAAAGGAAGTTGAATTAAATTTATATGTAAATGAGTTTTTATGTTTGTAACATGTCTTGTCTAATTTTGGCTTCATAGATAACTAGTGGTTTAAGAGACGTTCAATTTTGCAACCTTGATGGTGTTGGCCCGAGCTCGACAAAAAAGCTCAAAATATTCAAAAACTATTTTCGATAACAAAACTTATTTCTACTGAATCAAACTATATATACGATAGCAAACTTGTTTTTAGTATATACGCATTGCAGATCGCAAACTTATGGCATAGTTGCACAAAGGTCGATAAAAGAACGAGACAAGCCTATATACGCTTGATCTTGCCTTATCATATATGTGAACTTGTTTGTTTATGCTCAGGCTCTACTCAATGAACTCGAGTAACTTGATAAAACTTGAGTATTTGCGACATTAATCCATACTATTACATTTCCCTACTAACCCTAAAGCATTGAATTTCTGAAACAAATTTTAAATGTAGCAATTTGCCATTTTCATATATTTTATAAATCTTAATCTTAATAGATGTTCATCTTTCTCATTGACCCAACCATTGACTTGGTAACTAGTGCTCCTCGGCCGTCATGGTGGCGTTACTCTTCTTCATCTTCTTCCAAATTTTTTTCGAACCAAAATTTAAGTTTATTTCTGTATAACAAAAAAACTAGGATAATCAAAGCATATTAAAAGGCATGTTTGTCTAAGCTTTGCTACACCCGACTCATGGCCCGATGACTTTTTGCGGGTTGACCCATAAGAGTCTTTAGTTACCGCGTATTTATCTCATGCATCCATGCATGAAGCTTCCTCGTAAGACCCTTATTAATTTTTAATCTCAGACACATTTCTCCTTTTACTACCATTGCAAAATGCAACACAAAGTAGAAAACGTGAAAAAAATACTACTGTGATTTTTTCTTTATTTCGTGTGTGTTACAGAGTCGCGCGTGACGATGTGCATAGCGTACAAGGTTTTCAATTTATGAGGGTTTGAAGAGTTTATGTAATACATTAATACGTTAGAGTATTAGGTATGGTGAATAGGTTTTGCACTTCATTTAAGCCTTTATGGGTGCCACCTCATTTCAACACTTAGAGGAAGGGGTATGGTAGCATGCCAAAACCCAAGCCGTTGTGTCAGCCCAGCATCACATCAGCTTTTCACTTTCACATTCATACACCAAAAAAACCCCTCTCTCATCACATGCCGTTTGCAAGCCGTTGTGCATCTTTTTTTTTTTCTTTTTTTTTTTTTAAATAAACAACATTTACTTTTATAAAATTAAAATACAAATTACAATACGAGAAATAAACAAATTACGAAAATTAAAAAACACACGAAAATCTAAAAATACAACACGAGAAATAAACTAGTTTTCTTCATCTGGTTCACGTCGTTCCCAAATATGATCCATAAAATCTCGTTGAAGATTTTTGTGAACGGTTTTATCACGCAATTCTTTTGCCTTTTTCAGATGCAATTCACATCTCTCGAACCATTCTCGTTGCATATGTGGTTGCGGATTAACATATAATTCGTTGTAATCGGTTATGTTGAACTTTTGATCCCATTTGTAAATATTCATCTAATGCATCAGGCGTTGTACCGTACGCCAATTGGCGTATGGCGGAAGTGAATTTCATAATTACACTAAAACCCGGTAGACCCCGTAGCATCTGGTCTGACTACAAAGAAATAAAAATGCGGAGGAAGTTCATCATGAGTGTCAATATAAGTTTCAATACCTTTTACTATTTATAAAAATAGTTTACTGCTCATAAGATACCGACATCTAAAATAGTACTCTTGATATTTTGGAGGATTTGCAAAATAGCCTTTCCACAAACGTTCCTCGGCAACTTCTCGTTCCCGGTCTATCGAGGTACGGCTTGAGGTTGCGCCTTGCGTTTGCATCGACTGCTGCAACTGACATGCTTGCGTCATAAAGAAGAAATCAGTTTTATCGCCGCTTTCGGAGAAGGTAGCATATTCTTCGTTGGAATTCATGTTTGGTTTCAAAAAATTTGTTTTGTGGTAGAAAGAAAATAGGTGATTGTGTGTTTTTGATTGTGTATATTTAAAAAGTTTAATGTTTAGGTTAAAAAAAAGAAGAAAAAAAATCAAACACAAAACAAGCTGTTACCTTCCAAACGGTCACATTTTCAAACCTTCAATGGTTTTCACGCGTCGCCAGTATACTGGCTTGGACAATGGCGCAATGCCATGGTGGTGTGTTGGTGCAAGTTTAGCGGCGCCAAAATGGCTGCCACATGGGAATGGCGTGGCGTTTGAGCCACCATACCCCTTCCTCTTATACTTCAAAATACCCTTTCACGCATAACACAAAACAACCTTTTCATTTGAGCCTCACACACCTTCAATTTTATTTTAATTTCTGTTTTTCAAATAAACTAAATTCATTTCATTTGAATAAAAATAAAATACAAACAAAAAAATGTAACAAACTACGATACGATATTTAAAACATAAATGACGATACAATTCTAAAACACAAATCATCAAACGGATTTTGAGCTTTTAGATTGCCCGGTAATTGTTGATGAATTCTTGCTTCTCATTTATGCTTCTCATAACTTCTTCCCTAGCGGCCCTCAAGGCGGTTGTGATACGCATATATGATTCTGAGCTCATTAGCATAGTGATACGCTTACACAGCGCGTTCGGGGTCAAAGGAATTTCCTTTTCATCGAGCAAGTTTTTCAACACCCTAGGCTGTGAACCTAATCGACGTAGTGTAGTATTAGGGTAAGCCACGGGAATTGATATTGTTCTCTAGGGGAATAGGAATGCTAGCGAGAAGTTACTACGCTAAGGTTGGGGTTGAGGAAGATTATTTTTTTTATCTTTTTATGTTTTTTTTAGGAAATGGAAAGGTACGAATCTCGGGGTTTGGATTTGGAGGTTGGTATTTCTACCGATTACTTCTACTTATCTAATTATCTAGGTGAGTCTATGTCTATTGTTGTGTGCTCGTATGATGATTAAAAATGTATTTACTTAGGCTTTATTACTCCCTAGTTATCTCTTATTGATGGTTGAATTGTCACGTCCTTATTCTTAATCGCGTTGTGTCTCTAAGGTCGTAGGGTATGCGTTTATCCCTAACTCTTTGAAGCTACCAAAGGTTAATGACTACAAAATCTCTAGGATTTATAAACTTTAACTCTAAGGTATTCTTTGGATGTATAGCCTACAATTACTCTAGGTGATTATAAACTAAGGTTCAACAAAGATTAATCAAGCATTAACAACACAACGAATGACTTATCGCAATACTAGGTCAATCACAATTAAGATAAGAGACAACCAATCAATATTCAATAACTAAGTTTCATATTACCTAAACAAACACACAAGTAAATTAGCCGGCATGGGGAACATGCAAGCATACACACAATCAATTGAAGACATAATTAAATTAATGAAGTAAAACACTTATCTTGATGTAAGATAGGATATGGAACCCTAAAATACTATACAAGACAGCCTTGGTTCGGTTTAGGTTTTTACTCCACAAAACTACACACTGAAAACTAAAAAATTCGGTTTCTATATATAAGGTTACAACTGGGACGGCGTCACCCTTTAATTTGTGACGCCGTCGGGTCGCCGTCATTAGGGTTTCGTCTTGGCCACGTTATCATTGTGACGGCGTCACCTTATGTTCGTGATGCCGTCGCCTTGAGTCTCTGACGCCGTCTGGATCAAATCTAGGCCGTCGAGCTGCGCCCTACTCTTTTAAAACTTGATGCCGTCACTTGAAAATAAGCAATTTGGCTACTGTATCGTCACAAAACTTGTTCCGACGGCGTCACAAGTATAACCTGACGCCGTCCCCTTCAGTTTCAGCAGCTTGAGTGTCTCGATTCTTTACTTTGGCTATTTTCTTCGTATATTCGCGCCTTTTCGTCTGAATAAGTGTCATTTCAGCAATTTGCCTTCAAGAGACCTAAATAGTGAAAAGGAACGATATTAAGTAATAACGGATACAAAAGTGATCAAATAAGGGCTTAAACGACCCCTCAAAAAGGTACATTTTAAAACCTTATCAAATATCCCTACACTTGGTATTTGCTTGTCCTCAAGCAAATGTGCTTTTAGCCAATTAATTTATAAGTTAGGGGTCATGAAGCATTAGTTTAGAACGATCCACAACACATATAAGCACGGAAATTACATACTAGCACCTCACATGGGGTGTTTGGATACTCACATCTCTCGGGTGTATATGAAATATAACAAATTGGAAATGGAAGATAAGCACTCATTAACCGGTCCTAGTACATAGATTACCATAGGCTTGAGACTAGATCAAACCTCCATCGCTTTGGCGTAAGCACTAAGGAAAGACTATCTAAGAGGTCTTTTAAAGGGTTGTAATGTTAGGCTTTGATAACATCATATAGTCCTGAATATTAAGTGTCAATTTCCCCCGTTAATGCTCGTTATTTATATCATTTATATGGATTTACGCTTGTTTTCCATTGTTTTACACTTTCAGGTAAATTGCGAGCATTGGAGCTAAAGAGACGCGGAAATGGAAACGTTACTAAGGATTTATCACAATATGCTTATTTTGAAGAGGTTACGGCGTAACTCGTCTCTCACATTACGCCGTAACTATTGCATGACCACCCTGAAGTCCAACTCATCAAGAGGTTACGGCGTAACTCCTTCCAAAGATTACGACGTAACTCCATTAGGTCAAAAGAGGTTCCACGCCGCTGATACTTACGCCGTAACTACTGCATCACTTACGACGTAACCATGTTTATTGAAGACTACGGCGTAACCTCTTATAAGGTTACGCCGTAACTAGCAGATCTAGTGCTTTTACGACGGAATATAAGGTTACGGCGTAACTCATCTATTGGTTACGCCGTAACCCAGACCTGGCCTATAAATACCCCACGAATTCCAGCATTTCTAATCATCCCATTCCACACACAATACTCTGAGAACGTGGAAAAAAGCTCAAGGAAGGTCTAGGGAAGCATACGGAGTTGTTTCCAAGGGAGAAGTCACACCATTACGATAAGCTTTAGCGTTTATTATTTCTTTTACTTTCAATTCATGTATTTCGTACCTTTGAATATTGAATTGATGTGCATGATTAATATGAGCGGCTAAGCACCCTTTGGTGCTAGCCTAGTTATGATTCCTTAATTGTTTTGTTTGCGTTTACCTTTACTTCCGTACAATTATTTCTAAGTGTATGCATGCATAGTTCTTTGGTAGTCACCCCTGGTTCGGTAGTTTTGAATGGCTGTAGAGGCCAATCGCCTAGGAGATATGACCAACTGACCCTAGGTGAGCGGACTGAGACGGGAAGGGTAAGATATGACCAACTGACGACCCTTTCTACTTGTGCGATTTGACCAACTGATCACCTATCGTTTGGATGAACTTAAGAATTAGGGGGTGTAGTGTCTAAGTACCTAACGGCCGGGCACTCACTATTTAGAATCTAGCATGTAGCGGTACTTAATGACTTCGGCTTAGGGACCGGGAACAACAGGACTTATGACGGTGCGCTTGATTTCTCCTGTGGTGGCATCTTTGCTGATAGGTTAGGTGAATTGACCAAATGCTCTGTCCTCTCGAATTTGACCCCACGTGAAGTAATTGGAAGTAAGTAGACGTAAACATTACTAGTTAGGAGGATTAACTAGGTTAGCACCACTATTCTTCTATTGATTTCCCTTCTACCATTTAATTGCTTTTATATTCTGCATTCGTAGTTTAATTAATTAAAACCCTATCAAATCATTTATAATCTGTGACAATTAGACTTAGTAATTATCCGACACGCATAGCTCTTGGGACGACCTTGGCTTTACCATTTACTACACTACACACGACCGGGTACACTGCCCGTTAGTGCATTAGGGTAGACCATAGGTATAGCGAGACACTATAAATATTAAGACCTGGTCAGTAAAACCTGCATCAGGCTTACGGTAGGGAAACAAAGGGTTTGGTGGGATAGGCTATTTAGTGGTGGCAAGTCAAAAATCTTTATGTTACAAGCATGCGAAGAATGGCGTTGCTAAGCCAAGACTCGACACTCTAAACTCTAGATAACTGAAACAAACAAACATAAATTTAAAGATAGATGTAGGATGGTAGCCCGTATATTGTTGTTTTTTTTTTTCAACACTCTATTTTTTTTTCTATTTTTTTTTGATTTTTTTTATACACTTTTACTCTACCATCCTCTACGATAACATCAAAATAATATAGATTTATAGGCACATCCCTACACTTGAGTTTTTATTACTCTAACACTAATTTGACCCGAATTGAAAAGATCAAAACACTTGGAGTACATTATTATGCAAATAAAGGGAATTTAAATTTAACGTTCCCTTATAAAATTTAACTTTTCCCATGAGTCCCAATCGTCCCAAAACTGTGTACAAAGGATATGACTCGACTTAGCAACTTATGCAAGCAACAAGATAATTGAACTAAGGGTTTAGTGTGATAACAATAATGCACTAAAAGTGAGTGCATACAAGGTAGGCTAAGGCGATTTGGGTGTACATTTGGGGGTGGATTTTAAACAATGCTCTTCATTGATATTCCGGAAAACCGAAACATCACGAGAACCGCGAAAAGGATAGGCTCGAGGGGTTAACTAGGGGTATCATGTACTAAAGATGAGTACAACGCAAAGGATGTGGGGAATTACTCAACCGATGTGGAAGAAGTAATTATATTACGGGTATCAAACAAGGGTTATCCTAATGCCTCTTATCATTTAGTTATTCCTAACTACACAAGTGTAGTCTTACTAGTGATCTCGGGATGCATCACAAAACAAGTTCTAGAATCTATTATACTACCGGTTCACACTCTAAGCATTGAAGTTGAATGCTTTAATTCCTACAAATCTAAGGACGATCCTCACATTTTGGGTGGAATTTAAGTGGTAAAGGGTTTTTGTGCTAGTCATGCAACTTCCTATCCATGAGACGTTTTATTAAGACTAATGGCCCACTCTGTCATGAAAAATTTTAAATTTGGTGCCAAAATTACCCTAACCGACATTTTCTCATGGTTTATTACACAAATGAAATTGGACAAAGCAAATAGTCAAGGATAAGCATAGTTTCAAAGTTCCCGTTTTATTTTCCCTCCCTACACTTAAACTGAACATTGTCCCCAATGTTCCCCGAAAGTATCAAAGTTATGATAATGGAAGGTAATAAAAGACGAAAGAAACTAGTACTCCCCTGATTAGCTCGGTAGGATCCGTATAAAGTGGTGGTTACATCTTTCTTCGAGAAGAACGTTTGCGTTACAAGCTCCTGCTCATCTTATGTATCTTCTTCTTGGTAAATTAAACCTGCACACTTGAAGAAAACAAACGAAACCTTCGTGTAAAATCGGCGGTAACAATATATATAAGACTCTACTAAACTAGGATATAATGCTTGTGGAATGGATGTTTACTGATTTTCTGGAAAATTAAGACCTCGAAAATTCTAAAAATTTATAAGTAGCATAGAAAACGAGAAAAAGTGATAAGCTGTTTCGCTCCTCTGACGTCGTCGCTGCGATCCCGCGTCAGTTATCATCTGACAGAAACGGTCTGCGATTTTCTGGAAAAAATTCTGGAAAATTTACATCTTTAGAATCTGGAAAATGTTCCTGCAAAACATCCATTATGACTCGATACAAGCATTTGACTCTAAAAAACACACATATATATCTTTTTCAAGAATTATAATTCTCATGTTCACGTTCTTTTTAAAACGTGTGTAATCCTCCCTACACTTATCCCTTTTGTAAAATACCTTTATATGTAATTAAGACGAGGTTAAAGACAAAATAAAGCATTTTCACAAATTCAAACATGAGAACATACAATAATGAAAAGATATATGACACACAAATAAAAATGAAAAACAAATGCACATGGGTTGCCTCCCAAGAAGCGCTTGTTTTTGTTCGAGTCACGAGCTTGACTCTACCCTTATTTAACGGATAAAGGGGAAGTTTTTCCTACACTTAAGGTTAAGTGCGGGTGATAGTAGCGATACACACCCTTAGGGTGGTGCTTTGCTACGTGAGGAGAGGATGATGGGTGATTTATATGCTCAAAGGGGTGTGCTCCATTCATTCTAACCTTACCTAATTTTATGGGTGTTGCGGGTGAATCAAATCTCTCTCCTAAAATGGATCATCTTCTATCAACTTCAAAAGATTCTTAGTTAAGGATCCATCTTGACCTAATAAACCCGGTTTAAACCCATAATGTTTCTTGTTATCAACCATGAATGGGTGATATAAGTGTGTAAGGTCATGGGTTACTCCTATATTAGCTTCCACTCTACATGGCCTAGAGTCTACCACCTTTATCAAGCAACTACCCAGACTATTTATTTTGATGGGTGGATTAGGGCCTAATTCAATTCCAAGATTCACATCTAAAGACGGAAAATTAGGTAAGGTTTTTGGTTGAGGCTCCGGTTCATCAAAATTAGGAACTTCCCTAGGACTAAGAGAGAGGTCATGAAAACAAGCATCTAAACCTATATTCTCTAGTGGCGTTTGGTCCAAAGGTTCTATATCAATCGGGGTTCCTATAGTCTCTTCTACTTCTTCCGGGTAAGTTATAGGCGATGTGTGTTCCTCAAGTGATGGTAGGGCTTGTGGGCTTGGAGTTTCCACCTCATTCTCCATTATATCTAGATCTCCTAAATGTTCATCATGTGTTTTAGTATGATATAACCCAAATACACTCCTAAGTATCTCAAATCCTTCTTTAGCCATTTCAAATTCTTGGTCCGATTCATAAGGATCATTCTCAAAAATTTGATCACTATGTTCTATTTGCCTAAAGGATTCCTCACGCGTGTCATATGTTTTGGTGAAATCTATCCCACGCATGCAACTAGGTAGTTCAACTATAACCATCTCACAATCTTGTTCGGGTTTAGGTTCCATGTTCTTAAAAACTAGGTCTTTTTGATCATGATGCCTAAGGTTGGAAAAATCCTCCTTATCCATTTCCTCAATTTGTGACAACTGATGGTTTATGCTTAGGAGGCTTTTCTCAAAAATTTTCCAGAGGGTCTCACTAAATGGAGTTGATTCTAACAATGATCGTTGAATAGAAGCCACACAAGCACAAAATTTATCAAATCCATCCAACCTTACACCCGTCTCCTTTTGGATATCTCTAAGATCACTCACAAATTCATTAGAAAAATAAAAAGCAATCCAATCTGCGAAATTCAATTGTTCCTCATTTGTTAATGATTCAAATGCAACTTCACTTGCCATAGCGACAAATGAAAAGGGTTTTACGAACACAAACACAAAGAAGGGGGATAGACTACAAGGAAGCTAAAAATGAGAAAAAAAGCTTACTTGATAGGAATCAAGCAAGGGAACCTAAACGAGGTGAGCTCCTAACTAGCTATTCTATTCCCCGGCAGCGGCGCCAAAAACTTGATACGCTTACACAGCGCGTTCGGGGTCAAATGAACTTCCTTTTCGTCGAGCAAGTTTTTCAACACCCTCGGCAGTGAACCTAATCGTTTTAGTGTAGTATTACGGTAAGCTACGGGAATTGATATCATTCTCTAGGGGAATAGGAATGCTAGCGAGAAGTTACTACGCTAAGGTTGGGGTTGAGGAATATTATTTTTTTATCTTTTTATGTTTTTTTTAGGAAATGGAAAGGTACGAATCTCGGGGTTTGGATTTGGGGGTTGGTATTTCAACCGATTACTTCTACTTATCTAATTATCTGGGTGAGTCTATGTCTATTGTTGTGAGCTCGTATGATGATTAAAAATGTATTTACTTAGGCTTTATTACTCCCTAGTTATCTCCTATTGATGGTTGAATTGTCACGTCCTTATTCTTAATCGCGTTGTGTCTCTAAGGTCGTAGGGTATGCGTTTATCCCTAACTCTTTGAAGCTACCAAAGGTTAATGACTACAAAATCTCTAGGATTTATAAACTTTAACTCTAAGGTATTCTTTGGATGTATAGCCTACAATTACTCTAGGTGATTATAAACTAAGGTTCAACAAAGATTAATCAAGCATTAACAACACAACGAATGACTTATCGCAATACTAGGTCAATCACAATTAAGATAAGAGACAACCAATCAATATTCAATAACTAAGATTCATATTACCTAAACAAACACACAAGTAAATTAGCCGGCATGGGGAACATGCAAGCATACACACAATCAATTGAAGACATAATTAAATTAATGAAGTAAAACACTTATCTTGATGTAAGATAGGATATGGAACCCTAAAATACTATACAAGACAGCCTTGGTTAGGTTTAGGTTTTTACTCCACAAAACTACACACTGAAAACTAAAAAATTCGGTTTCTATATATAAGGTTACAACTGGGACGGCGTCACCCTTTAATTTGTGACGCCGTCGGGTCGCCGTCATTAGGGTTTCGTCTTGGCCACGTTATCATTGTGACGGCGTCACCTTATGTTCGTGACGCCGTCGCCTTGAGTCTCTGACGCCGTCTGGATCAAATCTAGGCCGTCTGAGCTGCGACGCCCTACTCTTTTAAAACTTGATGCCGTCACTTGAAAATAAGCAATTTGGCTACTGTATCGTCACAAGACTTGTTCCGAAGGCGTCACAAGTATAACCTGACGCTGTCCCCTTCATTTTCAGCAGCTTGAGTGTCTCGATTCTTTACTTTGGCCATTTTCTTCGTATATTCGCGCCTTTTCGTCTGAATAAGTGTCATTTCAGCAATTTGCCTTCAAGAGACCTAAATAGTGAAAAGGAACGATATTAAGTAATAACGGATACAAAAGTGATCAAATAAGGGCTTAAATGACCCTTCAAAAAGGTACATTTTAAAACCTTATCAAATATCCCTACACTTGGTATTTGCTTGTCCTCAAGCAAATGTGCTTTTAGCCAATTAATTTATAAGTTAGGGGTCATGAAGCATTAGTTTAGAACGATCCACAACACATATAAGCACGAAAATTACATACTAGCACCTCACATGGGGTGTTTGGATACTCACATCTCTCGGGTGTATATGAAATATAACAAATTGGAAATGGAAGATAAGCACTCATTAACCGGTCCTAGTACATAGATTACCATAGGCTTGAGACTAGATCAAACCTCCATCGCTTTGGCGTAAGCACTAAGGAAAGACTATCTAAGAGGTCTTTTAAAGGGTTGTAATGTTAGGCTTTGATAACATCATATAGTCCTGAATATTAAGTGTCAATTTCCCCCGTTAATGCTCGTTATTTATATCATTTATATGGATTTACGCTTGTTTTCCATTGTTTTACACTTTCAGGTAAATTGCGAGCATTGGAGCTAAAGAGACGCGGAAATGGAAACGTTACTAAGGATTTATCACAATATGCTTATTTTGAAGAGGTTACGGCGTAACTCGTCTCTCACATTACGCCGTAACTATTGCGTGACCACCCTGAAGTCCAACTCATCAAGAGGTTACGGCGTAACTCCTTCCAAAGATTACGACGTAACTCCATTAGGTCAAAAGAGGTTCCACGCCGCTGATACTTACGCGTAACTACTGCATCACTTACGACGTAACCATGTTTATTGAAGACTACGACGTAACCTCTTATAAGGTTACGCCGTAACTAGCAGATCTAGTGCTTTTACGACGGAATATAAGGTTACGGCGTAACTCATCTATTGGTTACGCCGTAACCCGGACACTGCCTATAAATACCCCACAATTCCAGCTTTCTAATCATCCCATTCCACACACAATACTAGAGAACGTGGGAAAAAGCTCAAGGAATGTCTAGGGAAGCATACGGAGTTGTTTCCAAGGGAGAAGTCACACCATTACGATAAGCTTTAGCGTTTATTATTTCTTTTACTTTCAATTCATGTATTTCGTACCTTTGAATATTGAATTGATGTGCATGATTAATATGAGCTGCTAAGCACCCTTTGGTGCTAGCCTAGTTATGATTCCTTAATTGTTTTGTTTGCGTTTACCTTTACTTCCGTACAATTATTTCTAAGTGTATGCATACATAGTTCTTTGGTAGTCACCCCTGGTTCGGTAGTTTTGAATGGCGGTAGAGGCCAATCGCCTAGGAGATATGACCAACTGACCCTAGGTGAGCGGACTGAGACGGGAAGGGTAAGATATGACCAACTGACGACCCTTTCTACTTGTGCGATTTGACCAACTGATCACCTATCGTTTGGATGAACTTAAGAATTAAGGGGTGTAGTGTCTAAGTTCCTAACGGCCGGGCACTCACTATTTAGAATCTAGCATGTAGCGGTACTTAATGACTCGTCTTAGGGGACCAGGAACAACAGGACTTATGACGGTGCTGATTTCTCTGTGGTGGCATCTTTGCTGATAGGTTAGGGCGAATTGACCAAATGCTGTCCTCTCGAATTTGACCCCACGTGAAGTAATTGGAAGTAAGTAGACGTAAACATTACTAGTTAGGAGGATTAACTAGGTTAGCACCACTATTCTTCTATTGATTTCCCTTATACCATTTAATTGCTTTTATATTCGCATTCAGTAGTTTAATTAATTAAAACCCTATCAAATCATTTATATTCGTGACAATTAGACTTAGTAATTATCCGACACACATAGCTCTTGGGACGACCTCGGCTTTACCATATACTACACTACACACGACGGTACCTGCCGTTAGTGCATTAGGGTAGACCATAGGTATAGCGAGACACTATAAATATTAAGACCTGGTCAGTAAAACCTGCATCAGGCTTACGGTAGGGAAACAAAGGGTTTGGTGGGATAGGCTATTTAGTGGTGGCAAGTCAAAAATCTTTATGTTACAAGCATGCGAAGAATGGCGTTGCTAAGCCAAGACTCGACACTCTAAACTCTAGATAACTGAAACAAACAAACATAAATTTAAAGATAGATGTAGGATGGTAGCCCGTATGTTGTTGTTTTTTTTTTCAACACTCTATTTTTTTTTCTATTTTTTTTTGATTTTTTTTATACACTTTTACTCTACCATCCTCTACGATAACATCAAAATAATATAGATTTATAGGCACATCCCTACACTTGAGTTTTTATTACTCTAACACTAATTTGATCCGAATTGAAAAGATCAAAACACTTGGAGTACATTATTATGCAAATAAAGGGAATTTGAATTTAACGTTCCCTTATAAAATCTAACTTTTCCCATGAGTCCCAATCGTCCCAAAAATGTGTACAAAGGATATGACTCGACTTAGCAACTTATGCAAGCAACAAGATAATTGAACTAAGGGTTTAGTGTGATAACAATAATGCACTAAAAGTGAGTGCATACAAGGTAGGCTAAGGCAATTTGGGTGTACATTTGGGGGTGGATTTTAAACAATGCTCTTCATTGATATTCCGGAAAACCGAAACATCACGAGAACCGCGAAAAGGATAGGCTCTGAGGGGTTAACTAGGGGTATCGTGTACTAAAGATGAGTACAACGCAAGGATGTGGGGGAATTACTCAACCGATGTGGAAGAAGTAATTATATTACGGGTATCAAACAAGGGTTATCCTAATGCCTCTTATCATTTAGTTATTCCTAACTACACAAGTGTAGTCTTACTAGTGATCTCGGGATGCATCACAAAACAAGTTCTAGAATCTATTATACTACCGGTTCACACTCTAAGCATTGAAGTTGAATGCTTTAATTCCTACAAATCTAAGGACGATCCTCACATTTTGGGTGGAATTTAAGTGGTAAAGGGTTTTTGTGCTAGTCATGCAACTTCCTATCCATGAGACGTTTTATTAAGACTAATGGCACACTCTGTCATGAAAAATTTTAAATTTGGTGCCAAAATTACCCTAACCGACATTTTCTCATGGTTTATTACACAAATGAAATTGGACAAAGCAAATAGTCAAGGATAAGCATAGTTTCAAAGTTCCCGTTTTATTTTCCCTCCCTACACTTAAACTGAACATTGTCCCCAATGTTCCCCGAAAGTATCAAAGTTATGATAATGGAAGGTAATAAAAGACGAAAGAAACTAGTACTCCTCTGATTAGCTCGGTAGGATCCGTATAAAGTGGTGGTTACATCTTTCTTCGAGAAGAACGTTTGCGTTACAAGCTCCTGCTCATCTTATGTATCTTCTTCTTGGTAAATTAAACCTGCACACTTGAAGAAAACAAACGAAACCTTCGTGTAAAATCGGCGGTAACAATATATATAAGACTCTACTAAACTAGGATATAATGCTTGTGGAATGGATGTTTACAGATTTTCTGGAAAATTAAGACCTCGAAAATTCTAAAAATTTATAAGTAGCATAGAAAACGAGAAAAAGTGATAAGCTGTTTCTGCTCCTCCTGACGTCGTCAGGCTGCGATCCTGACGCCGTCAGGTTATCCTGACAGAAACTGGTCTGCGATTTTCTGGAAAAAATTCTGGAAAATTTACATCTTTAGAATCTGGAAAATGTTCCTGCAAAACATCCATTATGACTCGATACAAGCATTTGACTCTAAAAAACACACATATATATCTTTTTCAAGAATTATAATTCTCATGTTCACGTTCTTTTTAAAACGTGTGTAATCCTCCCTACACTTATCCCTTTTGTAAAATACCTTTATATGTAATTAAGACGAGGTTAAAGACAAAATAAAGCATTTTCACAAATTCAAACATGAGAACATACAATAATGAAAAGATATATGACACACAAATAAAAATGAAAAACAAATGCACATGGGTTGCCTCCCAAGAAGCGCTTGTTTTTGTTCGAGTCACGAGCTTGACTCTACCCTTATTTAACGGATAAAGGGGAAGTTTTTCCTACACTTAAGGTTAAGTGCGGGTGATAGTAGCGATACACACCCTTAGGGTGGTGCTTTGCTACGTGAGGAGAGGATGATGGGTGATTTATATGCTCAAAGGGGTGTGCTCCATTCATTCTAACCTTACCTAATTTTATGGGTGTAGCGGGTGAATCAAATCTCTCTCCTAAAAATGGATCATCTTCTATCAACTTCAAAAGATTCTTAGTTAAGGATCCATCTTGACCTAATAAACCCGGTTTAAACCCATAATGTTTCTTGTTATCAACCATGAATGGGTGATATAAGTGTGTAAGGTCATGGGTTACTCCTATATTAGCTTCCACTCTACATGGCCTAGAGTCTACCACCTTTATCAAGCAACTACCCAGACTATTTATTTTGATGGGTGGATTGGGGCCTAATTCAATTCCAAGATTCACATCTAAAGACGGAAAATTAGGTAAGGTTTTTGGTTGAGGCTCTGGTTCATCAAAATTAGGAACTTCCCTAGGACTAAGAGAGAGGTCATGAAAACAAGCATCTAAACCTACATTCTCTAGTGGCATTTGGTCCAAAGGTTCTATATCAATCGGGGTTCCTATAGTCTCTTCTACTTCTTCCGGGTAAGTTATAGGCGATGTGTGTTCCTCAAGTGATGGTAGGGCTTGTGGGCTTGGAGTTTCCACCTCATTCTCCATTATATCTAGATCTCCTAAATGTTCATCATGTGTTTTAGTATGATCTAACCCAAATACACTCCTACGTATCTCAAATCCTTCTTTAGCCATTTCAAATTCTTGGTCCGATTCATAAGGATCATTCTCAAAAATTTGATCACTATGTTCTATTTGCCTAAAGGATTCCTCACGCGTGTCATATGTTTTGGTGAAATCTATCCCACGCATGCAACTAGGTAGTTCAACTATAACCATCTCACAATCTTGTTCGGGTTTAGGTTCCATGTTCTTAAAAACTAGGTCTTTTTGATCATGATGCCTAAGGTTGGAAAAATCCTCCTTATCCATTTCCTCAATTTGTGACAACTGATGGTTTATGCTTAGGAGGCTTTTCTCAAAAATTTTCCAGAGGGTCTCACTAAAAGGAGTTGATTCTAACAATGATCGTTGAATAGAAGCCACACAAGCACAAAATTTATCAAATCCATCCAACCTTACACCCGTCTCCTTTTGGATATCTCTAAGATCACTCACAAATTCATTAGAACAATAAAAAGCAATCCAATCTGCGAAATTCAATTGTTCCTCATTTGTTAATGATTCAAATGCAACTTCACTTGCCATAGCGACAAATGAAAAGGGTTTTACGAACACAAACACAAAGAAGGGGGATAGACTACAAGGAAGCTAAAAATGAGAAAAAAGCTTACTTGATAGGAATCAAGCAAGGGAACCTAAACGAGGTGAGCTCCTAACTAGCTATTCTATTCCCCGGCAGCGGCGCCAAAAACTTGATACGCTTATACAGCGCGTTCGGGGTCAAAGGAACTTCCTTTACGTCGAGCAAGTTTTTCAACACCCTAGGCAGTGAACCTAATCGTTTTAGTGTAGTATTACGGTAAGCTACGGGAATTGATATCATTCTCTAGGGGAATAAGAATGCTTGCGAGAAGTTACTACGCTAAGGTTGGGGTTGAGGAATATTATTTTTTTATCTTTTTATGTTTTTTTTAGGAAATGGAAAGGTACGAATCTCGGGGTTTGGATTTGGGGGTTGGTATTTCGACCGATTACTTCTACTTATCTAATTATCTGGGTGAGTCTATGTCTGTTGTTGTGAGCTCGTATGATGATTAAAAATGTATTTACTTAGGCTTTATTACTCCCTAGTTATCTCCTATTGATGGTTGAATTGTCACGTCCTTATTCTTAATCGCGTTGTGTCTCTAAGGTCGTAGGGTATGCGTTTATCCCTAACTCTTTGAAGCTATCAAAGGTTAATGACTATAAAATCTCTAGGATTTATAAACTTTAACTCTAAGGTATTCTTTGGATGTATAGCCTACAATTACTCTAGGTGATTATAAACTAAGGTTCAACAAAGATTAATCAAGCATTAACAACACAACGAATGACTTATCGCAATACTAGGTCAATCACAATTAAGATAAGAGACAACCAATCAATATTCAATAACTAAGTTTCATATTACCTAAACAAACACACAAGTAAATTAGCCGGCATGGGGAACATGCAAGCATACACACAATCAATTGAAGACATAATTAAATTAATGAAGTAAAACACTTATCTTGATGTAAGATAGGATATGGAACCCTAAAATACTATACAAGACAGCCTTGGTTCGGTTTAGGTTTTTACTCCACAAAACTACACACTGAAAACTAAAAAATTCGGTTTCTATATATAAGGTTACAACTGGGACGGCGTCACCCTTTAATTTGTGACGCCGTCGGGTCGCCGTCATTAGGGTTTCATCTTGGCCACGTTATCATTGTGACGGCGTCACCTTATGTCCGTGACGCCGTCTGGATTAAATCTTGGCCGTCTGAGCTGCGACGCCCTACTCTTTTAAAACCTGATGCCGTCACTTGAAAATAAGCAATTTGGCTACTGTATCGTCACAAGACTTGTTCCGACAGCGTCACAAGTATAACCGACCGTCCCCTTCAGCCAATTCAGCAGCTTGAGTGTCTCGATTCTTTACTTTGGCCATTTTCTTCGTATATTCGCCTTTTGTCCGAATAAGTGTCATTTCAGCAATTTGCCTTCAAGAGACCTAAAAAGTTAAAAGGAACGATATTAAGTAATAACGGATACAAAAGTGATCAAATAAGGGCTTAAATGAACCCTCAAAAAGGTACATTTTAAAACCTTATCACATAGTATGCAGACCATAGCTGTTAAGTGGCTGATCTATAGGGAGTGAATGCACCCTCGCTTTCTCCTTAGTACAGGTATGCATCTGGGTTAGCTAACGAGTCATTTCACCCAACAAATTATTAGCCAACGTCATATCCGCTTGTTGTTCGGTCTGTAGTAAACAATGATAGCCTTTCGCACCTCGTTTGGTTCGTTAGCCATAGTGTTTGTGTGAAACAAATATGGGGTATTTTTATGTTATGTGTGAGAATGAAGATAGTTGAGAGAGTTTAAGTGTGAATTTTTTTTAATAAAATAAGGTATTATTTATACGGTGAGAGTTTAATTTTATTAAAAAATAAATTATTTAAAAATACCCGTTTGAATAAAACAGTTTGAAATGTTTTTTGTCCTTTTCTTCCTCACTTCTCCGACGAGTGACCAAATGGCGAGAGATGGTGGTGTGGTGGCGAGTTTCCAGCTCGGAAACGGTGGGCTTGCTCGTCTCCATACCCCTTGCTCTTAGGCATGTATCAATACAGGAGAGATCATTTATATACCAAAAGTTTCTTACATGTTAAATAATTTTCAGACACTCATTAGTCTATTGAAAAAAATTGGTATTTAATTAATATTTTGATTAAAAATGCAACTACACTTATTTTTATAATTTAAATATCTCATGAACCGTTAATCGTTAGATAAAATAAATTATACCATCATGACGGGCATTTTAATATCTTTCACTAGACAGGCACTTTCATATACATTCGAAGAATCATTTTTTTCCGTTTTTTACATTTTTTGTTTCAGTATTGAAATCCGCATGATATATCACATGTGATTTAATACTAATGTGTAAAAAGTGAGAAAAATGTCGGAAGTATATCATAGTGTCCGTTTATGGAAAAATAATTAAATGTTTGTCGCGATGATGTAAATTTTTTTCATCTAACGATTAATGGTTTAAAATATATTAATTTTTCAAAATAAAGGAGTGAAAGTGGATTTGTTATATAATATTAAAACTAAGTTGCTAGAATTGATCTCTTGATATGTATAAAACTTATGATATGTAAATGATCACTTCTCTGTATACATAATGTATTAAACTTATTACACATATTTGATCCAAAAAGTAAGGCTGATGCTAATGGGAAGGGTTGCACCCAAACCAACCGACCCCCCAACCGAGTCTCCATCCTTAATTCAACCAGATGCAACCGGGTCTCACCCAAACTATTTCAATCTTTCGGTTGGCTATCCAACCGCAACTTTTATTTTGTTTGTATGTGTTGTTATTTATTTAATTTGTTTTTGTGGGATATGTTTTTTGTTGTGGTTGCGGCCGACTTACTATTTGTTTGAGGTTCGAGTGTAGTCCTAGAGAAGAAAAGCTAATGTGGTAGGGGGTGACCACAATATTTATGGTTGTCATCAGCATTGGCCTAATATAGTGCTGGCCAAAACGTTTTTATATTAATTACTTCTCGTTTTATCTCTTTTATAAAATTATATATCTTTTATTGTTAGACGTACTTTTTGTAACACCCCTAAAATACCGCAGCGGAAGATTGTGTCATTGGGGCACTACTTCATAATACAAAGTACAAGGTATAGAAAACGACCTCTAAATGAGACGTTTTGAAAAGTTACCATTCGATTAATGAGAAAAGAGTTACAACATAAGTTCTTAAGTACAATACATAAGTGTTTTTAAAACATATCGAATGGTAATAATAAAAGCATAAGTCTTCAAAATATGCCAAGCGACTCTATGCTCCATGCAACAGCTATCATCTTATAGACCTGAGATAAACATGCTAAAAAGTGTCAACACAATGGTTGGTGAGTTCATAGAGTTTGTTTTGAATAAGTTGAAAAGCCTTTAAAGAATGTTCACACAGCAAAGGCATTGTAAATCCACTCAATTCCAAGTTCCGCCCATACAAAACTTGCAACCTGTGTGTTTACAACCCACTGCTAAAAATAGTACGTCAATCATGTATGCATGTATCATAGTAGTTAAAAGTATAAATGTTACCGCAAGGGTCTTCCAACCACTTAATTTGGGATGTATCTAATTTAATAGCCTTCCAACAACTTAATTTAGAGCCACTAAAGTAATGGTCATCCAACAACTTAATTTAGAGCCACTGAATTGCACCTACTGGGAGTCTCTTCCCAAAGATTAATGGTCATCCAACAACTTAATTTGGAGCCACTAAGTTGAATAACGCAATTAAGTATAACGTAATCAAGTATAATGCAATCAAGTATAATGCAATCATTTATAATGAAATCAAGTATAATGTTTTGAGTATTTATACATGTAAAAGCAAGTAGTTGAGCATGTATCTCCCCCAAAAGTTTCAAACGAGTATAAAAATGGGGCTAAGAACTCACCTTAAAAATGTTATCACAACGTATAACGGAATCGATGGATAAGCCTGGAAGTCTCTACGTATAACCTAGAATATGATGTCAACTCTTAGGTTCAGAATAATGCCTAAGAAAACATGAACGATCCTATATATGTAGCATTTGTATGTTTGTTAATAGAAATTATTTTAGTTTGTATATCTCGTACTACCGTTCGGGCCATCATAATTCAGAGGTCATGCAGTAAACGTTCGAGGAGCTACGACACTTTAAATCGTAAATCCAGCAACTCGTCGATCCGTTTACCCAAATGAACCCCTCACATGAAGTTCCCTAGTGTTGTAGTGCTCAATACGTAAAACATGTATTTTAATTATTTGATTATATGATATATTAAGAGTTAAAAAAATACAATAAATAAACTAACCAAGTTTATAAGTATTTAAATAAGTTTGAGTTATATATATACTTACCTTAAAATAGAATGCTTGAGTATTATGGAAAAATAAAATATTAGCGGAGCTTCGACGTAGAATTTGCAATCTTCGAAAACCCAAGGCTATTAGAAGATTATAACAACGCCCTCTTGAAAACCCGAAGAAGAAAAGAAGATTATAAAGACGTCTTTTTGGAGACTTGAAGTTATTTGAAGATTATAACGACTCTTTCTTGAAAACTTCCAAGAACGAAGATCAAACGCTAGTTTTTCTTCAAGAACACATGAATGTTCTTACAAGATCTATGAGAAATGCCTTAGGTTTAGGACTTTAGATGATAAGAAGGTGTGGTGCAAGAAAAAATGAAGTGATTTTCTTGGTATTTATAGGCTAGAGATTATGGTTAACTATATATTGGGTTAAAAACTAACCATGGTTAAATTTACACATGTAAATGATCTAAAGGAAGCATGCTTAGGATTATGCCACCAAAATGATGACTCCCCCCCCCCTAGAGGCTTTCACAATTGGTGACAAGGCTTAGATGATAAGTCTTGATATTATCTTGGTTACGGAGTGAGTTTTGGTTCCGTTAAGTGCCAACTGAAGCCATAAAACGTAAAACCGGGTATCGTAAAAATACGAAATTTGTAGGAATAATGAAACTCATCATTATACTCCATATAAAAATATAAAATAGGTGATAAGTCTCATTGGGTGCAAAAACGCTGCTTAAAGCTGGAAATACGGGTCAAAAACGCGTAATTCGCAGTTTATCGGAAAAGAACGAAATTTCAGGGAAACGAGCGTGAATTTATTTAAAGTAGACTAAAATTAGTCTAAAAGTGATATGAGATGTAAAAATGTGATTTTCGTCATACGCGGGATAATTTAACAGTCATTCGTGAAGTTTAAAAATTACGCGATTTTCAGAAAAAGGTAGAACGTACAAGGTTCATTTCTTTATGGTCAAAGGAGGAGGGAAATATGTTTGACTTTTCCAAAAATATAAAAGTGTCTAATCATCTTAGGAAATACAGTGCAGGAATCGTTAAGTCTGGATGTAAGTAGAATTGCTTAAAACGTAAGTTTAGTTTTGTACTGCGCTGGGCTTATTTGGTAACATAAAAATAAATCTTAAAAATTCTCAAATTAATCATGAGTGATCTAAAAATTTATCTGATGCGGGAAAAATTATCAGAGACGGTTTTCGTTATGCGCGGGATGTTAAAATGGTGTTTCGACCAAAATGAAGTTTTAAAACGATGTTTTCTTAATAACTTTTGCGAAAATGATCTAACGATTGTCGAACTCTCAGGTCATTACTAAAATAATTTATCCTACGAGAATGTGAAATAAAAATTTTACGAATGAATAGTGAAAGTGAATAGTAAATTATCGAAAATGCGAATTGTTAAACTTTTGTAGTTAAACAAATTTTGCACATGTTTTTCGCAAATTTAGAGATGTCACTCGTATGTTTATGGGATAACTAGGCAATCAACTCATTATAAAACATTACATTTTCCAAAGCCCTGTCTACATACAACTTTGTGGCCCGTTTCGTGTTGGTAAGCCCAAACGCCGAAAAGAAAATATGTACCCTACCCGGATCCTAGATATCTTCTCTCACGTCCCTATCTCATTCACCATTTGTCCAGCAACGAAAAAAACCGTCCGGCGAACCGATCCGGCTCCCAAACCGAAAGATCTATAGTGCCTTTTGGGAGTAGATTTGTACTATAGATCTATAGTGTTTTTTGTGAGTGAGAAATATAAAACTGCTTTCCCCTCCTATTCCTATTCCTATTCCTATTATCCCACAAATTCCAAAACCCTCTTCCATCTTCTCCCACATTCGTTTCCTTAGCTATACTTCTCTTGCTACAGTACTTTCATCTATAGTGCCTTTTGTGAGTAACTATGTATTGTAGATCTTCCAGCTTATCACAGGTTTTATGTTGTCTTCTTTATTATTACTTTTATTTTAGTTTAGGTTTCTTTGATTTTGGACTGTTTTTGAAAAAGGGTCTTTGTTATTTTGTGTTTAGTTATTGTATTTATTCATTTTTTGGGTGATCAAGATTTGGTTTTTAGGTTGTCATTGATAAGGGGTTTTGATTTTGGGTTGTGAATTTGTGATTAAAAAAGGGTATTTGTTATTTTGTGCAGATTTTGGGAACTGGTATGGGTATTCAAGATACGTCGTTTTCAGTTTGGTTATGAAAAATATTGTTTTTGTTGAGTTTGTTATCTCAATTCTTGGTTTTAAAGCTAATCAGGTCGTTTGGTTTCAGGTTAGGCCTTTTATGTGGGAACGGCTGTACGCAACCATCGTGATTGTTTTAGGTTTGGAATATCGGTTGTTGATGTATTATATATGTAAGGAGATAGCTTTGTGACAACTGCTGAGTCTTGGCCGTGTGTTTACACTAACGCGCCATTGGTGGTTTCGTTTGTTTGTTGGTTATGTTATTGGAATTCTTCGAGGTCTGAGAGCAGCCGTATCTTGGCGGGGCGTTCACACTAACGTAGCCATGGCGGTTGTTCCGGCTTTGTGGAATCGGTAATTCATGGATTATGTAAATAGAGACATATGGCCATGTCTTGCCAGGGCATTTACACTAACGCACCCATGGCGGTTTCACTTGGTTATAAGTTATGTTACTGAATTTGTTAGAAGTTTGTAAAGGGTTGCCTATAAGCAGAATGTGTATCAATTAAAATTGTGATCGTCCGGGTCTTGGGGGGGCAAATTATTAGATTTGCAGCCATGGCGGATATATCCACATTCTTCGATTGTCAACCTGTATCAGCTTCATAGACGCATTTATTTATGACGGGGCAAGCTTGCTATGCTTGCAGCCATTGGTGGGTATATGCTCTAAATATACTTAATTTGAAAATCAAGGTTGCTTATGTTTACTGTTAGACGAGGTTGTTGGTGATATTGATTATAAGAGGCAATGATGAATTTGAACGTGTTTGATTAAAGCTATGAACCTCTCTGTCTTGGCGGGGCAAACTATCAGGTTTGCAGCCATGCGGATGTATCCGCTTTTTGAGATTACTAACCAATCTGACCCTCATATTATGAACTGAAATGAATGACAGATTTTCAACTATATAGGCGGTCCACAACATATTCAGGTTTCATGCATTCATATTTGTTTCAAAGTCTAGCACATTTTATTAGAAGTAAAAAATTTGTTAAATTTGACATATGTCAAACCGTTATATACATAATCCATGATGATATAGCTATGACGATATTGTCACAACCTCTAGGAATTAAGATCCTTACGAATTAAGCAGTGTGTAAAGGTTTAGTAATTTGCAGTAAGTATTTCTCTAATCTCTAATATGCGTTTTGTTCATTAAACGAATAAAATATATATATAAGGGTTGTAATATCATTGATGGTTCCAGCTTCTTAAACCACATATTTGAACCAAGAAACTATAAGATTTGTTGATATTAATTGTGAAGTCAATTAATAGTTACAATATGCACGATTTATTTATTGAATCATTTTCTTTTTAGCGCTTTCCATAGTTTTTTTTGCAGAAGCTGCAAGAGAATAGAAGAAGTGTGTACTTGCTGACTTTGACATTGGCGAGCTTCTAGGAAAAATTTCTAAATAACGAGAAAAAAAGGGTAAGTAAATGAGATATAATTATCGTGTTTAACAGATTGTCTTTCTGTATTAAGCTAAACTATTGTCTTTATTTCTACATGTTCCAGTACCAGCGTTGGAATTATTGATTTTGCTCAACTTTGTATATGAATGACATATATCTTCTTCCTGCAATTTAATATGACGACTCACTCAACAGGATGTATCGATGCCAGAGATTTTCGGCTATGTTTTACAAAAACAGCCTTCAAGAAGTAGTGACGAGCCTCATGGTAAGATGTAAGTTTTTTACTTTTATGGCTAAGCGTTGTGTTTTTATTCGAAACACATTGCCTCCAGGCATATGACAGGGTCTTTGTATTCATCAGGAACAAGGATAATTTTTTGGCACACACACAACTTATGATACAGATGGTCAGCATGCGAGGTTGATTGACGGTAATGTTAATGGTGAATAACAGTTTTTTGGGTAATGCATTATGTTAATATTAAAATACAGTTGTGGTCACTATCCTTATGTTCATTGTCAATTTTCATTTTCAAAAATTATTGGCCTAGGCGTGTTTTGTTCCTGTGATATAGATATCAGGTTGAAGCACATGTTAGCGACAATGGTTTGGGAGCATGTGATTTAGTTGTCTTGAGAAGGTTGTGGTGTCGTGATGACAATTTGTGACAGCAGTAATCTGATGACCTCTTACTAACATGTACTAATAAAAGTTTGGTAAGTTGTATTGTCCCCTTGCAGTTCTCTTTAAAAAGATGTTTTTTTGCACCCACTACTTTGGGATATGGGTGAAAGGCGTGTGTTCGGGAGGTATGTTCACAGGGTGGGTTCATGGGGTGGATTCAGTGGGTTGGTTTGGTTGGTGATGACCATCATGGCGCGTAGGTAATTTCGGTACACAACATTTATACTATAAGCATAGGTAGTTTTACTTACGATGTATTAGTTTTAATACGGTAGGTAGTAGGAGGTTTTTCTAAAATCAGTTGTACAATTAACATTAACACGTATAATGACAAAAACCTCCTACTACCTACCGTATTTACTGACTTACCATTACAACTACCATTTCCAACAATGATAATAATGAAATACCATTACAATGCATTGGTTTTCAAATTACGCCTGCATCACAAATATGTTTTTCGAAACACATTTAGTTTTACTTATGACCGAGTTTGTTAAAACTAATCCAACGCCGGTTTATAATATGACGTAACTGTTTAAGTACATGTCGTCTATTTTGGTGATGGTGGAGCGTTTGGGATGCTGTTCATGCACTGCGAGATGCTTGAAAACTTTTACTAAAACACAAGGCTGATGTAAGACTTTATTGATGTTGAGGTGAATTAGGAAGTGTGGTTGTGGTTGTGGTTATAGCTAGGAAAGTGTAGATCAAAGTTGTGTATATCATGTGTTTTGATGTGGTAAGTTTCTCTAACTTCGTCTTTGTGGGACTGAGCATATAGTAATCTTTTTCATTTTTTACTGTCAAAATTACACATATTGGAAGTAGAAATATTGGAAGTAGAAAGCATGTCATGTTACTAAATACTCCATACTTACAAGAAAACTTCCTATAAATGATTGGCAACTCATCAAGGATTTAAAGCTTATGACAATTTATGGTTGAGCTATTCCTCATTAGTATTGCTATGTCTTAAAATCATTTATACTTTCTGAATTATTTTCAGTTTATTGCTTCTTATGAGAGGATAAAAGGCATAAGGAAAATGATCATGGCCTTCACAATTGAGCAGAGAAAACCTTATGCGGCAACAAGTATTACTCTTTGCTTATATATGTTGTGTTTAATGATTTAGATGGTGTGGAAAACTAGAAGGGGAGTTGAATAGTTTTACCGATTAAAACTTTGTTTTAAAATATTTAGATCGACTTATGTCAATCTATTTAAATGTGTATGTTGGATGTTGATAGATAAGTATGTAAACATGTAATGCAAATGTAAAGAGTAAGAAACATAAAACCACGACATGAGTGTTCATAGTGGTTCGGCTACAAGGACACCTTCCTTGCCCTACTCCCCTCCCCGAGCCACCTACTCGAGAGTTCGTAAGCACTACACGACACAAACTCCTTATGGCGGAGAAGCCTTCACAACGTCACCTACTCTTTTTCCGGTACAAGGCTAGACACCGGGTTCTTCCACGAGGTAGAACCAAACCTATCACAACGTCTCCTACACTTTTTCGGTACAAGACTAGATACCGAGTTCCATTATAAAGGAGGAACTACTACCCAACACTACACGACACCAATCCCAAAGGAAACCCACTCCTTATTATAACATCATCAAGGATATCAATATCCTTGGACACAACCTAACTATATTTGTACATCGATGCACCATATCGATTGTACACCCTTGCCATCTTTCACTAATGCCCTTGACACGATCTTTTGGCACCTTTCACTAATGCCTTCGACTTGACCCTTTTGGCATCCTTCACTAATATGTAATTTCATTCAATAAAAATACGAGAAATGATCTACATATCTCTAAAACTAAGAGAATGACTCAAACATGTAATACATTTTCTACTAATTGTAAGAAGTGGCGGAAACCTAAAAAGCATCAATGTGCTTGAAATCAAAGGATGAGTATACTTGTTGATTTGGTCCAATCGTTCAAGGAGATGATTAAACATGAAATGCAACTCATTTCGTACTTCTTGAACAAGTCCTTGGGTGATTTGACAATTAGAGCAATTATTGTCATGACTAGGAGCCAGAGGAGGTGTGATGTTTTGAGGAGGCTTCACAAAGGATGGTGGAACTTATGAAGGTGAGTTGAGCAATATAGGATGTGGTTCCACTAAAAATGAGGGTGATGATGCACGAGTTGGTGGTGGAGATGGAAAGTCCTCTATATGGTTAGATCTTTGGTGATTCCTTGTCTCCAAAGATGGACCATTTGGTGATGAAGGTGGTTCCCTATTTAGCGAGAAGGTTGGTGAATGGGAAGTCCTTGGTGGTGAGTCTTCTAATGAGTAGAGATTTGGATGAGAAAGAGGTTCGGTAAAGGAATGTAGCCTAGGTTCTAGAAATGAAGGCTTGGGTGTTTTACTAGAGCTAGGTACGTTTGGTTTAGTGCTTGATGAAGCCTTTTCCAACTCAAAGGGTCGAATGCTAATTCTAGCGGTTCTTTTAGCTATCGTTGATTGAGTTTGTTGAGGAGGAATTCTAGCATTTGGACTTTTTACGGGTGATAACTCAGTGGAAGATATCTCATGAACCATATGAGCATTCTTTTTGGATGAACCTTTGGTTGAAGAGTTCTTGCTAGAAGCTTTAGTCATAGTGAAGGAGTGGGTGTAATAGAAGTCTTAACTACTGATTTTTGGATTGTGGTATGAATAGTGGCTTAAGCTCCTAAGAGTGCTTGGTTTATAAAGAATGAAGTTGAGTTAATGAATTAAATTCTTGACCACTAACAATTTTGGCATGCACTAAGGTGTAGTTATATTCTAGGAAGTCATTAAATGGTAAGTAAAAGTGTTTAGACTACCAAAGAGAGTTTGTATTTGGAAGAAAAGCTGATTATAAGCTGTTCTGTAGACCTGGATCCCACGGTTCCCTCTCACTAGGGGTCCGTCTAGTTATAAACCAGGGATCCGTTTGTCAGACAGCATAGTGGTGAGGTGATTATGCTCTTTTAAGGTCTAGTACCTATAAATCTTGAAGGTTTTTCTTCTCTTAGGTGTCTTAAATGGTATGTGACTTAAATGTCCAACTACAAGGAGTGGGGATACCTAATGATTGTTTTCTTTTCTTTTTTTTGGTAGGAAAGTGGATTTTTGAGAGTGCAACTAAGTATTTAAAGATGATACTATTGATTTGAGAATGACAAATGAGGACAATTGATCCTAGAGATCAGGTGGTGGCTCAAGAAAAATTTGGAAAATTCCTAAAAAATAAAAAATAAAATGAAAAACTAGTTTTAAGCCTATTTTGAGGTAAGGATGACTAAAATCAATTTGTCAAAATTAAGAAAAATAGCCAACTAAGTGCTTTGAGATGTGAGGAACAATGTCTGAGTATTGGAGCGGAAATATGGTAAGTTTTGGTGAAGTGATAAATCAAAAATTCCTAGAGTGTGATCCTATGTTAGCTATGAGTGAGTGTGAGACCTACTGAGTTTGAGGAAGACTTAAGTGGTCCTAAAGTATCATGTTTAGCTAGTGTGATAAGGTCTAGAGGATTGGATTGAATTGAAAGTGTAAGAAATCCTTGTCTGTTTTCCCAGATCCCACGGTTCCCTCATCTGAGGGATCCAGCTAGTTATAGCTCAGGGATCCGGCTACTACTGACCAGTAGCTTCTCAGCAAATGTGCAGTTTTTTGCACTCTTTAGCAAATACTCATCCTAATCATTTCTACATTCGATAAACATATGCAAGCAACAAATATAACGCATAGCAACTAAGGGCGATTAGAATGTAAGCAAAAATGAGTGGGACCGACTTCTTGATTGAGATCAAGTTGTCGTAAAATTCTCATTTTCCGGGTTCCTAGGTTAGAGTGTTTTGGTTTATGTTATGCCATCTACTACGAGCTACGTCCTAAACTACAGAAATATTGTTTAGATTGTTTACAGACCATTGTTCATAAATTGTTCACAAATTAAGGTCTACGACCTTACCTTCCTTCCATTCAACCTCGTACTCCATCTCCATCGCCTCTACTCTTCACTCTTTACCCCTCCACCCCTACTTCTTTTTCTTCATGAGGAAGTTAGCAAAACACTTGAACATGCCCTTGATTTGTTGGAACTCTTGTGAAGGGCTCGGGACTTCTGGCAGTTGGTCAATGTATGCTAGGGGGTCGAGTTGGACATTTCCAATGGGGTTGCTACCTTCTCCTTCTCTTTCATCCGATGAGTCCATTGGTGGGTGAGGTCTCTTGCCATCCACCATAATCCTTGTAGTCTTTCCATCGGACAATGGAACCATAACCTTGTTGCAAAAGGTGTGGTCATTGGAATAAGGAGAAGGATCTAGAGCAAAGACGAAGTTTGCTAGGCGAGTCAAGAGCATGGCATAAGGGAGTACCATCTTGTCCGTCCTTTTCACACTTTCCATTCTTTTCACCATGTAATAGGCGAGGTTGAAGTGAATGCCGGTTACAAGGCAATAGATCATGAAGCTTAGGTAAGCATTGGGATGATCCTTATTTCCTCCCAAACAAAGAACGTTCTCCCTTAGCACAAGTTCCCATTTCTTTTATAATGGGAACATATCCGAAAGCTCCATTTGAAACGGATCTCTATAAATCACCTTGGACTTTCTAGTGACTCTTTATGGAGAGGCTCTTTCCATGAAGACGGTATCTCTTACCGTAGTTGCTTTTGGGATGGCTGTGAAGTATACCTCGTGATGATCTACCATGTCATGAAGCTTCGCCAATGACCATTCATTTGAGTACATATATACTCATAGACATGGGATACGAATATCCTGGCAAACTCTTCAAGAGTGAAGGTGAACTCGTGCTCATTGATGGTAAAGGTTATCGAAATGGTTCCATGTTCATTTCGAATGATTCTCATGGTCTTGTAAAACTCTAGTACAAACACCGGACAAATTTGCTCATTAATGTTCAAGAGGCAATGGAAGTTAATTCCCTCAAAGACTTGGGGAATGTTGGTGTTGTTGATGAATGAGGGTTCAACTACTCGTCCTTCATGGAATAATCTCCTTTCCAACATCTTGAAGGCTTTTCGGTCATCCGGGCTCAACCCATCCTTTCGATGGTACATGGGAATATAATGTGCGGTATCTTGGTAATCTTGTTGTCTATTGCTAGACATGATTGGTCCTAAACATCAAAACCACAATGTGGTGTTAATTGTGTGAATAGTAACCTAATGGGATTCATCACAATTTTACTCAATACATCTTCATTGAATTCAAAAAATGAGTTTAATTTGTATTAACAATGTTGATTCTTTGATTTAGTTTATCTTAGAAAACAATGTGATAACAAATTGTGACAAACCCATTTGAGCTCAATTTCTAAAGATGAAAATTGTACTCCTAGAAATTGAAGAATGGAAATAACAATGTAGTTAAGATTATACTTACACAAGTGATTGTTTCCTTAGAGAAGATGATGAATTAACTCCTGTGAATAGTAAATTAGGTTTTATGTTCGTGAGTTTGAGAAGGTAAAGTAAATTATAGAAGTCCACATTGATCATCTTTTACTTAAATTGTCTTCTGATGTGCCGGTTCCCACGGATCCCTTGGATGAGGGATCCGGCTAGTGTAAACTTAGGGATCCGGCATATCAGCAATTATCAGTTTAAGTAATCTTTGATAATTTTGATTTGGGAGTTCTAATTCTTGGCTAGGGTTGATGTTTATGCTCTATAACTTATGGTTTGGGGTTTTGACGTGTTTTACTGATCCTATTTGACGAGGTTCCCTTTTTATGAATAAATCATAATTCTTTGGAAAGTTTTAAAGATTATGATAAAATCCTATTTTATCATAATATGAGGAGTTTCACATGGATAATTATTGTCATGGATGAAATGTCAATAACCTTATATGAGGAGTGATGACCAAGGCTCTCGAATAGCCGAGATATCATTATCACTAATTTGTAGTTTTGTCTATAGAGATCAACGAAGAATACTATTCTTGATGAGTTCAATATAGATAACAACTTTAGTGATTTTTAAGAAAGCGTAATGAGACTACTAATCTTAATCATATTTATACAAAATGACATTATTAATTCATCTAGAAAATATACGAAAATAATTTATTTGTAAGTAATTTATTAAAGATCATACCTTTGCTATATATTCTTTTTGAGAAAAGAAATATTAAAGAGAAATTCTTCAAGATCTTCTTAGGATGCCCAAGTCCTTTGCTTTGCTATATATTCTTTTTGAGAAAAGAAATATTAAAGAGAAATTCTTCATGATCTTCTTAGGATGCCCAAATCCTTTGCTATATATTCTCAACAATGAAAATTTTAGAAAGATCTATTATTATCCAACATTATAAAATATGATGATTTTAAAACGTGACCTTTTGTTTTTAAGAAATTTCCTTCCTTGAAGTTTTCAATCATACACGGATCGTATCAAGTTTTTAAAAGTACAATATACTCTTAAGAAACTTGGTAACGAAGCTCTGGTACCAATTGTGAAAAACTAGAAGGGGGGGGGTTGAATAGTTTTACCGATTAAAACTTTGTTTTAAAATATTTAGATCGACTTATGTCAATCTATTTAAATGTGTATGTTGGATGTTGATAGATAAGTATGTAAATAGGTAATGCAAATGTAAAGAGTAAGAAACACAAAACCACGACACGAGTGTTTATAGTGGTTTGGCTAAAAGGACACCTTCTTTGCCCTACTCCACTCCCCGAGCCTCCTACTCGAGAGTTCGTAATCACTACACGACACAAACTCCTTATGGCGGAGAAGCCTTCACAACGTAGCCTACTCTTTTTCCGGTATAAGGCTAGACACCGGGTTCTTCCACGAGGTAAAACCAAACCTATCACAACTTCTCCTTCTCTTTATTCGGTACAAGGCTAGATACCGAGTTCCGTTATAAAGGAGAAACTACTACCCAACACTACACGACACCTATTCCAAAGGAGACCCACTCCTTATTACAACATCATCAAGGATATCAATATCCTTGGACACAACATAACTACATTTGTACATCGATGCACCATATCGATTGTACACCCTTGGCATCTTTCACTAATGCCCTTGACACGATCTTTTGGCACCTTTCACTAATGCCTTCGACTTGACCCTTTTGGCATCCTTCACTAATGCCTTAGACACGGACATTCGGAACCTTTCACTAATGCCTTCGACTTGACCCTTTTGGCATCCTTCACTAATTCCTTAGACACAACACTTCTAGAGAGGAAAGTGTTAATACAAATAAACCGTAAAAACGTTTATTAATATTTAGCGATCTCTTTCTGTTTTGTTGATAACAAATATAATGTTATCATAAGTAAAACTATAAGGATACATGTTATTTTTGTAAAGCATCTACATATAGTCATTTAATACAAATTGTTGTAATAATTCATTTGTTGTGATAGTTTATTAGGATGGGTAAAAACCACAACCCATGACCCATACCCATGGAGCATATCCATAACCCATGGAGTTAATCCATACCTATTTGACTAGATGCATTATATCTATTAGATACATTGTATCAACTTAGATACCCATGGTTCAAACCATAACCCATAACCCATGACCCATAACCCAAAAACCCATGGGCAAAGAGGAGCGTCTCACGGATCCTTAGAGTTACACTAGACGGATCCCTCAAGCAAGGGATCTGTGGGATCCGTGCAACAGTGGCAAGAATTTTCCTATAAATAAAGAGCCATTTCTTCATTTTTACTCACCCCTCTTCTTACTAACTCTCTCATATATTCTTACACTTTTCTAACAAAATATCACTTGATCTAGAGAGTTGTTCTTCTTTCTTCTATTGTGATTCTCATATAGGTCCTTCTCTAAGGCGAGATCACGAGCATTCTACAAGTCATCCAAGCAACGGGTCCTTCATTGATTTGTTCCTCCACAAGATTTCTGTAGCAAAGATCTTGTATTTCATATTTTACATATTTGTTGTGTTATAGTAGTGTTGTTTTGGTCCTCCGTGTTACGGACTCGGTATTTAGCTTTGTACCAGAAAAAGGTGTAAGCAACGTTGTGAAGGCTTCTTCGCCAAGTTGAAGGAGTTTGTTGACATAGTTCTTGAACTCTCGAGTAGGTGACTCGGGGAGTGGAGTAGGGCAAGGAAGGTGTCCTTTTAGCCGAACCACTATAAATCGGTTGTGTCATTTCTATCCTTTACTTTACTTACTTTACTTGCATTACTCATAGATCTATACTATATCCTCATTCATACGATTTCACATAACATCGAATCTAAAAGTTTTTGAAACTAACTTAAAATCGGCAAAACTATTCAACCCCCTTCTAGTTTTCTACAATTGGCATCAAGAGCTAAGTTTATAAAAGTTTTAAAATAAACCGTATTTTAAAAACTTTTCGATCACTATGGGTTCTGAAAATTACAAGGAAGGGAAATCTATGCAACGACCTCCACTACTTGAAACTAATGTGTGGAAAACTAGAAGGGGGGGGGGTTGAATAGTTTTGCCAATTAAAACTTCCTTTTAATCTATTTAGATCGACTTATGTCAGTCTATTTGGATGTGTGTGTTGAATGCTGATAAACAAGCATATAAAGGTAAGTAATGAAAAGATAAGAGTAAGAAGCACAAAACCACAACGCGAGTATTTATAGTGGTTCGGCTACAAGGACACCTTCCTTGCCCTACTCCACTCCCCGAGTCACCTACTCGAGAGTTCGTAATCACTACACCAATCTCCTTATGGCGGAGAAGCCTTCACAACGTCGCCTACCCTTTTTTCGGTGCTAGGCTAACCACCGAGTTCTTTCACTCCAAGGTGAACCACACCTACGCAACGTCGCCTACCCTTTATAAGGTACTAGGCTAAGTACCTAGTTCTTTCACTCCAAGGTGAACTACACCTTCACAACGTTGCCTACCCTTTATTAGGTACTAGGCTAATCACCTAGTTCCATTGCAATGGAGGAACTACTGCCACACTACACCAACGACTAATCCCAAAGGAGATCTACTCCTTTACAACATCATCAAGGATATCAATATCCTTGGATCTAATACTAGTCTATCTTGTACATCGAAACACACCATATTGAATGTACATTTAAGACACCTTTCACTAATGCCTTTGACTAGATCTACAAGACACCTTTTACTAATGTCTTGTGTCTTCACTTCTATGCACCTTTCACTAATGCTTCTTTGTCTTGACTTCTAAGCACCTTTCACTAATGCTTCTTTGTCTTGACTTCTAAGCACCTACCACAAGTGCTTATCCTATGGACGATAGATACCCTTCACTAATATCTTCGTCTTGACACTTGAGACATCTTTCACTAATGTCGTCAACACGACACTTCTTTGAAGAAAGAAAGGAATCATCAACAAGAAGACTTCAGTAGCCTTGATGATGAGGAAGCATGGCAACTCATGGACTTGAGCTTGCTCGACTTCAAAGGTGGTGATCTTTCCTTTAAGAGGAACCTAAAAGATCACACAAAAACAAAACTACAAACATAGATCTCTTGGATCTGAGGTTAGTGAGTTTTTAACTCAGGGAGAAAGTGTGTTAGAAAGAGGTGAAAAATAATGAAGAAATGGCTCACTATTTATAAAGAAAAACTCTCTTGTTCCCGGATCCCACGGATCCCTTCCACAAGGGATCCGTCTAGCATTAAGCTAGGGATCCGTGGGACGCTCCCTTTTACCCATGGGTATTTTGGTTATGGGTCATGGGTCTTGGGTTAAACCATGGATCTTTAGCTAGATACAATGTATCTCTTGAGTGCAATGCACTTAGTCACTTGGGTGTGGGTTGATCCATGGGTTATGGATATTATCCATGTGTGATATAAGCATGATGTCGTGCAATGGGTTATGGGTCAAGATCCATGGGGCATGGGCTTTGGGTTGTACCCAACTACATTCAATGTATTTGCCCAATGGGTTGTGATACTTAAGTTTCTACCCATTTATATTGCCCAATATACTACATACTAGTTATGTGTGTATTTAATCCAAATATGTAAACACTAGTTGTTGTACATATGTATTACTAAATCATAAAATCACTTATACTTGTTTTAGTGTTTTATGTGAAAATGTGAATATGTTAGAAACTATTAGTTCAAACCATTTACGTATTTTATTTCGTTAAAATGATTTTACGTTTGTTATCGACAAAACATTAGAAGATCGTAAAATATAAATAAACGTTTTTACGGCTTATTTGTATTAACAATCTCCCCCTTTTTGTTGATGACAAAACATAAAATTATTTTAAGAAAAAGCTAAAATTCGTAATAGTTTGAATTTGTAGTTTTTACTTTCTTCTCCCCCTTTTTGTCGAAACAAAAAGTGTTTGAAGGAAAGCAACACATCGTTTTTAAGAAAAACCATGTGAAAGGAATAAAAATAGAAAAAAAAATAGAGAGCAAGTAACGGGGAAAGGATCTCGTCTTTACTCCCCCTTGACGAGTCCATCCCTATGTAAGGGCGTCAAGAAAGTGATACTAATCTAGTTTGTTTGCAAGTAAGTTTGCAAAATATTTCGTCTAAGTGACGAATGTACTCCCCCTTGATGATTGCAATTTTGCAAGGGAATGTCATGAAATGTAAACCTAGTATTGCAAGTAATTTGCAATGTATTGCTTTGACATAAAGCTCCCCCTAGCTTTAGGATGTCAAAGTCTTCATGTGTAAATTGAATAACTACAAAACAAAAGTTAGAAAGCAAGTGTAATTCATAATTTCCTGCAAATGTGGTTCAAGTTAGTAGAAAGAAAGCTTTCTGTCTCACGGATCCCACGATTCCCTCCTAGTAGGGATATGTCTAGGCAATTCTAAGGGATCTGTATTAGCTGTTTAATTACAGCAAAGGTGATATAATAAGTAATGTTATCACAAAAATGAGATATGAATACAAAGTAATTATATGCTTAACAAAATAACAAGTAGCATGTAATTCCATTTAATAAAACTAGAGTTATGATATACATGACTCTAAAAACTTAAGAAAATAAGAGATTACATGACTAGGAATTTCTAAAACAACTATCGCTTAATGCTAGGACACCACTAAAATCTTCTAGCTCGAGTTTTGTTTAGGTTTAATCTCGTCGAAACGTTCGAGGAGATGATAGAACATGAAACATTGGTCTTCTCGTACTTCATGTATCAAACTTTCAACATGTTGACAATGATAGCAATCTTTGTCATGGCTAGGTAGTGGTGGTGGAAGAAATGAAATGGCTTGATGCGAAGGATCAAGTGAAGCGGCTTGTGGAGCTTCAAACGATGGAGGGATTGGTGGAGGCGCATTTGAGAATGACTCGACTAAGAATGATGGTGGTGGTAGAGAAGTGTCAACTTCCATATGGTCGGGTGGTAGACTTTGATGATTTCTCATAATCCAAATGGGATTATATGATGGAAACGGCGAAAAGGTAGCCGGAGCAAGTGTTGACTCAACACTTTGATTTTGTAGCATTATTCCTCCTAATGAGGAGAATGTTGTCGGCAGAAGCGGATGAGACGGCCTAGGAGGCAAGTCCTCTAAATTATAGAGGTGTGGTGATGATAGTAGGGATGTAAATGAAATAGCTTTAGGAACTAATGGTGATGGTTTAGTGGAGATGATATTGTTTGGCCTAAGAGGTATAGTGGTATTTGGCATTGGTAGTTTTGTGGGTACTATCCTTTCAGGAATTGGTTTGATTGGATGAGAAAGGATCCTATCATTTGTTGGCTTGATCGGAGATGATTCGGTTGAAGAGATTTCGTGTATAACACGAGCCTTTTTCATGGGTGGTTCTTTGGTGGATAAGTTACTACTTGGGGTTTTTGGTTCGGTTCCAAACTGTCAAGTTTATTACACAAGTCAACCACTTGTGAATGGTCAACCGTAATAAAATTCAAACAGTCTAAAACCAATGCAATTTCCCCTGGAATATAGTGGATTCCCGGGTCGTTAAGTCCCACGGAGGATTAATGGTGCTTAAAAACGTTCAGATGTCGAATGATCACTAAGGATAATGATCTGTAAGGATTTTGATTGAAAATTACACTACTGATTGATTGGAATGGTATTTGGATACAGGACTATAAAGCACAACAATCAGATTAAACAAACGTAAATACGTACGTTTACTAAATTTTACGTAAACGTATAAAATAAAACGTAAATTTATAAGAATAAAACACCTATGGATATGAAAATGATATTTTATAAACCTAATAATAAAAGAAAATTATTGGAAAATTAAAATTATTTTTATAACTATTTATTTAATTATTATTAATTAAAAACTATTTTTAACTATTTAATAATACTCTAAAATATAAGAAAATGTGAAATAAAGCTAGAAAAATGAAATTATGATTTAGAAAAATCTAAAATATTATAAAACTTATTTTAAAACTGAAAATATATTTTTTATGCTTTTTATTTATTTATTATTAATTATTTAATACTTTTTAACTATTTTAAATTCTAATAAATACTAAACAAGCTAGGAAAATTCTGAAATTTTTTATAAAATTATCCTATGATGACAGAAAGCTAAGAAAATTATAAAAACAGGAAGTGCTTAATAATAAGCTGAAAAGAAAAATTAAAAAGCTAAATTCTATTAAATAAACGCTATCACTATTTTTAAAATGATGTTTTTGTGTTTTTTCTTTTATAAACCTATTATACTACTGAAAATAAGTAACTTTAATGAAAACAAAAATTTTTGGAACTTAAAAATAAGCTGAGAATGAGCTTATGATCTAAACAGTGGAGCTTATAGCTTATTTTGATGTTTTAAGCTCAAACAAGCTTTAAAGTTGGAACAAAAGGTGAAATAAGATACAAACAGCTAAAGCTACTTAAATGAAGCTAAAAAGCACAAAGATACACACTGATAAGCTTTTAATAAGCAAATAAGCACTTATGCTAAACCTATAAACTAAACAGCCTAAGTCATATCTAAAGCAATTTAAGCTTATTAAATAAGCTGAAAAGCTCAAAATTAAGGCTGAAGTAGCAAGATGGGTTGGTGGGCTTTCTAAAAAGTCCAAGCTCACACAGTGGGGTTGGCTAATGAGCTTATGACAAGCTTGTGAAAAAGCATGTAAACCACTGAGTGCTAAGTTTACACAGAAATGGGACAAACAATAAGCTGGTTGCAGCCCTACCAAATAAGCTATAAAGTGAAAAAATAAGATTGGATCTTTAAGACAGCTAGGTTAGCTTTCCAAAAAAACAAGATTCACAAGCTAAGGCTAACTAATGAGCTCTTGATGAGCTTGTGAAAAAGGATGGCTCAACTGTGCACAGGGCACTTTTTCAAACAAGTGGTTAAAAGAAGCTAAGAAATAAGCTGTTTAATAAGCTAATTAGAAATTATAAAAATTACTATGATTAAGATGAGCAGTTGAATATTAATATCCCAAAAGCTCAAATCTTGAAACTTAATATTAAGTCCTATAGAAAATTATCTATTTTATTCAAAAACGACTAAACTGAAAATTTGACTTTTTATACAAAACTAAATAGTTGACTTATATGAACTTTGAATTGATTCTACTTACTGATTTGGTTGTAATAACCTAAGATAAGATGAAATTAAGCTAGGTGACCAAGTTATAAGCCACTGTGATGAGTTTTATATCCTAAATCCTAACAGTTAACAACCTAGGTGAAATTAAAGAAAATTTTGACTTTTGATCAAACAAGGACAGTATTTTATGGTTTCTATAAGTTATATTGACCTAATGTGACAAGTAACAACCACAAACAACAACACAAACAACCTCTAATACAAATGACACAGCAAATCCAAACACCCTTTTATCAAACTGAACTTGTGATTTTCAAAAGGTTTTACAGATTAAGACCATGCCATTGATTCAAGACCTTAAATTATCATTTAAGAGACTAAATAAGCACTAAACAACAACAATAACATCATTAAACTAAAAAATGACAATTATGCTAATTTAACTGTTAAACTAAGGTTTTTAGTAAGTACAAATTCCAATGAACAAGCAAACTGTTTTAATGCTTAATTCTACTTAGCTACAACTCATAAACATAGAAACACAAAGATTTAAGCTCATGAATGACTCAAACAGTGAAATGCCAAAATGGATTAACAAGCTTACAAGATGGATTCCAAGTGAAAGCTGAGAATCAAAGCACAAGACCAATCCTAATAGCTTTCCACAAAGCTTCTAACCCAAGGCAATCCAATATTCACCCTGCTCCAGCTTTGATCTTCATCTCCATTGATTTTTTATTTTTAACTAATTTTTTTGGTATTTTTGGTAATTTTTCTTTTTTATACTAAACTGAGTTTTAAGGTTACTAAAAGCTTAGAAAAGCTTTCTAGGAGATTATGTTAGCTTATTGAGTCCAAAACAACAATTAACAACAACATTCGATCATTTTGAGAATTTGAACAAGAAAAATTTGCATAAACTGAAAGCTTGAATTTTAACTGAAATTGAAACTGAAAAAGGTTCACATACACTGAAATTACTTAAACAGAGTGCTTGAAAGTTAAAACATACACTGGAAATTTAAATTTAAGCTATTCGACATTCATAAACTAAAATTACACTAGACTGTCTTCTACATTGCTCCAAGCTTCTTTATATTGATCTTTTTAAGCTTCTTGTCGACCTCTGAATCTTTCCCACCTATTTCCAACCATTGGATCCATCAAACTCATCATATTCGCCCATTTGTCATTTTGGTGGGAAAAAAGTCTTGAGCAGGTTTATTGCAATTAAGGAACTTTGGGAGGATGTGGAGGTGGAGGGGAGTGGTTAAACAGCTGGGGAGTGAGGTGGAAAGGTGGTGGTGAGGTGGTAGTAACAGGTGGTGGAAACCACCTTAGTTTCTGGTTTTGGCTCGTTTGTGAGAGAGATGTACAGTGATGGCGGTATAATATTTTAAAACGTGGGTTTGGGCTTGGATTGGGCCAGCTGGGTATTGGGTTGGATTTGGTATTAATATAGGGTCCGGTTGGTTTAAGCTTATTAACACAAGGACTAATCTTGTAATATTCTGAAAGTGAGGGACTGAAGTTGAAACTTTTCCAAAGTTAACACAAGGACTAAACCTGCAATTAATGGTTAGTACAAGGACCAATATTGCATAAAATTCCATTTTTATAAATCCAAGGACCAAAACTGCCAATTTTGTAACTCCAGGGACCAAACTTGTAATTTTCTCAAAACTTATCATATAAGGACCAAATATGCCACATTTGAATAGTACAAGGGTGTAGTTTGAATAATTTCCATTTTTAAACACCCAGGGACTGATTTTGACACTTTTGTAAAGTTGAGGGACCAAAGTTGTAAATTGTGATTTTTAAACTTCAAAGGACAATTTCTTACAACTTGTGAATCCCAAGGACCTTTTATGACTTTTTTCTTTATTTTGATTTACCAGGGACCAGTTTTGACAACTTTTGATACTTGGGGGACTAAAACTGCCAATTATACAAACTTGATACATTTTTCACCTGATTTTGGTATTTTTGCATTTGAAACACATAAAACACTTATTTGTGATATTTTTATCATTTTGATGCATTTCTAAGTGTTTTCAGATGTTTTTGCAGTCTAAAAGGTATAAAAATGATGAGTATTTGCACACTCATCAATCCCCCACACTAAACTATTGCTAGTCCCTAGCAATCTTTTGAGAAAAAAATAATGGATTTCATCTCTTTACCAAAAGCCATTACTTCTGGAGTAGCCAATTGTTTCAGCTCAAGTAAGAACCTTGGTACAATGATAACCAAATGATTTTGAGCAAATCACCAGCTTTCAACGGTTTTAATTTGTCTTTACCAGAAGCCGTTTGCTTCTGGACTAGCCAACTCTTAGATAAATTATCTTCGGTGAGTCGATTACCAATTATGGTTTTCCAACTGCCTTTACCACAAGCCATAAACTTGCGGGCTAGCCAACTCTTTACTAATTAAAGATATGGTGAGCTGTACACCATACAATTTTGGGCAAATTGCAAGCCATAAACGGATTTGAGATATCTTTACCAAGAGCCGTTTGCTCCTGGATTAGCCAATCCTTATGTGGGTTAGACATGGTGGACTGATTACCATTTGCTGAGTAAGTGTAAAACACTTACTCCAAAAAAAAAAATTGGCCAAAATGGGGAATTGGGTGGTATAATTACATGATAAAATTCGTGAGAATTCCCCCCCACACTAGAAATGAATATTGCCCTCAATATTCAAAGTACCGACTGTTATGCCGAAACATAGAACGTAAAAGGGAAATACTACGGCCATTATTTTATTTTTGATATATACACATTTTTTTTTTTTTTTTTTTGAAATGAAACTTAATATAAAAGGGGGCAACTCCCCCACACTAGGGTGGTAGAAAGTAGAAAGAAGTCAGAAATATGGGTGAAAACCCATATGGTGTGCTACTGTTTTTGATTACCGAGTCGCTAACTTGACTCGATCCCCGCATTCATTGGTTCATGGGGTAAGTTTGTAAATCTGGGACAACCACAGGTGGAATGTCCTCTCCAAAATAGTGCTTTAATCGATGACCATTCACTTTAAAATTTGGACCATCGGGTTGAGATAACTCAATAGTTCCATAAGGAAATACTTTAGTGATGGTGAATGGTCCAGACCAGCGGGATTTTAGTTTTCCAGAGAAAATCTTCAATCTTGAATTGAAAAGAAGGACTCGATCACCGACGTTGAAAACGCGGTTCTTGATTTTGGAGTCATGAATCTTCTTTGTCTTTTGTTTGTAGATCAAAGAGTTCTCGTAAGCTTGATCATGGAGTTCATTTAGTTCATTCATTTGAACTTTTCTGTGATCACCAGCTGTCTGAATATCGAAGTTGGCATGTTTCAAGGCCCAGTATGCTTTGTGCTCAAGCTCAATCGGCAGATGACACGCCTTTCCGTATACTAGCTTGTATGGAGTACACCCGATTGGTGTTTTATAAGCTGTACGGAATGCCCAGAGTGCGTCATCTAGCTTATCCGACCAAGAGGCACGGTTTTCGCCTACTGTCCTTTCCAGAATTCTTTTTATACCACGGTTGGAAACTTCCACTTGCCCACTTGTTTGGGGGTGGTACGCAGTAGAGAGACGGTGGGTTACACCATACTTTTGCATGACTCTATCAAACTGGTCATTGCAGAAATGCGTACCACGATCACTGATTATAGCTCGTGGAGTTCCAAACCTAGCAAAAAGAGATTTTAAGAATTTCACAACAACTCGGGCATCGTTAGTAGGTAAAGCTTTCGCTTCAACCCATTTTGACAAATAGTCAACAGCCACAAGTATGTAGTTGTTTCCTCGAGATGATGGAAATGGCCCCATAAAGTCAATGCCCCAGATGTCAAAGATCTCACATACTTGAATGGCGTTTTGCGGCATTTCATTTCTTTGTGAGATATTTCCGTGACGTTGACAAGCGTCACAGGTTTTGACAAAATCGTGGGCATCCTTGTAAATCGTGGGCCAATAAAATCCGGAATCAAACACCTTCTTGGCAGTGTAGTTTGGACTATGATGGCCCCCGGTGGGTCCAGCATGGCAAGCTTTGAGAATGTCCATAAACACACCGTCGGATGACTTGATCCGCACAGATCTTGAATAAGTAGGGGTCGTCCCAGAAGTAATGTTTAACATCCTTGAAGAATTTGTTCTTCTGTTGGGTCGACATTCCTTTCACTATGAAGTTACCCGCATGGTAATTTGCGAAGTCAGCAAACCATGGGGTAGTAGAGTTTCCACGAAAAGTAACCGCATTGAGTGTTTCGAGAGGAAATGTTTCATTTATTTCATTTTTCTCGAAAACATCTTGGTGTGGGTTTTCTAATCGGGACAGATGATCAGCAGCCAGGTTCTCAGCTCCTTTTTTATCACGTATAATGATATCAAATTCTTGCAGGAGGAGAACCCAACGAAGCAATCTCGGCTTTGCATCTTGTTTTGCAAAGAGATATTTGAGAGCCGAGTGATCCGTATACACCACGCATTTAGTCAAGATTAAGTATGGCCGAAACTTCTCAAATGCATACACCACGGCTAGTAGCTCTTTTTCTATAGTGGTGTAATGGGTTTGAGCTTCAGTCATAGTCTTACTCGCGTAGTGGATAGACTGAAAATGCTTGTTTGCTTGCCCTGCCAGGACTGCACCGATAGCAAAATCACTTGCATCGCACATTAGCTCAAAAGGCAAGTCCCAGTCGGGAGCAACGAGAATGGGTGCTTCAGTAAGCTTTTTCTTTAATGTTTCAAAAGCTTCGATGCACTCAGGTGAGAAGATAAAAGGAGCATCTTTTTCAAGAAGATGGGTCATAGGCCGGGCGATTTTAGAAAAATCTTGTATGAATCTACGATAGAAACCGGCATGACCTAAAAAACTCCTAATACCTTTGACGGTAGTAGGATGAGGCAATTTAGCAATAACATCGACTTTTGCTCTATCAACCTCAATCCCATTTTTGGAAATCTTATGGCCAAGGACTATGCCTTCTTTGACCATAAAATGGCTCTTCTCCTAATTCAGACAAAGATTGGTGTCTTCACACCGTTTTAGCATTTTTTCTAAATGGGAGAGACATGTTTGAAATGAGTCCCCAATGACCGAGAAATCATCCATAAACACCTCCATTGTTTCCCCGATCATGTCGTGGAAAATGGCCATCATACATCGTTGGAACGTGCCAGGAGCATTACATAGGCCAAAAGGCATACGTCTGTAGGAAAAAGTTCCGTATGGGTAGGTGAATGTGGTCTTTTCTTGATCCTGTGGATCAATGGGGATCTGAAAATACCCCAAGAAACCATCAAGGAAACAATAGTATTCGTTCCCTGCTAATCTCTCAAGCATTTGGTCCATGAAGGGTAGAGGAAAATGGTCTTTTCGGGTGGCGTCATTCAACTTACGATAGTCAATGCAAACACGCCATCCCGTTACCAGCCGAGTTGGAATTAACTCGTTATTTTCATTTGTGACAACAGTTATGCCACCCTTTTTAGGAACCCAGTGAATTGGGCTAACCCAAGGACTATCAGAGATCGGGTAAATTAATCCTGCATCAAGAAGTTTGAGAACCTCTTGTTTAATAACATCATGGATTTTTGGATTTACTCTTCTCTGATGTTGAACTGCTGGTTTGAAGTCATCCTCCATCAAGATTTTGTGAGTACAAAACTCAGGGTTGATACCCTTAATGTCGGAGAGTTTCCAAGCAATTGCTTGCTTGTGTGACTTCAAGACCTTTATGAGAGCAGTCTTTTCATCTTTACTCAAATCTCGAGCAATAATGATGGGTAATTTATCATCACCCTCAAGAAATGCATACTCGAGATGAGGTGGTAAGTCCTTAAGTTCAACCTCAGGAAATTCTTCAGTTTTCTCAACTGACTTGACTTCCTTATTATGAAGCTCGACGAGAGGGAGTGATGAAGGATCATCGTTGAGCATCTTCTCGATGAGAAGAATATCTCCCTCGATGTCAATTGTAGCGTGATCAATTTCCCATGAAACCGAATCACTAGACAAGTATGCTTCAATCTCTTCCAAGATGAAGTCACTTTCCTCAAACGGAGTGAGAGAAGGAGTAGATTTGGCAATGATGGGTTGAGATGAATGAGTGAGATTATCACTCGAAGAATTATGATCATAACCGAGAACTTCTTGAGAGTACTCTTCAGAAGCAACATCAATGATATCTATTCGGTTAACCGATTCAGAATCATAGTTTGCGGAGTACCTCGAAGTTTGATCAAGGTTAAAGGTGACAGCTTCATTACCCACACGTAATGTGATTTCTTGCTCAAATACGTCAATGAGAGCACGGCTGTTCTCGGAATCCTCGTCCAACAATGAGAGGAACCCGATGATCGACATCGAAGTCAACAACCACAAAGTCAGCTGGAAAATGGAACTTTCCTACTTTCACGAATACGTCCTCGGCAATGCCAAGTGGACGGGATATTGTACGATCTGCAAGCTCGAGAGTCATGCATGTAGGAGTAAGGTTCGGAAGAGAAAGTTTCTTCCATACTGAATAAGGCATCAGATTGATGCTTGCACCAAGATCGGCTAAGGCAAAGCATTCAACCATTCCTGGAAATACACAAGGTAAGAGAAATTTTCCAGGATCTCCAAGCTTCTCGGGAAGCTTCTTTAACAGAACTGCTGAGCAATTCTCGTTCAGAGGAGTTTTAGCCATTTCAAACAGTTTTTCCTTGTTGCTTAACATGTGTTTGAGAGTTGATGCAAACTTGGGCATCAGCATGATAGCATCCACGAAGCTTATGTCAAAATGTAGTTCTTGGAAAATTTGAAAAAAAAAATTTGTCCATTTGATGACTGGCTTTTTCGCGGAGCTTTTGCTCATTCAAACGTGATGGGTAAGGAATAGAAGAATTGGATTTGGGATTTTCAACGGGAGCTACTGGAGGTTCAAAAACAACTCCTGGATTGGATTTGGGTTTCGGGACAACTTGAGGATGGACATCGTTGGTACCTCCGTTATTAGTAGGAAGTTCCTTGTCCTTTGTCGCCTCAGGTTCACTTTCCACTACCTTCGGGAGAGAAGAAGAAGAAGTAGTAGGAATAGCGGGTCCATGATAAGAAGCACCACTTCGGTTTGTGATCGCTTTGCGTCGCCCCTCGGGTTAGCGATCGTGTTGCTTGGAAGTTTTCCTGAGCCCGAGGGTTGATCATTTAAAGACTTCTTTAGATCAGCGATCTGACTGACCAACAACCTGTTCATTTCATCTTGGGATTTCATGAATTGCTTCAATAACTCATCAGATGATGGTCCAGTTGGAACAATGGTTTGAGTTTGATTAGAAAATTTGGCCTCTAATGTTCGGATTAGGGCCTTGATTTTGAAAATTTCCTTGATTTGGATTCACATTTCCCTGAAATTGATTCCCTCGATTGAAATTGTTTTGATTAAAATTTCCTTGATGTTGGAAACCTTGATTTGGTCCGGGATAGAAATTACCTTGGTTTTGATAACCTTGGTTAATTCTAGGTTGGTTCGATTCGGTTTTGTATGTTAGGATTCGGTTAAAACCGGGTGGTCCCCGATAAGTATTAGCACGGTAGTTTGGTTCATTTTGAGGACGGTATTGATTACCTCCCTGATGTGAAGTACCGGCTATAGCATTGGCTTCAAATGGACTACCATCGGTGGCAGTACAGTTGTAGTATGCATGAGGGCCACCACAAGTAACACAGACCTCGACTTTCTTCAATTCACCATGTGATGGTGTCTGTGTGAAAGTGACTTTCTTTTGGTTAGCAAGAACCAAAGGCTGAATAGCATCCGTGAGTTTGTCAATCTTAGCATCGGTGCTAGATGTACTCACGTGAGATGAAGTAGAAGGTCCTGCATTAGACTAAGACTGATATGTCTTTGTTCGGAAAGGGCGGACCTGGGACTTGTTTTCTGTGATTTGCAAGGCTTCTTTTGTGGTCTTGCTCAGGAAATTACCTCCGCGGAGGCATTTAAAGAGTCTTGGTTAGTTTGGTTCAGACCATTGTAGAAAGTATCCATTTGCATTAACTCGGTAAAACCATGATGTGGACACTTTCCGAGCAACTCTTTGTAACGATCCCATGCCTCACCGAATGATTCATCAAATCTTTGAGCAAATTTCATTATCTCATTCTTAAGACTTGTAGTTCGGGATGGAGGATAGAATTCGTTAACAAACTTAGTGACTAAATCCTCCCATGTCTCAATGGAACGATGGGGTTGTTTCTCAAGCCAATTCCGGGCTTGTCCCTCTAGAGAGAATGGGAACAGAAGAAGCTTAATTGCTTCATGTGGGACATTCTTGTATTTGATGGTAGATGCAATCTTGTTAAACCATCTAATATGAGCATGAGGGTCGTCCCGCTCAAAACCATAAAATTGGCTTTGGGTCACCAGATTAAGCAACCCGGTTTTGAGCTCGAAGGTATCAGCCACGATGGCTAGGACAATAATGGCATCTCCGTAACCCTCGATGGGTGCTTGGAGAAGCTCATTCATCGGTTTATCTTCTGCCATTACGACAGGGGGTGGTGGTGTAAGACGTTCCTCAGTCACGGCTGAAGGAGCAGAACGTCTGATGAGTGTCTAAATACTCATCATTTTTGTACTGTTTAGAATGCCAAAAACATCTGAAAACACTCAGAAATGCATCAAAATAATGAAAATATCACAAACAAGTGTTTTATGTGTTTTAAATGCAAATATATCAAAATTTGGTGAAAAACGTATCAAGTTTGCATAATTGGCAGTTTTAGTCCCTCAAGTTTCAAAAATTGTCAAAACAGTCCCTGGTAAAGAAAAATAAAGAAAAATATCATTTTAAGTCCTTAGGGATTCATAAAGTTGTCAAAACAAGCCCTTGAAATAAAAAATTTGCAAAATTACAACTTAGGTCCCTCAAGTTTTGAAAATGTCAAAAATGGTCCTTTGATATTTAAAAAATGGAAAATAATCAACTATGGTCTTTGTACTATTAAAGATTGGCAGTTTTGGTCCTTGTGTTAACTTTGGAATATTTACAGGTTTGGTCCCTCAATTTGGCAGAATTACAAAATTAGTCCTTGTAATATTAAACAAACCATTAGGACCCTTTTGTGTATTTAGAACCCAGCCAAACCCAAAAAGAACCCCCTGCCATAGCCTTGACCCCCCATTTTGACCCCCCCCTACTTATTAATATCTCGGTCAAATGGTCAACACCCCGCCCAAACCAGAAACACTGTTTCTCTCCTTCACCTCCACTGTAAAACCAAAACCAGGTGGTTTTTCTTCCACCTTATCACCCCCCAGTTGTCTACAAACACTCATCACTATCCTTTCCACCTCACACCTAGCCCACAACTGCAGTTAATGCATCTCCACCACTTTAACCCCTAAACCATACTTTTCCCTGTTTTTCTTCACAAATATACCAACTTAGCTACTAAACCTTTCTTTCTTGTCTCCTCAACATGTACAAGCTTCCAAAGTGCATTAATTGAAATATTTCGGCTGCAAGTTATATAAACCACTTTTGGCGCCAAAATCCAATTTGAAGGCTGAGATTACTTTGACTCATTCAATGGTTGAGATTGTTGATGGGATATGATCAGAAGCATGTGGGAGTCTCAAAAAGTCTATAAAGAAGAGAAGAGAGGCAATGTGAAATCTATCTAGAGTAATTTTTATTAATGCATGTCGTTTTAGTTTAACTTTAAAATTCCAGTGTATCTTTAAGCTTTTAAACTTTGTATTTCAAGTATTCAATATATAATAAATCTTTTGTAACCATCAATTTCAGCTCTAAGTTTCATTTTCAATTTTATGCAATTTCATGTTCAAAATCTCAAAAAGATCAAATGATGTTTGTAGCTGTTGTTAAGGACTGAATAAGCCATATAAGCTCCTCATATAGCTTATTAAAGCTATTAGAGACCTTTAAAAGCAGTTTAGAAGTAAAAAAGAAAAATACCAAAAATTCCAAATAAATAGTTGAAAAATCAAAAATCCATGGTGAAGGTTGTCAAGAAGATGGAGCAGGGTTGATTATGGATGGCCTTGGGTTTAGTGCTTCTTGGGAAGCTATAGGATCTGTTCTCAGTCCTTGGTTATCATTTTTTACTTGGAATCCATTTGTAAGCCATTTTGATCCATTTTGGCATTTCACTGTGTAAGACAGTTATAAGTTTAAATCTCTGTGTTTACATGTTCATTAGTTGTAGTTAAGCATAATCAAACCATAAAAACAGTCACTTGTTCTTTAAAATTTATTGTTGCTAAAAATCTTGTTTTAACAGTTAAATTAGCATAAGTGTAATTTCATGGTTTTATGTTGTTATTATTGTTATTTTGTGTTTCTTTAATCTTAGTAAGCGATAATATTAAGTTTATAATCAGTTGCAAGGTCTAAATCAGTGTGTTGTTTTGAAAAGCTTCAAATCAGTCTAGTTAAAGAGGTGTTTGGATTTGCTTGTTTCACTGTGTTATAGGTTGTTCTAGCCATTGTTCTTATTTGGTGTATGTCTCATTAAGTCTTAGTAACTCATAGAAACAAAGAAAACCAGTGGTCATTTGTTAAAAAGTCAAAACAACCTTTGATCTCACCTTTTTCATTAACTGTTGAATTTTCATGATTCATGATCTTGTTTTCTTGCTTATAAGTTGATAAGATTGATCAAATTAGTTTTAATACATCTTAATATAACTTAATCAGTCCATAGAATCAATCAAAAGTTCATTAAAGTCAACTTGGTTTAATTTCTTAAAAAGTCAAAACTATGCTCTGTGCACAGTTTTATGGTCAAAATCACAAGCTTGTCACAAGCTCACTAGTTAACCTCAGCTTGTGAACTTTAGTTCTTTGAAAAGCTAACCAAGCCATCTTAAGGGCTCAAGCTTAATTTTCTAATTTGTAGCTTATTTACTAAGCCTGCAAGTGCTTATTAGTTTGTCCCATTTTACTCAACATACACTGAGTCATACTCAGTAGTTTTTTAGTTTTTTCTCAAGCTATTCATAAGCTCTCTAGTGGACCCCACAGTGAGAACTTTAGCTTTTTGAAAAGCTGAGTTGGACAACTTGCTAATTCCAGTCTTTGTTTTCAGTTTCTAGCTTATTACAGTGCTTAAAAATAAGCTTAAAAGTGTCTAGTGATTCAAAAAAAGTGTCATGTGCAAAACAGTTAAGTTTAAACTTATTTTGCTTATTTAGTGCTTATTTTCAAGTCATTTTGCTTTTTCATTTGTAACACTAGCTTATTATCAGTATTTAACTTATTTCCATTTTTCATTTTGCTTATTGAGTAGCTTATAAGCCATTTGGCTTAAATCTTTGTGCTTATTCCTTTTATTGCCTACTGTTGAGATAAATAAGCTCAAACTGAGCTTATTGGTAGTTTTTGTAAAAAGTTGTAGTTTTAAAAGTTGCTTATCTTACTGTGCTTAATAAGTTTGTACAAGAAAAAGTCCAAAAAAAATTAATTTTGCAAAAAGATGGGAGGCAGGCTCGAACCTGAGACCTCCCACCTTTGAGAGTGATAGTGTGTACCTGTATACCAGTTGCCCTTGGGTCTTTTTCTGGTTTAACTTTGCACACTTTAATATATAACCCTTGTTTTCATTTTAAGCTTATACGAGCTTATTAGCTTATTTTCAGCTTATTTAATCTAGCTTTTTCAACTTTTGTATTTTTCTTAACTTTGTATTAGTATAAAGTAATTTATAAAAAAGTTTCAGATTTTTCTAAATAGTTTTAGTATTTTTAATCATTTAATTAGTCTAAAATAGTAATTAATTCATAATAAAAAATATAAAAGTTAAAAAAATATAAATCTTTTTTCTAAAATTTCCTTTTGTCATATATTAAGTAAGAAAATTGTTTTTACACTCGTAGGACTTTTATTTCACAAATTTTACGTTTTTACTTGCGCACTCGCGTAATTTTTATACATAATGTACGTTTTCATTTTAGATCACGTTTTTAGATAATTTAAGTTTACGTTTTAATTAAAATAGTTTATTTAAGTTATTTTATTTTATAAATCACAAAAACATCATTGTAAAAATAGTGATAGCGTTTATTTAATATATTTTAGCTTTTAATTTTCTTTAATTTGCATTTAAGCCCCTGTAATTTACAAAACTTTCTCTTTAGGTATAAATAACTCAAAATCCTTACTGATCACTATCCTTAGTGATTATTCGACATCTGTCTGTGTTAAACACCATTCATCCTCCATGGGACTTAACGACCCAGGAATCCACTATATTCCTCTGATCTTAATTGCATTTGCTTTCTGAGCTGTTTTAAGTTTATTACGGTTGACCATTCACAAGTGGTCAGCTTGTGTGATTAAACTTGACTGTTCAGGAGCGAATCAAATTTTGGCGCCGCTGCCGGGGAGGCTTTAGCGTGTGTTAGCCCTTTTTCAGACCCATTCTTGCACATATACCATCTTTTGAAAAAAGTTTTTTAAAGTTATCATAAATCAAAAAGTTTATTAACAAAAAGTTCATTAACACCAAAAAAAAATATAAAACAACAAAACAATCGTAACGTTTTCTAGCTTGTGTTTCCTTTAAGGTGATTCTTAAAGAGATACGATTTGGTTAAACGAGACGATATCAAAAATATTGTCAAAAGATTTTTAAACCCTTAGCACATATCCATACCTACGTCTTTTCAAGTGGTACTTAAATACATAAAAATCAACCACCGCAAATCAAGGCAGTACACCTACTAACTGGGGGTGTGACCATAATAAGTTCCCGAACATCAGATTTAAAACTTACCTTTGTGTCCTTGGGATTTGGTGTACCTTTTTCAAAGAAGCCATTTCATTTGTGATTATTGGTTAAGTTCACTTGTCGTTTTGCCTCGCATTTGTTTTGAAAATTTGATTTTTAAACTTAGTGCATGCGCACTCGTTCTTCCAGCTCTACAAGTCCACTTTCTGAGCTTGCAAATATTCCTCATAGACGTAGAGGACGTTCGCTCCTTCATCCCGGATTGAGGAACGTCTACCACCACCACCCCCTGTCGTAATGGCAGAAGATAAGCCGATGAATGAGCTTCTCCAAGCACCCATCGAGGGTTACGGAGATGCCATTGTTGTCCCAGCCATCGTGGCTGATACCTTTGAGCTCAAAACCGGGTTGCTTAATCTGGTGACCCAAAGCCAATTCTATGGTTTTGAGCGGGATGATCCTCATGCACATATTCGATGGTTCAACAAGATTGCATCAACCATCAAATACAAAAATGTCCCACATGAAGCCATTAAGCTTCTTCTATTCCCATTTTCTCTACAGGGACAATCCCGGAATTGGCTTGAGAAACAACCCCCTCGTTCCATTGAGACATGGGAGGATCTAGTTACCAAGTTTGTTAACGAATTCTATCCTCCATCCCGAACTACAAGTCTTAAGAATGAGATAATGAAATTTTCTCAAAGATTTGATGAATCATTCGGGGAGGCATGGGATCGTTACAAAGAATTGCTCCGAAAGTGTCCACATCATGGTTTTACCGAGTTAATGCAAATGGATACTTTCTACAATGGTCTGCACCAAGGTGACCAAGACTCTTTAAATGCCTCCGCGGGAGGTAATTTCCTTAGCAAGACCACAAAAGAAGCCTTGCAAATAATTGAAAACAAGTCCCAGGTCCGCCCTTTCCACACAAAGACATATCAATCTCAGTCTAATGCTGGACCTTCTACTTCATCTCCCGTGAGTACATCTAGCACCGATGCTAAGATTGATAAACTCACAGATACTGTTCAGGCTTTGGTTCTTGCTAACCAAAAGAAACTCACTTTCACACAGACACCATCACATGGTGAAGTGAAGAAAGTTGAAGTTTGTGTTACTTGTGGTGGCCCTCATGCATACTACAACTGTACTGCCACCGATGGTAGTCCGTTTGAAGCCAATGCTATAGCCGGTACTTCAAATCAAGGAGGTAATCAATACCGTCCTCAAAATGAAACAAACTACCGTGCTAACACTTATCAGGCACCACCCGGTTTTAACCAGAATACTAACATGCAAAACCGGAATCAGAACCAACCTAGAATGAACCAAGGTTATCAAAACCAAGGTAATTTCTATTCCGGACCAAATCAAGGTTTCCAACATCAAGGAAACCTTAATCAAAACAATTTCAATCGAGGGAATCAATTTCAGGGAAATGTAAATCCTAACCAAGGAAATTTTCAACAACAAGGTCATAAATAAAACATCCGACCTCAAAATTTCCCTCCAGTACCTCCAGTACCATCATCTGATGAGTTATTGAAGCAGTTCATGAAATCCCAAGATGAAATGAACAGGTTGTTGGTCAGTCAGATAGCTGATCTAAAGAAGTCTTTAAATGATCAACCCTCGGGCTCAGGAAAACTTCCGAGCAACACGATCGCTAACCCGAGGGGCGATGCAAAGGTGATCACAACCAGAAGTGGTGTTTCATACAATGGACCCGCTATTCCTGCTACCTCTTCTTCTTCTCTCCCGAAGGTAGTGGAAAGTGAACCTGAGGAAACAAAGGACAAGGAACTTCCTACTAATAACGGAGGAACCAATGATGTTCATCCTCAAGTTGTCCAGAAACCCAAATCTAATCCAGGAGTTGTTTTTGAACCTCCTGTAGCTCCCGTTGAAAATACCAAATCCAAATCTTCTATTCCTTACCCATCACGTTTGAATGAGCAAAAGCTCCGTGAAAAAGCCAGTCATCAAATGGACAAATTTTTTCAAATTTTCCAAGAACTACATTTTGACATAAGCTTTGCGGATGCTATCATGCTGATGCCCAAGTTTGCATCAACTCTCAAACACATGTTAAGCAACAAGGAAAAGCTGTTTGAAATGGAAAAAACTCCTCTGAACGAAAACTGCTCAGCAGTTATCTTGAAAAAGCTTCCAGAAAAGCTTGGAGATCCTGGAAAATTTCTCTTACCTTGTGTATTTCCAGGAATGGTTGAATGCTTTGCCTTAGCAGATCTTGGTGCAAGCATTAACCTGATGCCTTATTCAGTATGGAAGAAACTTTCTCTTCCGGACCTTATTCCTACATGCATGACTCTCGAGCTTGCAGATCGTACAATATCCCGTCCTCTTGGCATTGCCGAGGACGTATTTGTGAAAGTAGGGAAGTTCCATTTTCCAGCTGACTTTGTAGTTGTTGATTTCGATGCTGATCCACGGGTTCCTCTCATTGTTGGACGAGGATTCTTGAGAACGGGCCGTGCTCTCATTGATGTATTTGAGCAAGAAATCACACTACGTGTGGGTAATGAAGCTGTCACCTTTAACCTTGATCAAACTTCGAGGTACTCTGCAAACTATGATTCTGAGTCGGTTAACCGAATAGATATCATTGATGTTGCTTCTGAAGAGTACTCTCAAGAAATTCTTGGTTATTCTCATAATTCTGTGAGTGAGGATCCCACCACATCTTCTCAACCTATCATAGCCAATTCTACTCCTTCTCTCACTCCATTTGAGGAAAGTGACTTCATCTTGGAAGAGATTGAAGCATACTTGTCTAGTGATTCTGTTCCATGGGAAATTGATCACGCTCCCATCGATATTGAGGGGGACATACTTCTCATTATGAAGTTGCTTAATGATGATCCATCATCAACCCCTCACACTAGTGATTCAATTCCAGATAAGGTTAATAACAATGAGATTAACCTAGAGGGAGATATTCTTCTTCCTGAGAAGTTGTTAAATCAGGACACTTCTCCTCCTCTCCCTCCCGTCGAGCTTCATAACAAGGAAGTCAAGTCAGTTGAGAAAACTGAAGAATTTCCTAAAGTCGAACTTAAGGACTTACCACCTCATCTCGAGTACGCATTTCTTGAGGGTGATGATAAATTACCCGTCATTATTGCTCGAGATTTGAGTAAAGATGAAAAGTCTGCTCTCATAAAGATCTTGAAGTCACACAAGCAAGCAATTGCTTGGAAACTCTCCGACATTAAGGGTATCAACCCTGAATTTTGTACTCACAAAATCTTGATGGAGGATGACTTCACACCAGCAGTTCAACATCAGAGAAGAGTAAATCCAAAAATCCATGATGTTATCAAACAGGAGGTTATCAAACTTCTTGATGCAGGATTGATTTACCCGATCTCAGATAGTCCTTGGGTTAGCCCAATTCACTGTGTTCCTAAAAAGGGTGGCATAACTGTTGTCACAAATGAAGAAAACGAGTTAATTCCAACTCGGCTGGTTACGGGATGGCGTGTTTGCATTGACTATCGTAAGTTGAATGACGCCACCCGAAAAGACCATTTTCCTTTACCCTTCATGGACCAAATGCTTGAGAGATTAGCAGGAAACGAATACTATTGTTTCCTTGATGGTTTCTCGGGTTATTTTCAGATCCCCATTGATCCACAGGATCAAGAGAAGACCACATTCACCTGCCCATACGGAACTTTTGCCTACAGACGTATGCCTTTTGGCCTATGGAATGCTCCTGGCACGTTTCAACGATGTATGATGGCCATATTCCACGACATGATCGGGGAAACAATGGAGGTGTTTATGGATGACTTCTCGGTTATTGGGGACTCGTTTCAAACATGTCTCTCCCATTTAGAAAAAATGCTTCAAAGGTGTGAAGACACCAATCTTTGTCTAAATTGGGAGAAGAGCCACTTTATGGTCAAAGAAGGCATAGTCCTTGGCCATAAGATTTCCAAAAATGGGATTGAGGTTGATAGAGCAAAAGTCGATGTTATTGCTAAATTACCTCATCCTACTACCGTCAAAGGTATTAGGAGTTTTTTAGGTCATGCCGGTTTCTATCGCAGATTCATACAAGATTTTTCTAAAATCGCCCGGCCTATGACCCATCTTCTTGAAAAAGAGGCTCCTTTTATTTTCTCACCTGAGTGCATCGAAGCTTTTGAAATACTAAAGAAAAAGCTTACTGAAGCACCCATTCTCGTTGCTCCCGACTGGGACTTGCCTTTTGAGCTCATGTGCGATGCAAGTGATTTTGCTATCGGTGCAGTCCTAGGGCAACGTAGAAGCAAGCATTTTCAGCCTATCCACTACGCAAGTAAAACAATGACTGAAGCTCAAACTCATTACACCACTACAGAAAAAGAGCTATTAGTCGTGGTGTATGCATTTGAGAAGTTTCGGCCGTACTTAATCTTAACCAAATGCGTGGTGTATACGGATCACTCGGCTCTCAAATATCTCTTTGCAAAACAAGATGCAAAGCCGAGATTGCTCCGTTGGGTTCTCCTCCTGCAAGAATTTGATATCATTATACGTGATAAAAAAGGAATTGAGAACCTGGCTGCTGATCATCTGTCCCGTCTAGAAAACCCTCACCAAGATGTTTTCGAGAAAAAGGAAATAAATGAAACATTTCCTCTCGAGACACTTAATGCGGTTTCTTTTCGTGGAAACTCTACCACCCCATGGTTTGCTGACTTCGCAAATTACCATGCGGGTAACTTCATAGTGAAAGGGATGTCGACCCAACAGAAGAACAAATTCTTCAAGGATGTTAAACATTACTTCTGGGACGACCCCTACTTATTCAAAATCTGTGCGGATCAAGTCATCCGACGGTGTGTTTATGGACAAGAAGATCTTGACATTCTCAAAGCTTGCCATGCTGGACCCACCGGGGGCCATCATAGTCCAAACTACACCGCCAAAAAGGTGTTTGATTCCGGGTTTTATTGGCCTACAATTTACAAAGATGCCCATGAATTTGTCAAAGCCTGTGACGCTTGTCAACGTCACGGAAATATCTCTCAAAGAAATGAAATGCCACAAAACGCCATTCAAGTTTGTGAGATCTTTGACATATGGGGTATTGATTTTATGGGGCCATTTCCATCTTCTCGAGGTAACAAATACATACTCGTGGCTGTTGACTATTTGTCAAAATGGGTTGAAGCGAAAGCTTTACCTACAAATGATGCCCGAGTAGTTGTAAAATTTTTGAAATCTCTTTTTGCTAGGTTTGGAACTCCACGTGCTATAATCAGTGATCGTGGTACACATTTCTGCAATGACCAATTTGATAGAGTCATGCAAAAGTATGGTGTAACCCACCGTCTCTCTACTGCGTACCACCCACAAACAAGTGGGCAAGTGGAAGTTTCTAACCGAGGTATAAAAAGAATTCTGGAAAGGACAGTAGGCGAAAACCGTGCCTTCTGGTCGGATAAACTGGATTACGCACTCTGGGCCTTCCGTACAGCTTACAAAACACCCATCGGGTGTACTCCATACAAGCTAGTGTACGAAAAGGCATGTCATCTTCCGATTGAGCTTGAGCACAAGGCTTACTGGGCCTTAAAACATGCAAATTTCGATATTCAGACAGCTGGTGATCACAGAAAAGTTCAAATGAATGAATTAAATGAACTCCGTGATCAAGCATACGAGAACTCTTTGATCTACAAACAAAAGACAAAGAAGATTCATGACTCCAAAATCAAGAACCGCGTTTTCAACGTCGGTGATCGAGTCCTTCTTTTCAATTCAAGATTGAAGATTTTCTCGGGAAAGCTTAAGTCCCGTTGGTCTGGTCCATTTACTATTGCTAAGGTTTATCCTTATGGTACCATTGAGTTATCTCAACCTGATGGTCCAAATTTTAAAGTAAATGGACATCGATTGAAACATTATTTTGGAGAGGACATTCCACCTGTGATTGTCCCGGATTTACAAACTTTCCCCATGAACCAATGAATGCGGGGATCGAGTCAAGCTAGTGACTCGGTAATCAAAAACAGTAGCACCACATGGGTTTTCACCCATGAGTACCACCCTAGTGTGGGGGAGTTGCCCCCCGCTGTTGTATATAAGCTCTCTAAAAAAAATGTGTATATATCAAAAACAAAATAATGGCCGTAGTATTTCCCTTTTATGTTCTATGTTTCGGCATAACCGCCGGTACTTTGAATATTGAGGGCAATATTCATTTCTAAGTGTGGGGGGGAATTCTCACGAATTTTATCATGTAATTATACCACCCAATTCCCCCGTTTTTGGCCAAAATTTTTTTTTGGAGTAAGTGTTTTTCACTTATTCAGCAAATGGTAATCAGTCCACCATGTCTAACCCACATAAAGACTGGCTAATCCAGGAGCAAACGGCTCTTGGTAAAGATATCTCAAATCCGTTTATGGCTTGCAATTTGCCTAAAATTGTATGGTGTTCAGCTCACCATATCCTAAAAAGTAAAGAGTTGGCTAGCCCGCAAGTTTATGGCTTGTGGTAAAGGCAGTTGGAAAGCCATAATTGGTAATCAGCTCACCAAAGATAATATTGATATTTTATCTAAGAGTTGGCTAGTCCAGAAGCAAACGGCTTCTGGTAAAGACAAATCAAATACGTTTACAGCTTATGATTTGCTCAAAATCATTTGGTTATCATTGTACCAAAGTTCTTACTTGAACTAAAACAATTGGCTACTCCAGAAGTAATGGCTTTTGGTAAAGAGATTGAAATCCATTAATTTTTATTAAAACAATGCTAGGGACTAGCAATATCTTAGTGTGGGGGATTGATGAGTGTCTAAATACTCATCATTTTTGTACTGTTTTGAATGCCAAAAACATCTGAAAACACTCAGAAATGCATCAAAATAATGAAAATATCACAAACAAGTGTTTTATGTGTTTTAAATGCAAATATATCAAAATCTGGTGAAAAACGTATCAAGTTTGCATAATTGGCAGTTTTAGTCCCTCAAGTTTCAAAAATTGTCAAAAACAGTCCCTGGTAAAGCAAAATAAAGAAAAATATCATTTTAAGTCCTTAGGGATTCATAAAATTATCAAAACAAGCCCTTGAAATAAAAAAATTGCAAAATTACAACTTAGGTCCCTCAAGTTTTGAAAATGTCAAAAATGGTCCTTTGATATTTAAAAAATGGAAAATAATCAACTATGGTCTTTGTACTATTAAAGATTGGCAGTTTTGGTCCTTGTGTTAACTTTGGAATATTTACAGGTTTGGTCCCTCAATTTGGCAGAATTACAAAATTAGTCCTTGTAATATTAAACAAACCATTAGGACCCTTTTGTGTATTTAGAACCCAGCCAAACCCAAAAAGAACCCCCTGCCATAGCCTTGACCCCCCATTTTGACCCCCCCTACTTATTAATATCTCGGTCAAATGGTCAACACCCCGCCCAAACCAGAAACACTGTTTCTCTCCTTCACCTCCACTGTAAAACCAAAACCAGGTGGTTTTTCTTCCACCTTATCACCCCCCCAGCTGTCTACAAACACTCATCACTATCCTTTCCACCTCACACCTAGCCCACAACTGCAGTTAATGCATCTCCACCACTTTAACCCCTAAACCATACTTTTCCCTGTTTTTCTTCACAAATATACCAACTTAGCTACTAAACCTTTCTTTCTTGTCTCCTCAACATGTACAAGCTTCTAAAGTGCATTAATTGAAATATTTCGGCTGCAAGTTATATAAACCACTTTTGGCGCCAAAATCCAATTTGAAGGCTGAGATTACTTTGACTCATTCAATGGCTGAGATTGTTGATGGGATATGATCAGAAGCATGTGGGAGTCTCAAAAAGTCTATAAAGAAGAGAAGAGAGGCAATGTGAAATCTATCTAGAGTAATTTTTATTAATGCATGTCGTTTTAGTTTAACTTTAAAATTCCAGTGTATCTTTAAGCTTTTAAACTTTGTATTTCAAGTATTCAGTATATAATAAATCTTTTGTAACCATCAATTTCAGCTCTAAGTTTCATTTTCAATTTTATGCAATTTCATGTTCAAAATCTCAAAAAGATCAAATGATGTTTGTAGCTGTTGTTAAGGACTGAATAAGCCATATAAGCTCCTCATATAGCTTATTAAAGCTATTAGAGACCTTTAAAAGCAGTTTAGAAGTAAAAAAGAAAAATACCAAAAATTCCAAATAAATAGTTGAAAAATCAAAAATCCATGGTGAAGGTTGTCAAGAAGATGGAGCAGGGTTGATTATGGATGGCCTTGGGTTTAGTGCTTCTTGGGAAGCTATAGGATCTGTTCTCAGTCCTTGGTTATCATTTTTTACTTGGAATCCATTTGTAAGCCATTTTGATCCATTTTGGCATTTCACTGTGTAAGACAGTTATAAGTTTAAATCTCTGTGTTTACATGTTCATTAGTTGTAGTTAAGCATAATCAAACCATAAAAACAGTCACTTGTTCTTTAAAATTTATTGTTGCTAAAAATCTTGTTTTAACAGTTAAATTAGCATAAGTGTAATTTCATGGTTTTATGTTGTTATTATTGTTATTTTGTGTTTCTTTAATCTTAGTAAGTGATAATATTAAGTTTATAATCAGTTGCAAGGTCTAAATCAGTGTGTTGTTTTGAAAAGCTTCAAATCAGTCTAGTTAAAGAGGTGTTTGGATTTGCTTGTTTCACTGTGTTATAGGTTGTTCTAGCCATTGTTCTTATTTGGTGTATGTCTCATTAAGTCTTAGTAACTCATAGAAACAAAGAAAACCAGTGGTCATTTGTTAAAAAGTCAAAACAACCTTTGATCTCACCTTTTTCATTAACTGTTGAATTTTCATGATTCATGATCTTGTTTTCTTGCTTATAAGTTGATAAGATTGATCAAATTAGTTTTAATACATCTTAATATAACTTAATCAGTCCATAGAATCAATCAAAAGTTCATTAAAGTCAACTTGGTTTAATTTCTTAAAAAGTCAAAACTATGCTCGTGCACAGTTTATGGTCAAAATCACAAGCTTGTCACAAGCTCACTAGTTAACCTCAGCTTGTGAATTTTAGTTCTTTGAAAAGCTAACCAAGCCATCTTAAGGGCTCAAGCTTAATTTTCTAATTTGTAGCTTATTTACTAAGCCTGCAAGTGCTTATTAGTTTGTCCCATTTTACTCAACATACACTGAGTCATACTCAGTAGTTTTTCAGTTTTTTCTCAAGCTATTCATAAGCTCTCTAGTGGACCCCACAGTGAGAACTTTAGCTTTTTGAAAAGCTGAGTTGGACAACTTGCTAATTCCAGTCTTTGTTTTCAGTTTCTAGCTTATTACAGTGCTTAAAAATAAGCTTAAAAGTGCCTAGTGATTCAAAAAAGTGTCCTGTGCAAAACAGTTAAGTTTAAACTTATTTTGCTTATTTAGTGCTTATTTTCAAGTCATTTTGCTTTTTCATTTGTAACACTAGCTTATTATCAGTATTTAACTTATTTCCATTTTTCATTTTGCTTATTGAGTAGCTTATAAGCCATTTGGCTTAAATCTTTGTGCTTATTCCTTTTATTGCCTACTGTTGAGATAAATAAGCTCAAATTGAGCTTATTGGTAGTTTTGTAAAAGTTGTAGTTTTAAAAGTTGCTTATCTTCTTGCTTAATAAGTTTGTACAAGAAAAAGTCCAAAAAAATTAATTTTTGCAAAAAGATGGGAGGCAGGCTCGAACCTGAGACCTCCCACCTTTGAGAGTGATAGTGTGTACCTGTATACCAGTTGCCCTTGGGTCTTTTTCTGGTTTAACTTTGCACACTTTAATATATAACCCTTGTTTTCATTTTAAGCTTATACGAGCTTATTAGCTTATTTTCAGCTTATTTAATCTAGCTTTTTCAACTTTTGTATTTTTCTTAACTTTGTATTAGTATAAAGTAATTTATAAAAAAGTTTCAGATTTTTCTAAATAGTTTTAGTATTTTTAATCATTTATTTAGTCTAAAATAGTAATTAATTCATAATAAAAAATATAAAAGTTAAAAAAATATAAATCTTTTTTTTAAAATTTTCTTTTGTCATATATTAAGTAAGAAAATTGTTTTTACACTCGTAGGACTTTTATTTCACAAATTTTACGTTTTTACTTGCGCACTCGCGTAATTTTTATACATAATGTACGTTTTCATTTTAGATCACGTTTTTAGATAATTTAAGTTTACGTTTTAATTAAAATAGTTTATTTAAGTTATTTTATTTTATAAATCACAAAAACATCATTGTAAAAATAGTGATAGCGTTTATTTAATATATTTTAGCTTTTAATTTTCTTTAATTTGCATTTAAGCCCCTGTAATTTACAAAACTTTCTCTTTAGGTATAAATAACTCAAAATCCTTACTGATCACTATCCTTAGTGATTATTCGACATCTGTCTGTGTTAAACACCATTCATCCTCCGTGGGACTTAACGACCCAGGAATCCACTATATTCCTCTGATCTTAATTGCATTTGCTTTCTGAGCTGTTTTAAGTTTATTACGGTTGACCATTCACAAGTGGTCAGCTTGTGTGATTAAACTTGACTGTTCAGGAGCGAATCAACGTCCTCTACGTTTACGTGGAATACTTGCAAGCTCTGAAAGTGGACTGGTGGAGCTGGAAGAACGAGTGCGCATGCACTAAGTTTAAAAATCAGTTTTGAAAACAAATGAGGCAAAAGCGACAAGTGAACTTAAACCAATAATCACAAATGAAATGGCTTCTTTGAAAAAGGTATACCAATTCACAAGGACACAAAGGCAAGTTTTGATCTTTAAGATTGGGAACTTATTAATGTTCACACCCCCAGTTGGTAGGTGTTCTGCCTTGATTTGCGGTGGTTAAGTACCACTAAAAAGACGTAGGTATGGATTTGTGCTAAGGGTTTAAATACTTTTGGACAATATTTTTTTTATCGTCTCGTTTAACCAAATCGTATCTCTTTAAGAATCACCTTAAAGAAAATACAAGATAGGAAACGTTACGATTGTTTTGTTGTTTTATATTTTGTTTGGTGTTGTTAACACTTTAGGAAAAGTGTTAATGAACTTTTTGATTTTGATAACTTTACAAAAAAAACTGTTTACAAAAGATGGTATATGTGCAGGTATGGGTCTGAGAATGTTTAAAACACGCTAAAGCCTCCCCGGCAGCGGCGCCAAAATTTGGTTCGGTTCCAAACTGTCAAGTTTATTACACAAGTCAACCACTTGTGAATGGTCAACCGTAATAAAATTCAAACAGTCTAAAACCAATGCAATTTCCCCTGGAATATAGTGGATTCCCGGGTCGTTAAGTCCCACGGAGGATTAATGGTGCTTAAAAACGTTCAGATGTCGAATGATCACTAAGGATAATGATCTGTAAGGATTTTGATTGAAAATTACACTACTGATTGATTGGAATGGTATTTGGATACAGGACTATAAAGCACAACAATCAGATTAAACAAACGTAAATGTGTACGTTTACTAAATTTTACGTAAACGTATAAAATAAAACGTAAATTTATAAGAATAAAACACCTATGGATATGAAAATGATATTTTATAAACCTAATAATAAAAGAAAATTATTGGAAAATTAAAATTATTTTTATAACTATTTATTTAATTATTATTAATTAAAAACTATTTTAAACTATTTAATAATACTATAAAATATAAGAAAATGTGAAATAAAGCTAGAAAAATGAAATTATGATTTAGAAAAATCTAAAATATTATAAAACTTATTTTAAAACTGAAAATATATTTTTTATGCTTTTTATTTATTTATTATTAATTATTTAATACTTTTTAACTATTTTAAATTCTAATAAATACTAAACAAGCTAGGAAAATTCTGAAATTTTTTATAAAATTATCCTATGATGACAGAAAGCTAAGAAAATTATAAAAACAGGAAGTGCTTAATAATAAGCTGAAAAGAAAAATTAAAAAGCTAAATTCTATTAAATAAACGCTATCACTATTTTTAAAATGATGTTTTTGTGTTTTTTCTTTTATAAACCTATTATACTACTGAAAATAAGTAACTTTAATGAAAACAAAAATTTTTGGAACTTAAAAATAAGCTGAGAATGAGCTTATGATCTAAACAGTGGAGCTTATAGCTTATTTTGATGTTTTAAGCTCAAACAAGCTTTAAAGTTGGAACAAAAGGTGAAATAAGATACAAACAGGCTAAAGCTACTTAAATGAAGCTAAAAAGCACAAAGATACACACTGATAAGCTTTTAATAAGCAAATAAGCACTTATGCTAAACCAATAAACCAAACAGGCCTGCAGTCATATCTAAAAGCAATTTAAGCTTATTAAATAAGCTGAAAAGCTCAAAATTAAGGCTGAAGTAGCAAGATGGGTTGGTGGGCTTTCTAAAAAGTCCAAGCTCACACAGTGGGGTTGGCTAATGAGCTTATGACAAGCTTGTGAAAAAGCATGTAAACCACTGAGTGCTAAGTTTACACAGAAATGGGACAAACAATAAGCTGGTTGCAGCCCTACCAAATAAGCTATAAAGTGAAAAAATAAGATTGGATCTTTAAGACAGCTAGGTTAGCTTTCCAAAAAAACAAGATTCACAAGCTAAGGCTAACTAATGAGCTCTTGATGAGCTTGTGAAAAAGGATGGCTCAACTGTGCACAGGGCACTTTTTCAAACAAGTGGTTAAAAGAAGCTAAGAAATAAGCTGTTTAATAAGCTAATTAGAAATTATAAAAATTACTATGATTAAGATGAGCAGTTGAATATTAATATCCCAAAAGCTCAAATCTTGAAACTTAATATTAAGTCCTATAGAAAATTATCTATTTTATTCAAAAACGACTAAACTGAAAATTTGACTTTTTATACAAAACTAAATAGTTAACTTATATGAACTTTGAATTGATTCTACTTACTGATTTGGTTGTAATAACCTAAGATAAGATGAAATTAAGCTAGGTGACCAAGTTATAAGCCACTGTGATGAGTTTTATATCCTAAATCCTAACAGTTAACAACCTAGGTGAAATTAAAGAAGATTTTGACTTTTGATCAAACAAGGACAGTATTTTATGGTTTCTATAAGTTATATTGACCTAATGTGACAAGTAACAACCACAAACAACAACACAAACAACCTCTAATACAAATGACACAGCAAATCCAAACACCCTTTTATCAAACTGAACTTGTGATTTTCAAAAGGTTTTACAGATTAAGACCATGCCATTGATTCAAGACCTTAAATTATCATTTAATGAGACTAAATAAGCACTAAACAACAACAATAACATCATTAAACTAAAAAATGACAATTATGCTAATTTAACTGTTAAACTAAGGTTTTTAGTAAGTACAAATTCCAATAAACAAGCAAACTGTTTTAATGCTTAATTCTACTTAGCTACAACTCATAAACATAGAAACACAAAGATTTAAGCTCATGAATGACTCAAACAGTGAAATGCCAAAATTGATTAACAAGCTTACAAGATGGATTCCAAGTGAAAGCTGAGAATCAAAGCACAAGACCAATCCTAATAGCTTTCCACAAAGCTTCTAACCCAAGGCAATCCAATATTCACCCTGCTCCAGCTTTGATCTTCATCTCCATTGATTTTTTATTTTTAACTAATTTTTTTGGTATTTTTGGTAATTTTTCTTTTTTATACTAAACTGAGTTTTAAGGTTACTAAAAGCTTAGAAAAGCTTTCTAGGAGCTTATGTTAGCTTATTGAGTCCAAAACAACAATTAACAACAACATTCGATCATTTTGAGAATTTGAACAAGAAAAATTTGCATAAACTGAAAGCTTGAATTTTAACTGAAATTGAAACTGAAAAAGGTTCACATACACTGAAATTACTTAAACAGAGTGCTTGAAAGTTAAAACATACACTGGAAATTTAAATTTAAGCTATTCGACATTCATAAACTAAAATTACACTAGACTGTCTTCTACATTGCTCCAAGCTTCTTTATATTGATCTTTTTAAGCTTCTTGTCGACCTCTGAATCTTTCCCACCTATTTCCAACCATTGGATCCATCAAACTCATCATATTCGTCCATTTGTCATTTTGGCGGGAAAAAAGTCTTGAGCAGGTTTATTGCAATTAAGGAACTTTGGGAGGATGTGGAGGTGGAGGGGAGTGGTTAAACAGCTGGGGAGTGAGGTGGAAAGGTGGTGGTGAGGTGGTAGTAACAGGTGGTGGAAACCACCTTGGTTTCTGGTTTTGGCTCGTTTGTGAGAGAGATGTACAGTGATGGCGGTATAATATTTTAAAACGTGGGTTTGGGCTTGGATTGGGCCAGCTGGGTATTGGGTTGGATTTGGTATTAATATAAGGTCCGGTTGGTTTAAGCTTATTAACACAAGGACTAATCTTGTAATATTCTGAAAGTGAGGGACTGAAGTTGAAACTTTTCCAAAGTTAACACAAGGACTAAACCTGCAATTAATGGTTAGTACAAGGACCAATATTGCATAAAATTCCATTTTTATAAATCCAAGGACCAAAACTGCCAATTTTGTAACTCCAGGGACCAAACTTGTAATTTTCTCAAAACTTATCATATAAGGACCAAATATGCCACATTTGAATAGTACAAGGGTGTAGTTTGAATAATTTCCATTTTTAAACACCCAGGGACTGATTTTGACACTTTTGTAAAGTTGAGGGACCAAAGTTGTAAATTGTGATTTTTAAACTTCAAAGGACAATTTCTTACAACTTGTGAATCCCAAGGACCTTTTATGACTTTTTTCTTTATTTTGATTTACCAGGGACCAGTTTTGACAACTTTTGAAACTTGGGGGACTAAAACTGCCAATTATGCAAACTTGATACATTTTTCACCTGATTTTGGTATTTTTGCTTTTGAAACACATAAAATACTTATTTGTGATATTTTTATCATTTTGATGCATTTCTGAGTGTTTTCAGATGTTTTTGCAGTCTAAAAGGTATAAAAATGATTAGTATTTGCACACTCATCAGTTTTCCTCATGATGAGATGATTTCAAGAGGTTTGTAAAGATTTCTAAAGTGCTAAAAGTTAGGATGAGAGTGATGACTATGGAGGTCCTAACAAAGTGGTTTATAAACCAAGAGATTTGGCAAGTGCATTTAAGTCTTAAGCCACTAGGATTCATTGGAATGTGATGATTAGCATGCACAAGAGTCAACTTCAGAGTTTGCACTGATCTAGAAACTCATTTAAGATGAGATGGAGTGTTTGAGTTAGGAAGATGAGTTGAAATGATTGTTTTAGCAAGATTTGACATAAACTGTCATCCGGATCCCATGGTTCCCTCCTCAAAGGGATCCGTCTAGGCTAATCCTAGGGATCCGGCTCTCAGCAGCTATGAAAGAGTGGAAATGATGTCTCTAAGATCTAAGACCTATAATATCTTGAGTGTTTCAGTCCTCCTAAGTGTTTTTAAATGAAGGGATACTTAAGCACTTGAAGGCAATGAATGATGTAGCTAATGATTGTCTTTTATGGAAGGATTTGGGACTTTCAAGAGTGCCAATGGATGAGCAAGGATGACACTAAAGATTTGGTGTATCAATTGAAGCTAAATGATCCTAGAGATCAGGTTGTGACTTAGGATAGTGTTTTGGAAAATATTCTAGAAGCTTTGAGATGGGAAAAACTAGAGTTTGATCAACTTTGATCAATTTTGAGGTAAGGATGAATTATGATCAATTTTGCCATAATCGAAAGATTTCTAAGACTAAATGTGAGGGATTAAGTAAAAAATGAAGTGTGAGTTTGAGAGCGGAAGAGTAATGGATTTAAAAAATGAAATGGTAGATCTACAAGCGTCTTAGAGTATGATCTAGGTGAGTTATGTATGAGTAGGAAAGGTCAACCTATCTTGATAAGGACTTAATTTCCCTTAAGACACTATGTTTAGCTTAGTGTGAGGTGTTCTAAGGATATGTTTGAAATATAATGCTTGCAATTGCATTTTCTGTTTGCCGGATCCCACGGTTCCCTAAGTGTAGGGATCCGTCTAGCACAATCTTTGGGATCCGCCCATCTGCTCAGCAGGACCTTTACTAAAGGTATGCAATGATCTTCACAATGCATTATATCTCAAGAATAGTCTAAAAAGAGTTCTAATACTAAGATATCAAATGTAAGATGTTTTATATCATGAAAGAAATTGGATTACATTGATAAAGCACGAGTACAAGAGAATTGGTCCTATTTTGGAATACTACTAGATTCCTTGAGTGTTTTCGATAGGAGGATCATTATGTAATTAATGAGTGTTGGTGGAATCAAGGATGAAGAAAGTCTTCATGAGAGATATGTTTAGCGGTTCCATCATCTTGTTCACAAGTACGTACAACGGACTTTGAAATTGAGGATGGAAGCGCATAACATTATGATAGAGGCGTGTCAAGAACATTCCATAAGGGATGAGTTTATTCTTGGAGCCTTGAAGATTTAAAATTCGCCTTGCGAAGAAGTAGGCGAGATTGTATGGTTGTTGTGTTAACAAACAGTACAACATGTGAGCACAACAAGCGGGAAGAATTTCTCGATTTCCCCTAAGGCTCCAAACATTTTCACGTAGGATGAGTGCAAGAGGCTTGTACTCTTCTCGGATATCCCTTGTAAAGATAATGTTTGGATCGGAGTAATATGGTCGAGGTTTGCATATTATGCGATTTAAATCTTCCGGAGAGGGTACATGTGAACAATATGGACTATTTTCTTCACGAAAGTTGAAGAGAGAATCAAGAGACCAATCTTCGGTGAAGTCACATTGTCCATGATTTGGAATCCGGAGGATGTGAGCAAAATGCCCAAGGGTTAGAGTGAACTTTTGGTTTTTGATATAAAACCAAAGAGATAGAGAGCGATCCTCGTTACGAACGAGTTCGACTTGAGGAAAAAATTCCATTATGAACCTTGGACATATCTTCTTGTTGATTTCAAGAAGACATTCTAGTCCTATGGCTCGGAAGGAGGTATTGATACCTTCTTCGAATTGTAGAGAGGTGTCTACAATACGTCCTTCGTGGAAGTGACAGTTTTCGAGGTTATTGAACCGACGGACATGATTTCCAGGTGTGTTGGGTTCGAGAGAGATGTTCGGAGTGTAGACGCTAGTGAGTGAAAAATCAAACTCATATTCATGCGTCATGGTTGAACCTATAGAAATGATAAGTTAATAAGAAGAGATGTTTGTGATCAACTTATGATTATCTAATGTTTTTACTAGATTTTTATTAACAATGGTGTTTAACACTATAACTTACTCAAGGTTTTGACTTTCTAGTGGATTATTACATTTAGAAAGATAGTGGTTTTTAATTTGCATGAAAAACTGTTTTCCAGTAGGACTGATCCCACGGTTCCTTTTCAAAAGGGATCCGACTAGTATAACTTCCGGGATCCGTAGATCTGTAATTACATAACCAGATTTTATGAAAACGCATAGGTTTTTAGATCTCATAGTTTTATACCAAGATATATGTTTTAATCTACATTTTCTTTTAACATGCATACATGACTTCTAATGTATCACGAAAGAATATGAAACAAATAAATCAAAAGAAATGACAACCAAAGTAAATGTCTCTATATGTCTCCATATGTGAACTTCAACATAAGGATGATACAAAGGATTGGGTATATGATCCCAATGTAGATTAACAACACAAAGTAAATGTCTCCATATGTGAACTTCAACATAGGGAACACAAGTGCAATGAGTGTTAAGACGATGAGCACGAGTGCGATGTAAACCATGTTGATGACGGATCTTCTTGGTTTCGGTGGAGAGGAAGATGAAGTTTTGAGTGAGAGGGAATTTTTGAAATTGGAAATTTTGAAAAAGTGAGGGTTTGGTAGAGTGGTCGACGGTGGGGTTATTTATAAGGAAGGAGGAATTTTTGAAATTCATGTTTTGTTGTACTATTGGATTAAAAGAAACAAAACACAAGTTTTATATACCACGACTTTAGACGAGAAGTAAAACACGTATGTGAGAAAAATGCTTCCTAATGAAGCTTCATGTAAAACATGTATAAGCACAAAGGATAATCATATAAATACCTAAATAGGCATACTTAATTATCAAGCAAAATAAAAAGAGAATCATACCTCTAGCGCACTTAGGAATGTCTTTACAAATGACACAACAAATGTCACTTAGACGATTCCCGCTCCTTTGCAATTAAGATACCTTCTTAAGGAAGGTATTCTTTTTACCAAGCGATTCCTATAGCTTGGTGGGTATGAGCTATGACTAATCAACATGACAAAGAGGATTAGTGCTATTAAATGAAACAAGTAAATAAAAAAAATGTTGTTATCAAATCAACATCCAAACTAACCAACTGGCCTAGCCCAGTTGGCCACCAGGCCTCCTTCTGGAGCTTGGGGAGGGGTTTTCCTCGGGTTCGAGCCTCGCAAGGGGTAAAAATGGAACCAGGTTTTCCTCTTCGTGCGAAGCCATGAGTTCTAGGAGCCATCGCTCCTAGTGGTCCGAGTCCCGGGGTCTGGCCCAGCATGGAGGGCTTCGGGAGGCTGGATTTCATTTTGAGGTGCCGTTCTAAAAAAAAAAAAAAAAAAAAAAAAATCAACATCCAAACTTGTAGTTTTAAAAGATATGGTGTTTGTTTTTATGAAAAACCTTCTTTGTAGTTTTCAATTAACCATGGATCGTATCAAATTTTTAAAGTACAATATACTTCAACAAACTTGGTAACGAAGCTCTGATACCAATTGTGGAAAACTAGAATGGGGGGTTGAATAGTTTTGCCAATTAAAACTTCCTTTTAATCTATTTAGATCGACTTATGTCAATCTATTTGGATGTGTGTGTTGAATGTTGATAAACAAGCATATAAAGGTAAGTAATAAAAAGATAAGAGTAAGAAGCACAAAACCACAACGCGAGTATTTATAGTGGTTCGGCTACAAGGACACCTTCCTTGCCCTACTCCACTCCCCGAGTCACTCCACTCCCCGAGTCACCTACTCGAGAGTTCATAATCACTACACCAATCTCCTTATGGCGGAGAAGCCTTCACAACGTCGCCTACCCTTTTTCCGGTGCTAGGCTAACCACCGAGTTCTTTCACTCCAAGGTAAACCACACCTACACAGCGTCGCCTACCCTTTATAAGGTACTAGGCTAAGTACCTAGTTCTTTCACTCCAAGGTGAACTACACCTTCACAACGTTGCCTACCCTTTATTAGGTACTAGGCTAAGCACCTAGTTCCATTGCAATGGAGGAACTACTACCACACTACACCAACGACTAATCCCAAATGAGATCTACTCCTTTACAACATCATCAAGGATATCAATATCCTTGGATCTAATACTAGTCTATCTTGTACATCGAAACACACCATATCGAATGTACATCTAAGACACCTTTCACTAATGCCTTTGACTAGATCTACAAGACACCTTTTACTAATGTCTTGTGTCTTCACTTCTATGCACCTTTCACTAATGCTTCTTTGTCTTAACTTCTAAGCACCTTTCACTAATGCTTCTTTGTCTTGACTTCTAAGCACCTACCACAAGTGCTTATCCTATGGACGATAGATACCCTTCACTAATATCTTCGTCTTGACACTTGAGACATCTTTCACTAATGTCGTCAACACGACACTTCTTTGAAGAAAGAAAGGAATCATCAACATGAAGACTTTAGTAGCCTTGATGATGAGGAAGCATGGCAACTCATGGACTTGAGCTTGCTCGACTTCAAAGGTGGTGATCTTGCCTTTAAGAGGAACCTAAAAGATCACACAAAAACAAAACTACAAACATAGATCTCTTGGATCTGAGGTTAGTGAGTTTTTAACTCAGGGAGAAAGTGTGTTAGAAAGAGGTGAAAAATAATGAAGAAATGGCTCACTATTTATAGAAGAAAAACTCTACTGTTCCCCGGATCCCACGGATCCCTTCCACAAGGGATCCGTCTAGCATTAAGCTAGGGATCCGTGGGACGCTCCCTTTTACCCATGGGTATTTTGGTTATGGGTTATGGGTCATGGGTTAAACCATGGATCTTTAGCTAGATACAATGTATCTCTTGAGTGCAATGCACTTAGTCACTTGGGTGTGGGTTGATCCATGGGTTATGGATATTATCCATGTGTGATATAAGCATGATGTCATGCAATGGGTTATGGGTCAAGATCCATGGGGCATGGGCTTTGGGTTATACCCAACTACATTCAATGTATTTGCCCAATGGGTTGTGATACTTAAGTTTCTACCCATTTATATTGCCCAATATACTACATACTAGTTATGTGTGTATTTAATCCAAATATGTAAACACTAGTTGTTGTACATATGTATTACTAAATCATAAAATCACTTATACTTGTTTTAGTGTTTTATGTGAAAGTGTGAATATGTTAGAAACTATTAGTTCAAACCATTTACGTATTTTATTTCGTTAAAATGATTTTACGTTTGTTATCGACAAAACATTAGAAGATCGTAAAATATAAATAAACGTTTTTACGGCTTATTTATATTAACATAATGGTTTTATATATTGGAAAAATAGATTTGAAACGTATGTGAAGTCAAAATATATTGATCTTTGGTACATCATTCTTGAAGGCGATTTTGAAGCCACTTCAAAATATGAAAATGGAAATTTAGTTAACATACCTCATGATAAACTCACCGATGATATTAAGAAAAAGCTTTCCAAAGATAGTGAAGCTAAAATGCTTTTATATAATGCTTTACCCAAAAAGGAATTCGAAAGAATTTCAATGCTTAAAACCTCTAAAGAAATTTGGAATTCTTTAGTTGTAACTCATCAAGGTAATCAACAAGTTAAAAACAATAAAATAGATTTATTTGTTCAACAATATGAACAATTTTCAATATCGGATGAGGATACTATAGATCATTCTTTTGCTAACTTTAATACTATAATTACATCTTTACAAGCACTTGATGAGTCTTTCTCTAGCCGTAATCATGTTAGGAGATATCTAAGGGCACTTACATCCAAGTGGAGATCTAAGGTGACGACAATCGAAGAATCAAAAGACTTGTCAATCCTCACCCTTGATGAACTCATAGGCAATTTAAAAGTCTATGAGCTTGTCCTTGCTAAAGATTCTGAAGCCTCAAAAGTAAAAGAGAAGCACAAATCTCTTGCCCTTAAAGCCAAGAAGGTCTCAAGCAATGAAGAGAACTCCTCCTCGGATAGTGATGACGAGGAGTATGCCATGGCGGTAAGGGACTTCAAAAAGTTCTTTAGAAGAAAGGGAAGATACGTCAAACAACCATATGACGACAAGAAAGGATTCCGGAAAAGCAAAGTGGACGAAAAGGCAACGGATGATCGCGCTTGCTTTAACTGTGGGGACCCAAACCACTTTATTAGTAAGTGTCTCAAACGTGATGATCAAAAAGCATTCGTGAGCAGTTCGTGGGGAATGAGCGAGGAGGAAGACGAAGAAATTTGCCTCATGGCAAATGACGAGTTATGTCACGAATACTATAGTAGTTCATCATTAGATGATGATTCATTGCATAATGAATATGATAAACTTTGCAAAATTAGTTTAAAAGTAATCAACAAAAACAAGTTTTTGAAAAACAAAAATCAACCTTTAGAAAATGAAGTCATTGAGCTAAAAGCAAAATTCAAACGTCTAGAAAAGGGAAAGATAGCAAGTGGGGAATGTGAACTTTGCATTCAACTTCAAACACTTGTTGATCATCTAGACTCTAAGATTGCTAGAATGAATACTAATACTCTAGATATGATATTAGATAGTGTTAAAACAAGAAACAACCAAAAAGGTTTAGGTTTTCAGCAACTTGATGCGTCAACTAGTGAAAACAAAGAAACACAATTCGTAAAAGCAATAGAAAAACAAACCACTGTAGTCACGGATCTCAAGGATCCCACAAAAAGGGAACCGGCTAGTGTACAGCCAGGGATCCGAAGGTCTGCTGAAGCAAACACTGGTAATAATATAGCTTCCTCATCTAGAACTGATTTTGTTATTGTTAATAAGAAGAAACCAACCCATGTTACTATTATATAACCACCTCCAAGACAAAATCAAAGTTTTTCAAGAAACAAAGGTCCATCATTTTCAAAACCGAACACATCTAGGAGACCTAATAATGTTTATCCGAGAAGTAACCATCAAATGGTATGGAATCCAAATATGCAAAATGGCTTTCCATTTCAAAACTTTGCACCATGGAACACATTCTCACCTTATCCATATATGTCTAACATGAATGGAATGTTTAACACTAATGGACCCATGAACAAATGGGGACCAAACTTTTGAGTTAATTGTTTTCTTAGGTGTGCTCAAAGGTCGACCTAGATCCGGATGAGTGGATCAAGGATAGCGGGTGCACGAGGAACATGACCGGCAATAAAGATTTATTCTCCACATATGAATCCTTCAATGGATGAAATGTGGTATTTGGAAATAGCAAAAGCAAAATCATCGGTAAAGGTACGATTTCTAACAAATCTCTAACCATTAACGATGTGTGTCACGTAGAAAACCTAAACTTTAACCTCTTAAGTATAGGACAAATATGTGATAAAAAGTGCAACGTACTTTTTAACGAAACCGGTAGTAAGATATTGAAAAATGGTATCACTATAGGTAGAGGAATTAGGAAACATGGAGTCTATGTCATTAAAATTGGTAATGAACCTAAAGACAAACTTTTTCTCACTTCTATGGATGATACTTCGACCTTATGGCATCGAAGATTGGGTCATGCCAATATGCGACTTCTTCAATCGCTATCATCCAAAGATCTAGTAAGAGATCTACCAAAATTAAAATATGAACATCACTTTTGTGATGCTTGTAACGTGGGAAAACAAGTCCATGCTAGTCACAAAGCTAAAAACATGGTCTCTACAACTAAATGTCTAGAATTACTACACATGGATTTATTTGGTCCACCCGCTATCCAAAGTTATGGAGGCAACTACTACACTTTGGTTATAGTGGATGATTACTCTAGGTACGCATGGACTAAATTTTTAAAGAACAAAACTGAAACGTTCAATTACTTTGAAATATTAAGTAAGAAAATCCAAAGACAATTAGGAAGTCCTATAGTGTCTATTAGAACGGATCATGGTAGGGAATTCGATAATGAAGTACAATTTGGAGCCTTTTGTGACGCTAATGGTATTACTCACAACTTCTCGGCTCCTCGCACTCCACAATCGAATGGGGTCGTTGAAACAAAGAATATAAACCTACAAGAAATGAGTCGCACCATGCTAAATGAGCAATCCATACCTCAAAAGTTTTGGTGCAATGTCGTTGATACATCAACGTACATACTTAATCGAGTCTTAATTAGACCATTTTTAGGTAAAACTCCATACGAGTTACTTCGAGGCAAAAAGCCTACGTTAGATCACTTTAGAGTCTTTGGTAGCAAATGTTTTCTACTTAACACTAAAGATTACCTTACAAAATTTGATCCTAAATCAACCGAATGTATATTTTTAGGTTACTCTCCTAATAGCAAAGCTTACGTCATATTAAATAAAGAAACAATGAAGGTTGAAGAATCATTAAACGTAAAATTTGATGAGAGTCCACCCAAACCTACTCTACCTCTTGTCGATGACGAGATTGTCGAGAGTGAAGCTATTGTAATAAATAAAAAGACAAACGAAGAAGAAGAACCTTTAAATGATGAAATCATTAATATTAAAGAGTCTAAAGATCACCCCGTAGATAAGGTCATAGGAAAGTTAAACGAAAGAACCTTAAGGTCTCAAGTCCAAAACCAAAGTAGCTTATTTTGTTTTGTCTCAACCATAGAACCTAAGAATACACAAGAAGCCATAAAAGATGAAAGTTGGGTAATGGCTATGCAAGAAGAGTTAAATCAATTTGTTTCTAACGATGTTTAGACACTCGTCCCTCCACCTAGTAATCAAACCATAATAGGAACCAAATGGGTATATAAAAACAAGTTAGATGCAAACGGTGTAGTGTCTAGAAACAAAGCTAGACTCGTTTCCCAAGGGTATAATCAATAAGAAGGAATAGACTTTGATGAGACATATGCCACCGTGGCAAGATTAGAGTCTATAAGAATACTTCTTGCTTATGCTTGTGCTAATGATCTTAAGCTTTACCAAATGGATGTCAAAAGTGCTTTTCTAAATGGTTTTATTAATGAAGAAGTATACGTAGCTCAACCTCCGGGCTTCATCGATTTTGAACAACCTAAACATGTGTATAAGTTAAAGAAAGCACTTTACGGTCTTAAACAAGCTCCAAAAGCTTGGTATGATAGACTCAAGTCATTTTTAATCAAAAACAACTACACCATGGGGTTAGTTGATAACACACTTTTTACAAGGAAAAGAGAGTCACATATAATCATTGTTCAAATATATGTAGATGATATTATATTCGGATCTACTTGTCAAGACATGTGTGATGATTTCTCTAAAATCATGCATGTCGAGTTCGAGATGAGTATGATGGGAGAACTTAGTTTCTTTCTTGGTCTACAAATCAAACAAGTAGAAGATGGTATCTTCTTTAATCAATCTAAATACATAAAGGAGATGTTAAAGAAATTTGGTTTAGAAGAGTCAAAACCCATAAGAACACCAATGTCATCCGACACTAAACTCACAAAAGATGAAGACGGCGAATCCGTTGATAACGCAAAATACCGTGGCATTATTGGTCGTCTTCTCTACCTCACGGCTAGTCGGCCGGATATCATGTTTAGTGTTAGTCTATGTGCTAGGTTTCAAGAAGATCCTAAAACGTCACATCTAGAAGCCGTCAAAAGAATATTTAGATACATTAAGGGTACGACTCAATTAGGATTGTGGTATCCTAAGGGTACGGGGGTAGAAACAATTGTATATGCATATTCTGATCATGCAGGTGATTATGTTGACCGAAAAAGTGCAAGTGGGGTATGTACTTTTATGGGATGTTGTTTAACATCTTGGTTCTCAAAGAAGCAAACGGTATTGACCATATCAACAACCGAAGCCAAATATGTCTTCGCCGGCAAAGCATGCCAACAAGCACTATGGATGAAACAAGCGTTAGTTGACTACGACATTCACCTAAGTGACATAGCCATTCTATGTGACAACAAAGGTGCTATCGACTTAAGCAAGAATCCGGTATTGCACTCTCGCACCAAGCATATAGAGATTCGTCATCACTTCTTAAGAGACAATGTTCAAAAGGGGAACATCTCTATTGAGAAGGTAGCATCCGAAAAAAACATAGTCGACGTTGTTAATACAAATAAGCCGTAAAAACGTTTATTTATATTTTACGATCTTCTAATGTTTTGTCGATAACAAACATAAAATCATTTTAACGAAACAAATAGAATACGTAAATAGTTTGAGTCAATAGTTTCCTAACACACTTACGTTTTCACATAAAACACTAAAACAAGTATAAGTGATTTTATGAATTAGATACATATGTACAACAACTAGTGTTTACATATCGGGTTAGCATATACTTAAACTAAGTATACTAAAATGGGTAAAAACATGTATATACTAAAATGGGTAAAAAAAAAACTAGCAAATGGTATTGACCCATAACTCATGGTTTTATATATACCCAAGTGACCAAGTGCATTGCACTCAAAGATACATTGTATCTAGCCAAAGACCCATGGATCAACCCATAACCCATGACCCATGACCCATAACCAAAAATACCCATGGGCAAAGAGGAGCGTTCCACGGATCCCTGGCTTTGTGCTAGCCGGATCCCTTGTGGTAGGGATCCATGGGATCCGGGGAACAGTATAGAATTTCCTCTATAAATAGAGAGCCATTTCTTCCTTTCTACTCACCACTTTACACACATACTTCCCCAAGTATTATAACCCTCTAACCTCCGATCCAAGTGATCTATGTAGTTTGTCTTTTGTTTTTGTGTGATCTTCTAGGTTCCTCTTAAAGGCGAGATCACCACTTCTTGAATACGAGCAAGCTCAAGTCCATGAGTTGCCATGCTTCGTCATCATCAAGACAACTAAGGTTCTCTTGTTGATAGTTCTTTCTTTCTCCATAGATGTTGGGATGAAGGCATTAGTGAAGGATGCCGAAAGTGTCAAGATGAAAGCATTAGTGAAAGGTGCCTTTTCATCCGTGTCAAACCAATAGTGAAGAATGCTAAAGGTGTCAAAACAAAGGCATTAGTGATGGGTGCCAAGTGTAGTGTCAAAGGCATTAGTGAAGGATGCCGAAGAATCAAATCAAGTAGCATTTGGGAAGAATGCCTAGGTCGTATAATCGATGAGGTGCATCGTTATACATATAAGTATTTGTTTATTTCAAAGGATGGTGATATCCTTGATGGTATTGTAACAAGGAGTGGATATCCTTGATATTAGGTGTCGTGTTGTGAAGGGTAGTAGTTCCTCCATAGTAATGGAACTAGGTGCTTAGCCTAGTACCTAATAAAAGGTAGGCGACGTTGTGATAGGATTAGTTCTCCTTGGTGTGAAAGAACTCGATGGTTCGCCTAGCACCGTATAAAGGGTAGGCGACGTTGTGTTAGGTGTGGTTCGCCTTGGTGTGAAGGAACTCGGTATTTAGCTTTCTACCGGAAAAAGGTTAAGCGACGTTGTGAAGGCTTCTCTGCCATAAGGAGTTGGTGTAGTGCTTACGAACTCTCGAGTAGGTGACTCGGGGAGTGGAGTAGGGCAAGGAAGGTGTTCTTGTAGCCGAACCACTATAAATACTTGTGTCGTGGTGATGTGCTTCTTACTCTTTGTCTTTCATTACACGTTTATATATCTATCTATCAACGTCCAACATAAACAACCAAATAGATTGACATATGTCGATCTAAATATTTAAAAGGAAGTTTTAAATTGGTAAAACTATTCAACCCCCCTTCTAGTTTTCCACAGACGTCCTCACCAAACCGTTGAAGCGGGAACAATTCAACCTCCTTCGTCTTGGTCTTGGTCTCATGGAACAATCGTCGTAATTAGTTTTTAAGCTCTACAAGGTATGTAAACACTAGCCTTCCTATTTCTGAGTATAGGAATTCTATTTCACACACAACTCTCAAGCAATACGGGAATTTTCAAAACCCAAGATAGGCTTTACCTATAACACGTACTTTCATATTTTTTCTTTCTCTTATTTTTTAGGCAAGTACCTTTTACAAACACATAATTGCATATCTATTTCTTTTCACTCAAGAATAAACGTTTTCTTCACACAAAGAAATCTCTTTTCAAAATATTTTTCTAAAAGGATACCTCTTCCCGTATCACTTTCATAAAAGCCATTTCTCACGTCTAGGACAAATCGCTTTTTCATTATTAATACAAAGTAAAAACCCGTTTCCATTGCATCTCATGTCTTTTGAATGCTAAAGAGGACACATAACTAATATGTGTTTTCAGGTACATTCATTTAAGCAACAATGAATTAGGAGCACTTGGGTTATCTCACATAATAGTGTGCTTTTTCACTTCTAGTTTATTTATTTTTTCTTTTTAGGAGTCGAGATAACCGCAACTCCAAATGTTTTGCATATAGGCACACACTGAACACAAATGTTTCCAAAAGGAAAATTTTGAGCTGCCTGAGTCACCAGTACCACGGATCCCAGCCTTAATGTTGGACGGTTCCCTCAAGGGAAGGATATGTGGGATCCGTGAGACAGAAGCTAAATTTATCTTCTATTTTTCTCACTTTGGATGAAAACTTCAATATTTTCATCATTTTTTATCATTTTTCTTGGAGTATGTTACTTAATGCTTGTGTTCTCATGATCACATTTCTTAAATTCATATCTAATCATTAGATTTTAATCCACATTTTGGGTCAAGCATTCATTGCAATGCATTATTTTTCTATAAATAGGATTCCCAAAATGCTTGCATATCCATCACTCTCAACCTCACAAACAAACATCATCATGTCATCCAAAAGATCTTCCAACATAGATGAATCACCTAGTGCAAACAATCCCTTTCAAGAAATCCAAAACTTTGTCCTCCCACCCTCCAAAGTACCACCACCCAAATCTAGAAAAACCGCACGGATTAGCATCCAGCCTTGTTGCTTAACAAAACCATCATCAAATGGTTCATCACCAACCACTCATTAACCACAAAATGCTTCCATTATAGCACCTCCTTCATCTCCAACAAGAACACCAACTTCATCACCCATCAAATCCCCACCTAAGGTCACTCTTTTGGAACTCCTTAAGACTCCAACAAGATCTCAACAAACCAAGCAAAAAGAACTAGTCTTTTTGACACATCCCACTTCTCCAAACACAATCTTCAAAGACCTTGAAACCTCACCACGTTTAGCTCCCATTGTGCTACAAGAACATCTTGGTTCTTTTCCATCACCACTTCCAAACATTCTGGACTTTGATCCGTATTTTCCAACTTTTCCACCACAACTTCCGCATCTCACAAATCAAAATAACCCGGAAAACTTCCGCACTCATTACCCACATCACTTACATTGTGAACATTGCCAATCCACTAGATATCTTGCAATATAAATTAGGAAAGAAATGCGAGTCATACTTAACCTCATCCTTGATCGCATCAACATCATTACTCACCAAAACTTCCATCCATAACCTTATGCAAGCATGGAAGGACTCATTTTTACTATTTTTAGTATTTTATTTTGAGTCATTTTTAGAACAAGTCTTGTTCTTAGTTTTACATGCTTGTATGTGGCATAAATACCACTACACTTTGTAATTTTATTACAAGGCTTTGTTTACATACCTTGGCTCCCAATCTCGATTCTCGTCAATCACAATATTCTTTATGCATGTTACAACTAACCTTATTTTTGTAGTTAATTTTATTTTCTCACTTGACGCCTCATTCTAGGGGGAGCTACTATCAAGGGAGAGTTAGAGATTCGTGGACTATTTTTCCACATTTTTATTTCTTCATTAGGGTCACTTTTTGTTTCGACAAAAAGGGGGAGAAGAAGTAAAACTTATGCCTTCAAAATATACATCTAATCTTAAGTTTTACTCATCATAACATTATGTTTTGTCATCAACAAAAATGGGGAGATTGTTAATACAAATAAACCGTAAAAACGTTTATTAATATTTAGCGATCTCTTTGTGTTTTGTTGATAACAAATATAATGTTATCATAAGTAAAACTATAAGGATACATGTTATTTTTGTAAAGCATCTACATATAGTCATTTAATACAAATTGTTGTAATAGTTTATTAGGATGGGTAAAAACCACAACCCATGACCCATACCCATGGAGCATATCCATAACCCATGGATTTAACCCATACCTATTTGACTAGATGCATTGCATCTATTAGATACATTGTGTCTACTTAGATACCCATGGTTCAAACCATAACCCATGACCCATAACCCAAAAACCCATGGGCAAAGAGGAGCGTCTCATGGATCTCTGGAGTTACACTATACGGATCCCTTAAGCAAGGAATCCGTGCAACAGTGGCAAGAATTTGTCTATAAATAGAGAGCCATTTTTTCATTTTTACTCACCCCTCTTATTACTAACTCTCTCATATATTCTTACACTCTTCTAACAAAAGATCACTTGATTTAGAGAGTTGTTCTTCTTTCTTCTATTGTGATTCTCATATAGGTCCTTTTCTAAGGCGAGATCACGAGCATTCTACAAGTCATCCAAGCAAGGGGTCCTTGATTGATTTGTTCCTCCACAATATTTCTGTAACAAAGATCTTGTTTTCATATTTCACATATTTGTTGTGTTATAGTAGTGTTGGTTTGGTCCTTCGTGTTACAGACTCGGTATTTAGCTTTGTACCAGAAAAAGGTGTAAGCAACGTTGTGAAGGCTTCTCCGCCAAGTTGAAGGAGTTTGTTGACATAGTGCTTGAACTCTCGAGTAGGTGACTCAGGGAGTGGAGTTGGGCAATGATGGTGTCCTTGTAGCCGAACCACTATAAATCGGTTGTGTCATTTCTATCCTTTACTTTACTTACTTTACTTGCATTACTCATAGATCTATATTATCTCCTCATTCATACGATTTCACATAACATCGAATCTAAAAGTTTTTGAAACTAACTTAAAATCAGCAAAACTATTCAACCCCCCTTCTAGTTTTCTACAGAAAGAACTTATCAATAAGAGAACTTCAGTAGTCTTGATGATGACAAAGCTTGGCAACTCATGGACTTAAGCTTGCTCGACTTCAAGAGGTGGTGATCTTGCCTTTAAGAGGAACCTAGAAGATCACACAAATAAAAACACAAAACTACATAGAAAGATCCTTTGGATCTGAGGTTAGAGAGTTTACAATACTAGGAGAAAGTATGTGTAGAAGTGGCAACTTACAATGAATAAATGGCTCACTATTTATAGACAAAAATTCACTATTGTCCCACAGATCCCTTGCTTGAGGGATCCGTCTAATGTATTCCTAGGGATCCGTAGGACGCTCTCCCTAAATGGGTTGTGGGTCATGGATCATGGATCATGGGTTATAGACTTTGAACCATGGGTATCCAAATAGATACAATGTATCTAGAAGATGCAATGCATCTAGTCAATGGGTCATGGGTTAGCTCCATGGGTCATAGATAATACTCATTATGACTTATGCATGATGTCATGCAATGGGTCATGGGTTATAGATCATGCTCCATAGGTATGGGTCATGGACTTTGGGCTTTACCCAACTACATTCAATTTATTTAGTCAATGGGTCAAATACTTAGACTTCTACTCGTTATGTTACCTATTTAAAATACATACTAAGTATGTATATATATATATATATATATATATATATATATATATATATATTTAAGCCCGCCCAATGGGCGGGCATGACTTATAATTATTGTTGACATATTGACTATAGCGAAAGAAGGAGTGTAAGAAATGGCTGGAAAAGTGTCTAAGGAATAAATTAATTAACGGTTAAACATGATCGATTGAATAAGTTTGCAGCAAATTTGAAGCAAGCAGCAGATAATAATTGTAAAATAGAACGTTCTGTGAGGGACAATGTGGCGCTCATGTCAATTCTTGATAGTCTTCCAATAGAATATGCTCTTCCAACCTTAGTAAGGCCAATCATGTCTTTGAATGGCAATGAAGATGCCGTAGTGGGTGTCCTGAAGCAGAGCTTGACGCTAATTATCCCTGTATTTAAGCATCAAGTTAATTGTTTAGCTAATTATTTCATTTGAATTCTTGATGCCACAATAATCTCTATAATATTTAATACCACAGAAAGTGACCGAACTCGGCTCTATGTAGCCCCATGCAAGATGTCGTCTACAGTTTTACCATATTGAGAAAAAAATGCTTACAGCAAATGCTTCATTATTTTCATAGAAATCTATTTGAGATGCATCCAATCCGGCTCTTGAAATAGCTGTTGGATTGACAAGGGTTGGGGTAGTTAATCAGACTCGTATCTCCGAGATTAAAGCTTAATGGAGCATGTGTATAATAGTTATGTGTCACTTATAGTTTAGCACAAATATGTTTTGATTGTCAAAATATTAAAAGCTTAAACATATCTTAGTCTCATGCTTTTGTTTTTCTACAATATACTTATATCATCATATTAATGAAATTATACCCATTGATACTTGTTCAAAGATTTTTGAACTGGCCAGCACTTACGTGATCTAGTCATTTCTACATCATATACCAGCCATGAATTTGGAGGCACGTTCTCAATAGTTTCTTTAAACCCCACGCTGCACCATCAACCAACAAAGTACGTATGGTTAGTCATTTAGAGGTGGTTTAAATGTCCAACATAGCAGGTGAAAACAATTAACCAATATCTCAGAGGACATGTTAGCCCCCCTGAAAATGCTATACTAATTATAGTAATCACAAATATATACATGTTGGCATGTGTATACTTATATTATACCTTGTATCTCTTTTTATCTATTGACAGTACCCTATGGGACTATGACCATGTGTATTAATTGCAACTGCATGCAGTAGCAGCTGCCTTCGCTCTCTCTTCTGCTTCAGCAACTATATTTTCTTTCTTTCTAATCTGCTTCCTAGGCGTAGAGGCAATTTGAGGGGTTTGCTAGAGGCGGGTGCAGCCTGAAACGCGGTCTCCTCTTGCTGTGCTGTGAAGGGTGGTTTGAGCTGAGCCATTGCTTCATCCACCATACTACAACAAACAATCAATGAAATAGATAAAAATGTTAATCCTTAATATTCATAAACTAAATCATCTTCAATGAATTATAAATTTCATATACATAAAATAACCCAAAACTACTTGTATGGTCCATGACTCTGTTTCTTGTAATAATCATAGGAAACTAACCTTGACATTCAAAAATAACTTATGCAAGTGACACAAATGGTTACATATTCCAATAACCATCAAACTACAACTTATATATGAATAATACCAATATGAGATCTGCAACACCAAAACAAATATTACCAGACAATCAAATCTTTTATATAATAAATTATGTACATGTGCTTTCAATGCATGTAACATGCCAATAATAAGAAAAAAGATGCCAAAAGTTAACACCTCTGTATAACAACTCATCTCCATCTAAAGATAAAAACATATAATAACATCAACGAAGATTTAAGTAAACTACGGTAATAATCTTGTTGCAAGAACCCCGACTATTACTATAAAAATTACCCGACCCGTACATCTTGTCAGCTTAAGAAAACCAATATTTATAGACCACATGTACCTCTTCTCTGATGCGTGGTCTTTGAATTCATTCATACGCAAGGGCTTTGCAGAAGTAGGATTCCGCCTTGGTAGTCGATAATAACCATACGCAATCGCCACGTCCTATGGAGTGTGGTAACAAAGAAAGAGAGAATTAATGGCAGTTGTATAAAAAATGTTCCACTTGGCTAAACCAATAGTAATAATTATAAAAAAATGTAGTTATATACCTATGCTACGTTACACGCACGAAGCACGTCAGTCGGGGGAAAATGCACAGTAATTAGTTTGCCTTTATCCTCTGAAACGGCTTCCTCCACATGTAATTACATCTTGTTCAGCAACCCAGCAACCTGAAACATTGATGATATAATGACTATTACTCATCTCTACTTTACGATTCATAATAATGACATTTACGTCAGGCACAAGTTCAAAAATTTTAATGACATAAAAATGTATCACATGCCTTTGCGTCCCAACAAAGCACGTGAGGACCCTGTTCTGTGTTTTGTGTATGGGTGTGTGCTTGGGAATCAAGACACTCATATCGTCTTCACTCAAATCATCTACAGTTTTCCAAATGCCAAGTGAAAGAGGGGTTATATCTAAGAGTATCAAATCCCGCACAAGTTCATTCCCTTTACCACCCAAATTTCTTCCAAAACTGCTGCACCATAAGCAACAGCTTCATCCGTGTTAATGCTCTTCGAAAGTGGTTTCCCATCAAACAATTCCATCAGCATTTGTTGAACCTTGGGAATCCGTGTCACCACCCACTGCTTTAACAGTAATGGTGCCATCCTTGGTGATATTGAGAAGAGACACATCAAACGTTCCTCCACCCATATCAAATATCAAGATAGTTTTCTCCTTAGGACAGTTTATATCAGCGCTCTTATCTAGACCATAGGCAATTGCTGCCCATGTTGGTTCATTAATCAAACGCATGACATTAAGGCCAGCCAACACACCCACATCCTTGGTTGATTGTCGTTGTTGGTCACTGAAATATGCAGGAACGGTAATCACAGCATTCGTAACTGTCGTTCCAAGGTATGCTTCAGCCGCTTCTTTGAGTTTCTTTAGAATCACAGCAGATATCTCTTCAGGTGAGAATCTCACAACTTGCACCCTTTCAGCAGGTCATATCCCTTGTTAAACGTAGTAAAAAGAATCGTAAGCATAATAATTTCACAGTCACAATTAGTAAAACAAAAATTTGAACAATAAGTAAAAAGTATTAGTACTCCTATATCTAATAAATGCTGCATTTTTTTTAAATAAATAAAAATACATTATTCAGGAAAATGAGGCTTTACAGATTGAAAGATCCAACTGACCATATTTTACATATTAGGAGTCAGTCTTATTGCTTGCCACCACTACCAAATCCAACACCTGAAAGATGGTGTAGCTGGTTTCCTACTGATCTTCGGTTGTAAAACCTCCATACCCATGCCGCCCCCTGAAAATCAATTTTGAAAAGGGCTCGTAAGTGAGTCAGTTTCCAGAAAAGCTACTCAGTTAAGTGGCCTGATACTAACCTGCGGGATAGTTTTCAGGAAGTATTTACCGACCAAATCAACTATGCCTATATAAAGAACAGTTTAAGATTAAAAGGACAATAAGTTAAAAGGAAATGTTTTAAAAGTGTAGATTAAGTTTAAAAAAAAGATCTGAATTTAGCCGTCAAGAAAGCTGTGATGGCGTAAAAGACCAGTTGCAATGGCACCATGATGCAATGAGTTTGCAGTTAAGTTCACCTTCTCTTCCCGGTTTTTAAATATTATGTAAATAAAAATTTAGCTAAAAAGCTAAATAGCAATATACTGATAAATATTACAAATTTGAATAAAAATTACCTTAAACCGCGTTGCTAACTCGTTGGCATGCAATATGTTGGTCAGCTTTGACTGTCCATAGGCGTATATGGGGCTGTAACTGAGCCGTATAACAGAATTAAAATGTTAAAGATATGCACTAAAAGATGCATGCACCCATGTTCTGATGATATGAACATGTGCAATGAACATCAGTTGCGTACCTTGATTCATCGTTTATTTTGTCAAAGTTAATTCCTTTGCTGTATGTAATTTGATGAGCCTCAGATGACACGTTAACTATCCTTCCTTATTTTTCTTGCTCATTTGAAGTCTTCTTCATGGTCTCAAGTATCAATGACCATCTCGCTTTTTGCTTTAAACCCTTCGATTGCCATTTGTTTTGGGCTAATTAAGTCAACTGTAGCAGAAGTATCTTTAAGTGATGGTTGTGCTGAAATTAGAAGACCAGAGAAGCGGATTTTGCTTTTCTTCAACAAACCTCCTCATCATGTGCCGAATGGAGTCTGTAGATATAACCATTGTGATCCTAACCTGCTTGCCTGCACATATAATATCAGAGTTTTAACAATCAAAAGAAATCATTAACATATTCAAACTGCAATCACAAACTATAATTATCTAAGTTATACTTGGAGTTAAGTGTAAAAACTTATTGGCGCAACATAAACAAAAAAGCTAAAGAAGGGCATCAGGCGAGATGGATTTACCAGCAAAGCAGACAAAGTAGTTTTTCCACATCCACTGCCACTTCCCTGACAATAAACCAACCAAAACTATAGTTAGCTCAAAGTTTATAAAGTTTCAGTCCTATCTCTTTATTCATTAAACTCGTCACAGCTTTCCTTTGTCGATGATTCATGTCGTGTGTGTTGTTTGTGTGTCGTGTTTTAGGGGTTGCAAAATGGATTTTATTTTCCAATTTGAGAAGGGTAGAAGACATTGCATCCAACCATTCTTTCAGGCCATCCATGGGTTCTGAAAGCTGGTAAACAAAAACAAAAAACATGATTTTACGCAATTAGTTAGTAGATTATAAGAAAGTACCAAAACAAAAACATGGAGTAATTGTAAAAGAGATAACTTTGAGAAGGTCGACGGTATACACCTATGAAAGATTTGACTTCAATCTTTCCACATTTTTCATTCTCTCACATCAAATCCTAAAAAATTCACACAAATCACTTGGGTAACTTAGAAACAAAGCTCCAATATAAACATGATCCATATATATAAGTAAGTTTGACTATCACGAATGACCTTTCCTGCATAAATACTATAAAAGTAAACTTATCGATGTGACATTTTTTTTAGCTTCACATGAACTAAATGGTTCCATTTAGCGCTTCATGGACCTGCTACAACAAATTCTACTTCACTGTAACCTAGGCTGCGTTTGTCACCAAAGGAGTAGGTTGCACAGTCACGACTACATGTTAACCAATTGGGTCAGGCACAATGTAATATATTCTCTTGATGATGAATGAATGATATTAGGATTTTGAGAAAAAATATATCATTATTCCCATGAATGATGAATCATTACCTGAGTTTTCTAACGAATATATTACTTACAACATCCTTTGAAGTCCTATCTCTCTATTCATTAAACTCGTTACAGCTTTCCTGATGTCATTCTTCTATCTTGTAAGGTATAAATGCCACATTGAACCTGATTGTATATCAGGTATAAACACAACATGCCACATTCGCTATCACATCAGGCACGACCTTGAACAACGTGTTTGGAACCTGTATTTTGGTTGGTTTAAAAATTTTAAGCAGCATTATGAGTTCAAAAATTAGAAGAAAACCAAAAACACATTACTAAAACTTTTACAAACTCAGTACCTTGGATGACATGCGTTTCGAGCTCTTAAGCCTTTTATCTAACCAAACGTCCACATCAAAAAGTCGTTCATTAGGGAAGATGAAAGAAGAAGAATTAGGGTTTTGTATGATGAATATATAAAATACCGTATATTGTGAAAATATATTTAAGGAAAAGATATGTATAATAAATTTTAAAAAAGATAATTACTTAATATAATTTTTGTAGATAAATAATAGCCATTTAAATATTATAGTATGCAACATAATTATCAAAATAACTTGTTGCCTAAGTGGTAAACACACAAGTTATTTATACTAATCCTACAAACAACCCAAGTTCGAATCTCACCATGCACATTTTTTACTAAAAACGAATTTTATAAATAATACCTTCAAAAATCCGAAAATTCATACATTAAATCAGAAAATTAAATATTAATAATTAGATGGATAAAAACATTGCTTAGTTGGACAAAAATGCTTATGTGGCATGAAATTTGATTATTTGGCATTGAGGTGGCATTAATGTCAAATGCCTCCTTTTATATATAATATAGAGATATACTACTCATTATGTAAACACTAGTTGTTATACATATGCATTACTGTAATATGAAAACACTATTGCTTGTTTAGCGTTTTATATGAAAACGTAAGTGTGTTAGTAAGCTATTGGCTCAAACCATTTACGTATTTTATTTGTTTCGTTAAAATGACTTTACGTTTGTTATCGACAAAACATTAGAAGACCGTAAAATATAAATAAACGTTTTTACGTCTTATTTGTATTAACAAATGGTTTATTCGATAACAGGTATTACTCTTTCTCCAAAATTAACAGTACTTTCTCTAAAATTAAGAGTATGCAAATTGATTTTCAGATGGTGGTGTAACTTTTGAGGTGTGGAGAGTCGATAAATTTGGAATTTTCTAGGTAGTGGCCCGGGATCCGCTGGTGTCAATGTTGTAACTAGGCCACAGTTTTTTGTTGGTTGTTCGCAAAGAGAACGAGTTGCTAGTACTTTATTGAGACACGACATGACTGAACATGTGGGATCAATCTGAGCTGAAACTGAAGGTGAATAACATTCTTTCTTTTTCTTATTTATGTTTGGTTTTGTCCATCAATAAAGTCCCAAAATGTTTTATCTATTCTTAGATATGTAATAACGTTATAGTCTTTGGTTTTGCAGGTAAGAGATGTGAGAAACTTTGCAGACTCAACGCGAACCTTTCTTGATGTTAAAAGTTCGTGTGAAGATATTCTGAACAGTCGTGATGGTGCATGGCTACTTTTGTATACTACCGAGGAGAATGACACGATGGTCGTTTGTCCATGGGAGTAAATCCTAAATGTGTATTTATATAATATGCGGTCTGTCAACTGAAAAGTAATGGAATAATAAATGGAGTTGCTCAAACCGGTAAGTAGCACTCTTGGATTAAAATAATTGCCTTTTATATGATTAATGCTTTTTGCCGTTTTTAGTTTGGTTCAAGTTTGGTTCAAAACGGACATTATTGTGTTGACACGACATTTGAAGACCCTAACGAGGGAATTCATGCTGGGTGAACATTTTATGCATTTGTCTTTTTCGATTGTGTGTGGTTCAGTGGGTGTGTTCAGGGGGTGAGTTCAGTAACTGGGTCAGCGTGTAGGTTTAGGGGGGTGTTCGAGGGAGTAGCTTCAGATAGTGAGTTAGTGGGTGTGTTTAATGGGTGCGTTGAGCAGGTGAGTGAGTTAGTGGGTGTGTTTAATGGGTGCATTCAGTGGGTAAGTTTAGTGAACGTCTCCATCTTCATTTTTGCTAAACCAGGCAACATCAATTCTTAGGTAACCCTCTTATTATCATCTTGATCTTATTTTCACAAATGGTTATTAGAATAGACTCATGCAATGTTTCAAAAAAATATCAGCAAAATATCACGTGTAAATCAAAGTGCGCCAGTGATATTGTATTTTGAAATCTCTTTTCTTTTTCTTAATCTTTGTAAGTTTAGCTTTACTAAAAAGTTTTTGTTTTTATATTAGTTTGTAGTCTTAAATATATTTTGATCTTTATTAAGGTGGAGGATGAGAAGACAACACTTATAGGTCAAATAGGATCAAGACCACCAAGATGTAAAAGAAGGTTCATTCGTGTGGTAAGTGTGAAGCAATACAAGTGTCTACAACACCCGCAAATCAAGAATGCAAAAAAAGGGCTCTAAAACCCAACAGTAGAAAGTGTATATATAGCATGAGTGACATTGGATGTTTTAGATCATCTTCTAATAGTTTCTTTTGTTTTACCTTTTTCTTGAAGGCCTCATTTTTGTACTGTTTTTGAATCTTAATACGATTAATTTATAACTACTTCGGGAAGAAAATGGCAATTACATGTTGCATTTTGGTCTCGAAATAGTCTTTTGGTAATTTGTTTCTTTTCAAATTTAAATTTAGCACGGTATTCTCGTAGCAACACGCGGGTTCGCTCACTCGTTATATACATCAGCCAAATATGTACTTCATTTGATTGAAAAAATCTTGGAAGAAAGAAGAAATAAAATGATTTTAAACTTTTGTTATTTACTTGGTTACCTTTTAGATGATGAACAGCCAAGACATGAGCATTTCGAAAAACAAAATTTTAAACGTATTTTTATTGGTCTAGGCATACATGCAAGGGATGGAATATGAAAATAGTTGACCAGGTGTATTTAACTCATCTAAAGAATGCAAGGAGCACAATTTTTTTACACCGGACGCATTTAAAAAAAATCAAAGTTTTTTATAAAAAATTTGCATCACCAAGTAGAAATTTGTAGGTATCTCGTGAACTCCCGCGACCCACTCTAGTTCCGTCCTTGTACATACAATTCATACCTTATACTAAGTTCTAACATATTCGTGACATTGTTGGTAAACGTTGACAATATAATTAATGTTGTTAAACATCATATTTAGATATTAATTTACACTTTTTAATAATAAATAGAGAAGCAGCCGTTACTAGGAATATACTCAACTACTTAGTTAGTAGTAGAAGTAGTTTGGAAGGTAGCTTTCCAGATTTACGCGGTTCGTTTTGTAGAAAGGTACTCTTTTGGAAGCAACCGAATAAGTTCAAAAACATAGGAACAAAATTATTACTAGTAAGTTGGTGGGCTCAACCAATACTTCTAAAACTAGGAATATACTCAACTACTTAGTTCGTTAGTTAATAATTCAGATCGTACAACCCCACACAATTCAAGTATCCAACACACGCTTAACTACGCGTATTTTCTTGTGATCTTGTCTAGTTTTCATGTTTATATAATCATTTTGGAATCTACACACTACTCAACTATGAATGTGAAGATATAGCTATAGTCTTGTATGATTCCAAACTTGTTAAGAATCTACTCTTGAGCCATTTATTGATATCTTGGGTACGTGTTTTGATGGCATGCAAGAGATCTTTTTGCAACGATGAAGGAGAGGACATGACATTTGAACGATTAGTTTGAGGATGGGTAAGTTTATCTCCAGCTAGTTTTTTTCACTTAGATGCCAATGTACTTAGTTGCTTGATCGTGGGATTTTGAATAACTTTTAATGTTGTTATGACTTGATCGTGCATGTTCTTCAACTTGATAAATTTGGTTTGTTAATGTGACAGTATGACTTTGACATTTCCATATTACAGCTTGTTTAATCTACTTACCAGATTTTATATCCATGTCTAATATGCTCTTTGTCCCATAGGTGCGAGATGAGGTACACCGATCATGTCAAAGCTTCTTCTCTGCGTTATCAAGGTTAGATCTCCAACTCATTATTTCTAGTCGAAAAATGTTTCTATCGGGGTAATATCAAATATCCGTCATCTACCAAGTGTTGGTTATTCTAGATTTCTAGGATCAAATCTAGATATAACGCAGTGTTACATATTTTCATTGGATGATAATGTTCATTTTGGCGAAATTGGCATGCTAGGTTACGAGTCATTATGAGTAATTTATATAAACAGTAGTTGTAATGAAAGAAGACCAATGTAGAAGGTTGTAAACATCTGAAATTATAAGCCACTTTTCATAAATTTTAAAAGTTAAGTTGCACCTATTTGTTTATCTTTCCTTATGAGTGGATTTCATTCTTTGCTAAATTTAGAATCGAGATATTTTAGGGTAATAACTCCATTATTATTTGTGCCATAGATCTCCTATCGACGCAATTGAACCATGCACGAAGACATCACTGCAGCTTCGCATTCACACAAACTTTCCTGATACATTCTTCACTGGCAGCCAGATACAGTCAAAAGACAATACTGCTGTGAAGCTAGTATTATTTGATGTCAACTCCAATCAAGTAGTAACATCTGGACCCCTTTCATCCTTGAAAGTAGAGATTGTTCCACTTGATGGTGATTTCTCAGCTGATGATGACCAAGATTGGCCTGAGAAAGATTTTGATGACAAAGTTATATATGCAAGAGATGGAAGAAGGCCTTTGATAACCGGTGATTTGGTAGTCACACTATTAGATGGAGTTGCGGATTTAGGTGAATTACGTTTTACTGATAATTCAAGCTGGAGAAGAAGTAGAAAATTCATGATAGGTGCAAGAGTTAAAGATACTTCTACACGAGTCAGAATTAGAGAAGCAAAGAGTCAGGCCTTCATAGTAAAAGATCAACGTGGCGAATGTGAGTGTCCCTTTTTTCTTTTTCTTATATCGTTATATAAAAATAATTTACGACTAATGACTCTTTCTTTATTTAGTATACAAGAAGCATTATCCTCCATCTTTGGTTGATGAAGTTTGGAGGTTGGAAAAGATAGCAAAAGACGGGGTTCTTCATAAACGATTGGCATCACATCATATATGCACTGTGAAGGACTTTCTACAATTGTATGTTATCAATCCGTCCTTACTTTGCAAGGTAGCATGATATTTATTTTTTTACTTATTTCTAGTATATAAAATTTTCAATGATTATTCACATTGCTCTTATATATACTTGTATATATATTGTAGTTACTTGGTGGATCATCTAACAAGACATGGAAGACTGTAATTAAGCACGCAAAAGATTGTGTTTTAGATGACAAGTTGTACATGTATAAAAGTGGTGACGATGGGATCCGGCTTTTGTTTGATTCGGTTTTGGCAGTAGTAGGTGCAACCTTTGATGGAGAAAATTATTTGCCTCTTAATCAACTATCTGTGTTTCAAATGGTATTATTTCATATATATTTGTAGTTATATATCTTTCTAACTGTCGTGATATTTTTATGGTATTCAAAAGTCATATTTTCTTATATCGTTTGCAGCATGCGGTAGATGCTTTAAAGCAGCAAGCTTACAATAACATGGACATGGTGGTACCAATAGAAGACCCTCTTATGAACAAAGGTATATCATCTTCCAAAGATTTGCTAGTAGTCCATACACTACTCGCTTAACAAATTAGGTTCACATGAATTTGGTATATATATTAGTACTAATAATAAAATACCGTGCTTCATACAGATGAACCTGATATAAAAATGTATGGGGAGGTTGATAGCAGCAGTGAAATGGAAATCCCTATGGGTTATTTTTCTCCTGTAACTGCAGAACTGAGCAATGAAACTTATGGTGATCAAGATTTTGCGGATATTGATTTTCACACTGGGACATCCATGTGGCAAGGAAACGATTTGGTCATTAATCCTAGTAACCAAACTGTAAATATTGTTTCCTCTGATTTTCGAATCTGTACTTCGAGTAACGGGTCACCAAGGGGCAGATGGTGTAAGATTCGGGCTGCCTTTAAGTGGGGTTTAGTGAGGCGAGATGTGGCTGCGAAAAAAATGGAACAGTGGCATTCTTATCTAAATTTCTAAGTCTTCTATAACAATTGGTAGCTGAATTTCCGTATACGCGACGGCCACTTCATTATCTTTTTGGTGCATAATGTAGAATGTGTGGATCTTGTACATATTTTTAGATCTTCATATTTAAGTTGTGCTTTGTTTGTGTTAAGAAGCAAAGGAAGTTGAATTAAATTTATATGTAAATGAGTTCTTATGTTTGTAACATGTCTTGTCTAATTTTGGCTTCATAGATAACTAGTGGTTTAAGAGACGTTCACTTTTGCAACCTTGATGGTGTTGGCCGGATTTTCGATAACAAAACTTATTTCTACTGAATCAAACTATATATACGATAGCAAACTTGTTTTTAGTATATACGCATTACAGATCGCAAACTTATGGCATAGTTGCACAAAGGTCGATAAAAGAACGAGACAAGCCTATATACGCTTGATCTTGCCTTATCATATATGTGAACTTGTTTGTTTATGCTCAGGCTCTACTCAATGAACTCGAGTAACTTGATAAAACTTGAGTATTTGCGACATTAATCCATACTATTACATTTCCCTACTAACCCTAAAGCATTGAATTTCTGAAACAAATTTTAAATGTAGCAATTTGCCATTTTCATATATTTTATAAATCTTAATTATCTTAATAGATGTTCATCTTTCTCATTGACCCAACCATTGACTTGGTAACTAGTGCTCCTCGGCCGTCATGGTGGCGTTACTCTTCTTCATCTTCTTCCAAATTTTTTTCGAACCAAAATTTAAGTTTATTTCTGTATAACAAAAAAACTAGGATAATCAAAGCATATTAAAAGGCATGTTTGTCTAAGCTTTGCTACACCCGACTCATGGCCCGATGACTTTTTGCGGGTTGACCCATAAGAGTCTTTAGTTACCGCGTATTTATCTCATGCATCCATGCATGAAGCTTCCTCGTAATACCCTTATTAATTTTTAATCTCAGACTCATTTCTCCTTTTACTACCATTGCAAAATGCAACACAAAGTAGAAAACGTGAAAAAAAAATACTACTGTGATTTTTTCTTTATTTCGTGTGTGTTACAGAGTCGCGCGTGACGATGTGCATAGCGTACAAGGTTTTCAATTTATGAGGGTTTGAAGAGTTTATATAATACATTAATACGTTAGAGTATTAGGTATGGTGAATAGGTTTTGCACTTCATTTAAGCCTTTATGGGTGCCACCTCATTTCAATACTTAGAGGAAGGGGTATGGTAGCATGCCAAAACCCAAGCCGTTGTGTAAGCCCAGCATCACATCAGCTTTTCACTTTCACATTCACACACCAAAAAAACCCATCTCTCATCACATGCCGTTTGCAAGCTGTTGTGTATCTTTTTTTTTTTCTTTTTTTTCCAAATAAACAACATTTACATTTATAAAATTAAAATACAAATTACAATACGAGAAATAAACAAATTACGAAAATTAAAAAAAGCATGAAAATCTAAAAATACAACACGAGAAATAAACTAGTTTTCTTCATCTGGTTCACGTCGTTCCCAAATATGATCCATAAAATCTCGTTGAAGATTTTTGTGAACGGTTTTATCACTCAATTCTTTTGCCTTTTTCAGATGCAATTCACATCTCTCGAACCATTCTCGTTGCATATGTGGTTGCGGATTAACATATAATTCGTTGTAATCGGTTATGTTGAACTTTTGATCCCATTTGTAAATATTCATCTAATGCATCGGGTGTTGTACCGTACGCCAATTGATGTATGGCGGAAGTGAATTTCATAATTATACTAAAACCCGGTAGACCCGTAGCATCAGGTCTGACTACAAAGAAATAAAAATGCGGAGGAAGTTCATCATGAGTGTCAATATAAGTTTCAATACCTTTTACTATTTATAAAAGTTGTTTACTGCTCATACGATACCGACATCTAAAATAGTACTCTTGATATTTTGGAGGATTTGCAAAATAGCCTTTCCACAAATGTTCCTCGGCAACTTCTCGTTCCCGGTCTATCGAGGTACGGCTTGAGGTTGCGCCTTGCGTTTGCATCGACTACTGCAACTGACATGCTTGCGTTATAAAGAAGAAATCAGTTTTATCGTCGCTTTCGGAGAAGGTAGCATATTCTTCGTTAGAATTCATGTTTGGTTTCAAAAAAATTGTTTTGTGGTAGAAAGAAAATAGGTTATTGTGTGTTTTTGATTGTGTATATTTAAAAAGTTAAATGTTTAGGTTAAAAAAAAGAAAAAAAAATCAAACACAAAACAAGCCGTTACCTTCCAAACGGTCACATTTTCAAACCTTCAATGGTTTTCACGCGTCGCCGGTATACTGGCTTGGACACTGGCGCAATGCCATGGTGGTGTGGTGGTGCAAGTTTAGCGGCGCAAAAATGGCTGCCACATGGGAATGGCGTGGCGTTTGAGCCACCATACCCCTTCCTCTTATACTTCAAAATACCCTTTCACGCATAACACAAAACAACCTTTTCATTTGAGCCTCACCCACCTTCAATTTTATTTTAATTTCTGTTTTTCAAATAAACTAAATTCATTTCATTTGAATAAAAATACAATACAAACAAAAAATTTAACAAACTACGATACGATATTTAAAACATAAATGACGATACAATTCTAAAACACAAATCATCAAACGGATTTTGAGCTTTTAGATTGCCGGGTAATTGTTGATGAATTCTTACTTCTTATTTATGCTTCTCATAACTTCTTCCCTAGCGGCCCTCAAGGCGGTTGTGATACGCATATCTGATTCTGAGCTCATTAGCATAGTATGCAGACCGTAGCTGTTAAGTGGCTGATCTAGAGGGAGTGAATGCACCCTCGCTTTCTCCTTAGTACAGGTATGCATCTGGGTGAGCTAACGAGTCATTTCACCCAACAAATTATTAGCCAACGTCATCTCCGCTTGTTGTTCGGTCTGTAGTCGCTTAATGATAGCCTTTCGCACCTCGTTTGGTTCGTTAGCCATAGTGTTTGTGTGAAACAAATATGGGGTATTTTTAGGTTACGTGTGAGAATGAAGATAGTTGAGAGAGTTTAAGTGTGAATTTTTTTTGATAAAATAAGGTATTATTTATACGGTGAGAGTTTAATTTTATTAAAAAATAAATTATTTAAAAATACCCGTTTGAATAAAACAGTTTGAAATGTTTTTTGTCCTTTTCTTCGTCACTTCTCCGGCGAGTGACCAAATGGCGAGAGATGGTGGTGTGGTGGGGAGTTGCCAGCTCAGAAACGGTGGGCTTGCTCGTCTCCATACCCCTTGCTCTTAGGCATGTATACATACAGGAGAGATCATTTATATACCAAAAGTTTCTTGCATAGTCTATTGAAAAAAATGGGTATTTAATTAATATTTTGATTAAAAATGTAACTACACTTATTTTTATAATTTAAATATCTCATGAACCGTTAATCGGTAGATAAAATAAATTATACCATCATGACGGGCATTTTATTATCTTTCACTAGACGGGCACTTTCATATACATTCGACGAATCATTTTTTTCCGTTTTTTACATTTTTTGTTTCAGTATTGAAATCCGCATGATATATCACATGTGATTTAATACTAATGTGTAAAAAAGTGAGAAAAATGTCGGAAGTATATCATAGTGTCCGTTTATGGAAAGATAATTAAATGTTTGTCGCGATGATGTAAATTTTTTTCATCTAACGATTAATGGTTTAAAATATATTAATTTTTCAAAATAAAGGAGTGAAAGTGGATTTGTTATATAATATTAAAAATAAGTTGCTAGAATTGATCTCTTGATATGTATAAAACTTATGATATGTAAATGATCACTTCTCTGTATACATAATGTATTAAACTTATTACACATATTTGATCCAAAAAGTAAGGCTGATGCTAATGGGAAGGGTTGCACCCCAACCAACCGACCCTCCAACCGAGTCTCCATCCTTAATTCTACCGGATGCAACCGGGTCTCACCCAAACTATTTCAATCTTTCGGTTGGCTATCCAACCGCAACTTTTATCTTGTTTGTGTGTGTTGTTTTTTATTTAATTTGTTTTTGTGGGATATGTTTTTTGTTGTGGTTGCGGCCGACTTACTATTTGTTTGAGGTTTGAGTGTAGTTCTAGAGAAAAAATGCTAATGTGGTAGGGGGTGACCACAATATTTATGGTTGTCATCAGCGTTGGCCTAATATGGTGCTGGCCAAAACGTTTTTATATTAATTACTTCTCGTTTTATCTCTTTTATAAAATTATATATCTTTTATTGTTAGACGTACTTTTGTAGTTAAGCAAATTTTGCACATGTTTTTCGCAAATTTAGAGATGTCACTCGTATGTTTATGGGATAACTAGGCAATCAGCTCATTATAAAACATTACATTTTCCAAAGCCCTGTCTACATACAACTTTGTGGCCCGTTTCGTGTTGGTAAGCCCAAATCCAAAAAAAAAATATGTACCCTACCCGGATCCTAGATATCTTCTCTGACGTCCCTATCTCATTCACCATTTGTCCAGCAACGAAAAAAACCGTCCGGCGAACCGATCCGGCTCCCAAACCGAAAGATCTATAGTGCCTTTTGGGAGTAGATCTGTACTATAGATCTATAGTGTTTTTTGTGAGTGAGAAATATAAAACTGCTTTCCTCTCCTATTCCTATTCCTATTCCTATTATCCCACAAATTCCAGAACCCTCTTCCATCTTCTCCCACATTCGTTTCCTTAGCTATACTTCTCTTGCTACAGTACTTTCATCTATAGTGCCTTTTGTGAGTAACTATGTATTGTAGATCTTCCAGCTTATCACAGGTTTTATGTTGCTTTCGTTATTATTACTTTTATTTTAGTTTAGGTTTCTTTGATTTTGGACTGTTTTTGAAAAAGGCTCTTTGTTATTTTGTGTTTAGTTATTGTATTTATTCATTTTTTGGGTGATCAAGATTTGGTTTTTAGGTTGTCATTGATAAGGAGTTTTGATTTTGGGTTGTGAATTTGTGATTAAAAAAGGGTATTTGTTATTTTGTGCAGATTTTGGGAACTGGTATGGGTATTCAAGATACGTCGTTTTCAGTTTGGTTATGAAAAATATTGTTTTTGTTGAGTTTGTTATCTCATTTCTTGCTTTTAAAGCTAAAAAGGTCGTTTGGTTTCAGGTTAGGCCTTATGTGTGGGAACGGCTGTACGCAACCATCGTGATTGTTTCATGTTTGGAATATCGGTTGTTGATGTATTATATATGTAAGGAGATAGCTTTGTGACAACTGCTGAGTCTTGGCCGTGTGTTTACACTAACACGCCATTGGTGGTTTCGTTTGTTTGTAGGTTATGTTATTGGAATTCTTCAAGGTCTGAGAGCAGCCGTATCTTGGTGGGGCGTTCTCACTAACGTAGCCATGGCGGTTGTTCCGGCTTTGTGGAATCGGTAATTCATGGATTATATAAATAGAGACATATGGCCATGTCTTGCCAGGGCATTTACACTAACGCACCCATGGCGGTTTCACTTGGTTATAAGTTATGTTACTGAATTTGTTAGAAGTCTGTAAAGGGTTGCCTATAAGCAGAATGTGTATCAATTCAAATTGTGATCGTCCGGGTCTTGGTGGGGCAAATTATTAGATTTGCAGCCATGGCGGATATATCCACTTTCTTCGATTGTCAACCTGTATCAGCTTCATAGACGCATTTATTTATGACGGGGCAAGCTTGCTATGCTTGCAGCCATTGGTGGGTATATGCTCTAAATATACTTAATTTGAAAATCAAGGTTGCTTATGTTTACTGTTAGACGAGGTTGTTGGTGATATTGATTATAAGAGGCAATGATGAATTTGAACGTGTTTGATTAAAGCTATGAACCTCTGTGTCTTGGCGGGGCAAACTATCAAGTTTGCAGCCATGCGGATGTATCCGCTTTTTGAGATTACTAACCAATCTGACCCTCATATTATGAACTGAAATGAATGACAGATTTTCAACTATATAGGCGGTCCACAACATATTCAGGTTTCATGCATTCATATTTGTTTCAAAGTCTAGCACATTTTATTAGAAGTAAAAAATTTGTTAAATTGGACATATGTCAAACCGTTATATACATAATCCATGATGATATAGACTATGACGATATTGTCACGACCTCTAGGAATCAAGATCCTTACGAATTAAGCGGTGTGTAAAGGTTTAGTAATTAGCAGTAAGTATTTCTCTAATCTCTAATATGCGTTTTGTTCATTAAACGAATAAAATATATATATAAGAGTTGTAATATCATTGATGGTTCCAGCTTCTTAAACCACATATTTGAACCAAGAAACTATAAGATTTGTTGATATTAATTGTGAAGTCAATTAACAGTTACAATATGCACGATTTATGTATTGAATCATTTTCTTTTTAGCGCTTTCCATAGTTTTTTTGCAGAAGCTGCAAGAGAATAGAAGAAGTGGGTACTTGCTGACTTTGACATTGGCGAGCTTCTAGGAAAAATTTCTAAATAACGAGAAAAAAAGGGTAAGTAAATGAGATCTAATTATCGTGTTTAACAGATTGACTTTCTGTATTAAGCTAAACTACTGTCTTTATTTCTACATGTTCCAGTACCAGCGTTGGAATTATTGATGTTGCTCAACTTTGTATATGAATGACATATATCTTCTTCCTGCAATTTAATATGACGACTCAATCAACAGGATGTATCGATGCCAGAGATTGTCGGCTATGTTTTACAAAAACAGCCTTCAAGAAGTAGTGACGAGCCTCATGGTAAGATGTAAGTTTTTTACTTTTATGGCTAAGCGTTGTGTTTTTATTCGAAACACATTGCCTCCAGGCATATGACAGGGTCTTTGTATTCATTAGGAACAAGGATAAATTTTTGGCACACACGCAACTTATGATACAGATGGTCAGCATGCGAGGTTGATTGACGGTAATGTTAATGGTGAATAACAGTTTTTTGGGTAATGCATTATGTTAATATTAAAATACAGTTGTGGTCACTATCCTTATGTTCATTGTCAATTTTCATTTTCAAAAATAATTGGCCTAGGCGTGTTTTGTTCCTGTGATATAGATGTCAGGTTGAAGCACATGTTAGCGACAATGGTTTGGGAGCATGTGATTTAGTTGTCTTGAGAAGGTTGTGGTGTCGTGATGACAATTTGTGACAGCAGTAATCTGATGACCTCTTACTAACATGTACTAATAAAATTTTGGTAAGTTGGAATGTCCCCTTGCAGTTCTCTTTAAAAATATGTTCTTTTGCACCCACTACTTTGGGATATGGGTGCAAGGCGTGTGTTCGGGAGGTATGTTCACAGGGTGGGTTCATGGGGTGGATTCAGTGGGTTGGTTTGGTTTGTGATGACCATCATGGCGCGTAGGTAATTCCGGTACACAACATTTATACTATAAGCATAGGTAGTTTTACTTACGATGTATTAGTTTTAATACGGTAGGTAGTAGGAGGTTTTTCTAAAATCAACTATACAATTAACATTAACACGTATAATGACAAAAACCTCCTAATACCTACCGTATTTACTGACTTAGCATTACAACTACCATTTCCAACAAAGGTAATAATGAAATACCATTACAATGCATTGGTTTTCAAATTACGCTTGCATCACAAATATGTTTTTCGAAACACATTTAGTTTTACTTATGACCGAGTTTGTTAAAACTAATCCAACGCCGGTTTATAATATGACGTAACTGTTTAAGTACATGTCGTCTATTTTTAATCTGGTGGAGCTTTTGGGTTGCTGGTAATGCACTGCGAGATGCTTGAAAACTTTTACTAAAACACAAGGCTGATGTAAGACTTTATTGATGTTGAGGTGAATTAGGAAGTGCGGTTGTGGTTATGGTTATAACTAGGAAAGTTTAGATCAAAGTTGTGTATATCATGTGTTTTGATGTGGTAAGTTTCTCTAACTTCGTCTTTGTGGGACTGAGCATATGGTAATCTTTTTCATTTTTTTACTGTCAAAATTACACATATTGGAAGTAGAAAGCATGTCATGTTACTAAATACTCCATACTTACAAGAAAACTTCCTATAAATGATTGGCAACTCATCAAGGATTTAAAGCTTATGACAATTTATGGTTGAGCTATTCCTCATTAGTATTGCTATGTCTTAAAATCATTTATACTTTCTGAATTATTTTCAGTTTATTGCTTCTTATGAGAGGATAAAAGGCATAAGGAAAATGATCATGGCCTTCACAATTGAGCAGAGAAAACCTTATGCGGCAACAAGTATTAGTCTTTGCTTATATGTGTTGTGTTTAATGATTTAGATGGTGTGGAAAACTAGAAGGGGGGGTTGAATATTTTTACCGATTAAAACTTTGTTTTAAAATATTTAGATCGACTTATGTCAATCTATTTAAATGTGTATGTTGGATGTTGATAGATAAGTATGTAAACAGGTAATGCAAATGTAAAGAGTAAGAAACATAAAACCACGACACGAGTGTTTATAGTGGTTCGGCTACAAGGACACCTTCCTTTCCCTACTCCCCTCCTCGAGCCACCTACTCGAGAGTTCGTAAGCACTACACGACACAAACTCCTTATGGCGGAGAAGCCTTCACAACGTCGCCTACTCTTTTTCCGGTACAAGGCTAGACACCGGGTTCTTCCACGAGGTAGAACCAAACCTATCACAACGTCTCCTACACTTTATTCGGTACAAGGCTAGATACCGAGTTCCATTATAAAGGAGGAACTACTACCCAACACTACACGACACCTATCCCAAAGGAGACCCACTCCTTATTACAACATCATCAAGGATATCAATATCCTTGTACACAACCTAACTATATTTGTACATCGATGCACCATATCGATTGTACACCCTTGCCATCTTTCACTAATGCCCTTGACACGATCTTTTGGCACCTTTCACTAATGCCTTCGACTTGACCCTTTTTGGCATCCTTCACTAACATGTACTTTCATTCAATAAAAATACGAGAAATGATCTACATATCTCTAAAACTAAGAGAATGACTCAAACATGTAATACATTTTCTACTAATTCTAAGAAGTGACGGAAACCTAAAAAGCATCAATGTGCTTGAAATCTAAATATGAGTAGACTTGTTGATTTGGTCCAATCGTTCAAGGAGATGATTAAACATGAAATGCAACTCATTTCGTACTTCTTGAACAAGTCCTTGGGTGATTTGACAATTAGAGCAATTATTGTCATGGCTAGGAGCCAGAGGAGGTGGGATGTTTTGAGGAGGCTTCACAAAGGATGGTGGAACTTGTGAAGGTGAGTTGAGCAATATATGATGTGGTTCCACTAAAAATGAGGGTGATGATGCACGAGTTGGTGGTGGAGATGGAAAGTCCTCTATATGGTTAGATCTTTGGTGATTCCTTGTCTCCAAAGATGGACCATTTGGTGATGAAAGTGGTTCCCTATTTAGCGAGAAGGTTGGTGAATGGGAAGTCCTTGGTGGTGAGTCTTCTAATGAGTTGAGATTTGGATGAGAAAGAGGTTCGGTAAAGGAATGTAGTCTACGTTCTAGAAAAAAAGGCTTGGGTGTTTTACTAGAGCTAGGTACGTTTGGTTTAGTTCTTGATGAAGCCTTTTCCATCATAAAGGGTCGAATGCTAATTCTAGTGGTTCTTTTAGCTATCGTTGATTGAGTTTGTTAAGGAGGAATTCTAGCATTTGGACTTTTTACGGGTGATGACTCGGTGGATGATATCTCATGAACTATATGAGCATTCTTTTTTAATGAACCTTTGGTTGAAGAGTTCTTGCTAGAAGCTTTAGTCATAGTGAAGGAGTAGGTGTAATAGAAGTCTTAACTCCTGATTTTTGGATTGTGGTATGAATAGTGGCTTAAGCTCCTAAGAGTGCTTGGTTTATAAAGAATGAAGTTAAGTTAATGAATTAAATTCTTGACCACTAACAATTTTGGCATGCACTAAGGTGTAGTTATATTCTAGGAAGTCATTAAATGGTAAGTAAAAGTGTTTAGACTACCAAAGAGAGTTTGTATTTGGAAGAAAAGCTGATTATAAGCTGTTTTGTAGACCCGGATCCCACGGTTCCCTCTCACTAGGGATCCGTCTAGTTATAAACCAGGGATCCGTTTGTCAGACAGCATAGTGGTGAGGTGATTGTGCTCTTTTAAGGTCTAGTACCTATAAATCTTAAGGGTTTGACTTCTCTTAGGTGTCTTAAATGGTATGTGACTTAAATGTCCAACTACAAGGAGTGGGGATACCTAATGATGGTTTTCTTTTCTTTTTTTGGTAGGAAAGTGGATTTTTGAGAGTGCAACTAAGTATTTAAAGATGATACTATTGATTTGAGAATGACAAATGAGGACAATTGATCCTAGAGATCAGGTGGTGGCTCAAGAAAAATTTGGAAAATTCCTAAAAAATAAAAAATAAAATGAAAAACTAGTTTTAAGCCTATTTTGAGGTAAGGATGACTAAAATCAATTTGTCAAAATTAAGAAAAATAGCCAACTAAGTGCTTTGAGATGTGAGGAACAATGTCTGAGTATTGGAGCGGAAATATGGTAAGTTTTGGTGAAGTGATAAATCAAAAATACCTAGAGTGTGATCCTATGTTAGCTATGAGTGAGTGTGAGACCTACTGAGTTTGAGGAAGACTTAAGTGGTCCTAAAGTATCATGTTTAGCTAGTGTGATAAGGTCTAGAGGATTGGATTGAATTGAAAGTGTAAGAAATCCTTTTCTATTTTCCCGGATCCCACGGTTCCCTCATCTGAAGGATCTGGCTAGTTATAGCTCAGGGATCTGGCTAGTTATAGCTCAGGGATCCGGCTACTGCTGACCAGTAGCTTCTCAGCAAATGTGCAGTTTTTTGCACTCTTTAGCAAATACTCATCCTAATCATTTCTACATTCAATAAACATATTCAAGCAACAAATATAACGCATAGTAAGTAAGGGCGATTAGAATGTAAGTAAAAATGAGTGGGACCGACTTCTTGATTGAGATCAAGTTGTCGTAAAATTCTCATTTTACGGGTTCCTAGGTTAGAGTGTTTTGGTTTATGTTATGCCATCTACTACGAGCTACGTCCTAAACTACAGAAATATTGTTTAGATTGTTTACAGACCATTGTTCATAAATTGTTCACAAACTAAGGTCTACGACCTTACCTTCCTTCCATTCAACCTCCTACTCCATCTCCATCTTCATCTCCATCTCCATCGCCTCTACTCTTCTCTCTTTACCCTTCCACCCTACGTATTTTTGTTCATGAGGAAGTTAGCAAAACACTTGAACATGCCCTTGATTTGTTAGAACTCTTGTGAAGGGCTCGGGACTTCTGGCAGTTGGTCAATGTATGCTAGGGGGTCGAGTTGGACGTTGCCAATGGGGTTGCTACCTTCTCCTTCTCTTTCTTTTTTATCCGATGAGTCCATTGGTGGGTGAGGTCTCTTGCCATCCACCATAATCCTTGTAGTCTTTCCATCGAACAAGGGAACCATAACCTTGTTGCAAAAGGTGTGGTCATTGGAATAAGGAGAAGGATCAAGAGCAAAGACGAAGTTTGCTAGGTGAGTCAAGAGCATGGCATAAGGGAGTACCATCTTGTCTGTCCTTTTCACACTTGCCATTCATTTCACCATGTAATAGGCGAGGTTGAAGTGAGTGCCGGTTACAAGGCAATAGATCATGAAGCTTAGGTAAGCATTGGGATGATCCTTATTTCCCCCCAAACAAAGAACGTTCTCCCTTAGCACAAGTTCCCATTTCTTTTATAATGGGAACATATCCAAAAGCTCCATTTGAAACGGATCTCTATAGATCACCTTGGACTTTCTAGTGACTCTTGATGGAGAGGCTCTTTTCATGAAGACGGTATCTCTTACCTTAGTTGCTTTCGGGATGGCTGTGAAGTATACCTCGTGATGATATACCATGTCATGAAGCTTCACCAATGACCATTCATTTGAGTACATACATACTCCTTGACATGTGATACAAAGTATTCTAGCAAACTCTTCAAGAGTGAAGGTGAACGCGTGCTCATTGATGGTAAAGGCTATCGAAATGGTTCCATCTTCATTTCGAATGATTCTCATGGTCTTGTAAAACTCTAGTACAAACACCGGACAAATTTGCTCATTAATGTTCAAGAGGCAATGGAAGTTAATTCCCTCAAAGACTTGGGGAATGTTGGTGTTGTTGATGAATGAGGGTTCAACTACGCGTCCTTCATGGAATAATCTCCTTTCCAACATCTTGAAGGCTTTTCGGTCATCCGGGCTCAACCCATCCTTTCGATAGTACATGGGAATATAATGTGCGGTATCTTGGTAATCTTGTTGTCTATTGCTAGGCATGATTGGTCCTAAACATCAAAACCACAATGTGGTGTTAATTGTGTGAATAGTAACCTAATGGGATTCATCACAATTTTGCTCAATACATCTTCATTGAATTCAAAAAATGAGTTTAATTTGTATTAACAATGTTGATTCTTTGATTTAGTTTATCTTAGAAAATAATGTGATAAAAAATTGTGACAACCCCATTTGAGCTCAATTTCTAAAGATGAAAATTGTACTCCTAGAAATTGAAGAATGGAAATAACAATGTAGTGAAGATTATACTTACACAAGTGATTGTTTCCTTAGAGAAGATGATGAATTAACTCCTGTGAACAGTAAATTGGGTTTTATGTTCGTGAGTTTGAGAAGGTAAAGTAAATTATAGAAGTCCACATTGATCATCTTTTACTTAAACTGTCTTCTGATGTGCCGGTTCCCACGGATCCCTTGGATGAGGGATCCGGCATATCAGCAATTATCGCATTTAAGTAATCTTTGATAATTTTGATTTGGGAGTTCTAATTCTTGGCTAGGGTTGATGTTTATGCTCTATAACTTATGGTTTGAGGTTTTGACGTGTTTTACTGGTCCTATTTGACGAGGTTCCCTTTTTATGAATAAATCATAATTCTTTGGAAAATTTTAAAGATTATGATAAAATCCTATTTTATCATAATATGAGGAGTTTCACATGGATACTTATTGGCATGGATGAAATGTCAATAACCTTATTTGAGGAGTGATGACCAAGGCTCTCGAATAGCCGAGATATCATTATCACTAATTTGTAGTTTTGTCTATAAAGATCAACGAAGAATACTATTCTTGATGAGTTCAATATAGATAACAACTTTAGTGATTTTTAAGAAAGCGTAATGAGACTACTAATCTTAATCATGTTTATACAAAATGACATTATTAATTCATCTAGAAAATATATGAAAATAATTTATTTGTAAGTAATTTATTAAAGATCATACCTTTGCTATATATTCTTTTTGAGAAAAGAAATATTAAAGAGAAATTCTTCATAATCTTCTTAGGATGCCCAAATCCTTTGTTTTGCTATATATTCTTTTTGAGAAAAGAAATATTAAAGAGAAATTCTTCATGATCTTCTTAGGATGCCCAAATCCTTTGCTATATATTCTCGACAATGAAAATTTTAGAAAGATCTATCATTATCTAACATTATAAAATATGATGATTTTAAAACGTGACCTTTTGTTTTTAAGAAATTTCCTTCCTTGTAGTTTTTAATCATACACGGATCGTATCAAGTTTTTAAAAGTACAATATACTCTTAAGAAACTTGGTAACGAACCTCTGGTACCAATTGTGAAAAACTAGAAGGGGGGGGGGGGGTGAATAGTTTTACCGATTAAAACTTTGTTTTAAAATATTTAGATCGACTTATGTCAATCTATTTAAATGTATATGTTGGATGTTGATAGATAAGTATGTAAATAGGTAATGCAAATGTAAAGAGTAAGAAACACAAAACCACTACACGAGTGTTTATAGTGGTTTGGCTACAAGGACACCTTCCTTGCCCTACTCCACTCCCCGAGCCACCTACTCGAGTGTTCGTAATCACTACACGACACAAACTCCTTATGGCGGAGAAGCCTTCACAACGGCCTACTCTTTTTCCGGTATAAGGCTAGACACCGGGTTCTTCCATGAGGTAAAACCAAACCTATCACAACTTCTCCTACACTTTATACGGTACAAGGCTAGATACCGAGTTCCGTTATAAAAGAGAAACTACTACCCAACACTACACGACACCTATTCCAAAGGAGACCCACTCCTTATTACAACATCATCAAGGATATCAATATCCTTGGACACAATCTAACTATATTTGTACATCGATGCACCATATCGATTGTACACCCTTGGCATCTTTCACTAATGCCCTTGACACGATCTTTTGGCACCTTTCACTAATGCCTTCGACTTGACCCTTATGGCATCCTTCACTAATGCCTTAGACACGGACATTCGGCACCTTTCACTAATGCCTTCGACTTGACCCTTTTGGCATCCTTCACTAATTCCTTAGACACAACACTTCTAGAGAAGAAAGTGTTAATACAAATAAACCGTAAAAACATTTATTAATATTTAGCGATCTCTTTCTGTTTTGTTGATAACAAATATAATGTTATCATAAGTAAAACTATAAGGATACATGTTATTTTTGTAAAGCATCTATATATAGTCATTTAATACAAATTGTTGTAATAATTCATTTGTTGTAATAGTTTATTAGGATGGGTAAAAACCACAACCCATGACCCATACCCATGGAGCATATCCATAACCCATGGAGTTAACCCATACCTATTTGACTAGATGCATTGCATCTATTAGATACATTGTATCAACTTAGATACCCATGGTTCAAACCATAACCCATGACCCATAACCCAAAAACCCATGGGCAAAGAGGAGCGTCTCACGGATCCCTGGAGTTACACTAGATGGATCCCTCAAGCAAGGGATCTGTGGGATCCGTGCAACAGTGGCAAGAATTTGCCTATAAATAGAGAGCCATTTCTTCATTTTTACTCACCCCTCTTCTTACTAACTCTCTCATACATTCTTACAATCTTCTAACAAAAGATCACTTGATCTAGAGAGTTGTTCTTCTTTCTTCTATTGTGATTCTCATATAGGTCCTTCTCTAAGGCGAGATCACGAGCATTCTACAAGTCATCCAAGCAAGGGGTCCTTGATTGATTTGTTCCTCCACAAGATTTCTGTAGCAAAGATCTTGTATTTCATATTTCACATATTTGTTGTGTTATAGTAGTGTTGGTTTGGTCCTCCATGTTACGGACTCGGTATTTAGCTTTGTACCGGAAAAAGGTGTAAGCAACGTTGTGAAGGCTTCTTCGCCAAGTTGAAGGAGTTTGTTGACATAGTGCTTGAACTCTCGAGTAGGTGACTCGGGGAGTGGAGTAGGGCAAGGAATGTGTCCTTGTAGCCGAACCACTATAAATTGGTTGTGTCATTTCTATCCTTTACTTTACTTACTTTACTTGCATTACTCATAGATCTATACTATCTCCTCATTCATATGATTTCACATAACATCGAATCTAAAAGTTTTTGAAACTAACTTAAAATCGGCAAAACTATTCAACCCCCCTTCTAGTTTTATACAATTGGCATCAAGAGTTAAGTTTATAAAAGTTTTAAAATAAACCGTATTTTAAAAACTTTTCTATCACTATGGGTTCTGAAAATTACAAGGAATGGCAATCTATGCAACGACCTCCACTACTTGAAACTAATGGTTTTATATATTGGAAAAATATATTCGAAACGTATGTGAAGTCAAAAGATATTGATCTTTGGTACATCATTGTTTTGAAGCCACTTCAAAAGATGAAAATGGAAATTTAGTTAACATACCTCATGATAAACTCACCGATTATATTAAGAAAAAGCTTTCCAAAAATAGCGAAGCTAAAATTGTTTTATTTAATGCTTTACCCAAAAGGAATTCGAAAGAATTTCAATGCTTAAAACCTCTAAAGAAATTTGGAATTCTTTAGTTGTAACTCATCAAGGTAATCAACAAGTTAAAAACAATAAAATAGATTTATTTGTTCAACAATATGAACAATTTTCAATATCGGATGAGGATACTATAGATCATTCTTTTGCTAACTTTAATACTATAATTACATCTTTACAAGCACTTGATGAATCTTTCTCTAGCCGTAATCATATTAGGAGATATCTAAGGGCACTTCCATTCAAGTGGAGATCTAAGGTGACGACAATCGAAGAATCAAAAGACTTGTCAATCCTCACCCTTGATGAACTCATAGGCAATTTAAAAGTCTATGAGCTTGTTCTTGCTAAAGATTCCGAAGCCTCAAAAGTAAAAGAGAAGCACAAATCTCTTGCCCTTAAAGCCAAGAAGGTCTCAAGCAATGAAGAGAACTCCTCTTCGGATAGTGATGATGAGGAGTATGCCATGGCGGTAAGGGACTTCAAAAAGTTCTTTAGAAGAAAGGGAAGATACGTCAAACAACCATATGACGACAAGAAAGGATTCCAGAAAATCAAAGAGGACGATAAGGCAACGGATGATCGCGCTTGCTTTAAATGTGGGGACCCAAACCACTTTATTAGTAAGTGTCTCAAACGTGATGATCAAAAAGCATTCGTGAGCAGTTCGTGGGGAATGAGCGAGGAGGAAGACGAAGAAATTTGCCTCATGGCAAATGACGAGTTATGTCACGAATACTATAGTAGTTCATCATTAGATGATGATTCATTGCTTAATGAATATGATAAAGTTTGCAAAATTAGTTTAAAAGTAATCAAGAAAAACAAGTTTTTGAAAAACCAAAATCAACGTTTAGAAAAGGAAGTCATTGAGCTAAAAGCAAAATTCAAACGTCTAGAAAAGGGAAAGATAGCAAGTGGGGAATGTGAACTTTGCATTCAACTTCAAACACTTGTTGATCATCTAGACTCTAAGATTGCTAGAATGAATACTAATACTCTAGATATGATATTAGATAGTGTTAAAACAAGAAACAACCAAAAAGGTTTAGGTTTTCAGCAACTTGATGCGTCAACTAGTGAAAACAAAGAAACACAATTCGTAAAAGCAATAGAAAAACAAACCACTATAGTCACGGATCCCAAGGATCCCACAAAAAGGGAACCGGCTAGTGTACGGCCAGGGATCTGTGGGTCTGCTGAAGCAGACAGTGGTAATAATATAGCTTCCTCATCTAGAACTGATTTTGTTATTGTTAATAAGATGAAACCAACCCATGTTACTATTAGATGACCACCTCCAAGACAAAATCAAAGTTTTTCAAGAAACAAAGATCCATCATTTTCAAAACCGAAAACATCTAGGAGACCTAATAATGTTTATCCGAGAAGTAACCATCAAATGGGATGGAATCCAAATATGCAAAATAGCTTTCCATTTCAAAACTTTGCACCATGGAACACATTCTCACCTTATCCATATATGTCTAACATGAATGGAATGTTTAACACTAATGGACCCATGAACAAATGGGGACCAAACTTTTGAGTTAATTGTTTTCTTAGGTGTGCTTAAAGGTCGACCTAGATCCGGATGAGTGGATCAAGGATAGCAGGTGCACGAGGAACATGACCGGCAATAAAGATTTATTCTCCACATATGAATCATTCAATGGATGAAATGTGGTATTTGGAAATAGCAAAAGCAAAATCATCGGTAAAGGTACGATTTCTAACAAATCTCTAACCATTAACGATGTGTGTCATGTAGAAAACCTAAACTTTAACCTCTTAAGTATAGGACAAATATGTGATAAAAAGTGCAACGTACTTTTTAACGAAGCCGGTAGTAAGATATTGAAAAACGGTATTACTATAGGTAGAGGAATTAGGAAACATGGAGTCTATGTCATTAAAATTGGTAATGAACCTAAAGACAAACTTTTTCTCACTTCTATGGATGATACTTCGACCTTATGGCATCGAAGATTGGGTCATGCCAATATGCGACTTCTTCAATCGCTATCATCCAAAGATCTAGTAAGAGATCTACGAAAATTAAAATATGAACATCACTTTTGTGATGCTTGTAACGTGGGAAAACAAGTCCATGCTAGTCACAAAGCTAAAAACATGGTCTCTACAACTAAGTGTCTAGAATTACTACACGTGGATTTATTTGGTCCATCCGCTATCCAAAGTTATGGAGGCAACTACTACACTTTGGTTATAGTGAATGATTACTCTAGGTACACATGGACTACATTTTTAAAGAACAAAACTGAAACGTTCAATTACTTTGAAATATTAAGTAAGAAAATCCAAAGACAATTAGGAAGTCCTATAGTGTTTATTAGAACGGATCATAGTAGGGAATTCGATAATGAAGTGCAATTTGGAGCCTTTTGTGACGCTAATGGGAATTCTCGGCTCCTCGCACTCCACAATCGAATGGGGTAGTTGAAAGAAAGAATATAACCCTACAAGAAATGAGTCGCACCATGCTAAATGAGCAATCCATACCTCAAAAGTTTTTGTGCAATGCCGTTGATACATCAACGTACATACTTAATCGAGTCTTAATTAGACCATTTTTAGGTAAAACTCCATACGAGTTACTTCGAGGCAAAAAGCCTACGTTAGATCACTTTAGAGTCTTTGGTAGCAAATGTTTTCTACTTAACACTAAAGATTACCTTACAAAATTTGATCCTAAATCAACCGAAGGTATCTTTTTAGGTTACTCTCCTAATAGCAAAGCTTACGTCATATTAAATAAAGAAACAATGAAGGTTGAAGAATCATTAAACGTAAAATTTGATGAGAGTCCACCCAAACCTACTCTACCTCTTGTCGATGATGAGATTGTCGAGAGTGAAGCTATTGTAATAAATAAAAAGACAAACGAAGAAGAAGAACCTTTAAATGATGAAATCATTAATATTAAAGAGTCTAAAGATCACCCAGTAGATAAGGTCATAGGAAAGTTAAACGAAAGAACCTTAAGGTCTCAAGTCCAAAACCAAAGTAGCTTATTTTGTTTTGTCTCAACCATAGAACCTAAGAATACACAAAAAGCCATAAAAGATGAAAGTTGGGTAATGGCTATGCAAGAAGAGTTAAATCAATTTGTTTCTAACGATGTTTGGACAGTCGTCCCTCCACCTAGTAATCAAACCATAATAGGTACCAAATGGGTATATAAAAACAAGTTAGATACAAACGGTGTAGTGTCTAGAAACAAAGCTAGACTCGTTTCCCAAGAGTATAATCAACAAGAAGGAATATACTTTGATGAGACCTATGCCCCCGTGGCTAGATTAGAGTCTATAAGAATACTTCTTGCTTATGCTTGTGCTAATGATCTTAAGCTTTACCAAATGGATGTCAAAAGTGCTTTTCTAAATGGTTTTATTAATGAAGAAGTATACGTAGCTCAACCTCCGGGCTTCATCTATTTTGAAAAACCTAGACACGTGTATAAGTTAAAGAAAGCACTTTACGGTCTTAAACAAGCTCCAAAAGCTTGGTATGATAGACTCAAGTCATTTTTAATCAAAAACAACTACACCATGGGGTTAGTTGATAACACACTTTTTACTAGGAAAAGAGAGTCACATATAATCATTGTTCAAATATATGTAGATGATATTATATTCGGATCTACTTGTCAAGACATGTGTGATGATTTCTCTAAAATCATGCATGACGAGTTCGAGATGAGTATGATGGGAGAACTTAGTTTCTTTCTTGGTCTACAAATCAAACAAGTAGAAGATGGTATCTTCTTTAATCAATCTAAATACATAAAGGAGATGTTAAAGAAATTTGGTTTAGAAGAGTCAAAACCCATAAGAACACCAATGTCATCCGACACTAAACTCACAAAAGATGAAGACGGCGAATCCGTTGATAACACAAAATACCGTGGCATGATTGGTAGTCTTCTCTACCTCACGGCTAGTCGGCCGGATATCATGTTTAGTGTTTGTCTATGTGCTAGGTTTCCAGAAGATCCTAAAACATCACATCTAGAAGCCGTCAAAAGAATATTTAGATACATTAAGGGTACGACTCAATTAGGATTGTGGTATCCTAAGGGTACGGGGGTAGAAACAATTGTATATGCAGATTCTGATCATGCAGGTGATTATGTTGACCGAAAAAGTACAAGTTGGGTATGTACTTTTATGGGATGTTGTTTAATATCTTGGTTCTCAAAGAAGCAAACGGTATTGGCCATATCAACAACCGAAGCCGAATATGTCTCCGCCGGCAAAGCATGCCAACAAGCACTATGGATGAAACAAGCGTTAGTTGACTACGACATTCACCTAAGTGACATAGCCATTCTATCTGACAACAAAGGTGCTATCGACTTAAGCAAGAATCCGGTATTGCACTCTCGCACCAAGCATATAGAGATTAGTCATCACTTCTTAAGAGACAATGTTCAAAAGGGGAACATCTCTATTGAGAAGGTAGCATCCGAAGACAACAAAGCCGACGTCCTCACCAAACCGTTGAAGCGGGAACAATTCAACCTCCTTCGTCTTGGTCTTGGTCTCATGGAACAATCGTCGTAATTAGTTTTTAAGCTCTACAAGGTATGTAAATACTAGCCTTCCTATTTCTGAGTCTAGGAGTTCTATTTCACACACAACTCACAAGCAATATGGGAATTTTCAAAACCCAAGATAGGCTTTACCTATAACACGTACTTTCATATTTTTTCTTTCTCTTATTTTTTAGGCAAGTACCTTTTGCAAACACATAATTGCATATCTATTTCTTTTCACTCAAGAATAAATGTTTTCTTCACACAAAGAAATCTCTTATCAAAATATTTTTCAAAAAGGATACCTCTTCCCGTATCACTTTCATAAAAGCCATTTCTCACGTCTAGTACAAATCGCTTTTTCATTATTACTTCAAAGTAAAAACCCGTTTCCATTGCATCTCATGTCTTTTGAATGCTAAAGAGGACACATAACTAATATGTGTTTTCGGGTACATTCATTTAAGCAATAATGAATTAGGAGCACTTGGGTTATCTCACATAATAGTGTGCTTTTTCACTTCTAGTTTATTTTTCTTTTCTTTTTAGGAGTCGAGATAACCGCAACTCCAAATGGTTTGCATATAGGCACACACTAAGCACAAATGTTTCCAAAAGGAAAATTTTGAGCTGCCTGAGTCACCGGTACCACGGATCCCAGCCTTAATGCTGGACAGTTCCCTCAAGGGAAGGATCCGTGGGATCCGTGAGACAGAAGCTAAATTTATCTTCTATTTTTCTCACTTTGGATGAAAACTTCAATATTTTCATCATTTTTTATCATTTTTCTTGGAGTATGTTACTTAATGCTTGTGTTCTCATGATCACATGTCTTAAATTCATATCTAATCATTAGATTTTAATCCACATTTTGGGTCAAGCATTCATTACAATGCATTATTTTTCTATAAATAGGATTCCCAAAATGCTTGCATATCCATCACTCTCAACATCACAAAAAAACATCATCATGTCATACAAAAGATCTTCCAACATAGATGAATCACCTATTGCAAACAATCCCTTTCAAGAAATCCAAAACTTTGTCCTCCCACCCTCCAAAGTACCACCACCCAAATCTAGAAAAACCGCACGGATTAGCATCCGGCCTTGTTGCTTAACAAAACCATCATCAAATGGTTCATCACCAACCACTCATTCACCACAAAATGCTTCCATTATAGCACCTCCTTCATATCCAACAAGTACACCAACTTCATCACCCATCAACTCCCCACCTAAGGTCACTCTTTTGGAACTCCTTAAGACTCCAACAAGATCTCAACAAACCAAGCAAAAAGAACTAGTCTTTTTGACACATCCCACATCTCCAAACACAATCTTCAAAGACCTTGAAACCTCACCACGTTTAGCTCCCATTGTGCTACAAGAACATCTAGGTTCTTTTCCACCACCACTTCCAAACATTCTGGACTTTGATCCGTATTTTCCAACTTTTCCACCACAACTTCCGCATCTCACAAATCAAAATAACCCGGAAAACTTCCGCACTCATTACCCACATCACTTACATTGTGAACATTGCCAATCCACTAGAGATCTTGCAATAGAAATTAGGGAAGAAATGCGAGTCATACTTAACCTCATCCTTGATCGCATCAACATCATTACTCACCAAAACCTCCATCCATAACCTTATGCAAGCATGGAAGGAATCATTTTTACTATTTTTAGTATTTTATTTTAAGTCATTTTTAGAACAAGTCTTGTTCTTAGTTTTACATGCTTGTATGTAGCATAAATCCCACTACACTTTGTAATTTTATTACAAGGCTTTGTTTTCATACCTTGGCTCTCAATCTCAATTCTCGTCAATCACAATATTCTTTATGCATGTTACTACTAACCTTTTTTTTGTAGGTAATTTTATTTTCTCACTTGACGCCTCATTCTAGGGGGAGCTACCATCAAAGGGGAGTTAGAGATTCGTGAACTATTTTTCCACATTTTTATTTCTTCATTAGGGTCACTTTTTGTTTCGACAAAAAGGGGGAGAAGAAGTAAAACTTATGCCTTCAAAATATACATCTAATCTCAAGTTTTACTCATCATAACATTATGTTTTGTCATCAACAAAAATGGGGAGATTGTTAATACAAATAAACTGTAAAAACGTTTATTAATATTTAGCGATCTCTTTGTGTTTTGTTGATAACAAATATAATATTATCATAAGTAAAACTATAAGGATACATGTTATTTTTGTAAAGCATCTACATATAGTCATTTAATACAAATTGTTGTAATAATTCATTTGTTGTAATAGTTTATTAGGATGGGTAAAAACCACAACCCATGACCCATACCCATGGAGCATATCCATAACCCATGGATTTAACCCAAACCTATTTAACTAGATGCATTGCATCTAATAGATACATTGTGTCTACTTAGATACCCATGGTTCAAACCATAACCCATGACGCATAACCCATAACCCAAAAACCCATGGGCAAAGAGGAGCGTCTTACGGATCCCTGGAGTTACACTATACGGATCCCTCAAGCAAGGGATCCGTGGGATCCGTGCAATAGTGGCAAGAATTTGTCTATAAATAGAGAGCCATTTTTTCATTTTTACTCACCCCTCTTCTTACTAACTCTCTTATATATTCTTACACTCTTCTAATAAAAGATCACTTGATCTAGAGAGTTGTTCTTCTTTCTTCTATTGTGATTCTCATATAGGTCCTTCTCTAAGGCGAGATCACGAGCATTCTACAAGTCATCTAAGCAAGGGGTCCTTGATTGATTTGTTCCTCCACAATATTTTTGTAGCAAAGATCTTGTTTTTCATATTTCACATATTTGTTGTGTTATAGTAGTGTTGGTTTGGTCATTCGTGTTACAGACTCGGTATTTAACTTTGTACCAGAAAAAGGTGTAAACAACGTTGTGAAGGCTTCTCTGCCAAGTTGAAGGAGCTTGTTGACATAGTGCTTGAACTCTCGAGTAGGTGACTCGGGGAGTGGAGTAGGGCAAGGATGGTGTCCTTGTAGCCGAACCACTATAAATCGGTTGTGTCATTTCTATCCTTTACTTTACTTACTTTACTTTCATTACTCATAGATCTATACTATCTCCTCATTCATACGATTTCACATAACATCGAATCTAAAAGTTTTTGAAACTAACTTAAAATCGGCAAAACTATTCAACCACCCCTTCTAGTTTTCTACAGAAAGAACTTATCAACAAGAGAACTTCAGTAGTCTTGATGATGACAAAGCTTGGCAACTCATGGACTTGAGCTTGCTCGACTTCAAGAGGTGGTGATCTTGCCTTTAAGAGGAACCTAGAAGATCACACACAAAAAAACACATAACTACATAGAAAGATCCTTTGGATCTGAGGTTAGAGAGTTGGAGAAAGTATGTGTAGAAGTGGCAACTTACAATGAAGAAATGGCTCTCTATTTATAGACAAAAAATCACTATTGTCCCACGGATCCCTTGCTTGAGGGATCCGTCTAGTGTATTCCTAGGGATCCGTAGGACGCTCTCCCTAAATAGGTTGTGGGTCATGGATCATGGATCATGGGTTATAGACTTTGAACCATGGGTATCCAAATAGATAAAATGTATCTAGAAGATGTAATGCATCTAGTCAATGGGTCATGGGTTAGCTCTATGGGTCATAGATAATACCCAATATGACTTATGCATGATGTCATGCAATGGGTCATGGGTTATGGATCATGCTCCATGGGTATGGGTCATGGACTTTGGGCTTTACCCAACTACATTCAATTTATTTAGTCAATGGGTCAAATACTTAGACTTCTACCCGTTATGTTACCAATTTAAAATACATACTACTTATGTATATATATATATATATATATATATATATATATATATATATATATATATATATATATATATATATATATATACCCATTATGTAAACACTAGTTGTTATGCATATGTATTACTGTAATATGAAAACACTATTGCTTGTTTAGCGTTTTATATGAAAACGTAAGTGTGTTAGTAAGCTATTGGCTCAAACCATTTACATATTTTATTTTTTTTCGTTAAAATGACTTTACGTTTGTTATCAACAAAACATTAGAAGACCGTAAAATATAAATAAACGTTTTTATGGCTTATTTGTATTAACATATGGTTTATTCGATAACAGGTATTACTCTTTCTCCAAAATTAAGAGTACTTTCTCTAAAATTAATAGTATGCAAATTGATTTTCAGATGGTGGTGTAACTTTTGAGGTGTGGAGAGTCGATAAATTTGGAATTTTCTAGGTAGTGGCCCGGGATCCGCTGGTGTCAATGCTGTAACTAGGCCACAGTTTTTTGTTGGTTGTTCGCAAAGAGAACGAGTTGCTAGTACTTTATTGAGACACGACATGACTGAACATGTGGGATCAATCTGAGCTGAAACTGAAGATGAATAACATTCTTTCTTTTTCTTATTTATATTTGGTTTTGTCCATCAATAAAGTCCCAAAATGTTTTACCTATTCTTAGATATGTAATAACGTTATAGTCTTTGGTTTTGCAGGTAAGAGATGTGAGAAACTTTTCAGACACAACGCGAGCCTTTCTTGATGTTAAAAGTTCGTGTGAAGATTTTCTGAACAGCTGTGATGGTGCATGGCTAATTTTGTATACTACCGAAGAGAATGACACGATGGTTGTTTGTACATGGGAGTAAATTCTAAATGTGTATTTATATAATATGCGGTCTGTCAACTGAAATGTAATAGAATAATAAATGGAGTTGCTCAAACCGGTAAGTAGCACTCTTGGATTAAAATAATTGCCTTTTATATGATCAATGCTTTTTGCCGTTTTTAGTTTGGTTCAAGTTTGGTTCAAAACGGACATTATTGTGTTGACACGACATTTGAAGACCCTAACGATGGAGTTCAGTAACTGGGTGAACATTTTATGCATTTGTCTTTTTCGATTGTGTGTGGTTCAGTGGGTGTGTTCAGGGGGTGAGTTCAGTAACTGGGTCAGCGTGTAGGTTTAGGGGGGTGTTCGAGGGAGTAGCTTCAGATAGTGAGTTAGTGGGTGTGTTTAATGGGTGCGTTGAGCAGGTGAGTGAGTTAGTGGGTGTGTTTAATGGGTGCATTCAGTGGGTAAGTTTAGTGAATGCTCCATCTTCATTTTTGCTAAACCAGGCAACATCAATTCTTAGGTAACCCTCTTATTATCATCTTGATCTTATTTTCACAAATGGTTATTAGAATAGACTCATGCAATGTTTTAAAAAAGTATCAGCAAAATATCACGTGTAAATTAAAGTGCGCCAGTGATATTGTATTTTGTAATCTCTTTCTTATTCTTTGTAAGTTTAACTTTACTAAAAAGTTTTTGTTTTTATATTAGTTTGTAGTCTTAAATATATTTTGATCTTTATTAAGGTGAAGAATGAGAAGACAAACACTTATAGGTCAAATAGGATCAAGACCACCAAGATATAAAAGAAGGTTCATTCGTGTGGTAAGTGTGAAGCAATACAAGTGTCTACAACACCCGCAAATCAAGAATGCAAAAAAAGGGCTTTAGAACCCAACAGTAGAAAGTGTATATATAGCATGAGTGACATTGGATGTTTTAGATCATCTTCTAATAGTTTCTTTTGTTTTATCTTTTTCATGAAGGCCTCATTTTTGTACTGTTTTTGAATCTTAATACGATTAATTTATAACTACTTCGGGAAGAAAATGGCAATTACATGTTGCATTTTGGTCTTGAAATAGTCTTTGGGTAATTTGTTTCTTTTCAAATTTAAATTTAGCACGGCATTCTCGTAGCAACACGCGGGTTCGCTTACTCGTTATATACATTAGCCAAATACGTACTTTATTTGATTGAAAAAATCTTGGAAGAAAGAAGAAATAAAATGATTTTAAACTTTTGTTATTTACTTTGTTACCTTTTAGATGATGAACAGACAAGACATGAGCATTTCGAAAAACAAAATTTTAAACGTATTTTTATTGGTCTAGGCATACATGCAAGGGGTGGAATATGAAAATAGTTGACCAGGTGTATTTAACTCATCTAAAGAATGCAAGGAGCACAATTTTTTTACACCGGACGCATTTAAAAAAAATCAAAGTTTTTTACAAAAAATTTGCATCACCAAGTAGAAATTTGTAGGTGTCTCGTGAACTCCTGCGACCCACTCTAGTTCGGTCCTTGTACATACAATTCATACCTTATACTAAGTTCTAACATATTCGTGACATTGTTGGTAAACGTTGACAATATAATGTTGTTAAACATCATATTTAGATATTAATTTACACTTTTTAATAATAAATAGAGAAGCAGCCGTTACTCGGTTTATAGTTAGTAGTAGAAGTAGTTTGGAAGGTAGCTTTCCAGATTTACGCGGTTCGTTTTGTAGAAAGGTACTCTTTTGGAAGCAGCCGAATAAGTTCAAAAACATAGGAACAAAATTATTAAGTTGGTGGGCTCAACCAATACTTCTAAAACTAGGAATATACTCAAGTGCTTAGTTCGTTAGTTGATAATTCAGATCGTACAACCCCACACAATCCAACACACGCTTAACTACGCGTATTTTCTTGTGATCTTGTCTAGTTTTCGTGTTTATATATAATCATTTTGGAATCTACACACCACTCAACTATGAATGTGAAGATATAGCTATAGTCTTGTATGATTCCAAACTTGTTAAGAATCTATTCTTGAGCCATTTATCGATATCTTGGGTACGTGTTTTGATGGCATGCAAGAGATCTTTTGGCAACGATGAAGGAGAGGACATGACATTTGAACGATTAGTTCGAGGATGGGTAAGTTTATCTCTAGCTATATAGTTTGTTTTCACTTAGATGCCAATGTACTTAGTTGCGTGATATCGTAAGATTTTGAATAACTTTTAATGTTGTTGTTATGACTTGATCGTGCATGTTCTTCAACTTGGTAAATTTGGTTTGTTAATGTGACAGTATGACTTTGACATTACCATATGACAGCTTGTTTAATCTACTTACCTGCTTTTATATCCATGTCTAATATGCTCTTTGTCCGATAGGTGCGAGATGAGGTACACCGAACATGTCAAAGCTTCTTCTCTGCGTTATCAAGGTTAGATCTCCAACTCATTATTTCTAGTCGAAAAATGTTTCTATATGGGTAATATCCAATATCCGTCATCTACCAAGTGTTGGTTTTTCTAGATTTCCAGGATCAAATCTAGATATAACGCAGTGTTACATATTTTCATTGGATGATAATGTTCATTTTGGCGAAATTGGCATGCTAGGTTACGAGTCATTATGAGTAATTTATATAAACAGTACTTGTAATGAAAGAAGACCAATAGAGAAGGTTGTAAACATCTGAAATTATAAGCCACTTTTCATAAAATTTAAAAGTTAAGTTGCACCTATTTGTTTATCTTTCCTTATGAGTGGATTTCATTCTTTGCTAAATTTAGAATCGAGATATTTTAAGGTAATAACTCCATTGTTGTTTGTGCCATAGATCTCCTATCGACGCAATTGAACCATGCACGAAGGCATCACTGCAGCTTCGCATTCACGCAAACTTGCCTGATATGTTTTTCACTGGCAGCCGGATACAGTCAAAAGATAATACTGCTGTGAAGCTAGTGTTAGTTGATGTCAACTCCAACAAAGTAGTAACATCCGGACCCCTTTCATCCTTGAAAGTAGAGATTGTTCCACTTGATGGTGATTTCACGGCTGATGATGACCAAGATTGGCCTGAGAAAGATTTTGATGACAAAGTTATATGTGCAAGAGATGGAAGAAGGCCTCTATTAACCGGTGATTTGATAGTCACACTAGTAAATGGAGTTTCGGATTTAGGTGAATTACGTTTTACTGATAATTCAAGCTGGAGAAGAAGTAGAAAATTCATCATAGGTGCACGAGTTAAAGATACTTCTACACGAGTCAGAATTAGAGAAGCAAAAAGTCAGGCCTTCATAGTTAAAGATCAACGTGGCGAATGTGAGTGTCCCTTTTTTCCTTTTCCTATTTCGTTATATATAAATAATAATTTACGGCTAATAACTCTTTCTTGATTTAGCATACAAGAAGCATCATCCTCCATCTTTGGTGGATGAAGTTTGGAGGTTGGAAAAGATAGCAAAAGACGGGGTTCTTCATAAACGATTGGCATCACATCATATATGCACTGTGAAGGACTTTCTACAATTGTATGCTACCAACCCGTCCTTACTTCGCAAGGTAGCACACTAATTAAATTTTACAGTACTTATTTGTAATATATGTTTTCAAGTGATTATTAACGAAGTTCTTATACTTGTATATTGTAGTTACTTGGTGGATCATCTAACAAGACATGGCAGACTGTAATTAAGCACGCAAAAGATTGTGTTTTAGATGACAAGTTGTACATGTACAAAAGTGGTCAAGATGGAATCCGGGTTTTGTTTGATTCGGTTTTGACACTAGTAGGTGCAACCTTTGATGGAGAAAACTATTTGCCTCTTAATAAACTATCAGCGTTTCAAATGGTATTATTTCTTATATATTTGTAGTTATATACTTCTAACTGTCGTGATGTTTTTATGGTATCCAAAAGTCATATTTTCTTGCATCGTTTGCAGCATGCGGTAGATGCTTTAAAGCAGCAAGCTTACAATAACTTGGAGATGATGGTACCAATAGAAGACCCTTTAATGAACAAAGGTATATCATCTTCCAAGGATTTGCTTGTAGTCCATATGACTAGCTTAACAAATTAGGTTCACACGAATTTGGTATATGTATTAGTACTAATAATAAATACCATGCTTCATACAGATGAATCTGATATGACAATGTATGGCGAGGTTGATAGCAGCAGTGAAATGGAAATCCCTATGGGTTATTTTTCTCCTATAACTGCAGAACTGAGCAATGAAACTTATGGTGATCAAGATTTTGCGGATATTGATTTTCAGACTGGGACATCCTTGTGGCAAGGAAACGAATTGGTCATTAATCCTAGTAACCAAACTGTAAATATTGTTTCCTCTGATTTTGGAATCTGTACTTCGAGTAAGGGGTCACCACCAACGAGCAGAGATGGTGTAAGATACACGCTGCCTTTAAGTGGGGTTTAGTGAGGCGAGATGTGGCTGCGAAAAAAATGGCACAGTGGCATTCTTATCTAAATTTCTAAGTCTTTGATAACACATTTGGTGGCTGAATTTCTGTATACGCGATCGCCACTTCTTTATCTTTGTGGTGCATAATGTAGAATGTTTGGATCTTGGACATAATTTTAGATCTTGATATTTAAGTTAGTGCTATGTTTTTGTTAAGAAGCAAAGGAAGTTAAATTAAATCCATATGTAAATGAGTTTTGAAGTTGGTAAGATGTTTTGTCTAATTTTGGCTTCATAGATAGCTAGTTTGTTAATATTGTTATGAAAACTTTACTAGTGTCATTTAATTTTGTTCATTTTTCTTCAGAAAAAGTTTTTGTTTAGACATAAAATTTTGGAATACACCTTTAGAGCCTTTTAAGAAGCAAGTTTTGACCCACTCTTAATCTTTGATGGTGTTACTGACCCAATTATTTCGGTATCTTACCATTTTACCAGCCCAATTTATGATTTAATATATATAGGCCCAATTAGTAATTTCAAATGAATAGCCCAAATTTCTATAAGTGAGACATGTTATGTCCAATTATCAATTTTTCTAATTTTCACTTAAAAATAAAATAGAAAACAAGATAAACAAAGTTATTTGACTAAAAATGGGAAGTGATGTTTAAAACAAAGCCAATCGGCCATTCCTTAGGATCTGCAAAAGAGAAAATGAAACTCCGACAAATGGAATTACGCTGATTATAAGGTAAATAGCTAGATAAAGTGTACAAACATTGCGTGCGTTCAAAGCAACAAAATGTTGATTGTGGAAATTCTGCTAAACTTAGTTTGTTTCTTATATGCTCACACCAACAAACCCGAACAAAGTCTTGCACACAACCCATTGTTACAACCTAAAAGAAACTTGGGTTGGTGACATGAACATATAACTTACAATGCACAGAGGATTGAAATATATATATAGGTTTAAAGAATAACGAAATAGAAGGGTAAAATAAATTAACACCCAAACCTGAATTTGTAGGCAACCATCTTCAAATTCATCATGCATCCAAGAACCTAGGCCCAAGAATAAATCATATAAAAATGAAAACCCCTTAAATTCTTAAAAATGGATACTAATTTTTATTGTTTTTTTATGTATTAGTGAATCGTTTTTTAAAGATTAGGGTTATTACTTACCTCACAAAATTTTCGGCATCTTTCTTTCTTGTTATAACCTGATACTTCTGGAAACAAACCATGATATTAACTAAATAAAGAAAAGTATATAAAACAAAGATGTTAAAAAGAGACTTAACCTAAAGAATAATTTGTAACAAAAAAAAGGGTTGGGTCATGATCGTTTGAACCGTCGTTTACCGCATTCTTCATAACCTTGAATAGTAGTAACGATGAAGCTGGATGTTAGCTGGAAAAGTGTACAAGTAAGTTTATCAAAGACGCAATTAAAAAAAATAAAAAAATTAAAAATAAAATAAAAAATAAAAAATCTGAGGCAGGCTATGATGCTGACATGTTGGGCTCAAGGTATGAATGGCAGCCCAAACAATATTTTAATATGAAACTTGAGAAATGATATATAGATATAATTTGTCTAAATTTCTCATTTTTTTTAATTGTGTATGTGTGTTTAAAATTTGCTGGTCAAAAACATGGTTGCGTGAGTTTGGGAGATTTTGAATTTTCTTGAAATTTGGATAATAGAAATGAGGGTTACGATCTTATAGAAAGTGAAAGAAAAACCTACTTAACCCTAACAAGTGTCTTCTTTTTCCTATTCAATTTTACAAGTATTTCATCTCTTTATCTTCTTCTTTTTTACAACTTACCTAAATTTTTAGCACACTTTTAGTTTTAAAACTATTCAAGATAACAAAGTTATGTTTCGATATATGTTCAATCTGATCGTATATTCTTCCAACCGCTACAAATTACAACCCCTTTTAAGAATTTAAAATTTTATCAAATTAGGGTTTTATTCAATTTGAGGTAAAACGAGAATACTAGGACAAATCTTGATCAACAAACATTAAATTAACATTAGTTTTTCATCCTTTTTGTCAGTCTAATTTTTTTCTCATAAATTTCAAAGAAATCATATGTGCATGAAAAAACCCATAAGGTGTTCGATGAAGCAATTTGCAATTTTGTAATTTTAGAGTTTGAAAGTATTCATTAGAATATAAATGTTTTAGTAGTTCATAAAACTTCAATAATTAATGAAGAAAGCAATATTGTGTTAAAAAAACTTTCAATTTGCAATTGTTCATCAAAGAAATTAAGCGAAAGAAGTTGTTCATCAAAAAATGTGGAAGAAACAATATTGTTCATCAAGTAAATTTAACACTCAAGTTGTTCATTAGAAAATGATAAGGAAATAAAATTGTTCATCAAGTAATTGTCATAAAATAAGACAAAAGTGTTTTGTTATGTTCATCAAAGAATACAAATTGTGTGTTATGTTCGTCAATACAAATGTTTGTTGGTTTTTTTATCCTCTTCAATACCTATTTATCAGTTTTTTTACGTTCATCAAAACACAATACTCATCAATATTCTGTTAAAATGTTCATCAATAAAAAATGTTCATCGATAGAAAATATTCATCAATATCTAAATGTTCATCAATTGGTTGTTCGTCAATACTCCGTGAAAATGGAGATTTTAGAAGACGGTAAGGGTGATAGATCTAATGCTTAGGATTGCTCATTTTTTGTATACTTAAAAGTTAGGTTTGGAATTTTCCTTGAATAATGGTCGGAGATATTGGTGTTTATAATAGAGTATATATGTATAGATAGATACTTTGAGAAAAAAAAATCAAGGACGTGACTGTTTGTCTTTTGGAAACCTTTTTACTACGCTCGTAATATTCTTGTTCTAACTATACTTGATCACAGGTTTGTTTTCAATAGTTATATCATGTAAATACAATTAAGTGCAAGGTTCTCATAAGATTTGCGTATGATTCACTTCTAATCACATTCTATCATTATAGCGAAATATTGCTTATGTACCTATCATCACTCCGCACCACAACACGTCAGGGATTTTTGCAAAGGTGCTACATAATATATAGAAGTTGTCACGCTATACAATTTCTCGACCTAATAGACTACATATAGACTATTCATGCTAGGTTGTTTGCTTCTTATTGTATCGTTTGTCGATTAAAATTTTGGTTTGATCAAATTCTAGGAATGATCGAATCGTTCATTATATTGATGAGCAAGTCGGGGATTGCATGGTTATTTTGGCAATTGGTTGACATCTTCTATATAATCATAGGTAAGTTATATAGTTACTCGATTAAAAGTCAAATGTGATGATTTTCTTTAATTATTTGTGATTTGCCCGAATAGCATCCGCTAGACAAACATTTTATATAAAAGTTGCGTAAAATTCTTTAGTTGTTTGTACAATATTCATGTGTGCATATGTAAGAATGACTGTATATAGAGATATAGATGAAACTCTTGTAAGAATGACTGTATATAGAGATATAGATGAAACTATTGTCAAGTTTTAATGTAGTCTACTTTTAAGATGACAATCTATACTACTTTATAATGCATTTAGGCTTTTTAATTTTAGAAGGCTTAAAATTAAGATAAGGAGCTCCAATCATGAGATGACATGTGTCACTTCTTAACAAACTCCAAGCCTAACTTCTAACAAACTCCAAGCCTAACTCCTAACCACAAAAAATTAAGATAAGGAACTCCAATTATAAAATGACATGTGTCACTTCTCAACTAAAAATTCATCTTTATTTTCAAATTAAAATATCTTTTTATCTATTTATTTATATTATAATCTAATTTCACCATATTTTCTAAAATTTTATGCTCTTTAATTCAACATTCATTTTAATATATTTTATGAGTTTTTAATTTTTATATTTTTAGTGGGTTTATTTTATTTTAATTCAAATTTTTACAACTTTAACCATTATTTCATTTATTCCAATCATATTATAGTCATCGGGTACCAGCCGCCGCATTGCGCGGGTACCCTTCTAGTAATTCTTAAATGAATATGAAATTTTAACACATTTATATCCTTTCGACAAACAGATAGGCCCAAGCCTTTCTTCTCTCGATAAAAATTTAATATTTAAAGAAGAAAAATACAATAATAAAACTTGAAATAAACCAATGATTTAATCCATGTGGAAATGTCACTCGTGGGTTCAAGAGTAACATGGGTTGCGTGTTTCCACCTGAACTCTCCATGCTCGTCAATTATCAATTGGTACTCAAGTTTTGTGTTCGTTATCATTAATTCTTTGTTGATAATTTATATGTTGTGACGTTCAACATTATCAGTTTATCACCATCTTGTACTAATACAGTAATACTTATGGTAATTAGTTTTTTCTTTTTTCTTTTTTTTTTTTCTTAATATTACCAAATTTTTTTCTTATCCGTATTAGGTTGGACGCAGTAACATCCCTCAATCGACATACACGATCGATCGCTCATCGATCGTCCTTGTGTGGCATGTATCGATCGTCCAAAAACACACCCAACTTGATCCCCTACACGATCGACTAAAACCATGCACATTCAAACAAAAAAATCCTACCGTTGCATTATCAAACAAAAAAAAAGTTTCCTACCGTTGGGAATTAAATTTTGGACCGTTTGTTGCTTAAAAAAAAAATAAAAAAAAAAAAATAAAAAAAAAAATACTCTGCCCTACCCCATAAATAAACAGCATATTTACACACCAAATTCACAAATCTCACAATCCTCTCTATCAAAAATCTCATAATCAACTCTATCAAAATGTCTAAAAAAACACCACAACAAAAAGGCCGAAAATCCCGATTGGCACAAAACGCCCCGCATATTTTAACACCGGATCCAAATTTCCGGTTAACCGGTGTCTCACCAAGCATCAATTTCCGACCCGCTTCTTTCGATTATCAATCCCAACAAGCTCCACTACAACAAACTAACAATCCATTTTTTATAAGCCATCCTATGAATCATCCATTTGTTCCACCGTATCAAAACATCTAACAACAACAACAACAAAGCCACTCCCGTCGAAGCCAACAATCTATCTATGGCTCACTCGAATCTGTGTATCGTCCAACAATGAATTCATCAACGTCTTCATATTCAAATTATCAACAATATTCTCCGGTTAACCGTATCAATCTTGATGCTTTTGATTTCAAAGAACAATTATTACACCAATCCTGATTTTTATGTTGGAACCGGTTCGGGTTATCCGGCTCGAGAGTTTCACGGTTCGGGTCAAGGTTCGGCTAATGGATCGTATCACGATTCGGTTAACATTGATGACGAAGAAGAAGGTTGTCGAGAAGAGACGTCACCGGTCAAACCGAAGAAACGAGCTACAAAGGCGATGAAGAAGGTTGTCGAGAAAGAAGGCAAGAATGATTCGTCGCTTTGGTCAAAAGAAGAAGAGATCGCCTTGTGCAATGCTTGGTGTGATGTATCCGAGAATAGTATAACGGAATACAACCAAAATGCTAAGGGATTTTGGCAGAAAGTCATTGCTTACTTTGAGAAGGAGGTTGGTGCCGAAAGAACGTACAACTCTATCATTATCAAGTGGAAAAATATGATTCGTCCTAGAGTTGGTCAATTTTGTGTCATTTACAACAATGCTTACAAGAATTACGGAAGTGGTGAGAATGACCTCACTGTTTATAGACGAGCGTGTGATGAATACCAAGTAGTGTGTAATCATGCGTTTGTTTTGGGGCATTGTTGGGAAATTTTGATGGACCATTCAGTTTGGAAGGATAATGAGATGCCGGCTTTTTTAAGCCAAGATGAGAGTCGCAAAAAAGCAAGGACTTCAACCGACTCGGATGTGCCTGTGTTTGTGCCTGATCGACCAATTGGTCGTGATACCGCTAAAAATAATAAAAAGAAATCTTCGGAGTGTTCCAAAGCTACCTACATGGAAGGTGTTGCCGAGAAATGGAAAAGCATTAAGTCCAAGGCATTTGGACAGAAGAAGGAGCTGACAGACGGATACTATGATCTGAAGAAGAAAGAGCTGGATCAAAGGCAAAAGGAGTTGGAGCTGGAGCAAAAGAAATCATAAAGGGAAGACAAAAGATTGACACTAGAACAAGAAAATTTTGAATTTGAGCAACAAAAGAAATATGATAAAGATATCATATTCTATTGCACGCCAATCGACCCATCTTTGTCCGCACTACAACAACAAAAAATGCAGGAAATCAAAGACTCGATCAAGACACGTCACGACCTAGATTTTTAATAAGTGTTGTAATGTTTTAATAAGTTTCGTAATGTTTTTATTTTATTAGAATTATTATGTAACATTTTAATTATTAATGAAATTTTATTTTGTGTTAAAAATGTTTTTAAAAAAAATGATCATGGTCGTTTTTACTGGGGCACCCAATCGCCTGAAGGTCGCTGGAGAGAGAAAACTGACGTGGCAGTAAAAATGAAGGGGATTGAAGCTCCTTACTGGAGGCAGCCTTAAGTGAAACACTATGCTTATTAACAACAACAACAACAACAAACCCAAAATCCCGCCGGGGCGGGGTATGAGGGAGGTAAAATGTAGACAGATCCTACCCCTGCCCCCGGATAAATCCCGCGGTAGAGAGACTGCTTCCAACGAGACCTCCGGCAAATGTAGATGCGCGGGTGAGATAGGAGAAGAGGAGAAAGCATAAGACAAAGCAACAAGCACAAGCATGAACGAAAACAAAAACAAAGTGACGGGGCACAGGGGAGAGCACAGGCAAAGGCACAAAAACAAGAACAAACACAAACAAATGAACAAAGCCATAAGAAAGCAAGCAGACCAAAGGAAGCAGCATAGGCGAAAAAAAAAAAAACCCGCACGAACCTAAAGGAAAGGCAGAGCATAGAAACAAGGCACCAAAACAAAAACCGGGCAAGAAAAGCAGGCAAACCTAAGAAAGACCAATCTAAAGCAAAAGCAACGCACGGGGCCTAGATCTACGGCAGAGCAAAAAGGGGGCGCCAACGACCTAAAACGCCGGGGCAAAGCAGCCAAGAGACGCCTAAAAGCCTAACACACCAAAACCACCTAAAGACACTAGCCAAATCTAACAGCATATCCTAATCCTATCTCTCCACACCTTTCTATACTTATTAAGCTGTATAAAATAATGAAATGTCAACTATGCAATTATTCATGTGAGAAACAGTTTTTAAACATTGCAGCATTGCTCGTCTGTCTGGTCATAACTCATACACTCCAAAAGTCAAAGTTAATATTACTACGTATCAACTTAAGTTGCAATCAAAGGTCCCATCAGGCCATAAACAAACACATACTTCCAAACATCTTTTCGTTAATAATTTCTTTCCGTGAACATCCATAGAAAGTTATTGTACTTTGTAATTTCTTTCCGTGAACATCCATAAAAAAGTTACGAAAATGTATCGAGTACTACTTTAGAATTTAGATGGGCGGCAAAATAGAATCACAGTGCATATTTTTTTATAGAGGAAATTAGCAAACAGGTCAGAGAAAAGCGGACAATACGTTATTCGTATGGCACATCAATGTCATCTCATCATCTTCTCAATAGCACACCAATAACTAAAACATTATTCTTCATAACACATCAATAATATGTTATTGGGTCACACAAAATACCTCACTAAAAATACTCACTCACTTACAAAAAAAATAAAAATAAATACCAATGGCTTGAGCCATCCAAATGGCTTGGGGACCTTTGGCACACCAACGGCACATAACACGGTATGATAATAACATGTTATTGATTCATAGTTGGGACGAATGACATGTTATCGATATCCCATACCGAGTGCTCGGCCTGTTTGGCAGGGGCTTTTTGGAGGAGCTGTTAGCTTTTTGTTACAAAATAATCTCCTATAAACTAAGTAGCTTCGTTTGGATGCATTAACTACAAGCTTTTATTTCAAACAAATAGCTCCAAAATGAAAAGCTGATTCATGAAGCTTTTTAAATATCTTGGAGCTGTTAAAACTTTAAATTACTGATATACCCTCCAAACATTTATTTACAATTATAGATTTGTCCTTTTATGTCATTTTACATCTTATAATTATATTTAACAGCTAATTTACCAAACACTTTTATTGAAAAAAGAATACAGCTTGTAGCTCATGTTAACAGCTTTGCAGTTTACAGCTTACAGTTTACAGCTTACAGCATACAGTTTACAGCTAGTTTTGCCAAACATACCCTAAGCAAAAAAAATACCTTTTGTCCGAGACTTTGTCACTTTTTTCATCTTTTTTTATTTTATTTTGGCCATATTCAATTGCTCAACTGCTCGACTTCACTTCTTTTGTGATATGTGTCCCTTGCAAGTACAAAAGTTAGGTGGAGTCGAGCAGTTGAGCAAATGACGCATTATACTTGCAAGGGACACATGTCATAAAAGATATAGAGTCGAGCAGTTGAGCATAACCAAAATAGGAAGAGAGTTAAAAAAAATGACCAAGTCTTATATCAGATTTTTCTTTTTCTTTTTTTTTTTCTCTTTTGTTTAGTTTAGTAATTTTCTCTATTTTTTGAGTGACCAATAGTGTCTCTGATTGAACCCAATATGTATTTGTTTTAAGTCTTCATTGACTAGTCAAGTTGACGTATGTCGGGAGTAGTGATATCACTAGGGCAATGCTACGATGGAAATCAAATAGAATATTTGTCATCACTTAATGAAGAAAGTAAAAAGAAACTACGGGTAAACATATGAGATTTTTTTTGTTCAGCTTATCCAAAGAGGATACGTCTTTGATACAGATGTACTCTAATCGAAGTATGATTGTGGTCATTTCTAACTTTTTCTCTAGCCACTCCTAAAAAATGCATTTTGTAAAATTCAATCCTGAATCTTTTATGAGAATAATTTAATGCCTAACTATAAAGCCAACTTGATGATCGTTAGGCCTCGTTTGGTTCGCGGAATCCTCAAGATTTTGATGGAATTGTAATCTGATAATGTGTTTGGTTGGCAAATTCAAGGATTTTAGAATCTGAATTTCATTCCTTAACGTGTTTGATTGGCAAATGAAATTGAATGAAATCCTTCAAAATTTCATTTATGTAGAATTCAACATTCTATAACAAAATGTGAGGAATGTTTACAATTTCATGAAAATCATTATGTTTATCATCAAAAATTCATTATTATTATTATTATTGTTATTATTATTATTATTATTATTTCGTTTATCATTTTAATTTAAAATAAAATTTTAAATATTCTATTATAATTTGTTTTTTCCCATTTCATTTCTTTCCAACCAAACACGCGTTAGTTTTTACAAATTTCAATTCCTTCATATACCAAATCCTTAACATTTCAATTCTTTCATATTCCAATTTCGTAGACAGATTTCAATTCCATAAAAAATATTCATCAAACCAAACGGGCCTATTATTTGAGTTTTGAGAAGGAGTAAAGTCCATCTTTTATTTAAAAAAAATGATACATCAAACTTATTTTTGCTTAAATTCTAGTGACTTATAGATATAAGAGCCCGTTTGGTTTGTAGATAGGTTTAGGATTAAGATTTGGATTTGGATTTTGATTTGAATTTGTATTTAGTGTAAGAGAGAAAAAATATATTATAGTATAAATAAATTATTATTTATTAAGTTATATGTATAGTTGTACCGAAATATATGGTTGAAATATAGAGTTGAGAAAATAATGTTAAAACCCACCACCTCCCCCTACTATCAATTTTGTGCGCCCTAAAGGTTTTATGAAATCCAAAACTTGAACCAAACAATAATATTTTGGATTGAAGCCAAACCCACAGTCCAAAACACCTCAAACAAAGGGCCCTAAGACTATAACGAAACCAAACATTCAACAAATCATATATGAACTAGATAAGATTCAGATAGTCCGACGAATCTGTTAGCCTTAATAGTTTTTATTAGAAGTGATGGTCATTCACATTCAGGAACTTTGTAACGTGTGTTAGATATCGTGCTAGAATAGTCAAAGGGCTCATGGATTGGGCTAAGCTAAATGGTTAGACGTTTAGTTAAGTTAGCCTTGTATAAGTTCATGTAACCCAATCCATGTCCAAGCCCATCTCACGGCCCATGGCCAAGCCTTAGGGCATCATCTCTCTTACTATAAATACCCCTCAAGTATGTCATTTGAGGGGTGTGCTTGAGTGTGTGTGTGTGTGTGTTTTACTTATGAAATATTGTTTTCATTTCTTTCCTTTATCTCTCTAAATACATACACGATCTATCATTCAAGTCACCATATCTATTCTTTTTCTATTCTACGCATACTGTTTGTGGTTAACGTGTTCTACGCACAACGTGGGTATTTGTGTGATAAGGTTGATATATCTAAGGTCCTACAATTGCCATTGGTATCAATCGCCTAACAATGGTTTAGGAGTGTTTGTGTTTGTTTTGAAGGGTTACGCGTAAAGGCTCACGTTATTCATATTAGCCACGCTTAAAGCTTTAATTTTTGCACTTAAAAATTCAAGATTCTTGTGGTTTAAGGTTTATTTGGTGTTAAAGTTTTAGTTTTTTGCAAAAAGTTCGAAGCTTTACGTGTTTTTCTTCAGTTTTGAACTCGTTTTTGGTTCGTTGGTCATTTCTACTCGTAAGCTTTCTAAGCACTTTGGGCGAAAAAGGTCAACATTTTTGTGTTATTTGAGTGTTTTTAAGGCTGTTTGTGCAAGAGAAATCGTTTGAATCACTGGAAATTTTTTCGCGTAGGTCAAAACCCTAGTTCTACGCGTAAGAAAGTCAACACCCTATTTCTACGCATAAGGTTCTACGCATAACTTTTTGGTGCAGATTCTTCGAGCTTCAACGATTACTCAGTGCTTCCCTCACTTGGATAAGTTTGTGGAACACTTCGACTTTGGATATCTCTTACACTGTGATAGTGTAAAAGATTTTTGGGCAAAACCCTATTCCTACGCGTAAGCTATTCCTACGCGTAAGCTATACCTACGCGTAAGCTCTTGTGTTACGCGTAAGTTGGGTTCTACGCATAAGTTTATCCTACGCGTAAGGGTCTTTCTACGCCTAAGCAACCTACGCCTAAGCATCCTACGCCTAAGCACCATAGTCTACTCGTAACTTCTTCACTCTACGCCTAAGCTCTTCAAAAAAAAAAAAAGTTTTTTGGAGGGAAAACTTGAGTAAAATTTAAATTTTTGAGGAGACTAAACGTTCAATTTTTACGCGAGATTCAAATTTTGGTTTAACTGTGCAAATTTTGGTCAAAAATTCAAATTTTTGGACCTAAATTCAAATTTTTCGGGTCAAATTTGGCGTCAAAATTGTCAGAACTCAAATTTTTTATACGACCTTAGAATTGATTTTTATAGTGAATTTCAAATTTTGGGAGAAAATTTTTTGCGCCTATGAACCAAGGTTACGAGTACGACTTTCAGAAAAACCTCAACCGAGCCTAATCTTCTTCAAACACAACTCCTTTATCGTTGAATCGATCCTACATCAACTTTATCATACATACCTTCCTCAATGGCAACTCTGGCAGATCGTCTCAAAACTGCTTTCTTTGATTCATTCTTCAATGACCTAAACATTAGTCCAACTACACCAAATAACAACCAATGGATTTCATCGTATAATCCGCAGTTTGCTCAACCAAGTATGCATATTGGTCAAGGAGGACAAATGGTTGATGTTATTGGGAATCAGAATGGATTTGCTACGGGTATACAAATGGGGAATCAGATGCAATATGCGGGACAGTTTGATGGACATCAAGGGGGTCGATTGTGAATCGAATATGGGATATCAAAATGGGAATAACTGTTTTATGACTTCGGTTCAGCAAGCTACCTCTAACAATCACAACAAATATTCAGGGTATTTTGATCCGAATGCGTGTCAAACGACCGACGAAGCTTGAAAGGATCCAGTACATGTTGATGTTAGCACAGAAAGAAGAATCGGGAATTGAATTGACTGATGCAGAATACGAATTCATGAATCCAAGACGGGCACATAAAGCAATCAATACTGCAAACTCCAGTCATACAATCAATCAGCAGGACTCAACATCAAGCGGTAATTTTGATACACCTCCGTCTATGACACGATTCACTCAATGAGGTACCAAATTATAGTAATGTTGCTAATCAGTTTACTCATGATGAACAACATTCTGTGACATCAGCACCTACTTATGATACATACCTGGACAATCCGAGTTGTAGCAATACGAACTCTGAAACTCCAGATGTGGATCCTAATGGCGGCTGTGTGGCACAAAATACTGAGACTGGTGAGGAAACCCGTGCTTATTTTGAATCATTAATCAATAACTGTGGCATTGAAATGGAGAAAGTGAGTAAGGTCAATCGCGAAGTTAAGGCCGCGAATGTTAAATTGACCACTGAGCTTGAGAGTTACAAAGAGAACGCCAGAGCATATGAATTTCATACAAACAAAATATCAGAATTAGAAATTGGTTATCGAGATTCTGTTTTAAGAGAAAAACAATTGCAACTCAAGTATGATACACTTGATGTGAATCTGAACTTGAAAATAAAATCTTTAAACAAGGAAATTTCTGAACTAAATGACCAACTTTCTAAAGAAAAAGCACTGTTCTCGATCTTGAAAAAAGAAGAAACAGTTGATTGCTGATTTTTCAAAACGAGAAGATTCTCTTCTAGATGAAATTCTGGACAAAAATGAAACAATAAAAAAATTGGATAATTTGCTTCTTACAACGGGTCATTCCGCTAAGACAAACAAGATGCTTTCTAATCAAGTAAATCCGATTTTTCATACTTCTCATAAAATGGCTCTTGGTAACTCACCTCCTTGTTTTCTCAAGAAAGCTCAGAAATCTCAGAATGTGTTGAACAATGGAAAACCTTTGCATGAACCCATAATTGTGCATGATTCTCTTGAAACGTTGGAACTATCTGAGGAGAGTAGATCAAAAATGAAACAAAAGAATTATGAAATCAAACCGATTGATTATAACAAATGGAACAAAATTAATGGAGTCACTTTTGTGTCTCAAAATGAAAAGTCAAAGTTTTCCATCACACAAGGTGTTTCAAACAAAGTGTCAACACCAGTTTCAAAACCAGTTGCACCTCCAGTTGTTGTCTCAAAATCCTTTTTGAAAATCGAACAAATGTCTTCAAACAATCCTTTTAACACAAGTGATGCCAGAAGCATTTTAGACGATGTTAAAACTAGAATTGGGAGACTTCATGAGACTGTTAAAACTAAAACTCATATTACAACAAACATCTGGTTCAATAGTTTTGATAATGAACAGAAAAAGTTTTTTGAAACTGAAATTGCCCCTCAGCTGAATCACATCAACTCAAGGGTAATTTATTTTGAACAAGCCTTTTTGAAAGAAACAGCTGACTTTGTCAAGGACCATAAATCCCTGGTAAAGCAAGCTAATGAAAGTGTTGAACACATCAAAGTTTTGGAAATTTTAAATGATTCTCTCTTCGAAGATGTTCTGACTACCGATATCATGTCCATCATTTTGCAAACATATTCTGTTGAAGATCATGAAAGACTCCAGTCTAAGACCTCCGCAATTGTTTTAAAATATGAAAAAGCTCTTGAAAAACTTGAAAAAGAAAACGTGTCCTATTTTAAACAGCTTGATCGAAAAACCGAGGAATGCAAGTATGACAAACTGTCGTATGAGCGTGCCTACAAGGACATGCAAGAGCAAAATGATCTTTTGAGAGTTCAGCTGGAAAGTCTAAAATGAAAGGTTGTGGATACTAAGTTTGCAAAACCATTGACTGAGGAGAAACCAAATGTTCCCAAACCGGTTTTCAAACCAAAAATGTCTATCTCTCAGTTTCCTCCAAAGGTCAATGAGAAAAATGATTTGTCAAAAACAGTCACTCCACAGTCTTTGCCTATTAAAAAGAGAATTGTCAAAAGTTTTGAAAAAGGAAAAGCAGTTGCTGAAACACCAAAAGTGATTACACCTGGCATTTCTAGGAATAGTACACGGAATGTGACCAAAAATCCAGTTAAAGAATCTGTCGGTTCTAACGACATGGTCAACAAGCACTATCTAGAAGAAGCTAGGAAAAAGGCACAGACTCGAAAAGACGGAATTCTAGGTGCAACATCTAGGGTGATGAATTCTACAAGATTTCAAGGCACTACTAGTAGTAGTAAACCATTACCTAGGAACACTCTACAAAAGACTAGGGATTGGCTTGCATCTAAGAGTAGTTGCGCAAAAGAAAATGCTATGCCCTTAGAAAACAACACTAGGAATTCTAAGTCTTTTTCGAACAAGAATCAATTTCCAAAAGACTGTAGTGACAAAGTTAAAGCTGTTGTTTTAAACAAGAATATTGAATTTGTCTGTACTACATGTAAAAAATGTGTCTTTTCAGCTAATGATGATGCATGTGTCTCACAATATCTCAAGAAAGATAATTCTCGTGCCAAGGCACAATCCACTAAGACTCCAAACCGAAACAAACCCGTTGACAAGATGAACATCAAAAGGAAACCTAATAGGTGGATCTCTTCAGGACGTAGTTTTTCAAAAAATGAGTCTTCCGCTGCATCTGATAAGAAAACAACTCCTAGATCTTACCTTAGGTGGATTCCCACGGGCAAAGTTTTCAACAAAATAGGTCTTAGATGGATTCCCACAGGAAAGATTTTTGATACTCGCACCAACACAGATAATAGTGTCAATCATCAGGATAAAGAAGTAGAAACCACTACAACCGTTGATAGTGATCACCCTCACCGTGAGGAATCATGTACTTCTAACATTGTTATTTGTGAAAATTCTTCTTCTGTGGATGCAGGTTCTTGTAAAAGTGTTGAAGGTTCATATACCCCATTGGTAAAGAAGAACTTTATGCCAATTTCGCATGTGGAAATCATTTTCTAGTTCCACTCTTATCTCCACTTTTACTTGTCCCAACTTAATTTCTCTTTCTTCAAATCTTCTTTGTAAATATTTTTTGAAAAACAAAATACAAAATTTGAAAAACCAACAAAAACAAAATATAAAAATATAAAACTTTCAAAAAATACAAAAACAATATAAAATCAAAAATCCAAAAATATTCTTCTCACGACATGTCTCTCGTATAATCGATATTCTGGACGTTTCTAGAAATGTCATTCAACAATGATACGGGTATGTACAGATGCTTGAGCGAGAGTTCTTTAAATGTTTTCTAAAACATGTCGTTTCTCAAAATTTTTTAAAAACATAATGGCTTTCGTATACTTCAGTACGAAACCCGGACTAAAATGATGACTTTTGATTATTTTTTCAAATCAAAACTCGTGCTTTTAAAGAAAAATCAAGTGTACGCTTCAGTGCACTACATTTAAAACTGGTGAGAAATCATCATCATCTTGAGCACCTTTTTCAAGATTGTTCAAAAAGATTTTCAAAATCTTTCAAAATATTTTGTGCTCAAGATAACTCCCTCTAAAACCCTTTAATTGATTATGCCTTATTAAAGGGGGAGTATAAAACTAAAATGTTCCAAATTCATGCTTAAATCAAATTCGTTTGTCTCCCCAAAAGATTCTAAAATGTTGTTTAATCCGTTTATATCAAAAATATCACAAACATGCTATTTTTTAGGGGGAGGAGACGTGATTAAAATGTGATCAAAAATGTTTAATGATCGTTGTTTGAATCTCAAAATGAGCTCGACTCAGACGGAACCAATGAATTGACGGGAATCAAAGTCAGTAAATGTACCATCTCGAGAAAGTTGTGATAGATATGCACCTTCATGGGTCTAACCTCCTTTTCAAGGAGTGTTTACAGCTTCAAGATAGTTATTAGAGCTAGTTGTCACCTAAAAACTGACAATGGAACTCTTTAACTAAGCAACGTAACCGTGTCTCGTGGGGAATTGTCTATCATAAGCCGATCAATTCAAAAAGTGCAAACTCTACCCTCGATGTGCAGATTTTTGTTAAAACTCTTAAGCACATGTGAAGGGGGAGTGTTTCTGAAAATGTAAAACTCTCGGAGTGTCTCAAACATGTTTTCTATCATAAACACTCTGAGAGATTTTCAAGAAAAATGGTTTTATGGCAACATGGGACAGTCATGGAGTTATAAGGTGACTAAGGATAGGAATTCAGTCCTATGATCCGCCAGAGCCGGAGGGATCTACCCAAGGACATCACAATTAGTTTGTATTAGAAGTCCTTAGGAATGATTGAAAAAAGGAGTAATGTGAGAAAGGAGAAAGAAGGGGTTGAAGAATTAAAAAGAAATGTAATGAAAGGGTGAAAAGAAATAGCCCTCCATATTCAACCTTAGGGCAGAAACCGGGTTCAATTCATATGCTACTGGTTGTCACTTAGATGACACTAGTATTGAAGACAAAGACGTCATGGACCCAGTGACGCACTGCACTAAACCTTCTAGCCACTCAATTCCTCTCAAAAGGGATTTGTTTCATTCTCACTGGGAACCCTACATAATCTATCGACTTTCTCTTAGAGATCGTTGGTATTGAAGAAGGAGACCCTCTCCCTAGTCTCCGCTCAGGAAAACCAAAATGCACCATTGAGTCTAGAGCCACGAGATTCATCAAAAGATCTCATAGGAACACATGACATTTCATCGCTTGTTGTTTAACAATAAGAACACAAGTGATACATTCTAGAGTCCTACGCAGATCTTAGCAATCTGCCAGAACATTTATGAGAAGTTTCACAATTGTGATCTTCAGTGATTGAATGGAAACTCCTGCCAGGGTCAACATCAAGCAGCCCTGACAGCAGGTCACTTCGGTAACTCCCCGTGGATTACGCTTAGTGTGTCTCAAACGGTCTACAGTCGTGGGGTTATGCTTCGGTGTACCTCAGCGACTCATCTGAATTGTAGATATACTTCGGTATATCGTGTTATCCTTCTTGAAGGACTCCAGTTCAGGAACGGCCTTTGTAAGAACTAGAGACGTGTTTTCACACTATGCTGTTAACACCCTCGAAATTCAAACTTGTAAGTGCCGGAATCCGCTTATTACTAACCTGTTTTTATGTTTTCTTCTTATGGAAGCTCCGGAGCGGATTGATCGTGCAGATTCACCACATGCTCATACCAACAACACATAAAAGTTCTCATCATAATCAAAGGCTACACAAAGTTAAAGATGATTCTTCGTCAATGTCAAAGAATCTACAAAGTTTAAAGACTCGAGAACTACGTCATCAAAATCAAAGACAAATAGAAGTGTGAGCATGGTGGAGAAAGACGTGGAGACACCAATCCAACGAAGTTGACAACGGCAGACAACCACATTAATTGATCACAAAGCATGAAGGAACAAAGAATCAAGACTATTCTATGTCTACACACAAAGTTCAAGCTCGAGAAAAGTAAAGATCTTATCAAGTGGAGCATCTTTTGAATGACCACCCCTTAGGGGGAGATTGTTAGCCTTAATAGTTTTTATTAGAAGTGATGGTCATTCACATTTAGGAACTTTGTAACGTGTGTTAGATATCGTGCTAGAATAGTCAAAGGGCTCATGGATTGGGCTAAGCTAAATGATTAGACGTTTAGTTAAGTTAGCCTTGTATAAGTTCATGTAACCCAATCCATGTCCAAGCCCATCTCACGGCCCATGGCCAAGCCTTAGGGCATCATCTCTCTTACTATAAATACCCCTCAAGTATGTCATTTGAGGGGTGTGCTTGAGTGTGTGTGTGTGTGTTTTACTTATGAAATATTGTTTTCATTTCTTTCCTTTATCTCTCTAAATACATACACGATCTATCATTCAAGTCACCATATCTATTCTTTTTCTATTCTACGCATACTGTTTGTGGTTAACGTGTTCTACGCACAACGTGGGTATTTGTGTGATAAGGTTGATATATCTAAGGTCCTACAGAATCTGTGTGAACTTTATCTTTGTGTCAATGTTATTTTTTCCTTAATAAACTCGGTTGCTTTCCGAAAAGAAAAATCATATATGAACTATTTAATGGGAATTTCAATTATGATTACTAAGTGAATAAGTATTAACAAGATTTTAAGATCATTTAGTTAAATGAGAAAACGCAAATAATCGTCCATTTGTTCATCTATGTTAGTAAACATTTGGTGACTCATTCATCTATGTTCGTTTGTGTATGTTTATTTGCGTGTATGTCTCAGATATTATAAATAATACGAGATTTTTTGAATACAAAAAGAAGAGTGCTACATCGGCACATATTTTACAAAATAACTTTCACTTGCACATGTGTCATATGAGTTGCACTACTCACACTGTATTATATTCTCTCTTTTTTTTTCACCATCCACAAATTAGCATATACGTCATTGTGTGGATTTTATTTTATTTTTTCACCATCCACAAATTACCATAACAACAAAACGAAGCTTAATTTTCATTTTTTTCGTTTTATTTTGTTTAATCTTCAATCTACTTTATTTATTGTTTTATAGTTGCACGTTCTATTAATCCAAACAAATGAAAATGTATACTTACCCACATATAAATAACCGAGAAAGCCCCATTTTAAACCTTCGATTCAATGATTGAAAAGACCCGAGTCGCCCCTACATTCAAAAAAATAATAGGCAAATACTTTTATAATTTATAACATCCAATTCGTATAGCTTTTAAGACTCATAATACACAAAAAAGACAAGGATGAAGTTGGCATTCTTTAATCTTCATCGTTAGACTAGATGTGGTGGTGACTACATCCACCATCCACCTTAACATTCATTCTATTCACCAAATCAACCACTAAACAATGTAGTGTAGGACACCAAACCAACTACACAATATACCCTATTAATATAAACAAACCACACAATACACTTACAACACAAACAAACGAAATTAATTTGGTCAATTTTGTGACCATATTTCCACGAGAAGCAGGCTTTGTACGTTGTTGGGAGGGCACACTGGCTTCATAGGTCGTTAGAGGTGGGAGGACGCCTTAACAAATTCCGGTAGTCTTATTTCAGTTAATATCTAGCCTAAAAAATAAACAAAGTAATTTTTACTGGCTCGTTACTTTCTTAGTACTACATTTTATATCACAAAGAAATAAACAAAGAAATAAACAAAGTAATGAATGACATGCTATATAAAGCTAATGTTATGAGGTCCATTTAAGCTCTCATGTCTAATAATAGTGTAACACGTTTCGAGGTTAGTTATTTTGTAAACTCTTATTTTGGTATAAGCTAAGGGACAAATCTAGACCATCTATTACATTTTATTAAAAAGACAATATTTTATATTAAAAAAATAGAGGGACCAAAATTATAAATTCACTCAAAACTCACCCCAACTACACCCTCATTATCTTTAGAGGTGTCAAATCTTGCCCCAAATGACAATCAATGGGCTTTTTTGGCATTGTTGTACGTTTTCGTCTGTATTCATACGTTTTCGTTCATTTTCATACGTTTTGTCTGTTTTCGTACGTTTTTAGACGTTTTTCGTCCATTTTCATACGTTTTCTGCCGTTTTCATACGTTTTCGTCCGCTTTCATATGTTTTCGTCTGTTTTGATACGTTTTCATCCGTTTTGATACGTTTTTGTCCGTTTTCATAAGTTTTTGTCCGTTTTAATATGTTTTCGTCCGTTTTTATACTTGTGGAAAACTAGAAGGGGTGGGGGGGGGGAGGGTTGAATAGTTTTACCAATTAAAACTTCCTTTTAAACTATTTAGATTGACTTATTTCAATCTATTTGGATGTGTGTTGGATGTTGATAAACAAACATATAGAAATATAACTAAGTAGTGAAAAGATAAAGAGTAAGAAGCACAAAACCACAACGCGAGTATTTATAGTGGTTCGGCTACAAGGACACCTTCCTTGCCCTACTCCACTCCCCGAGTCACCTACTCGAGAGTTCGTAATCACTACACAACACCGACTCCTTATGGTGGATAAACCTTCACAACGTTTCCTACTCTTTTTCCGGTACTAGGCTAACCACCGGGTTCTTTCACACCAAGGTGAACCACACCTACCACAACGTCGCCTACCCTTTATCCGGTACTAGGCTAAGTACCGAGTTCCATTACAATGGAGAAACTATAACCCAACACTACACAACACCTAATCCCAAAGGAGATCTACTCCTTATAATATCAACAAGGATAACAATATCCTTTGAACCAATACTAATCTATCTTGTACATCGAATCACACCATATCGAATGTACATCATAGGCACCTTTCACTAATGCCTTTGACTAGATCTTCAAGACACCCTTCACTAATGTCTTGTGACTTGACTTCTAGGCACCCTTCACTAATGCCTACAATACGGACGATCGACACCCTTCACTAATGTCTTCGTCTTGACTCTTGAGACATCTTTCACTAATGTCTTCAACACTACACTTCTTAGTAGAAAGAAAAGAACCATCAACAAGAGGACTTCAGCAGTCTTGATGATGAGGAAGCATGGCAACTCATGGACTTGAGCTTGCTTGACTTCAAAGGTGGTGATCTGGCCTTTAAGAGGAACATAGAGGATCACACACAAAAACAAAACTACATACATAGATCACTTGGATCTGGGGTTAGAGAGTTTTTAACTCAAGGAGAAAGTATGTGAGAAAGGGGTGAGAAACAATGAAGAAAAGTGCTAATGTTCCCCGGATCCCACGGATCCCTCCCTTAAGGGATCCGTGGGAAGCTCCTCTTTGCCCATGGGTATTTTGGTCATGGGTCATGGGTCATGGGTTATGGGTTGATCCATGGGTCTTTCTTCAGATACAATGTATCTAATGAGTGCAATGTATCTAGTCAAGTGGGTATGGGTCAATACCATGGGTTATGGATATGCTCCAGGGTTGAAGTTATTTACCCATTATATAATACATACTAGTTATGTATATATTTGCCCAATATGTAAACACTAGTTGTTGTACATATGTATTACTAAATCATAAAATCACTTATACATGTTTTAGTGTTTTATGTGAAAACGTAAGTGTGTTAGAAAACTACTGGTTCAAACTATTTACGTATTTTACTTGTTTCGTTAAAATGATTTTACGTTTGTTATTGACAAAACATTAGAAGATCGTAGAATATAAATAAACGTTTTTATGGCTTATTTGTATTAACAATCACCCCCTTTTTGTTGATGACAAAACATAAAATTATTCTAAGGAAAAGCTAAAATTCGTAAAGGTTTGAATTTGTAGTTTTTACTTTCTTCTCCCCCTTTTTGTCGAAACAAAAAGAGCTTCGAAAGGAAACTAACCCATTGTTTTAAGAAAAACATGTGAAAAATAGAAAAGTAAGAAACGTAGAGAGCAAGTAACGGGAAAGGATCTCGTCTTAACTCCCCCTTGACGAGTCCATCCGTATGTAAGGGCGTCAAGAAAAAATAATACTAAGCTAGTTCATTTGCAACTAAGTTTGCAAAAGATTTCGTCTATGTGACGAATATGCTCCCCCTTGATGATTGCAACTTTGCAAAGGGACGTCATGAAATGTAATCCTAATATTGCATGTGATTTTGCAATGTATTGCTTTGACACAAAGCTCTCCCTAGCTTTAGGATGTCAAAGTCTTCATGTGTAAATTGAATAACTACAAAACAAAGGTTAGAAAACAAGTATAATGCATAATTTCCTGCAAATATGACTCAAGTTAGTAGAAAAAATAGTTTTATGTCTCACGGATTCCACGGTTCCCTCCTTTTAGGGATCCGTCTAGGAAAATTTTAGGGATCTGTCTTGTTGATGACTAAATTCAGCAATTGCAATCATTGTATTTCAAACATGTCCTTAGAACACCTCACACTAAGTCCTTATTAAGTTAAGTAGATCCTTTCTACTCACACATAACTCACCTAGGTCACACTCAAAGACGCTTGTAGATCTATCGTTTCACTTAAATCCATTACTCTTCCGCTCTCTAGAATCATACATGCTCTTTTACATGATACCTCACATCTAGCCTTAGAAAATCTCTCAATTATGGTAAAATTGATCATAATCATCCTTACGTCAAAATTGGTCAAAGTTGATCAAATTCTAGTTCTTGCACCTTAAACCTTTAGGATCTTCTCCAAGACATTATCCTAAGTCACTATCTGATCACTAGGATCATTTAGCTCCATTTGACATCCTCAAAATCTTTAGTGTCATCCTTGTTCATTCATTGGTACTCATGAAGGTTCCAATTTCTTCCATAAAAGGCAATCATTTGCTACAACACTCATTACTCTCAAGTATTCAAACACCTCTTCATTTAAGACACTTAGATTAACTAAAACACACAAGAAGAAATAGGCATTAGACCTTACAAGCATCATTGCTATCCTTTCTTAGCTCCTGCTTGACGGATCCTTAGTATTAGCCTAGGCGGATCCCTCATTGGAGGAAACCGAGGGATCCGGGTGACAGATTATGTCAACTCTAGCTTAAACAATCATTTCAAGCTCATCTTTCTAACTTAAACACTTCATCTCATCTTAAATGAGTTCCTAGATCAGTACAAACTCAGAAGTTGACTCTTGTGCATGTTAATCATCACATTCCAATGAATTTTAGTGGCTTAAGGCTTGAATGCACTTGTCAAATCTCTTGCTTTATAAACCACATTGTTAGGACTTCCATAGTCATCACCTTAATCCTCATTTTCAGCACTTAAGAAACCCTTACAAACTTCTTAAAAACATCTCATCATGAGGAAAACTCCAAGTAGTAACTTATCCACCAAAGAACCACCCAAGAAAATTGCTCGTGTTATACACGAAATCTCTTCAACCGAATCATCTCCGGTCAAGCCAACAAATACAAGAATCTCTTCTCAACCAATCAAACCAATTCCTAAAAGGATAGTACCCACAAAACTACCTATGCCAAACACTACCATACCTCCTAGGCCAAACAATATCATCTCCACTAAACCATCACCATTGGTTCCTAGAGCTATCTCTTTTACATCACCACTTTCATCACCACACCTCTACAATTTAGAGGATTTGCCTCCTAGGTCGTCTCACCCTCCTTCGCCGACAACATTCTCCTCATTAGGAGGAATAATGGTACAAAATCAAGGTGTTGAGTCAACATTAGCTCCGGATTCTTTTTCGTCGTTTCCATCATATAATCCCATTTGGATTATGAGAAATCATCAAAGTCAACCACCCGACCATATGGAAGTTGAAACTTCTCTACCACCACCATCATTCTTGGTCGAGCCATTCTCAAATGCGCCTCCACCAATCCCTCCGTCGTTTGAGGCTCCCCAACCCGCTTCACTTGATCCTTTACATCAAGCAATCTCTTTTCTTCCATCACCACTACCTAGCCATGACAAAGATTGCTATCATTGTCAACATGTTGAAAGTTTGATACATGAAGTACGAGAAGACCAACGTTTCATGTTCTATCACCTCCTCGAACATTTCGGCGAGATTAAACCTAGACAAACTTGATCTAGAGGATTTTAGTGGTGTCCTAGTTTCAAGCGTTACTTAGACAAGTCTAGTAATTCCAAGTCATGTATCGATCATTTTCTTAGTTTTTAGAGTCATGTATATCATATCTCTAGTTTTATTAAATGAAAAATACATGCTACTTGCTATATTTCTGTGTATATGAGTATGTTGTATAATACATATCTCACTTTGATATTAACATAATATGTTATATCACCAATGCTGAAATTGATCATCAGCCTGACGGATCCCTCATATTTTCCTAGACGGATCCCTACAAAGAGGGATCCGTGATACAGAAAACTATTTTTCTACTAACTTGGACCACATTTGCAGGAAATTGTGAATTATACTTGTTTTCTAACCTTTGTTTTGTAGTTATTCAGTTTACACATGAAGACTTTGACACCCTAAAGCTAGGGGGAGCTTTGTGTCAAAGCAATACATTGCAGATTAATTGCAATATTAGGATTACACTTCATGACATCCCTTTGCAAAATTACAATCATCAAGGGGGAGCACATTCATCACAAAGACGAAATCTTTTGAAAACTTAGTTGCAAACAAACTAGCTTAGTATTACTTTCTTGACGCCCTTACATAGGGATGGACTCGTCAAGGGGGAGTTAAGACGAGATCATTTCCTGTTACTTGCTCTCTAATTCTTCTTTTCTATTTTTCACACGTTTTTCTTAAAAACATTGCATTAGTTTTCTTTCGAAGCTCTTTTTGTTTCGACAAAAAGGGGGAGAAGAAAGCAAAAACTACAAATTCAAACTTTTACGAATTTTAGCTTTTCCTTAAAATAATTTTGTGTTTTGTCATCAACAAAAAGGGGGAGATTGTTAATACAAATAAGCCGTAAAAACGTTTATTTATATTTTACGATCTTCTAATGTTTTGTCGATAACAAACGTAAAATCATTTTAACGAAACAAATAAAATACGTAAATGGTTTGAACTAGTAGTTTCTAACATATTCACATTTTCACATAAAACACTAAAACAAGTATAAGTGATTTTATGATTTAATATTACATATGTACAACAACTAGTGTTTACATATTTGGGTAAAATATACACATAACTAGTATGTAGTATATTGGGTAATATAAATAGGTAAAAACTTAAGTATCTTACCCCATTAACAAAATACATTGAATATAGTTGGGTACAACCCAAAGCCATGACCCATGGAGCTTGACCCATAACCCATTGCATGACATCATGCTTATATCATATATGGATAATATCCATAACCCATGGTATTGACCCATACCCATGTGACTAGGTGCATTGCACTCAAGAGATACATTGTATCTAGCTAAAGACCCATGGATCAACCCATGACCCATGACCCATAACCAAAATACCCATGGGTAAAGAGGAGTGTCCCACGGATCCCTAGCTTTACGCTAGACGGGTCCCTTGTGGGAGGGATCCGTGGGATCCGGGGAACAGTATAATTTTTCCTCTATAAATAGTGAGCCATTTCTTCATTGTTTCTCGCCCCTTTCCAACATACTTTCCCCTTGAGTTAAAAACTCTCTAACCTTAGATCCAAGAGATCTATGTTTGTAGTTTTGTTTTTGTGTGATCTTCTAGGTTCCTCTTAAAGGCGAGATCACCACCTTTGAAGTCGAGCAAGCTCAAGTCCATGAGTTGCTATGCTTCCTCATCATCAAGACTACTGAAGTCTTCTTGTTGATGATTGTTTTTCTTTTCCTAATAAGTGTTGAAGACATTTGTGAAAGGTGTCTCAAGTGTCAAGACGAAGATATTAGCGAAGGGTATCTATCGTCCATATCATAAGCACTTGTGGTGGGTGCTTAGAAGTCAAGACTAGAAGCATTAGTGAAGGGTGCTTAGAAGTCAAGACACAAGACATTAGTGAAGAGTGTCTTGAAGATCTAGTTAAAGGCATTAGTGAAAGGTGCCTTAGATGTACATTCGATATGGTGTGTTTCGATGTACAAGATAGATTAGTGCTAGATCCAAGGATATTGATATCCTTGATGATGTTATAAAAAGGAGTTGATCTCCTTTGGGATTAGTCGTTGGTGTAGTATGGGGTAGTAGTTCCTCCATTGCAATGGAACTAGGTGCTTAGCCTAGTACCTAATAAAGGGTAGGCGACGTTGTATAGGTGTGGTTCACCTTGGTGTGAAAGAACTAGGTACTTAGCCTAGTACCTGATAAAGGGTAGGCGACGTTGTGTAGGTGTGGTTCACCTTGGAGTGAAAGAACTCGGAGGTTAGCCTAGCACCGGAAAAAGGGTAGGCGACGTTGTGAAGGCTTCTCCGCCATAAAGAGTTGGTGTAGTGATTACTAACTCTCGAGTAGGTGACTCGGGGAGTGGAGTAGGGCAAGGAAGGTGTCCTTGTAGCCGAACCACTATAAATACTCGCGTTGTGGTTTTGTGCTTCTTACTCTTATCTTTTCATTACATACTTATATATATTTGTTTATCAACATCCAACACACACATCCAAATAGATTGACATAAGTCGATCTAAAAAGTTTAAAAGAAAGTTTTAATTGACAAAACTATTCAACCCCCCCCCTTCTAGTGGGATTATTTGATGGTGACGGCGAAAAGAAAGCCGGAGCTAGTATTGACTCAACACCTTGATTTTGTATCATTATTCCTCCTAATGAGGAGAATGTTGCCAGTGGATGAGGATGAGACGGCCTAGGAGGCAAATCCTCTAAATTGTAGAGGTGCGGTGATGATAGTGGAGTTGTAAATGAGATAGCTCTTGGAACCAATGGTGATGGTTTAGTGGAGATGGGATTGTTTGGCCTAGGAGGTATGGTGGTGTTTGGCGTAGGTAGTTTTCTGGGTACTATCCTTTTAGGGATTGGTTTGATTGGTTGAGTTGGTGGAGGAGAAATCCTTGCATTTGTGGACTTGACCAGAGATGATTCGGTTGAAGAGATTTTGTGTACAACACGAGCAATTTTCTTGGGTGGTTCTTTGGTGGATAAGTTGCTATTTGGAGTTTTCCTCATGATGAGATGATTTCAAAAGGTTTGTAAAGGTTTCTAAGTGCTAAAAATGAGGATGAAGATGATGACTTTAGGAATCCTAACAATGTGGTTTATAAAGCAAGGAATTTGGCAAGTGCATTCAAGACTTAAGCCACTAAAATTCATTAGGATGTGATGATTAACATGCACAAGAGTCAACATCAGAGTTGTACTGATCTAGGAACTCATTTAAGATGAGATGGAGTGTTTAAGTTAGTAAGATGAGCTTGAAATGATTGTTTTAGCTAGAGTTGGCATGAGTCTGTCATACGGATCCCACAGTTCCCACCAACAAGGGATCCGCCTAGGCTAATCCTAGGGATCCGTCTATCAGGAACTAAGAAAAGATAGCAATGATGTTTGTAAGGTCTAATGCCTATTTCTTCTTGAGTGTTTCAGTTTATCTAAGTGTCTTAAATGAAGAGGTGCTTAAATACATAAGGGTAATGAGTGATGTAGCTAATGATTGCCTTTTATGGAAGAAATTGGAACTTTCATGAGTACCAATGAATGAACAAGGATGACACTAAAAATTATGAGAGTGTCAAATGGAGCTAAATGATCCTAGAGATCAGATAGTAACTTAGGATAATGTTTTGGAAAATATCCTAAAGGCTTTAAGATGGAAAAATTAGAATTTGATCAATTTTGATCAATCTTGAAGTAAGGATGATTAATTTTGCCATAATTGGAATATTTCCAAAGTTAGATGTGAGGGATCATATGAGTGAGCTTTGAGAGCGGAAGAGTAATGGGTTTAAGTGAAACGATAGATCTACAAGGGTCTTGAGTGTGATCTTGATGAGTTATGTGTGAGTACGAGGGATCTACTTAACTTGATAAGGACTCAATTTGCCTTAAGGCACTACGTCTAGCTTAGTGTGAAGTGTTCTAAGAACATGTTTGAAATACAATGATTGCAATTGCATTTTCTGTTTGTCGGATCCCACGGTTCCCTAAGAGTAGGGATCCGTCCAGCACAACCTTTAGGATCCGTCTATCTGCTAAGCAAAACCTTTACTAAAGGTATGCAATGATTTTGACAATGCATTATATTTCAAAAGAGGTTCTAATACTAAGATATCAAATGTAGAATATTTTATTTCATGAAAGAAATTGAATTACATTGATAAAGCATGAATATTAAGGATTGATCCTATTTGAAAGATTACTAAGTTTCTTGAGCGTTTTTGCTAGAAGGATCATCAAATGGTTGATGAGTGTTTGCCGTTTCAGGAATGAAGAAAGTCTTCATGAGAGATGTGTTTAGAGGTTCCATCATCTTATTCACAAGTACGTACAACGGACTTTGAAATTGAGGGTGGAAGTACATGATGTTATGATAAAGGCGCGTCAAGAACATTCCATAAGGGATGAGTTTGTTCTTGGAGCCTTGAAGATTAATAAATCGCCTTATGAAGAAGTGGGCAAGATTGTAAGGCTGTTGTGTTAGCAAGCAATGCATTATGTGAGCACAGCAAGCGGGAAGGATTTCTCGATTTCCCCTAAGACTCCAAACATTTTCCCGTAGGATGAGTGCGAGAGCCTTGTACTCTTCTCGGATATCCTTTGTATAGATAATGTTTGGATCGGAGTAATAGGGTCGAGGTTTGCATATTGTACGAGCCAAGTCTTGCGTGTGAACAATATGGACTATTTTCTTCACGAAAGTTGAAGAGAGAATCAAGAGACCAATCTTCGGTGAAGGCACATTGTCCATGATTTGGAATTCGGAGAATTTAAGCAAATTTCCCAAGGGTTAAAACAAACTTTTGGTTTTTGATCCAAAACCAAAGAGATAGAGAGCGATCCTCGTTATGAATGAGTTCGACTTGACGGAAGAATTCCAATACAAACCTTGGACATATTTTCTTGTTAATTTAGAGAAGACATTCCAATCCTATGGTTCGGAAGGAGGTATTGATACCTTCTTCGTATTGTAGAGGAGTGTCGACAATACGTCCTTCGTGGAAGTGACGGGTTTCGAGATTATTGAACCCACGGACATGATTGCCAGGTGTGTTGGGCTCAAGGGAGATGTTAGGAGTGTAGACGCTAGTGAGTGAAAAATCATACTCATATTCATGCGACATAGCGAAACCTATAGGAAAGACAAGTTAATAGGATGTGACGTATTACGGGTAAGACAATGATTACCTAACGTTTTTACAAGATGTTTATTAACAATGACATTTATCTCACTTAATGTTTGACATTCTAGTAGAACATTTCTTTTTAGGAAGAAAGTGTTTTTTATTTTGCATGAAAAATATGTTATCCAGAAGGACGGTTCCCTTCTCTAAGGGATCCGGCTAGTATACTGATCCGCTCCAGAACAGTTAAGTTTTATCACTCAAGTCTGCCACTTGTGAAAGGCAGACCGTAACAAACTTAAAACGGCTCAGGAACGAACTCAATGAAGATCAGAGAATACAGTGAATTCCCGGGTCGTTATGTCCCACGGAGACTCAATGGTGTGTAAACACTTGATCAGACGATAGAATGATCACTAAGGATAGTGATCGGAAAGCATTAGGATGGATAATTACACTACTGAAAAAGTTTATAAATTAAAGCGACTTAAATGCAAATTTAAAAGAAAATTAAAAAGATAAAAAATATTAAATAAACGCTATCACTATTTTTAAAATGATGAACGTTTAAAACCTAAAACATACGTTTAAAAAAATAAAATTACATAAACGTACAAAATAAAAAGTGATATCTAAGAAATAAAAGGCCTACAAATATGAAAATGACACTTTTACAAACCTAATGATAAAAGAAAATTTATAGAAAAATAAAATTATTTTTATAACTATTTAATTATTTATTATTAATTAAAAACTATTTAAACTATTTATTAAAAGCTTAAAATACAAGAAAATATGAAATAAAGCTAGAAAAATAAAATTATAACTTAGAAAAATCTAAAATATGATAAAACTAATTTTAAAACTGAAAATATATTTTTTAGACTTTTTATATATTTATTATTAATTTAAAACTATTTAAAACTAATTAAAATGCTAGAAAATACTTTTTAAACTAAGAAAATTATGGAAAAATATTTTTTATGACTTATATATATATCTTAACTTAACAAAAATGAAAAAATATTTTTTTGAAACTTTTCTTAATTATTTGTATTTAAAGCTAATTAAAAATACTTAAAAACTAATTTAAATTAAGAAAAATAGCAAACAAGCTTGGAAAAATATGAAAATTTCAGGAAAACTCTAAAATTATATTAGGAAGCTAGGAAAAATGGAAAAAAATGGGCTTGTTTAGAGGAATTTGAAACTGATGTAGCAAGTGCTTGTGAAATAAGCACTAGAATAAGCAAATGGCTACCAATAAGCACCCAACTAAAACAGAAGCTTAAATAAGCTTAAAGAACCAAAATGCAACAGATTACAACAAGCCCTAACCACTGGAATAGCAAATTACTCAGATTTGGTGTTTTGAACTAATAAGCTAAAACAGATTTGGGTAGGCAACTTGCGTACCTATCAATAAGTACTCAAATAAGCTGGAAACTAGAAAGCAATTATTGGAACCTCAAGATAACCTAGCTAAGAACATGTAAACCAAAAATTAGACCTAGATAAGCCAAGATGAGCCCTGCACAAGCTTTGCAAAAGCTGCATAAAACCTGTGCAGATTTAATGCCCTGCACAGGGCATATGACACCATATTGACAAGCTTGTTTGAGCTTTTAGAAAAAATTACAAAAATCTACTAAAATAGACATAAGAAAATAGACTAGTAGGATTTTCTAAAACCACAAGTTTCATAGAAAATGACTCAGAAATGAGTCCAATAAAAATCCTTTCAGTTGAGCAAAAACTGAGAATTGGCAAATTTTGACTTTTGAAGAAAAAGTGAAAGGTTGACTTAAATGAGATTTGAAGCTAATTAATGGACTTATTATGATGTATTGAGATGAAATGAAACTGAATTAAGCTAGCTCTATGAATTTGAAACACAAAACAAGATTTGGATTTTGTAAAAACTCAACAGATACACTGTTAAGACAGATGGCATACAATTTTGACTTAAACTGCTCTAGGGTGCAAATGGGTAACTGAATTGATTTCAGTGGAGCATAACAAGCTTAGGACTACAAGACTAATCCACTGACCATACCTAAAAGTCAGTTAATGCAGCAATTCCAAACACCCTTAATACCAACTGATTTGTGATTAAAATGAACTAAACACCAAACCAACTTGTTCCAAAGATCAAACTGAGTTAACATGACCTAGATACAACTATATAAACAAGTCTACACTAGTGGTGACCACAGATACTCAAACAAGTACAATATGCAAAAACTGAAAATAACATGAAACACTCACAAGTGCTCAGCTGATTGCAGGCTTAAAACCAAACCAAACCTATTCTAATTTAACCTAATCCAACCCATTATCACCACTGCAACACCCATTTTCATTTCCAATTCCAATTTGCTCCAACAATTAACTATTATTGACCGTGAACCAAATTTACTTGAAATTGAAATGTAAGCTTACTCAAAGCTTATAGAGGGTTTAAACTGACTTATTTAAGCTTAAAATAAACTTTTAACAACTTAGACCATATACTTTGAAACTGAAATTTTTCAACAGTGGGCATGAACTTTGGAACTTAAATATAAGACTTGGATTGATATTCAAAACACATTACAAAGATGATTTAACATAAATGTGATATCAAGAAACTGAAATTACAACATTTTAACTAAAACTAAAACATTTTAAAAAAAACGACATTAAAGAAAATAAATAAAACTAGCTACTACTCCTCTATCTCCACTTGCTTCTTTTTTTATACCCAAACTGCCTCTCCACTTGCTCTGAGCTTTTCCCACTAATTTCCTTGACCATTGGATGAGCTTAAGTGAATATTGGCCATTTGATCATTTTGGCGGGAATTTTGGTTTTGACAGATGGCTATGGTTGAGTGAATGAGGGAGGGATCATTTAATGATTCTTGGATTGTGTAGAGGTGGAAGGGACAAGGGAAGGAGGAGAGTGAGGAGGGGGGATGGTAAGTTGAGTGATTTCAGGGATTTGGTTGGGGAAGAAGAAAAACGCGCCAAGGTCTGTTTGTTTGACCATTTGGTTGACTGACCAGGTATTAGTAATGAAAGGGGGGTTCAAATTGCTTAGTGACAGGGGTCACAAAGGGTTCAAGGTCCAAAAAGGTGTAAAAGGTTATTAATAATGCAAGGGTCTTATTGTAAATTCTGAAAGTTAAGGGACCACATCTGCCATTATCTCAAAGTTGATCCAAGGGCTGAAATTGACAAGTTTCAATAGTACAAGGACCAATCTGACATTTTCCAATTTTCCAGGGGCCATTTCTGACATTTTTCAAACTTGAGGGACCAAAGTTGTAATTTTGCAAATTTTAAACTTTGAAGGGTTTGTTTTAACAACTTTTGAATCCCATGGACCTTAAATGACATTTTTCTTTATTTTGATATACCAGGGACTGTTTTTGACAACTTTTGAAACTTGGGGGACTAAAACTGCCAATTTTGCAAATTTGATACGTTTTTCATCCGATTTTGATATTTTTGCATTTAAAACACATAAAACACTGATTTGTGATATTTTTATCATTTTGATGCGTTTTGAGTGTTTTCGATGATTTTGCAGCTTTATATTGTACAAAAATGATGAGTATTTAGACACTCATCAATCCCCACACTAAGATATTGCTAGTCCCTAGCAATGATTTAGATCTTTAATGGATTTTAAAAACTCTTTACCAAAAGCCATCACTTCTTGAGTAGCCAAATGTTTCAGTTCAAGTAAGAACTATGGTACACCGATAACCATGTGATTTTGAGCAAACCACCAGCTTTCAACGGATTTGATTTTGTCTTTACCATAAGCCGTACCCTCCTGGACTAGCCAACTCTTAGATAAATTATCAGTATTATCTTTGGTGAGCTCAATACCAATTATGGATTTTCCATCGCCTTTACCACAAGCCATAAACTTGTGGGCTAGCCAACTCTTCACTTTTTAGGATATGGTGAGTTGAACACCATACAATTTTGGGCAAATTGCAAGCCATATAAACGGATTTGAGAAATCTTTACCAAGAGCCGTTTGCTCCTGGATTAGCCAATCCTTTTGTTTATTAGACAAGGCGGACTGATAACCAAAAGATGAGTCAGTGTAAAACACTTACTCCAAAAAAAAAAATTTTGGCCAAAAATGGGGGAATTGGGTGGTATAATTACATGATAAAATTCGTGAGAATTCCCCCCCACACTTAGAAATGAATATTGCCCTCAATATTCAAAGTACCGGCGGTTATGCCGAAACAAAGAATGTAAAAGGGAAATACTACGGCCATTATTTGAAATTTTTTTTATTGAAATATATATATATATATAACATGTGTGGCATCTCCCCCACACTAGGGTGGTAGAAAATAGAAAGAAGTTAGAAATATGGGTGAAAACCCATATGGTGTGTGCTATTGTTTTTGATTTCCGAGTCGCTAGCTTGACTCGACCCCGAATTAATTGGTTCATGGGGAAGCAAAGTGGAAGAAACAATCTCCATCGGACTTTCAATCAAGATGTTTGGACAAACATTTGAAGCACGTGAAAGTTCCACACCGATGAGATATACATAGAACCGGCTCAAAAGATGATAAATGAAAATGCCGGGGTCAAAGATAGTGTCTTCATTCCCGAAGGAGTGAAGATGAAGAGAAATGACAAGATATTTGAGGAAAGGAAGAAAGGTTCTGATAACAATCAAGATCCATTCTTCATCCTCAAATGTAGACGTATTGGGAGGAAGGGTGAAGGTATTATCATTAATAGGCAAACTCGTATGATAGAGTACACCTTCCTCCGAGCTAATATCATCCTCAAGATCAAAATAGAAATGATCATGTTCCGGAGGAGATATGTCATGAGAGAGTTCACCGGAGAACTCTTCATGAAGAGAATCATTCACATGAAGTGAATTTGTGAACTCTTGTTCCATAGTGGGCTCATCACTATCCTCGGTCTGAGTATCAAAGAGTGGATTCTCGAGAATTGAAGTGAATTCAGAGTCGAATTCAAATAGAGGATTGGTGAAAGTAGCTTTGAATGTTTCGGGAACAAAGTGATCAACATTCTCGATTGGACTGTTAGGATAAGAAGTGAGTGAATGATCATTATTAGTGAGATTTTCAGTCTCTCCCAGATCGGCTTCGAAATCAAAGAGTGGATTGATGTGAGTGAGTTCACCGGAGAACTCCTCAAGAAGGGGATCAGCATCAGATTGTGGAAGTGATGCCTCAACATACTCGATGTTTCCATAAGAAGTACAATCGTCGCTAAAATCGGAGAAAGTTTCCAAATGATCATTTGAACACTCAAGAAGGGAAAGAGAATCACACATATGGTCAAAAGTTCCCTGTGACTCTCTCGGGATTGGGACAAGGATCTCAACACTAGACTTTATAAATTCATCCGATTCCTTTTCGTGAACAGTGTCAAGATGCTCATCCCCATGTTTAGAGAGTGAGTGGGAATATTCGGTGTGATAACAACAGACTGAGGGAGTTTAGAAGGACTAGCATACATATGTTTTATACTTTCCATTTGTTCTTCTGCTAGTAATTCCATCATAGTATTTTCTCCTCGATTTTTCATGGAAGGAATTTCAACCGATGAACCCGATGAACCGTTATAAAATTGTAGGATATCAAGGATATCTTCATCATCATCGTCATCATGAATGAAACGGAATCGAGAGCTAGATCCGTCGCTTTTTCTTTTGCAATTGATTCCCTAATAGATTTTTCAAAGGCTATTTGGGAATCTAATTTAGCACCGCTCTTGGCTAACAACACTTCCATGGATTTCTCATTTGGATTATCTTGGGAGTGTTTACATTCCTTCAAATCTTTCACTAAATCCAAAAGATCAAGGAGACGATTTTGAGGAAGTGAGTCATTTGTACTGTAGAGGTTGGTCATGATACGAAGAGTCGTAATTGTTACAAGGAAATGGATTCCTTGTTTGACAATCCGAGCTAGAGTGAGGACCTTCACAATACTCACAACAAGAAACTGATGTGGCGTGAGTGGTATGTGTTGTAGTCATAATTGTTATCGTGAACCCGCCATAGACAAGCGTGTTTCCGATTGACAATCGAACGGAATGTGGACCACCACAGTACTCACAACAAGAAAACTGATGAGTCTCACAGTGTGGTAGCCGATGGAATAAATCAGTCGTGTTATGGTAGGAATAGGGATCTTGGTTATAGACAGACCCGTTTCCTGATTCCACCATGCTACAACTGGGGCAATTGCCACCATTATAAGGACCACCACACCATTGACAACCAAGAGGGTGAGGATAAGACATAGAAAGAATCAAATGGTTTTAGAGGGTAAGAAATGAAGAATCAAAAGGGTAAGAGGGTAAAGAGGAATATTTTTGGTATTTTTGAAAAACATTTTGATAAAAACAAAGAATGAAAATATTTTTGGCGTTGTTAACACTTTAGGAAAAATGTTAATGAACTTTTTGGATTTTGATAATCTTTACAAAAAACTTTTTACAAATGATGGGTTATGTGCAAGAATGGGTCTGAAAATGGCTAAACACACGCTAAAGCCTCCCCGACAGCGGCGCCAAAATTTGATCCGCTCCAGAACAGTTAAGTTTTATCACTCAAGTCTGCCACTTGTGAATGGCAGACCGTAACAAACTTAAAACGGCTCAGGAACGAACTCAATGAAGATCAGAGAATACAGTGAATTCCCGGGTCGTTATGTCCCACGGAGACTCAATGGTGTGTAAACACTTGATCAGACGATAGAATGATCACTAAGGATAGTGATCGGAAAGGATTAGGATGGATAATTACACTACTGAAAAAGTTTATAAATTAAAGCGACTTAAATGCAAATTTAAAAGAAAATTAAAAAGATAAAAAATATTAAATAAACGCTATCACTATTTTTAAAATGATGAACGTTTAAAACCTAAAACATACGTTTAAAAAAATAAAATTACATAAACGTACAAAATAAAAAGTGATATCTAAGAAATAAAAGGCCTACAAATATGAAAATGAAACTTTTACAAACCTAATGATAAAAGAAAATTTATATAAAAAGAAAATTATTTTTATAACTATTTAATTATTTATTATTAATTAAAAACTATTTAAACTATTTATTAAAAGCTTAAAATACAAGAAAATATGAAATAAAGCTAGAAAAATAAAATTATAACTTAGAAAAATCTAAAATATGATAAAACTAATTTTAAAACTGAAAATATATTTTTTAGACTTTTTATATATTTATTATTAATTTAAAACTATTTAAAACTAATTAAAATGCTAGAAAATACTTTTTGAACTAAGAAAATTATGGAAAAATATTTTTTATGACTTATATATATATCTTAACTTAAAAAAAATGAAAAACTATTTTTTTGAAACTTTTCTTAATTATTTGTATTTAAAGCTAATTAAAAATACTTAAAAACTAATTTAAATTAAGAAAAATAGCAAACAAGCTTGGAAAAATATGAAAATTTCAGGAAAACTCTAAAATTATATTAGGAAGCTAGGAAAAATGGAAAAACATGGGCTTGTTTAGAGGAATTTGAAACTGATGTAGCAAGTGCTTGTGAAATAAGCACTAGAATAAGCAAATGGCTACCAATAAGCACCCAACTAAAACAGAAGCTTAAATAAGCTTAAAGAACCAAAATGCAACATATTACAACAAGCCCTAACCACTGGAATAGCAAATTACTCAGATTTGGTGTTTTGAACTAATAAGCTAAAACAGATTTGGGTAGGCAACTTGCAGCCTATCAATAAGTACTCAAATAAGCTGGAAACTAGAAAGCAATTATTGAAACCTCAAGATAACCTGGCTAAGAACATGTAAACCAAAAATTAGACCTAGATAAGCCAAGATGAGCCCTGCACAAGCTTTGCAAAAGCTGCATAAAACCTGTGCAGATTTAATGCCCCACAGGCATATGACACCATATTGACAAGCTTGTTTGAGCTTTTAGAAAAATTACAAAATCTACTAAAATAGACATAAGAAAATAGACCAGTAGGATTTTCTAAAACCACAAGTTTCATAGAAAATGACTCAGAAATGAGTCCAATAAAAATCCTTTCAGTTGAGCAAAAACTGAGAATTGGCAAATTTTGACTTTTGAAGAAAAAGTGAAAGGTTGACTTAAATGAGATTTGAAGCTAATTAATGGACTTATTATGATGTATTGAGATGAAATGAAACTGAATTAAGCTAGCTCTATGAATTTGAAACACAAAACAAGATTTGGATTTTGTAAAAACTCAACAGATACACTGTTAAGACAGATGGCTTACAATTTTGACTTAAACTGCTCTAGGGTGCAAATGGGTAACTGAATTGATTTCAGTGGAGCATAACAAGCTTAGGACTACAAGACTAATCCACTGACCATACCTAAAAGTCAGTTAATGCAGCAATTCCAAACACCCTTAATACCAACTGATTTGTGATTAAAATGAACTAAACACCAAACCAACTTGTTCCAAAGATCAAACTGAGTTAACATGACCTAGATACAACTATATAAACAAGTCTACACTAGTGGTGACCACAGATACTCAAACAAGTACAATATGCAAAAACTGAAAATAACATGAAACACTCACAAGTGCTCAGCTGATTGCAGGCTTAAAACCAAACCAAACCTATTCTAATTTAACCTAATCCAACCCATTATCACCACTGCAACACCCATTTTCATTTCCAATTCCAATTTGCTCCAACAGTTAACTATTATTGACCGTGAACCAAATTTACTTGAAATTGAAATGTAAGCTTACTCAAAGCTTATAGAGGGTTTAAACTGACTTATTTAAGCTTAAAATAAACTTTTAACAACTTAGACCATATACTTTGAAACTGAAATTTTTCAACAGTGGGCATGAACTTTGGAACTTAAATATAAGACTTGGATTGATATTCAAAACACATTACAAAGATGATTTAACATAAATGTGATATCAAGAAACTGAAATTACAACATTTTAACTAAAACTAAAACATTTTAAAAAAAACGACATTAAAGAAAATAAATAAAACTAGCTACTACTCCTCTATCTCCACTTGCTTTTTTTTTATACCCAAACTGCCTCGCCACTTGCTCTGAGCTTTTCCCACTAATTTCCTTGACCATTGGATGAGCTTAAGTGAATATTGGCCATTTGATCATTTTGGCGGGAATTTTGGTTTTGACAGATGGCTATGGTTGAGTGAATGAGGGAGGGATCATTTAATGATTCTTGGATTGTGTAGAGGTGGAAGGGACAAGGGAAGGAGGAGAGTGAGGAGGGGGGATGGTAAGTTGAGTGATTTCAGGGATTTGGTTGGGGAAGAAGAAAAACGCGCCAAGGTCTGTTTGTTTGACCATTTGGTTAACTGACCAGGTATTAGTAATGAAAGGGGGGTTCAAATTGCTTAGTGACAGGGGTCACAAAGGGTTCAAGGTCCAAAAAGGTGTAAAAGGTTATTAATAATGCAAGGGTCTTATTGTAAATTCTGAAAGTTAAGGGACCACATATGCCATTATCTCAAAGTTGATCCAAGGGCTGAAATTGACAAGTTTCAATAGTACAAGGACCAATCTGACATTTTCCAATTTTCCAGGGGCCATTTCTGACATTTTTCAAACTTGAGGACCAAAGTTGTAATTTTGCAAATTTTAAACTTTGAAGGGTTTGTTTTAACAACTTTTGAATCCCATGGACCTTAAATAACATTTTTCTTTATTTTTATTTACCAGGGACTGCTTTTTGACAACTTTTGAAACTTGGGGGACTAAAACTGCCAATTTTGCAAATTTGATACGTTTTTCATCTGATTTTGATATTTTTGCATTTAAAACACATAAAACACTGATTTGTGATATTTTTATCATTTTGATGCGTTTTTGAGTGTTTTCAGATGATTTTGCAGTTTATATTGTACAAAAATGATGAGTATTTAGACACTCATCATATACTTGCCGGGATCCGTGGATCTCAGAGTAACAGAAGCAGATTTTTGATAAAAACATAAGTTTAATAGTTTTATACCAAGATATGTGTTTTAGCCTACATTTTCTTTTAGCATGCATTCATGGTTTCTAATGTATCACGAAAGAATACGAAAGATATAAATAAAAAAAATGATAAACACATTATGATAATAATAACCTAGATAAACTAGACAATTAATAATATTTTATTTCAATGCTAAGAATGATACAAAGGATTGGGTATATAACCCCAATGTAGATTAACAACACAAAGTAAATGTCTTCGTATGTGAACTTCATCATAGGGAACACAAGAGCGATGAGTGTTAAGACGATGAGCACGAGGGCGATGTAAACCATGTTGATGATGAACCTTCTTGGTCTTGGTTTGAGATGAGATGAGATGAAGAGGAAGATGAAGTTTTGAGTGAGAGGTAATTTTTGAAAGTGGAAGATTTGAAAAAGTGGGGATTTGATAGAGTGGACGACGGTGGGTTTATTTTTAGGGAAGGAGGAATTTTTGAGATTTATGTTTTGTTTTATTATTAGAAAGATATGATTTTGGGATTAAGTGAAATAAAACACACTTTTTATATACCACGACTTTAGACGAAAAAGTAACACGTATGTGAGAAGAGGCTTCCTAGTGAAGCTTCATGTAATACATATATATGCACAAAAGATAATCATATAAATACCTATGTAAGCATACTTATTTATCAAGCTGATGTTATTTAAAGATAAGTGAAAAGTCATACCTCTAATGCACTTAGGAATGTCTTTACAAATGACACAACAAATGTCAGAAGACAATTCCGGCTCCTTTGTGCTTAAGATACTTTCTTAGGGAAGGTATTATTGTTACCAAGTGATTCCTATGACTTGGTAGGTATAAGCTTTAACTAAGCAACACGACAAAGAGGATTAGTGCAATTAAATAAAGAATAAATAATAAGAAAAATGTTGTCATCTAATCAACATTCAAACAAAGAGTTTTAAAAGACATGGTGTTTGTTTTTAAGAAAAAAAAACTTTTTTTGTAGTTTTCAATTAACCATGGATCGTATCAAGTTTTTAAAGTATAATATACTTTAAGAAACTTGGTAACGAAGCTCTGATGCCAATTTTGGAAAACTAGAAGGGGGGGGGGGTTTGAATAGTTTTACCAATTAAAACTTCCTTTTAAACTATTTAGATTGACTTATGTCAATCTATTTGGATGTGTGTTGGATGTTGATAAACAAACATATAGAAATATAACTAAGTAGTGAAAAGATAAAGAGTAAGAAGCACAAAACCACAACGCGAGTATTTATAGTGGTTCGGCTATAAGGACACCTTCTTTGCCCTACTCCACTCCCCGAGTCACCTACTCGAGAGTTCGTAATCACTACACAACACCGACTCCTTATGGTGGAGAAACCTTCACAACGTTGCCTACTCTTTTTCCGGTACTAGGCTAACCACCGGGTTCTTTCACACCAAGGTGAACCACACCTACCACAACGTCGCCTACCCTTTATCCGATACTAGGCTAAGTACCGAGTTCCATTACAATGGAGAAACTAATACCCAACACTACACAACACCTAATCCCAAAGGATATCTACTCCTTATAATATCAACAAGGATAAAAATATCCTTTGACCCAATACTAATCTATCTTGTACATCGAATCACACCATATCAAATGTACATCATAGGCACCTTTCACTAATGCCTTTGACTAGATCTTCAAGACACCCTTTACTAATGTCTTGTGACTTGACTTCTAGGCACCCTTCACTAATGCCTACAATACGGACGATCGACACCCTTCACTAATGTCTTCGTCTTGACTCTTGAGACATCTTTCACTAATGTCTTCAACACTACACTTCTTAGTAGAAAGAAAAGAACCATCAACAAGAGGACTTCAGTAGTCTTGATGATGAGGAAGCATGGCAACTCATGGACTTGAGCTTGCTTGACTTCAAAGGTGGTGAGCTGGCCTTTAAGAGGAATATAGAGGATCACACACAAAAACAAAACTACATACATAAATCACTTGGATCTGGGGTTAGAGAGTTTTTAACTCAAGGAGAAAGTCTGTGAGAAAGGGGTGAGAAACAATGAAGAAATGGCTCACTATTTATAGAGAGAAAAGTGCTAATGTTCCCCGGATCCCACGGATCCCTCCCTTAAGGGATCCGTCTAGCGTAAAGCTAGGGATCCGTGGGACGCTCCTCTTTGCCCATGGGTATTTTAGTCATGGGTCATGGATCATGGATTATGGGTTGATCCATGGGTATTTCTTTAGATACAATGTATATAATGAGTGCAATGTATCTAGTCAAGTAGGTATGGGTCAATACCATGGGTTATGGATATGCTCCATGGGTTGAAGTTATTTACCCATTATATAATGTAGGATATTGGATTTCACATACACATCAAACCATAACTCAAAGTGGGCGTATAAAGGTGAGTTCTAGAGAGAGAAAGTTAGAGGTTTAGGGAGCTTAGTGAGAGAAAGAAAAATCTTATTATGAGCTCCAACTCTCTACCTTGGGAGGTAGAGAGTATTTATAGTCTTACATAAAACGCCACACAACGGGCTGTGGATCAGGCATACAGTGGGTAAAGACCCGTCCGTCCTCCACGGTGTTACTTAACAAAATACTACTTAACTAAATATAACTATGACTACGAGCATTCTAGCGATTACATATACTTGAGGTGACCGACTCTTTAATACCAGGAATTTCTAATTCCTAACAATCTCCCCCTAAGGGAGGTCACCTCAACCATATACTAAAATGACATTGAATACAATCCGATATTACATTAACAATTGATCTTGCATTCTTGATGTAGTACTTTGCTCCCAAGCTCGTAGTCATTGATTCCACTCATTGCATGTTTGGTTAATCCAAGTGGAGGTCTTTTACTGATCCACGTGATAATAATGTTGAGCTAGCTTTTGAGATCATCACTAATAAAAATCTCTCATACATCCATTGTGGTGTTGGTATTATGTGATGTTGTGACTTTCGGACCGACATGCTCACATTCCGGATCATGATATCTTCTCATCAGAGTAGCGGAAGCATTCGTTGATTCATGATATTGGCAGCAGCAGAAAGCGAAGCATGGAGTTAGAATATCCGAGTCATTGATGCACCAATCATGATATCTTTTGATATGAATGTGTTGTGTGAGCATGCGGTTATAGATTGACCGCTCCATTCGATCACCGCAAACGCCGGGTGTACCGCATACAATAGTTAGCAATAAATCGCACGAAAGTGTCTTTGATCACTTTCGTTGAATTGAGGAACACGGCCCACGGTTCCCCGTTGATCAGATAAGTACTGTGATCGGAATAATTACGAAGAATTTCCTTGACGGGTTTCGCTGCTTCTAGCCGTTCTCAAACCGAACGTCTCAAAGAAGACAACACGGAGTGAGTGAACCAAATAATTTAAGTCCACCGATTGATGAAAAGAGATTTGAAAACAATCGTGTATTGCTCAATAGAAATTGTTTTTGCAATATAACGAAGGTTTTAATGAAAATCAATTATCAATCATAAAACACCTTTTGATTTGAAAAATTAGTACACGGTCGACGTGCTTAATGAAAAGAGTTTTAAAGCACAAAGACCGGTTTTTCAAAGGTATCCGTCAATCCATAACCTGAACCAGATTGATTCAAAAGATTGAATCGCCCCATTGTTTCCGTTCAGTTGTCACATGGTTGATCTGTATAATAGATCTCACATGCCACCTACCGGGAGCTTGTTAGATGTTGGCTCCCGAAGGCTTTCCATCTTCACAGTGAATATGTAAACACATCACTCAGATGTTCTGGCAATACCACAAGGATAATGCGTAGGACTCAAGATATAATCTCTCTTTCCACATTGTGTGAAACAGAGAGTCTTCATTGAAAGTGTCCTAATGAGATTTATTGATGATCTCGTGGCACTAGACTCAATTTGTGCATATTTGGATCCTATATCGGAGACTAGGGAGAGGGTCTCCTCCTTCAATATCAACAATCTCTAAGAGAAAGTTGATAGATAATGTCGGTTCCCCGTGAGAATGAAACAAGTCCTTTTAAGAGGAACTTGAGTGGTTTGGAAAGTTGAAGTGCAGTGCGTCACTGGGTCCATGACGTCTTGTCTTCAATACCGATGTTACCATCTGTAGCATTTGAATTGAACCCGGTTTCCGCCCTAAGGTTGAATATATGGAGGGCTATTTGTTTTCACCCTTTTCTCATTCAATTCTTTTTCATTCTTCAACCCCATCAGTGCTTACCGAGACTTCATAGCAAGAACCTTGTTGGGTTTATTCCAGTACTAGCTCAGTCTTAGTCCACACTCTTCCCATATCTCATTTTTCTCCTTTTATCATCATACCTAAGAACTCTACACTAACTAGTGGATAGTCCCTAGGTAGATCCCTCCGTTCTGGCGGATCATGGGAACACATACCTAACCTTATCGTCCTTATATCACCATACATAATGTAAAGTTGGTCGGTCTTTTGGTATTGTTCATCTGCCATAGGAACCAATTGAAAACCATTTGAAAATCAATCCCGATACTTATGATATTTTATCAAAGCATTTTGTACCTGAATTGTTTTTGATATTTTTAGAAGAAGAACTCTCCCTCAACATGTGAATCAAGTATTTGAAATAGTTTTCCACACGGAGGCAAGAGAAAGAATTAACTTCTTTGATTACCATTTTAAAAAATATCAACATCACTTTCCTAATTGAATCAAGTAGATAAAGCATTTTGGGGAAGGATGAGGTTTTCATGATTTTGCTCCCCTCAATATGTGCCTCGAGATTTGAAAAGAGTTTTGCACATACTAGAGGGAACCTGCACCTTAAGATAAGTTATCACGTTTCAAATCATAGGTTTAAGATAGATGCTCCCCTCAACATGTGCATGGAAAATTTGAAATCGTTTGTCATACGTGGGAAGGAGAGCTTGTACATCCTTATAAAACCATTTACCGAATTATCAGTTTAAATCCAATTTAAATCACACATTCTCCCCGATCACAATTATCAAATCATTTGAGATTTGTGATCTCTTATAGATTTAAATTGATTTTGAAAGCTTTTAAGGAGAATTGTGACTTGATTATGAAAGCGTTTTAACCGATAATGATCGGATTTTAAGACTTTAGACTCCATTGATAAAACATGCTTGAATATCTTTTGAAAACAATTGAATGCCAAATAACTTTTAATTTAATTGAAATCATTCTCTCCCTCAATCAATGACATAGGTTGTTGATTGAGAGATTGATATTTTGACAAATAAGTTTAGATGATTATCAAAAAGAGATCGAAGTTATTTTTCAAAGCAGTTAGTTTTCGCAGATAAATGTTTAAAGAATCGAGCATGGAATTTTGAAAACATGATAAAGTATGGCTCGTTCTTTCTTTGAAAAGCGGGTTACTGCCTGAAATGACAATAAACCATTGTTTCTCCTTCTCCCAAAAATAAATTTTTTTGATTTTTGAATTAACAACATCTAAAGTCCCGTGTCATTCTTTGAATGACAAAACAAAGACCGTAGATATTATCGAACCGAGAAAACGCATGACAAAGTGACAATATTTTTGAAGATTTTTCGAATTTTTCAGATTTTTATGGATTTTGAAGGTTTTATAATTTTGTATTTTGATTTTCGAATAGATATATACAAGGGATAGATGAAGATAGACCTTTACTCCTCGTCTTCCTCCTCAAGACGCGTTTGAGTGTTTCTCGTTGAAGACTTTTCAAGCCAAGACGTGGAAGAATAAACTCAAAACGTTCTCTTGGAAGAGCTTTGGTGAAGATGTCCGCTAACCGATATTCGATCTCACAAAATAGAGTTCCACCACACCTTTTTCCACTTGTTCCCCGATGAAATGATGTCGAATGTCGATATGCTTTGCTCTTGAGTGTTGAACGTTGTTTCAAGAGAGAGCAATAGCACTTTTATTATCACAAAGAGAGGATTTTGTTGAATTCAAAGCCATAGTCCGATAATTGAGATCTCATCCATAAGACTTGAGCACAACAAGATGACATGGCTATGTATTCAGCCTCTGTAGAGGAAATAGAAGTACTCATTTGCTTCTTTGAAGACCAGGTCACAATCTTATCACCCAAAAACGAAAGCACCTCAGATGTACTTCGACGAGTATCTTGACACCTGCATGATCAAGATCTGATAGGTCGTTAGTAACATACCGGTGTCCTTCCGGTACCAAAGACCCATATTGATGGTTCCTTGGAGATACCGAAAGACCCGCTTAACCGCTTCAAGGTGCTTTTTAGTAGGCTTAGCCGGTATCTAGCACACATGCAAACAAATAACAAGATGTCCGGTCTACTAGCGTGAGGTACATCGTGGATCCAATCATACTACGATATTTTGTTTGGTCAATCATGATCCCCGAGTGGTCCTCATCTAGTTTGGTTCGATCAATCATGGGAGTGTCAACAGGTCACTTGAATCAAATCCAAATTTCTTTAAGATCTCAGTTGCATATTTAGATTGATTTATAAAAATGCCTCCTGACTTTGTGAAATTTGTAATCCCAAGAAAAATGACATTTGTCCCATCATTGACATTTGAAATTTTGAACTCATTTCATTAGAAAACGATCACATTCCATTGGGTCTGTCGAGGCAAAAATAATATCATCAACATAAATTTGAACATGAATTAAATGTTTGCCTGACTTCCTGGTGAACAATGTTGGATCAAATGCTCCTTTGCTAAATCCGGTTGATAGAAGAAACTTTGACAGTGTATCATACCATGCCCTTGGAGCTTGCTTTAAACCGTAAAGGGCCTTCTTCAAACGATAAACGTGAGTAGGATGCTCTTGATTTACAAATCCTTCAGGTTGGCCGACGTAGACGACTTCTTTAAGATCTCCGTTCAGGAATGCCGCCTTTACGTCCATTTGATAGACTACCATGTTCTTACTTGCAGCATTAGCCAAAAGATTCTAATTGCCTCGATTCGAGCCACAAGAGCAAAAGATTCTTCAAAGTCTATACCCTCCTCTTGACGGTATCCTTTAGCAACTAATCGAGCCTTGTTCTTCAACACATCACCATGCTCATCAAGTTTCACTTTGAAGATCCATTTTAGAGTAATAATCATAGCACAACTGAGTAGGTACTAATTCCCATACATCTAGTCGATCGAACTCATGAATTTCATCTTGCATAGCATTGAACCAGCTATCTTCATTCATGGCGGTTTTAACATCTTTTGGTTCGATCTTAGAGAGTACGGAGTTGAAGAAGCACCATAAGGCATCGGTTGCAAGTTGTTTCCATGTGGATATTGGACGAGAGGGATTTCCAATGATGTTGTCTAATGGATGATCGTGAGTCCATTTTCTGAGGTGTTCATGTGGTAGTTGTTGAGGGACTGAAGTTACAGAGTCGATGTCTCGACGAAGATGGTTCGATGAAGATTCAGAGCAAATATGTTTTCAAACGGAGCATCTTCAAGAGTAGCAAAGGGATTAACTTCATCATTGATGCCGTAAACAGTTCCATGATGTACATTTGAAGAATGATGATTTGTTGATGAGATCAAGGATCGAGAGGTGCTTCTTGACTTAAAGATATTGAGACCGAGGATTGACTTCATTCACTTGAATATGAGCACCTCGTTGTAGGGATCAACACCTCATTAGTACTCGGATCATAAAGTTCATCAAACATAGGATCAAACAATTTCTTTAAATCATCTTCCGATGGAGGTACATATGGAGTTTCTTGAGAAGAGTTTGGAACAAGGGATGAACCAATTGGACTGATTTGAAGTGCGGGTCTAGAACTGAATTGTTCAGAGCCGTTTGACCGTCACTCATCAAACGTAACGTGAATTGTTTCCATGATGTTTCGGGTTCTTTTGTTGTAGATTCGGTATCCCTTTTGTTTGGTGCATACCCTACAAATACTCCAATGTCCGCTTTAGCTCTAAGTTTGCCTAAGTCTTGACCCTCATTAGTTGGATAGCACAATGCTCCAAACACACGAAGGAAAGAGAGATTAGGTTTTCTGTTGTGGACAAGTTCATATGGAGTCTTTCCATGAACAAGTGTGAATCGGGAACGATTTTGTGTGTAGCATGCAAGGGCAATAGCTTCACCCAGAGAAACATTGGAACTTTTGAGTAAATCAGGATTGTTCTAGCGGCTTCTACAAGAGTTCGATTTCGTCTTTCAACTACACCGCTCTGTTGAGGAGTTCGTGGAACACTTCTTTGATGGGTGATTCCAATGCTTTCATAGAATTCACTAAGTTGTTTGTTAACAAACTCAGCCCATTGTCCGTCCGGATAATTTCGACGGTTTTGTTAAGTCGAACCTGCAGCTGTTTGATGAGTTTGATGATGATATCAAGAGTTTCATCCTTTGTCCTTAAGAACTTGACCCAAGTGAATCTAGAGTAATCATCAACTATAACTAACACATATTTCTTCCCAAAGATATTCTCACTCTCATTGGTCCACATAAATCCATATGAATTGTATGAAGAACTTCTATGATAGAGTTAGTAGGTTTGGGTTTATGGGCATACTTCTTGCTTTTTCCCAATTGACATGCTGAACAAAGATGATCCTTTTCATACTTTAGTCGAGGTAAACCTACAACTAAGTCCTTTCTGGAGAGATCATTGATGGTGCCGAAGTTCAAGTGATTGAGACGTCGATGCCATAACCATGACTTTGTTTTTGAAGCCTTTGACAAGAAGCAAATTGGAGAAGACTTCATCATATCTTCTATAGAGATGGTGTAAAGATTTGAACCACGAGTTCCTCTTAAAGTTCCTTACCATCAAGTTCTCTAACAAAACAAGTATGTTTTCTGAAGGCTACTTCAAGATCGAATCACGAATTGACCGACAGAGAACAGATTATGACCAAGACCTTCCACATAGTATACTCTAGAGATAACACTATCACCAACAACATAATCACCATAACCCATAATTGCACCGAAATGATCATTACCGAATCTAACTGTCCCGATGAATTTGCTCACGAAGTTCATTAGCCGCGACCGGTCTCCATATGCTTGGAATGACCGAGTCCGTGTACCACGTAACGATTTGAACGATCTGCAGTTGAACACGACAAGAATGGATAATGGATAATTGGGATCCCCATGCAAGAATGGGTTCCACTTGGTTAGTAATTGGAACACCCACATCGAAATAGAAACATCCATATCGAAGTAGAAGCAATGGAATCATTGGGAATAGATGCAATGCGGTGTCGTCAGATTTGACCTATTCAAAGTATGTTCACTTCTTAAGGGAATAGTTCTACCAATAGGCATCCATTTTCTAGTGGGCATAATCTTAGTAGTTTGAGAGGAAAACTGATTATTCTTATGGCCAAAAGGTATCCAATAATAACCTATCTTTATAAAATTTCTTCCCGTGGGTTTCCACTTTTTTCTAACAATCTTTCGCTTTTTGCCTTTTTGCCTTATTAGCATTAACAATTTTAAGCGGGCATTTGACATCATTAGACAAAGCATTCACACCACATTCATGATTAGCAAAGAATTCAAGCACATCATTACAAGGTTTGCAAATAGTATCGAATTCAATTAATTACAAGACGCCTAAGGCTAATACTAGAATCAACACGATTCGTTTTATTCAACTCAAGCTTAAAGTTCCTAGGTTGGTCTTCTACTCTCTTCCAATGCACATTTTAGCTTGCAAGGTCCTATCATTCCTTGTATTGTCTTGAGACTTTGACCTGCTTGCTTTAAAGTCATTGATTACTCCCTGAGAGGAATGGGAACATTAGTTGGTTGATCTAATTTTTGCATTTCTGAACTTGATGTGCAAGGATCTGAAGTACTAGAAGGCACATTAGTGTATACTTTCTTAATACTGTGATTTGAGCTTTTTGCAGGCACACTAAAGTTCACTTTCTTAGCACTAACATATCCGAATCAACTACTTGAAGGCACATTAGTGTTTCCTTTCTTAAGACTGGGCATAGAACGGATTTCCTACTTGGCACTAGGCATAGAACAAGGCTTCACACCTTTGCCTTTTTCACCTAAGGGTTTTGGACATGTTGCAATTACACATTCAAGCAGCTCTTGAGATCGTTTGGCCCGGAGGCAAGCAAACCTAATTTCTCTATCAAGAGGTTTATTAATGAAGTCCTCTTCAACAATCTCACGGAGACATTCTAGACTATCCTTAAGGTGAGCACAATAGTCATGAAAAGCATGTTCATTATTCCTAAGATGAGGAGGAATATATTTAACAGTCACAGTGTATTTGCAGTCTAAGGGTGACTTTGAGACAACATTCTCATTGAAAACAAGTGGCAGTTTCCCATTTCCCTGATTTCTCAGATTCTCAATTTCCTTTTGTAAAGACGTTATTTTTCGTTGTTTTGGTCACGGGTGACTTTCATTGAATCATATAACTCTTTAAAATGTCGTTTAACTTTTTCATTTTCTTCTAGAAAACTCTCGTTTTCCTTTTGTAAGGCATCAACTAAGTTTTGAAGATGAAAAGTTTGAGAATTTCGAGAATCTAAAGGAGGAGGCATTTGGGAGCCTGTCATATTGTTCGTTTGACCCTTTAATTGAGAGATTTGGGCTTTCAACTTTCTGATCGTGTTGCAATGAGCTTGAATCTGTTCATCACGCTTGTTAATTTGAAAAACTGCATCAAACTCTGGAGCATCCGAGGATGTCTTGATATTTGAAGTTTTGACATTTTCTTTAAGATGTTGATATTTTAGTTGTAAATTAAAATGCTCAACTTCTAGTTTAGAAAAATGTTTAACCAAATTGTCGTGATCATCCAGTTCAATTTTTCTCGTTTAGTTCGAATTTAGTTTTTTCAAGCTCAATGACACGATCATGGGAGACTTTCTGCAACCGATAATTCATGAAATTTGGAAGCATTAATGGAACAATTTGTAGCATTGAAAAACACATCCTGAGCAATACATTCAGAAATCAGGTTCTCATTTAGTGTATGCAAGTTCTTCCTCTCAATCTCATTATATTTTAGTGCTCGCTCATAGTCACTAACTTCAACTATCATTGCATCAAATTCCTTTTCCATTCCCTTAATATCAGTTTCTATCCCCTTTTAAGACTCTCAAAGTGATCTTTTAGAAGTTTAAAGAAAGGCATGACCTCCGTTAAATAACATTCTTTCATTTGCTCAAAACCCCTTTCTCCTTCCGTAATACCGGTGGGTGTGATCCTTTTCTTGCAAGTTTTCTCAAAATCAACAAATAGTTGAAGTATAACATATTGGCTAATTAAGGTCTTGCTTTTAGTGGCAATTGTTCTAGGAACAAGATGCATTGGTGTATTAGGAGGATACACATTCGCTCTAGGCATTTTCCAAAGAGGAGGGTTTGTTTCAACAATATTTTCAGCTTTCCCTTATCTAAATCCATTTTCCGTAAAACTTGTTCGGGAGTCAACAATGTCCGAGGTTTAAACATGTTCAAGGAAATCCAGTTTTCCTTCTTGTAATCATGGGGAGTGATCTTTATTTTCTTCTCTCTACATTTAGGATCATCTAATTTCTTGTTCATCTTTTCCCTAGTGACTTCATCTGATTTCTTATCTTCCTCCGTGCACTCAACGCAACTAGGTTTCTGTCTAGGTTTAAGGATTTCATTGCCATCATAAAGAACCTTATGAGCATTTCTAGCCCTTTTAATGACCTCTGGATTTGGTTCCTAAACAAGGGGAATGCTATGCTTATCGCTTAGGACCCTATGCTTAGTGATCATGTGAGCAAATGAATGGTGTTCCCTTGTATGTACAACTTGTTTTCAAGTTTGTTTTTCAAAGTTTTCAGATTAGAAAAATCTTTCAAGAGTTTTGATTCCTTTGCATTAAATTCTTGCTTAAGCATTTTCACATTTTCTTGAAGTTCTTGTTTTTGCTTAGCAGCTTTAGAAAGCTTTTCTTGTAAGGAATTTAACTCTTGTTTTAATACTTCTTCTAAAAATTACTTTTCTAATGATTGTACGCACTTGGTCATCCATTTCCTCGCCACGAGTGGTCAACTCAAATTTAGCACGTTGTGCATAAATAGCAACACGTTCTTTATAGGCATTTAGTTCGATATTACAGACTCATCGGGGCAACAGTGTATTCATCAAAAATATAGTCATTGTTGACTTCAGGAGATGCATCACTTGGTACAACTTCACTTTCACTTTGTTTCACATATTGATCATATGGGACAACATTGATATTACCCATATTTTCAATATTTGATACAAAAGTTTCAGTTGATAGTACTTTGTCATGCATCTTTTGCACATCATCATCATCGTATAGTTTTAGTACCTCTGAGATGAGTTTGTCTTTGGATGGGCCAACTTGTGGTGAAGAGGAGACCTTGGGAGAAACCATTGGAGAAATGCTAGCCATAAAGATTGTGTGTGCAGTAGGTCCATCATCCACATCCGAGTCGTATGCATCACAATCAGCGACTTGAAAGGCATTCTGATGATTGTGACCTATCTCCTGAATAGGCCGCTCATCCACATCTGCATCATAGGTCTTGGCATTGCCCTCAGCTAGAAACAACAATTCCTCTTCATCCAAAGCAGCACCATTATCTTGAGCTTGTACAAGCAAAGATCTTATCTCTCAAGTAATCAGATTCTCGTGGACATTTTGGAGATGTGCAGTTCCTTGCAATGTGTCCCTCACCACCACAGTTATAACATTTGATCGGCTTAGCTTGACCTTGATTTCCATTCCTTTCCCGATTCTGATTTGCCACATATTCTCTACCGACTCCACCTCTTCCTTGTTCATACTGTCTTTCTTGAACTGGTTGCACCATAACTTTCCCATCTCTGACTAGAGCATGATTGTGGAGATTGGAAGCGCTCATTTCATTGTTGGTGTGAAGACGGTTGGTATGTGGAGAGAGTGTCATGTTTTGTTTAACCATGAGAGCAGTTGATTAATGAAATGTCCCACGGTGCATCAAGATCGCTTGTTTGAACTTGGATCAGAATGAGTTTGTGATTACCATCACCCATGGGTATAACTTGAGATGCTTTGGTGGTAATTCCAATGTTTGAGTAGAAGGCCGTTGAATCATTTGATGAGCTTGTCTCTCCTGGATTTGTTTTGAATTGTTCAAGAATCCTTTTTTCAAACATAGCATGTCTCTCATTCTCAAGAAGGAAGGCATAGAGTTGCTCATAGTTTGTATTCTTCAATCCTTTAGTGAGCTTCACAGTAGTGACAAACTTGTGCCATTCGGGATTCATGTTGTTCACAAACTTTGAGTTCATCTGAATGTTAGGCATAGTCATTCTGATGTTCCTCATATCATTCACAAGCTTATGGAATCTCACATAGTACTCATAGACACTCTCATCCGGTTTCATCTTGAAGTGTTCAAATTCATCATAGAGTTGTGATTCTCTGTCTTCCATAGTTAATTCGAACCTCGAGAGAAGCATCTTGACATTATCCCATACTGCCTTTGCTTCGGTGTTGTGATTGATCAGCTTGTAGATGTCTTTAGGAAGACCTTGAAGAACAATGTTAGAAGCCCCGATATCGATCGAATCTCTTTTTCTCCTTATCATCAAGCTCATCATACATCTTTGGTCTGTCCATTCCGTAAATCCGAGTTCCATCTTCAGCAGTATCAAGTACATCTCTAGTCGTCTCAACTCGATACGGTCCTTCATCAATGGATTTGAGAATGTTGACACCATTTTCCTTTCCAAGGCAATACAATCTGATTCGTTGAGCCCAAGAATCGTAGTCAGCCTGTCAAGCATGGGTGGACGAGTATCCGAACCACCGCTTGAACATCCTCGCAATAGTGGAGATGATAGTAGGAACGTTGGTAGACATGTTAACAGATTATACGGGATTTTATAACTCTATGATTAAACCGGGAAATAGATTCTTTCACCGGATTTTACTAAATCAAGAGAAAACCGTAAACAATCACCCAAGTCGCTAGAAGATAATGCACCAAGTCGCTAACACCTAATTCGCTACACCCCCAAGTCGCTAAAGTCCCAAGTCGCTAGACAAATGCAAGTCACTAAGTAGTAACTCGCTAAGCCTCAAGTTGCTAGCAAAATTTTGGCAAAGAATTCGCTACTCAAGTCGCTAAAACTTCAAGTCTAAAGAGCAACTCGCTACGACCAAGTCGCTACCACCAAGTCGCTACCGTAGTGGAGAGTCCACTACTTGTACTGTTAATCGCTAGGTCTAAGTCGCTAGCTCCAAACCTGTAACTCGCTACAAAATTGTGAAGCAAGTCGCTACGAAGAAAGAGATCCGTATATCAAGTCGCTAGCAAGAAAAACCACATAAACATCACTTTTCAATCCAAAACAACCCAACCAAGATGATTCAAGCTTACCAAATGAAAACCTAAACACTTGTGATGATTCTAAACATAAAAGTACTAACAAAATCCAAGCTTTAACACAAGAAATCAACCAAATGATGCACAAACCACTAAACTTTTTCAAACTCAAAAACCACCTAAAACCACTAGAAATCCAAAGATGTGCAAGATATGATCTAACCATGGCTCTTGATACCAATTGTAAGATATTGGATTTCACATACACATCAAACCATAACACAAAGTGGGCGTATAAAGGTGAGTTCTAGAGAGAGAAAGTTAGAGGTTTAGGGAACTTAGTGAGAGAAAGAAAAATCTTATTATGAGCTCCAACTCTCTACCTTGGGAGGTAGAGAGTATTTATAGTCTTACATAAAACGCCACACAACGGGCTGTGGATCAGGCATACAGCGGGTAAAGACCCGTCCGTCCTCCACGGTGTTACTTAACTAAATATAACTATGACTACGAGCATTCTAACGATTACATATACTTGAGGTGACCGACTCTTTAATACCGGGAATTTCTAATTCCTAACATATAATGCATACTAGTTATGTATATATTTGCCCAATATGTAAACACTAGTTGTTGTACATATGTATTACTAAATCATAAAATCACTTATACATGTTTTAGTGTTTTATGTGAAAACGTAAGTGTGTTAGAAAACTATTGGCTCAAACTATTTACGTATTCTATTTGTTTGTTTTATTTCGTTTTCGTCTGTTTTCATATGTTTTCATACGTTTTCGTCTACTTTTATGTGTTTTTGGCCGTTTGGAGACGTTTTCGACTATTTTAAGACGTTTTTATATGTTTTCGTCTGTTTTCAGCCGTTTCCTATATTTTCGTCTGTTTTCATACATTTTCGTCCGTTTTTATACGTTTTCGTTCGTTTTTGTACGTTTTATACAATTTCATATATTTTCATACGTTTTCATACTTTTTAATCCAACCAAAAAAAAAAACTTTTGGCCAACTAAACCCAAGTTTAACCAATGGATCTCAAATTGTCAGTGTGACATTTGAAGTTAATGATAGTGTAATTTTGTTTACTAGTTAAGTTATTTAGTTAATTTTGCTTTGCATTGCATTGGATTGTTGTGTTTTTTTATGTGATTGCTTCATATAAAAGTTGTATCAGTTGTAATGTTTTAAGTTGATGATAGTTACAATGCTTATTAGTTAAACTATATTATATGACATATCTAATATTACTTATGATATTTCATAAGAATAATTAATGTCTAATATCACTTGTGATATTTTATAAACTAACAAGTATGCTTTTTAACCTTTAATATCACCTAAGATATTTGATTACCCTGTATACTTTTTATATATTATCACCTATGCGTTTTCTATTATTTTTATATTTTCAGGTGCAAGATAGTTTTTGTTTATAAAATATCACAAGTGATATTAGACATGAACTATGTTTTTGAAATATTACAAGTGACATTAGACATTAATTATGCTTTGATATAACACTGTAAGGAAGATAAAAAGTATTTAAGTTATCGTTCTTAGTTACTTAAGAGTAATAAGTCATGTGATAAAGCAATATAATATGAAACTAATTCTGTTATTCTACATATGGTTAATATCTCATGTGATAAAATAATATAATGTGATACTAATTCTGTTATTCTACTTATAAGTAATATCACAAGTGATAAATCAATAAAATTACCAAAAGTAGACATCATTCATGTATGGTTTTATATATTCAAATAACTCAAAAGCATATAAGTCTGCATCATTGTATACAACAGTTAATATTTAATATCAGTTGTGGTATCTCATAAAACATAGTTATGTCTAATATCACTTGTGAAATTTCATAAACAAAAACCATCTTATACCTGAAAAATATAAAAATAATACGTATGAAAACGGATATACAAATATATAAAATATTACAAAAACGTATGAAAACGGATGAAAACGTGTGAAAACGGATGAAAATGCATGAAAATGGATGAAAATGTATAAAACGTATGAAAACGGACGAAAGCGTATGAAAATGGACGAAACATATGAAAACGGCCGAAAACGTATGAAGACGAACGAAAACGTATAAAAACGTCTGAAAACGTATGAAAATGAAGGAAAATGTATGATAAGAGCGAAAACGGACGAAAACATATAAAACGGATGAAAATAGAGGAAAATGTGTGAAAACGGACGAAAACGTATAAAAACGGACGAAAACAGCTGAAAACGTATGAAAACGGACGAAAACTTATGGAAATGGACGAAAACATATGAAATTAGACGAAAACGTATGAAAGCGGACGAAAACGTATGAAACCCACTGAAACCGGCCGAAAACGTATGAAAACGAACAAAAATGTATAAAAACAATAAAATATTTTTATTTTGATATGGTTATTTGCCGTTTAAAAAAGAATAATAAAAAAAAGTTTTAGTATAAAGACAAAAAATACAAGAAAAATAGGTTGGTTGATTAAATCTTAGGTTTAATCCTCACCATTAGATAAAATTAGGTTAAATGATCTAAAAAGGCTATAAACTTACCATTTTTTCCTATTATATGTAACAAACTATTAATTTTCCTATTATAACATTTAACTCTCTTAATCATTCTGTTATAGCATAAGATTTGAGGTGGCACATATGTGGCAAAAGTAATCCTAACTTGCCCCGTTATTTTCTGACGTGTACCTTTATATTTCGTTTGGGGGTCCGTTTTTGTGACAACCCGTACTTTCAGGTCATTTCTCGAAACGATTTATGCTTCACTATTTCAACATTTATCGTAAACTTGGTTTACGTGTTCCAAATTCGCGTAACCTTAAAGGTTTAGCGGCGAATTCATGATCATAACATCACGTACATTTCACATGGACTAAGATTAGTCTACATTTCATTCACATCATTTGCATCACATTAGTTCTTTCACGACATTTCATTTCACTTGTATCGCGTGAGTTATTATTTTTAATATTTAATCCGTTACTTTCAAAAATGATCCCGATGTATTTTAAACTTACATTTAGTTCATAAAAACTATATTTTTAGTTTTCCTAGTGTTTCAAATTTATTTGGTACATAAATCGTTAAAGTTTAAGTATTACGTCGTTTTTCTTAAAAATTATACAATAATTATTTTAGCACTCAAATTTCACAAGGAATGTATTTTTACAATTTTTATCATCTCATTACATTCTATTTTGACCTATTAAAAACTTACTTGTACCAAAAATTTTCATTTACCTATACTTGTACATTTTCTACATATATTCTTACACCTTTTATCAATTATTACATAAATATTACACAAGTATACAAATCATATACATTTTATAAAGAAAAAAAAATATCTTGAGGAACAAGAAGCCCCAAAATCCGGCCCTATGGAGGGTGGTATTAATGTGATTGGTATGGTGTTGATTTCTTAGATTCATACTCAACATAAAAGTCTTACATACACTTTCATTTATTCATTCACTTCACAAAACTTTTTATCAAGAGTTAGCAAGTTCTCTCCTTTGTTCTCTCCTTCTTAAAACCGGCCATCTAGGGTGATCAAGGAATCATCACAAATTTTCTCAAGTTCAAGTTATTTACAATCTAGTTATTACTCTTTATTAGGTTTTGAAATAAAAACCAAGAGTATTTAGGATTATCCTTGTTACTGTCACCTCATCATAATACTAGTAAGCTTGTTTCTTTCATTTTCATGTTTCCTTATCATTTCATATTCATCTTTTCATTTTTGGAGCAAGTATGCATGATATGTGATTTATACCATTTTATTTCATGATTTTAGAGTTATTTATATACTATGGTCATCCTATAAATATTCCCATGGTATTCTTTGGTCTTGATGATGATTAGGAACCCATGACACCCTAAGAAGGTGTATGGTAGGATTAGATTAGCTTTGGAGTTGATTTGAAGGGATTAGAATAGGTTTTGTCCGAGAAAAACTATTTTCGATAAGTTATAAATTATGTTCTGTCCTTGTTTCATTTTTCTGGAAAATCCGACAGTTGGTACGAAACTTTGGCCTTGATATTTAGAAAATATACTTTAAAACGAATCCGTGGCCGCTTGAACGGATGAAAACGGACTTATAATGAAGAAGTTATGGATTTTACAAGTTTGACGACGAAATATATTATTTTCAGAATTTTCAGCAAACTGTTTTTACATTGTTTGGGTCAAAAATGAGCCTTAAGCTTCACAAATTATTTCGACTTCTCAAAAATATATTAGTTTACTTCGATACGAAGCTAAGGACGTATTATACGTAGAAAACGGATTTGAAACGACAAAGATATGCACGTTTTCATAAACTTGCCGTAACTATTATTTTTCTGAAAAACTATATTAATTTACGATACAAGTGTTACGGTAGCTGTAACGTCCATGTTGAGGGCTGTTTTTAACCAGGTTGTGAAACTTTTTAGAACGAATTGTCTTCTAGTAAAATCAAGTTCACCGGCCATATTTTTCAAAACAACAAGCTGTTTGTAAAGCGGAGTTATAGTAAATTAATTACGGATGCTCAAACTTGGCCGAAACTCATTTTCTGCACAACAATTAGCCAAAATCACTATCTTTAACCCTTAATATCTTTATGATCGAGACCTTTTGGACGAAAACTCCTGAACTGAAACTTCTAAATATCGATACAAACTTTCCAAAACCGTCGAGTTCGTTCTCTAACGATCGACGTACACCGTTTACGACTAGTTTTCCGAAGCCATTTTTGTTAATTTCATGATATTCCGACGACATTGTTTTTGCGAAAAGTGAAAATTTCACCATAAATCATTATAAAACCATTGTAGGATGACATTTTGACGTAAAAACTTGTAAAGTCATTTTTGAATGGTCAAGACGTCAAGAGAGTATTTTTCGACGATAAGTAATATTTTTCAAAACTCGTAAATGGTATAAATAACATACGAAATGCATGCATAACATTACATTGCAACTCATTACATATCATGTCATTCATAATAGGTCATTTTCGAGATTCACGCTATATTTCAATGTATCCACTTTTGTCATCGTAATCATTGCAACAGGTGAGTTCATAGCCCCACTTTTACTCTTTTAACTGTTTTACAAACTCTTGGGGGAGATACATGCTACATTTTTATCGAACACAAATGCTTTGAACTGTATGCTATATCCGAATGTTTTATTGTCACTAAGTATTTGCCATGTTCTAAGTCCCTACATCATGCACCATTAGTCACTTCGGTGAAAGTGAGCCGAATATTGTGAATAGGCCTATTGGAATTAACACTCCCGCTCCTATTGACCCATTTAGGGGAAATCGAGAGCACTATATTTGAATCATTAAGGTAAATTGGCAAATTACCTATTAGGGCGGCGATGAAACGATGATTACCAATTTTTATTGGTGCGATGTTACGCTTTGGTGTCATGAACTTAGTGAAATAAATACGATGTTGTTTTTAACGATGAGTGTGAAACAATTTAACTCACACTACGATTATTGTGAATTCATTTGACGATGTGGACTTGAACATTAACTCTACATATTCTGGCAGTGGGTTGTGAACACACAGGTTGCAAGTTTTGTATGGGCGGGACTTGGAACTGAGTGGATTCACAATGCCTTTGCTGCATAAACGATTTCGATACATTGAGCCATGCACTATTATGTGAATTCATTTGACATCATGCACTTGAACATTAACTCTACATATTCTGGCAGTGGGTTGTGAACACACAGGTTGCAAGTTTTGTATGGGCGGGACTTGGAACGGAGTGGATTTACAATGCCTTTGCTACATAAACGATTTTGAAAGACTTTACATTTCAACTCAAACTCTATGAACTCACTCAACCTTTGTGTTGACACTTTTAGCATGTTTTATCTCAGGTATCTAAGGCATTCACTTCATGGCATGCATTTGGACACATCATGGAGTCGCGATGACGACGCGTCTCACTTGGGTTTTACGGACTTTAAAACATCGTTTGAATTGTAACAAACTTATTTCCGCACAAGTTGATTTTCATTTGGGACCTACTTTGTAAACTCCGATTGTTTTATTAAATCAAACGATGTTCTTTTCAAACGACACTTTAGGTCGTTCAATATAACTGTGATTGTGATGCTATGACCGTCAATCCCAGAATTCCATTCACGCAAAAACAGGTAATTTGGGGTGTGACAGATTGGTATCCGAGCTTCGGTTATAGAGAACTAGGTTGCATCATTGACCCTAGACTATAACTACATTATCATAGCATCTCATCATTTCATCATAAGTGCATGTTCACTTTGCAAGCGATTTATACGTACATTTTTCGAGTTATTCACTTTCATTTCACATTGATTGTCACATGGATGCCTTTAAATTCCCATCCCATTATCATTTCCTCATACTCTAACGTGGAGAATTCCTTGTCATTCCCTATCACAAATTTTTTTATATATCAGCTGATTCATTATCGATAACGACGAATGCTGAGATGAACCTTTAAATAGGGCGAAGTCACTCTCACTCCTTTGTTTCATCACTAACATGTCGAGTTACACGTTATTCACACTAAGTCACTAAACCGCCATACATTTGAAGCACTTACGACACCTCATAACCCATCTTTTCGGAACCCGTTGATTATTTTGAAATATAACCTCAAACTTATCATTCTTATCACCTCTCTTTAGAGTGCCTATTCTTAACATAGGATTTGACTACGTCTCATTTTCCTTTTATTTTGAAGAGTTATGGCGTCGAAGAAAACTGCACTAGAAATGACACCAGCTGCTATCCAAAAGTACATAGAGGATTATATATCCGAGGCACTAAGGAAAGAACGGCGGTACTTTATTGAGCCGCAAGCTGCTGGCAGCGAGACTTGCTTACATCAAAAGGTTTCAAGAGTTGACTGTTCTTTGTCCAGCTATGGTTTCGGACAAGGAGAAACTATTGGAAAATTTCATTGGAGGACTTTCACAAAATATCCAAGGAGATGTAACTTCTTTCGATCCACAAACAATTGAAGAATCTACCCGTATTACTCAAATACTCATGGCTCAAGTTGGGAAAAGGGAAAACATTATCAACAATAACCACCACAACAATAACAACAATCATACCATCAACAACAATACCAACAACCACACCAATAACAACAATAACCAAAACAACAACAACAACGACGATAACCAAATCAACAACAACAAAAGAAAATGGAAAAATGACCAAGGAGGTTATAACAACAACAACCAAAACCGTAACACTAACCATCATCAACAGCAGAATAGAAGACAAGAAGTCGCCAGGGTCTATGTTGCTGCACCAACAAAGGGAAGAGCTTATGCAGGAAACTTACCGCGATGCCACCAATGCACGCTACATCATAATGGTCCATGTGGTATATGCTTTAGTTGTCACAAAGTAGGACACCTTGCTAAGGACTGTAAAGGTAAAGCCGTAGTCACATGCTTCGGATGTGGGGAACAAGGACACTATCGGAACCAATGTCCTCAAAACCAAGGTCAACAAGTCGAAGGTGCTCATGGGAATGTATATATGTTAGAAGGAGGAGGGGGAGCTCGTCAAGGTATCAACGATGTGGAAGACTGAAGAAATTCGGAAACTAGCAGTCTTATTTCTCCTTATGTACTATGTCGTACTAAGTTTATGTTTTCCATCGTATCCGAATCTTTATAACCTAAGATGTATTTCTGTTTGATAAACCACTCGTTGTAAAATATTTTCATCTATAGTACTTTATTTTCTTTCCGATCTGTTATCATTTACGAGGATTTTAATTCTTTTTACTTTAACTATCATTTTAACGACACTTCTCCATGTCTTCTCTCCTCGATGTTCATCACAATTTTAACATCAGTTGACTCAACACCAAACATCATATGAGTCGATTAGTCCAAGCATTGCATAGTTACTCCTAAATTATACATAGCCTGATCACCTATGTCTAATTCAGGAAGAATCATGCAATGAAGGGAGTAGTAGGCTTATATGTGTAAGCAATTCCGTAATCGAGCCAAATTTTCAAAAGATTTTCTTCAAACCACTTGTTTCCAGCTTGATCCGCGTGACTGTTCTTGTTTGATGAGTTGCAAAGATCGAGCTAGAAACAAGTTGTTACCTAAACCGATTTAGCCTAATCGTATGACAGTTCTTGTTTGATGAGTTGTGGGATTAAGCAAAAATCGGTTACCTAAAAGTCTTTTGGAAATTTTGCTCGAGAATGGGAAAGTTTGCCACATCAAACCCTAAACCCGAGAGACTAACACGAACTGAATTCGTGGATGAATTCCTTTTGGAGGGCGAATGTGACAACCCGTACTTTCAGGTCATTTCTCGAAACGATTTATGCTTCACTATTTCAACATTTATCGTAAACTTGGTTTACGTGTTCCAAATTCGCGTAACCTTAAAGGTTTAGCGGCGAATTCATGATCATAACATCACGTACATTTCACATGGACTAAGATTAGTCTACATTTCATTCACATCATTTGCATCACATTAGTTCTTTCACGACATTTCATTTCACTTGTATCGCGTGAGTTATTATTTTTAATATTTAATCCGTTACTTTCAAAAATGATCCCGATGTATTTTTAAACTTACATTTAGTTCATAAAAACTATATTTTTAGTTTTCCTAGTGTTTCAAATTTATTTGGTACATAAATCGTTAAAGTTTAAGTATTACGTCGTTTTTCTTAAAAATTATACAATAATTATTTTATCACTCAAATTTCACAAGGAATGTATTTTTACAATTTTTATCATCTCATTACATTCTATTTTGACCTATTAAAAACTTACTTGTACCAAAAATTTTCATTTACCTATACTTGTACATTTTCTACATATATTCTTACACCTTTTATCAATTATTACATAAATATTACACAAGTATACAAATCATATACATTTTATAAAGAAAAAAAAAAAAAAAAATCTTGAGGAACAAGAAGCCCCAAAATCCGGCCCTATGGAGGGTGGTATTAATGTGATTGGTATGGTGTTGATTTCTTAGATTCATACTCAACATAAAAGTCTTACATACACTTTCATTTATTCATTCACTTCACAAAACTTTTTATCAAGAGTTAGCAAGTTCTCTCCTTTGTTCTCTCCTTCTTAAAACCGGCCATCTAGGGTGATCAAGGAATCATCACAAATTTTCTCAAGTTCAAGTTATTTACAATCTAGTTATTACTCTTTATTAGGTTTTGAAATAAAAACCAAGAGTATTTAGGATTATCCTTGTTACTTTCACCTCATCATAATACTAGTAAGCTTGTTTCTTTCATTTTCATGTTTCCTTATCATTTCATATTCATCTTTTCATTTTTGGAGCAAGTATGCATGATATGTGATTTATACCATTTTATTTCATGATTTTAGAGTTATTTATATACTATGGTCATCCTATAAATATTCCCATGGTATTCTTTGGTCTTGATGATGATTAGGAACCCATGACACCCTAAGAAGGTGTATGGTAGGATTAGATTAGCTTTGGAGTTGATTTGAAGGGATTAGAATAGGTTTTGTCCGAGAAAAACTATTTTCGATAAGTTATAAATTATGTTCTGTCCTTGTTTCATTTTTCTGGAAAATCCGACAGTTGGTACGAAACTTTGGCCTTGATATTTAGAAAATATACTTTAAAACGAATCCGTGGCCGCTTGAACGGATGAAAACGGACTTATAACGAAGAAGTTATGGATTTTACAAGTTTGACGACGAAATATATTATTTTCAGAATTTTCAGCAAACTGTTTTTACATTGTTTGGGTCAAAAATGAGCCTTAAGCTTCACAAATTATTTCGACTTCTCAAAAATATATTAGTTTACTTCGATACGAAGCTAAGGACGTATTATACGTAGAAAACGGATTTGAAACGACAAAGATATGCACGTTTTCATAAACTTGCCGTAACTATTATTTTCTGAAAAACTATATTATTTTACAATACAAGTGTTACGGTAGTTATGTAACGTCCATGTTGAGGGCTGTTTTTAACCAGGTTGTGAAACTTTTTAGAATGAATTGTCTTCTAGTAAAATCAAGTTCACCGGCCATATTTTTCAAAACAACAAGCTGTTTGTAAAGCGGAGTTATAGTAAATTAATTACGGATGCTCAAACTTGGCCGAAACTCATTTTCTGCACAACAATTAGCCAAAATCACTATCTTTAACCCTTAATATCTTTATGATCGAGACCTTTTGGACGAAAACTCCTGAACTGAAACTTCTAAATATCGATACAAACTTTCCAAAACCGTCGAGTTCGTTCTCTAACGATCGACGTACACCGTTTTACGACTAGTTTTCCGAAGCCATTTTTGTTAATTTCATGATATTCCGACGACATTGTTTTGCGACGAAAAGTGAAAATTTCACCATAAATCATTATAAAACCATTGTAGGATGACATTTTGACGTAAAAACTTGTAAAGTCATTTTTGAATGGTCAAGACGTCAAGAGAGTATTTTTCGACGATAAGTAATATTTTTCAAAACTCGTAAATGGTATAAATAACATACGAAATGCATGCATAACATTACATTGCAACTCATTACATATCATGTCATTCATAATAGGTCATTTTCGAGATTCACGCTATATTTCAGTGTATCCACTTTTGTCATTGTAATCATTGCAAAGGTGAGTTCATAGCCCCACTTTTACTCTTTTAACTGTTTTACAAACTCTTAGGGGAGATACATGCTACATTTTTATCGAACACAAATGCTTTGAACTGTATGCTATATCCGAATGTTTTATTGTCACTAAGTATTTGCCATGTTCGAAGTCCCTACATCATGCACCAGTAGTCACTTGCGAGTGGCCGAATATTGTGAATAGGCCTATTGGAATTAACACTCCGCTCCTATTGACCCATTTAGGGAAATCGCGCACTATATTTGAATCATTAAGGTAAATTGGCAAATTACCTATTAGGCGGCGATGAAACGATGATTACCAATTTTTATTGGTGCGATGTTACGCTTTGGTGTCATGAACTTAGTGAAATAAATACGATGTTGTTTTTAACGATGAGTGTGAAACAATTTAACTCACACTACGATTATTGTGAATTCATTTGACGATGTGGACTTGAACATTAACTCTACATATTCTGGCAGTGGGTTGTGAACACACAGGTTGCAAGTTTTGTATGGGGGGACTTGGGAACGGAGTGGATTCACAATGCCTTTGTTGCATAAACGATTTCGATACATTGAGCCATGCACTATTATGTGAATTCATTTGACATCATGCACTTGAACATAAACTCTACATATTCTCGGCAAGGGTTGTGAACACACAGGTTGCAAGTTTTGTATGGGCGGGACTTGGAACTGAGTGGATTTACAATGCCTTTGCTACATAAACGATTTTGAAAGTCTTTACATTTCAACTCAAACTCTATGAACTCACTCAACCTTTGTGTTGACACTTTTTAGCATGTTTTATCTCAGGTATCTAAGGCATTCACTTCATGGCATGCATTTGGACACATCATGGAGTCGCGATGACGACGCGTCTCACTTGGGTTTTACGCACTTTAAAACATCGTTTGAATTGTAACAAACTTATTTCCGCACAAGTTGATTTTCATTTGGGACCTATACTTTGTAAACTCTGATTGTTTTATTAAATCAAACGATGTTCTTTTCAAACGACACTTTAGGTCGTTCAATATAACTGTGATTGTGATGCTATGACCGTCAATCCCCAGGAATTCCATTCCGCTGCAAAACAGGTAATTTGGGGGTGTGACAGTTTTGCCAAATAAGAAACCCGTTTTGCCCTATTTCTTCCCCCCCCCCCACAATTCATACTCCCCTTCACTCACTTATCCTCTAGCCGCCAATCACAAACCATACTTCCAAAAATTGATAAATCTTATTTCAATTATTTATGATTGCGTTAATAATTCAGGTATGTAATTATGAGTATATGTGTTAATTGTGTTTTGATTATTATTTGTTTAATATAGTCATAAAACCCTAATTTGAGTATATTGTCTTTGTCTCATAATGATACCTCATACAGTTCTACACATGTTAGATGTACACAGTGATGGGTGTTTCCTCCATTTACCTCTTAGGTATGTTGATGGTTATACCCATCAGATGTCAGTTAGAAGGATGTTGTATGAAGTGTTTGCTCAGTTTTTAGAAGAAAAATGTCAAAACTACTTTCAAGTTTTGTATTACAGAGTCCCAAATCATAAGTTAGAGGATGGTTTAGTTAGAGTCAGTAATGATAGTGAGTTAGACTATAAGTTTGATGTTATTGTTGTATTTGGTAAGCTTGATGTATATCTGGATCACTTAAATATGGACCTATCTGAATATTTAGCTAAAGTTGATAAAGTTGTTATGGATGCTTGTGTTGCTAAAAATAAAGGCAGTCCAAAAAAAAGGTTTTGCAATGATTTTAGCTTAGATGAGATGGAGTCTTGGGCTGAGATGAAGACTGAGGAAACCCAAGGTGAATCGTCTAAGCAGCCTCATGAAACACAGGATGATCAAGTTAGGACTAGTGGTGTAGTTGGGGCAATGAGATGGAGGCTGAGTATTTGGGTGAATCTACTAAGCAGCCTCATGAAGCTAGGACTAGTGGTGCAGCTAGGGGCAAAGAGAAGGTAATTGAAGATGATAGTGATTCTGATTGTGATTATGATAGTGAGTATGATAGTGATAAGTCAGTTGATTATCTAAGTCCTAGTGAAGAAGAATTTATTGAGCTTATAAATATGATCAAAGCTAATAGAGATAAGCTAGCTAAGTCAGTTAATAACATGGAAGAGCCAAATGTAGAAAACATTATGACTTTTAATTCTGATGGTGCTGATACTATGACTAAACATGATTTGTTCATGGATGAGCTACTAATAAGGATTAAGGCTACTGATGAGAATGGAAAGACTCAAGACCCTTTCATTATTATTCAAACAACTGTTCAAGGGTATCCCATGTATGATGAAAGTACACACTGGAGACTTAGGAAACCCAAGGTGATTATGTTGAGCATACTGAAATTTAACTTTTACATGTTGTTTATAAATGATGTTTATTAACACAGGTTTTGTTTCAATTGCAGGTTGGTGAAAAGTTTGTGACTGTTAACAAGTTCAAGGAGTGTTTGACCTTCTATGCTTTGGCTAATGGTTTTTCACTATGGTATGAGAGGGGTGCCTCAAACAGAGTTATGGCTAGGTGTGGACAAAGACCTTCAAAGGTGTATGGCCTCTAAAGCATCAAATCCAAAGGTGAAGGTGGTAGTGGTAGTAAGGTGTCCAAAGTAGGTGTTCAAATGCATTGTACAAATTGCAGCAAAGCTGGGAACAACAAAAAAAGTTGCAATGAACCAACTGCGGCAAAGACACCAAAACCAAAAGAGGTTACGGGTAGGCCTAGAAAAAACAAGGTTGTTGATGATGCAGAAGTTGGGGGAACTAATGTAGGTGGTAGTAGTACTGAAATAGGTGGTGGATCAAATGTTGGTGGTGGAAATGAACTAGGTGGTGGATCAAATGTTGGTGGTGGGACTAAACATGGTTGTGGATCAAAAAGGAAAGTTGGGTCCAATATTGGAATTCCAAAAAGATATGGTAAGAAGAGGGGTTGCAGTTCAACATATGCAAGATGGTTTGGTGATGATATTGGTTCAAGTCAAATTGAAGATCAAGTGCATATGGAAGACCAAGTTCAAACAGAAATTGACTTAACTCAATTTGAAAGCCAAACTTAACAAGACCAAGTGCAACATGCAAATCAAACTCAACAAAACCAAGTGCAGCAACAAGATGATGTAGTGCAGATGGAAGACCATGCAGTGCAACATCCAAATGATCAAGTGCAATAGGCAAATAAACCACAACAACAAAAATTTTGAAGACCAAGTGAACGAATTATCCTAGAGAATTTGGCAAAAAAAAGTGAATGGACAGGGCAGTACTCCAGACACTACACTTGATATTTAAGTGCAATTGCCATCTAGGTTATCTTTTGTATGTCATGTTAATAACAGTTAGTTTGCCCATTTTATATATCATGTGAGGGCACAGTTAACCATCTCTTGGATATGTAACATTGGTATAAACTCTTTAGTACCATCTAGGTTATCTATGTATGTTAACATTTTATGTATGACATTCTCAAAATAGCCCATTTTGTATATCATAGAGGGCATATGATGGCCATTATTAAACTACTTTGATAAATGAAAAAAATGCATTGTGCAATTTCTTATTTTTATGTTATTATCTTGCAATTTTATACAGATTTGCAGTCCATGTTTTCCAGTCCCATGTGTGTGTGCAATAAGTAGGTGAGAATCTTAGCAAATGAAATGACTACACTCTGAAACAAACGATAGATGACAATCTTAGCCAAACACTGTATCTGTAACTAGTGAACAACCAAACCACCCTTTACATTCCATACTTTTTTTGTTTTTTTTTCAGAAATAATTTCCATTTCCAGCACTGAAATAGTTGACACCACAAGTTCAGAAACATCATATCCACCACCGTGGTCTAAGTATTTTCCAAGAGTTGAAGCTAGCAACAGTCTAACATCTGAGGATGATTAGGAGCCACTAACCTCCAAACAGATTGCCAATCTTGCCTTTGATGACAGGGTTAAAGTTCTAGGATTGCTAAATAAGGCAACTTGTGATGAACTTGGTATCAAACCATTTGCTGTAAATGTTAGGAATTGGAAATTCTATTATGAAGCATCGGTCACCCCATGTATAATCTAGCTTAAGTTAGCTCGTAGACATATCATTTATTATGTTAGTTGTTAGTATGTTATTAGCTTAGTATTAGTCTAGTGCAACACCGTGGAGGAAGGACGGGTCTTTACCCTTTGTATACCTGATCCACAGGCCGTCAGGAGGTCGTTTAGTTTGTAACCTATAAATACCCTCTACCTTGCAAGGTAGAGGGTTGGATGTTCATTTTGGAATCTAACATTCCACAAGTTTCTCTTTTTAAAACATCCCACTTTCTCTCTCTAGAAATCATCTATACGCCTAAGTGTGTTTGTGTTATGATGTGTATATGAAATCCAATATGTTACAAATGGTATCAAGAGCCATGGTTTGATCATCTCTTACATATCCTTGGATTTCTAGTGATTTTTAGATGGTTTTAGAGTTTGAGAAAGTTTAGTGGTTTTTGCATCATTTGAATCATTTCTAGTGTTAAAGTTTGAATTTTGGGTGTAGTTTTGTGTTTAGAATCATTATATGTGCCTGGGTTTTGATTTGGTATGCTTGAATCATCGTGGTTGGGTTGTTTTTTGGATTGAAAAGTGGTGTTTGTAAGATTTTCTAGCTAGCGACTTGACCCACGATGTGTTATTCTAGCTAGCGACTTGCTTTTAAAATTGGTAGCGAGTTGTAGTTGATGTTGTTAGCGATTTAGGCGTAGCGACTTGTCTATTGAAACAAGCCGACAAACAGTACACTTAGTGGATTCTCCACTACGGGTAGCGACTTGGTGATAGTTAGCGACTTGTAGTTAAGTTTGTTAGCGACTTGGTGTTAGCGATTTGATGCCTAGCGAGTTGCTATTTAGCGACTTGACAACTTAGCGACTTGATTCTTAGCGAGTTGCTATTTAGCGACTTGCCTACTTAGCAACTTGGTGCGTAGCGACTTGCTGTCAAAATTTGTAGCGACTTGGTGCTTAGCGACTTGCTGTTAAAATTCTTAGCAACTTGGTACTTAGCGACTTGGATTTTGAATACCTTGGTGAAGTGAAGCAAGTTACTTATATCTAATATCGATAAACACATTCATCAACACAATGTCTTACATCACTGATCCTTTAATCACCAAAGTACTTGCACTCTATGATACCTCGCAGAATAATGAAACAGGCTGCTTCCCAGAATGCTCTATAGTGAATGATTCAGCAACTTATAATCAAAACAATTCTGATGAGTCACTCATAATATTGTCAAATGATGCAAAGCAAATGGAATGCAACATTGATCCCTTTCAACTACTTCATCAGCATCTCAAACTACTGTTATCTACAACCATGGATCGAACAAGCAGTGCTCTCCTTCGTCAGGACTTTCCCACCTTGACAAGAACTGTGTTACTTAACTTAGAACAACTGAGGTTTCTAATTACCAAAGGAAAGTTTCTCAACTGATAAATCTAATGCAGCTCTTCAAGTAATCTTCAATCAATTTCAGCCACTTATCCGAGGGGAATATTCCTCAGATTTTGATGATGACATGACTGGAATTTCATTCAAGAAACACACTGGAATGGAAATTCATGAGTTCAGAAACACCTTTATTCAACTTATGGGTAATATGGAAATATACATTAAGGAAGCTGCTCAAGAGAATGACAAGCTGAATGAATTGAATGGGTGTCAAGTGATGCTATTGAAAGATTGTGATAGGTCATGCAATGGATCAGTTGAACCAATTAATGATACCGAATGCAGAAGTTCAGTTGCAATAAAGGAAGATGAAGACAACGGTACTGATCTCAAAGACTCAGAGTCAGAGTCAGAAAAGGTTTCATGTGATAAGGTACCCTTAACTGATCAAAGTAATTCAAATGTTAATTTACCTGATCTACTTGATTCTAACTCTGAACATAATACTGTGAAATCGATCTTTGTTGAGCCTGAATCTAAAACCATTAATGCTAATGACATGATTGAAAAAAGGGTATATGATGAACTTTCAAACCAATACTCAATTCTTGAAAAACACTGTATTTCATTGGAAATTGAAATACAACAAAAGGATGAAAGCTTTTATGCTAAAAAATCTTGCATTAATCAGGAATTTCCAGAATTTCGAGAATTTTTTGAAATTAATCAATTAAAAACCCAGATTCAGGACAATGACTCAACCATATGCAATCTGAAGTTACTACTCTCAGATGTGCATAAGTATGATTGTCATGAGATGAGTGATACACTTAAAACTAGAAATGCTGAACTAGCTCTATGTGTGTCCAACCTATTAAGAGAAAATGAGTCATTAAGAAAGAACTTAGAGGAGACCAATTCCAAGTTGATCAATCAGTCTAACATCTTGCTGAAAGACATTGATGACCTCAAAGCCCAAATTCAGGATAAGAACTTCAATATTGTTGCCTTAAAAAATGAGCTTAGGAAATCTATTGGAAATAGGGTGAACACTAAGTTTGCAAAACCATCAACTTTGGGAAAGTAAACTGTTCAGAACCACTCTAAACATACAGTAGTTAAGCAGCCTAATGCCTTTAGAACTGAAAGAGTTAAATCATCGAAATCTAGGCTTGCCTCCCAAGTTGATGAGAATGCTGTTTTGACAAAACCAGTCACTTCATTACTTCGTTCCGATATGATGAATCTCAAACCCCAGGTTAATGTTCAAAGCTCAAAGATCAGAAATACTAGAAGTATGACTAGTTCTCATAAGAAACATCAATTGACTGATCAATCCCCTAAGAAACAAACTAATCACAAAAGGACCAATAGTCAAAATAGGGAAGTGCACACATACAAATCTACTAGTAGCTGCTTCAAATGGATTCCCACTGGCAGAATATTTAAGTTTACAGGATCCAAACGGACTTACATACCTAGATCTTGCCTTAAGTGGATGCCCACAGGAAAACTCTTCAAGTATATTGAGCCTAAAGGGATCTCTAATAATGATTCGTCTATATTAAACTGTAATTCATCCAATAGTGAGATTACTCATGTCACTAACCCATCCAGTTGCAATTCTACATGTGCTTCTAGTACAATGTGCTCTCAGTCTTTTTCAGGTACAATGCTCAATTCAATCAGGAACTTCATGACTTGGTTTCCATCAGAAATGAATGTAGCTCATTCAGGAGCTATAGCATGCCAGAATTGATGTACCTCGTACTTTGACTCCTATTCATCTTGAATCAGGACTCGCTCTTATAAAGCTGTGTACAAATCAAGTTAAAAAAAATCATTCAAAACCTTTTAAATACATTTTATACATTTTGTTTAATACTTTAAAAATATTTCATTCTTTTAAGTTCATAATTTTAGTCATTTACCTCAAACTAATAAAGGATATATTCTTTGTTATCGATAACATCTACGGTCCTAGAAATGTCATTCAAAAATGATACGGGATCATAGATGAAGTTCGAACAACTGATATATTCTTATTTTAAAACGGGTGGGTTAAAGTCAATCAATGTTCTTTGGTGACATTGTTTGAGGGGGAGAATTTTTCAAGATATCTTGTTTATATCTGCGCCAGTGCTGGTTATGCTGTGTGCTCAGTTGCAGGTTATTGTCTTGTCTTGCCTTTGTGGTGATCTTTGTGTACCCATGTATTGAATGCTTATTTGTTTCATGGTGCTCATTGTGTTAGTGTTCATTGTGTTAGTTTGCTTATCTCTATCTGTGTTAGTATGCTATCTGATAAGTCCATGGATTGTAAATACCTACTATATATAATATGATAAGATAGCAACTTACCATGACTGTGTTAGCAACTTGCTTTGAAAAACATCAGCGACTTGTTAGAATTCTTTGATAGCGAGTTGCTAAACATTCACTAAACCACAGGGACCGAAAGTGACTACTTGGTATTCTTGTTTAATCCCTTCTCCTTACCCTAGCGACTTACCATTTTTTGCTTTTCAAAAACTTAAAAACTTTATTTTCTCTCTTTCTCTCTCGTTAACATTTCAATCTAGCGACTTAGAAGTGGTATGATTTGCATCTTTCACTCTCTGCTCTCAATTATATGTCGTAGATGCTAGACTAACACAACTTTTTACACAGATCCCACCGAGCATTTGATCCGTATCACTTGATTCCCACGTAGGTTTGCAAATGAATATGCTCTAATGGAATCATTTTTCTTGTGTATAATGGTCGTTTAGGTGTTATTGGAATGTATTAATGGTTTTTATATTGCGTCATTAGGGTGTCGCTGAATGTGTTGAGTTTGATGTTATTTGACGATTGCAAGTGTGTTAGATGATTATTTGTAACCGTTCTATATAGCTTGTTAAGTGTGCCCATGTATTGGTGTTGTATGATTGTTTGGTTGGTGATGATTGTCAGTTGCGTAAAATATGTTCTTGATGGCGACTGTTAGGAATTAGAAATTCCCGGTATTAAAGAGTCGGTCACCTCAAGTATATGTAATCGTTAGAATGCTCGTAGTCATAGTTATATTTAGTTAAGTAGTATTTTGTTAAGTAACACCGTGGAGGACGGACGGGTCTTTACCCACTGTATGCCTGATCCACAGCCCGTTGTGTGGCGTTTTATGTAAGACTATAAATACTCTCTACCTCCCAAGGTAGAGAGTTGGAGCTCATAATAATATCTTTCACTTTCTCTCATTAAGTTCCCTAAACCTCTAACTTTCTCTCTCTAGAATTCCACTTATACGCCCACTTTGTGTTATGGTTTGATGTGTAAGTGAAATCCAATATCCTTCAATTGGTATCAAGAGCCATGGTTAGATCATATCTTGCACATCTTTGGATTTCTAGTGGTTTTTAGGTGGTTTTTGAGTTTGAAAAAGTTTAGTGGTTTGTGCATCATTTGGTTGATTTCTTGTGTTAAAGCTTGGATTTTGTTAGTACTTTTATGTTTAGAATCATCACAAGTGTTTAGGTTTTCATTTGGTAAGCTTGAATCATCTTGGTTGGGTTGTTTTTGGATTGAAAAGTGATGTTTATGTGGTTTTTCTTCGTAGCGGCTTGATATACGGATCTCTTTCTTCGTAGCGACTTGCTTCACAATTTTGTAGCGAGTTACAGTTTTGGAGCTAGCGACTTAGACCTAGCGATTAAGAGTACAAGTAGTGAACTCTCCACTACGGGTAGCGACTTGGTCTGTAGCGAGTTGCTCTTTAGCGACTTGAAGTTTTAGCGACTTGAGTAGCGAATTGCTGCCAAAATTTTGCTAGCGACTTGAGGCTTAGCAAGTTACTACTTAGTGACTTGCATTTGTCTAGCGACTTGGGACTTTAGCGACTTGGGGGTGTAGCGAATTAGGTGTTAGCGACTTGGTGCATTATCTTCTAGCGACTTGGGTGATTGTTTACGGTTTTCTCTTGATTTAGTAAAATCCCGTGAAAGAATCTATTTCCGGTTTAATCATAGAGTTATAAAATTCCGTATAATCTGTTAACATGTCTACCAACGTTCCTAATATCATCTCCACTGTTCGGGATGTTCAAGCTGGTTCGTGATACTCGTCCACCCATGCTTGACAGAATCGACTACGATTCTTGGGCTCAACGAATCAGATTGCCTTGGAAAGGAAAATGGTGTCAACATTCTCAAATCCATTGATGAAGGACCGTGTCGAGTTGAGACGACTAGAGATGTACTTGACATCTGAAGATGGAACTCGATTTACGGAATGGACGGACCAAAGATGTATGATGAGCTTGACGATAAGGAGAAAAAGAGATTCGATGTCGATATCGGGCTTCTAACATTGTTCTTCAAGGTCTTCCTAAAGACATCTACAAGCCGATCAATCACAACACCGAAGCAAAGGCAGTATGGGATAATGTCAAGATGCTTCTCTCGGGTTCAGAATTAACTATGGAAGACAGAGAATCACAACTCTATGATGAATTTGAACACTTCAAGATGAAACCAGATGAGAGTGTTTATGAGTACTATGTGAGATTCCACAAGTTTGTTAATGATATGAGGAACATCAGAATGACTATGCCAAACATTCATTGAACTCAAAGTTTGTGAACAACATGAATCCCGAATGGCACAAGTTTGTCACCACTGTGAAGCTCACTAAAGGATTGAAGAATACAAACTATGAGCAACTCTATGCCTTCCTTCTTCCGAATGAGAGACATGCCATGTTTGAAAAGAGGATTCTTGAACAATTCAAAACAAATCCAGAGAGACAAGCTCATCAAATGATTCAACTGCCTTCTACTCAAACATTGGAATCACCACCAAAGCATCTCAAGTTATTCCCATGAGTGATGGTAATCACAAACTCATTCCTGATCCAAGATTCAAACAAGCCGATGCAGCCGTGGGACATTTCATTAATCAACTGGCCCTCATGGTTAAACAAAACTTGACACTCATTCCACATACCAACCGTCTTCACACCAACAATGAAATCGAACGCTTCCAATCTCACAATCATGCTCTAGTCAGAGATGGGAAAGTCATGGTGCAACCAGTTCAAGAAAGACAGTATGAACAAGGAAGAGGTGGAGTCGGTAGAGAATATGTGCAAATCGAATCGAGGAAGGAATGGAAATCAAGGTCAAGCTAAGCCGATCAAATGCTATAACTGTGGTGGTGAGGGACACATTGCAATGAACTGCACATCTCCAAACGCGTCCACGAATGCCGAGTACTTCAGAGATAAGATGCTGCTTGTACAAGCAGGATAATGGTGCTTTGCTTTGGATGAAGATGAATTGTTGTTTCTAGCTGAGGGCAATGCCAAGACCTATGATGCAGATGTGGATGAGCGGCCTATTCAGGAGATAGGTCACAATCATCAAAATGCCTTTCAAGTTGCTGATTGTGATGCATACGACTCTGATGTGGATGATGGACCTACCGCACACACAATCTTTATGGCTAGCATTTCTCCAATGGTTTCTCCCAAGGTCTCCTCTTCACCACAAGTTGGCCCATCCAAAGACAAACTCATCTCAGAGGTACTAAAACTATATGATGAGGTGATGTGCAAAAGATGCATGACAAAGTACTATCAAACTTCTAAAGATGCATGACAAAGTACTATCAACTGAAACTTTTGTTTCAAATATTGAAAATATGGGTAATATCAATGTTGTCCCATATGATCAATATGTGAAACAAAGTGAAAGTGAAGTTGTATCAAGTGATGCATCTCCGATCAACAATGACTATATTTTTGATGAATACACACTGTGCCCCGATGAGTCCGTAATGTCGAACTAAATGCCTATAAAGAACGTGTTGCTATTTCTGAACAACGTGCAAAATTTAAGTTGACCACTCGTGGCGAGGGAAATGGATGACCAAGTGCGCATACAATCATTAGAAAAGTAATTTTCGAGAAGAAGTATTAAAACAAGAGTTAAATTCCTTGCAAGAAAAGCTTTCTAAAACCGCTAAGCAAAAACAAGAACTTCAAGAAAATGTGAAAATGCTTAAGCAAGAATTTAATGCAAAGGAATCAAAACTCTTGAAAGATTTTTCTAATCTGAAAACTTTGAAAAACAAACTTGAAAACAAGTTGTACATACAAGGGAACACCATTCAGACTGCTCACATGATCACTAAGCATAGGGTCCCAAGCGATAAGCATAGCATTCCCCTTGTTAAGGAACCAAATCCAGAGGTCATTAAAAGGGCTAGAAATGCTCATAAGGTTCTTTATGATGGCAATGAAATCCTTAAACCTAGGCAGAAACCTAGTTGCGTTGAGTGCACTGAGGAAGATAAGAAATCACATGAAGTCACTAGGGAAAAGATGAACAAGAAATTAGATGATCCTAAATGTAGAGAGAAGAAAATAAAGATCACTCCCCATGATTACAAGAAGGAAAACTGGATTTCCTTGAACATGTTTAAACCTCTGACATTGTTGACTCCCGAACAAGTTTTACGGAAAATGGATTTAGATAAGCGAAAATATTGTTGAAACAAACCCTCCTCTTTGGAAAATGCCTAGAGCGTCTGTGTATCCTCCTAATACACCAATGCATCTTGTTCCTAGAACAATTGCCACTAAAAGCAAGACCTTAATTAGCCAATATGTTATACTTCAACTATTTGTTGATTTTGAGAAAACTTGCAAGAAAAGGATCACACCCACTGGTATTACGGAAGGAGAAAGGGGTTTTGAGCAAATGAAAGAATGTTATTTAACCGAGGTCATGCCTTTCTTTAAACTTCTAAAAGATCACTTTGAGAGTCTTAAAAAGGGGATAGAAACTGATATTAAGGGAATGGAAAAGGAATTTGATGCAATGATAGTTGAAGTTAGTGACTATGAGCAAGCACTAAAATATAATGAGATTGAGAGGAAGAACTTGCATACACTAAATGAGAACCTGATTTTTGAATGTATTGCTCAGATGTGTTTTCCATTGCTACAAATTGTTCCATTAATGCTTCCAAATTTCATGAATTATCGGTTGCCCTGAAAGTCTCCCATGATCGTGTCATTGAGCTTGAAAAAACAAATTCTAACTAAACGAGAAAATTGAACTGGATGATCACGACAATTTGGTTAAACATTTTTCTAAACTAGAAGTTGAGCATTTTAATTTACAACTAAAATATCAACATCTTAAAGAAAATGTCAAAACTTCAAATATCAAGAAGTCCTCAGATGCTCCGAGTTTGATGCGTTTTCAAATTAACAAACGTGATGAACAGATTCAAGCTCATTGCAACACGATCAGAAAGTTGAAAGCCCAAATCTCTCAATTAAAGGGTCAAACGAACAATATGACAGGCTCCCAAAGGCCTCCTCCTTTAGATTCTCAGAATTCTCAAACTTTTCATCTTCAAAACTTAGTTGATGCCTTACAAAAGGAAAACGAGAGTTTTCTAGAAGAAAATGAAAAAGTTAAGCGACATTTTAAAGAGTTATATGATTCAATGAAAGTCACCCGTGACCAAAACAACGAAAAATAACGTCTTTACAAAAGGAAATTGAGAATCTGAGAAGTCAGGGAAATGGGAAACTGTCATTTGTTTTCAATGAGAATGTTATCTCAAAGTCACCCTTAGACTGCAAATACATGTGATTAAATATATTCCTCCTCATCTTAGGAATAATGAACATGCCTTTCATGACTATTGTGCTCACCTTAAGGATAGTCTAGAATGTCTCCGTGAGATTGTTGAAGAGGACTTCATTAATAAACCTCTTGATAGAGAAATTAGGTTTGCTTGCCTCCAGGCCAAACGATCTCAAGAGTCGCTTGAATGTGTAATTGCAACATGTCTAAAACCCTTAGGTGAAAAGGCAAAATTGTGAAGCCTTGTTCTATGCCTTGTGCCAAGCAGAAATCCGTTCTATGCCCAGTCTTAAGAAAGTAAACACTAATGTGCCTTCAAGTAGTTGATTCCGATATGTTAGTGCTAAGAAAATGAACTTTAGTGTGCACGCAAAAGCTCAAATCACAGTCATAAGAAAGTATACACTAATGTGCCTTCTAGTACTTCAGATCCTTGCACATCAAGCTCGGGAATGCAAAAATTAGATCAACCAACTAATGTTCCCATTCCCTCTACAGGAGTAATCAGTAACATTAAAGCAAGCGAGGTCAAAGTCTCAAGACAATACAAGGAATGATAGGACCTCGCAAGCTAAAATGTGCATTGGAAGAGAGTAGAAGACCAACCTAGGAACTTTAAGCTTGAGTTGAATAAAACGAATCGTGTTGATTCGAGTATTAGCCTTAGGCGCATCTTGTAATTAATTCAATTCGATACTATTTGCAAACCTTGTAATGATGTGCTTGAATTCGTTGCTAATCATGAATGTGGTGTGAATGCTTTGTCTAATGATGTCAAATGCCCAGTTAAAATTGTTAATACTAATAAGGCAAAAAGGCAAAAACGAAAGATTGTTAGAAAACATTGGAAACCCACAGGAAGAAATTTTATAAAGATAGGTTATTATTGGATACCTTTTGGCCATAAGAATAATCAGTTTCCTCTCAAACTGCTAAGATTATGCCCACTAGAAAATGGATGCCTCTGGTAGAACTATTCCCTTAAGAAGTGAACATACTTTGAATAGGTCAAATACTGACACCAACATTGCATCTATTCCCAATGATTCCATTGCTTCTACTTCTGATATGGATGTTTCTATTTCGATGTGGGTGTTCCACCATTCGTTACTAACCAAGTGGAACCCATTCTTGCATGGGGATCCCAATTATCCAGCTATCCATTCTTATCTGTGTTCAACTGCGGATCGTTCAAATCATTCGTCAGGTACGGACTCGTGTCTGTTCCAAGCATATGACCGAGACCGTCGCGCTCATGAACTTCGTGAGCAAATTCATCGGGATAGTTAGATTCGTAATGATCATTTTGCAATTATGGGTTATGGTGATTATGTTGTTGGTGATAGTGTTATCTCTAGAGTATACTATGTGGAAGGTCTTGGTCATAATCTGTTCTCTCTCGGTCAATTTTGATTCGATCTTGAAGTAGCCTTCAGAAAACATACTTGTTTTGTTAGAGAACTTGATGGTAAGGAACTTTAAGAGGAACTCGTGGTTCAAATCTTTACACCATCTCTATAGAAGATATGATGAAGTCTTCTCCAATCTGCTTGCTGTCAAAGGCTTCAAAAACAAAGTCATGGTTATGGCATCGACGTCTCAATCACTTGAACTTCGGCACCATCAATGATCTCTCAAGAAAGGACTTAGTTGTAGGTTTACCTCGACTAAAGTATGAAAAGGATCATCTTTGTTCAGCATGTCAATTGGGAAAAAGCAAGAAGTATGCCCATAAACCCAAACCTACTAACTCTGTCACAGAAGTTCTTCATACAATTCATATGGATTTATGTGGACCAATGAGAGTGCAGAATATCTTTGGGAAGAAATATGTGTTAGTTATAGTTGATGATTACTCTAGATTCACCTAGGTCAAGTTCTTAAGGACAAAGGATGAAACTCCCGATATCATCATCAAACTCATCAAACAACTAGGTTCGACTTAACAAAACCGTAATTATCCGGACGGACAATGGAACTGAGTTTGTTAACAAATAACTTAGTGAATTCTATGAAAGCATTGGAATCAGCCATCAAAGAAGTGTTCCACGAACTCCTCAACAGAACGGTGTAGTTGAAAGACAAAATCGAACTCTTGTAGAAGCCGCTAGAACAATGCTGATTTACTCAAAAGTTCCAATGTTTCTCTGGGCTGAAGCTTGATAACACTCAGATTGTGCATGTTTCTAGTAGCATTATGTGTACTTTTATATCTGTTATTTGGTTATATTTGCGTGATTTTAGTACTTAATCGTATCTAGAGATGTTTGTCTAGTATTTTTAACCAAGTGCAGGGAAATGGAGGAAAATTTGGAAATATGCGACTAATCGAAGATTCCCGTTTCAAGAAAGCTAAATCTCAAGTACCTTTGAAGACTTTAGTGATTGAAGAACCAAGTTCTACAAGACAGAGTGTGAAGAAAAGATCAAGTTTTGTATCTCAGAAGATCCAACCGGATCCGGTTACACCTTTAGCCGGATCGGTTGGCATTTGGTCGGAATTAATGTTTTTGCCATAACTGACCGATCGGTCGCAACCCGCAACCGGATCGGTCGGTGTGTTATTATTGAAGACCAGCCGGATCGGTTGGTCATATGACCGATCCGGTTGGAGAAGCTGCAGTTGTCAAATCTTCATCACTAAGCTTCCCCTTTGCATCCAAACGATTCTAGGTCCTTCTCTTGGTGTGTTCTAGTCCCTTCCTCATTCCTTGGAGGCCAAGTTAAGCATTTAACACCCTAGGCCTTGGAAATAGTATAAATAGAGGCTAAATGTGAGCATATGAGACACACCACAATTACAAATCTCTCTACTCATCAAACCAAGCCTTAAACTCTTAAAATTCGTCCTTAGAAATCCAGGGAAGTTTGGAGTTCCAGAAGTTCCACCTTTGGAGGCCAAAACACCAAGAAGTCCACCACGATCCTTTGGGAAACATCACTTCATCATTTGTAACCTTATTCCAAGCATTGTAAGACTTTTAATCATGTTTTCTAATGATCAAAGTTATGAGTTTATGTTCATGTTTGCTATGAGTGGCTAGTTTCTTTATACACTTGCTTAAATGATGTTGATTATCATATGATTAGTTAGTGATTGTGTTAACATGTTTTAATTCAATTTCAAGTTGATTCTAAGATCCAATTGTGCTAAAGTTTCATAGTGACATTTGTTAATCAAGTTTGGCTAATTGGTAATAATCGTTGGGGTCGAAAGAACTTCGTATTATTCAACTAGTCATAATCATTTTGTCTATGGATGATTGTTTTACCCATTATTCTTGATTATACAAAGGAACTAAGGTGTGGTTGTAATTGAAACGCTTTTTGATTATCAAATTGGATTGGTTGGAAACATCTAAATGGTCGTAAGATTAGTTGTTGAGAATCAATTGTAGCCTTTTGTCTATGATCGGGTACCTTTTGTATTGACCATTTCTTAAGCAATTTGATGAACAAGTGGATGTTTTTGTGTTTAAGTTTATGAAAGTAGACTTATGAAACTTGAATTGATCTTGAATTAATTGGTTAAACTTAAAGCTTGTTTTTATGAACTAAAATCTTGACGAAGGTTTAACTTGTAAGAACAATAGATTAGTCTACCAACTAATTATCACAACCAACATGTTAAGAGGTTAACACAATCACATTAATCTATGATATGAAACTAGTTTAAGCAAGTGTAGTTTTTAATCATCTGAATTTCATTATATCTATTTGCTTTGTTATATGTTTTGGATAGACTCCGTTAATTCAAACTTGTGTTTAGATTCACTCAAATCCCCGCGAACGATCCCGACTTACCTTCATAATCTTGCTATAACGGACGAGTATACTTGCTCGTATGTGTTATTGGTAATATTGGTAATTCACCTTTTATAAATTTAAAACTTGAACCAACCGGGCACATCAAGTTTTTGCCCGCCGGGGATTTGATTGTGTTTCAACAAGTTTTTGAATTTCCCTCAGCCGATTCATATAAAAAAAAAAATTCACAGAAACCTTAACCGGATTCGGTTGCCCCTCAACCGAATCGGTTACGATTTTTCCCATCAACCATCTGGTCTAACCGATCGGTCGCATCCCGCAACCGATCCGGTTACCTTCTCAGACCCATAGAAACCATTTTCGTTGTTTGTCCGTGTGTTTAGATATTTCCTGGATTCTCTAGGGCATTGTATGAACACTCGAGCAACGGGAATTGAACCAATTACACCTCTTACCAACCCCGAACGTTTGATTCGAAGAAGAAGGAGAACACGTTTCATACCATTGGAAAATCGTGTACCAAGAATACCAAACCCACCATTTGATAACCTCATTGAAGCCAAAGTTGTTTACAATCCTTTCACTAATTTACCTTTTCCCATGGCGGACGATCAACCCATGTGGGGAACCAACCGAACCGTAGCACCAACTCCCGGAAGTGCTATTGTTGCTATTAACCTTGGTGACAACTTCACCGTGAAGGGACACCATCTTTCTATGATCAAAGACCGACAATTCGATGGCCGTACGCGGGCC